>BPTQ01000008.1:318624254-319292583 GCA_019973895.1 Chrysanthemum seticuspe
TAAAATTCCCTAGTACTTGGAGTTTCACAGAAAACAGTAGAGGGGACATTTGTAAGTATCGGTTTCCAAACCACAACCCTTACTAAAACTGTAGTCACTAAAAAAGTCCTTCGGAAGCCAACCAGTAACAGGTCAATATAAGAAATTAAGACGAAACGGACTCTCGAAGTCTAAAGAAAGAGAAAAGTAGTATGACTCGAGAGTAACGTCGGTAAACTCGTCGGACTCGAAGGTACTTGAAGACAGGACGGACTGGGAAATACTCGAACGAACGTAGATAAGGGTGTAAAAGTCGAAGAAGCCGTTAGTGAAACCAGTTACGGAGGAATCAGAAGAAAAGTAGGAGTCGAACAAAGTTAAAGGAAAGAAGAAATCGTTCCACAAACCAATCGACAACTCCTCACTTCTCCATAAGTCACAGTGGCTAAAACATCCCTTAGGAGAGTCCGAGTCATCAACAATCATACGGAAACGGGAACAGGACAGGACTCCTCCTACTACGTCAATACCCTCCACCACAACAGTACTAACCACAATCTTGACAGTCACAACAACAACAACAACGAACTCCACCTTCACTACTCTAACCATGACGTCTCTGACCACGACTACTACTACTACAAACTCGACGACTCTGACCACCACAAACGAGGGGGAGTCACACTTCTCCTCAAAGAAGTTACTAACAACTACTGAGCCTGAGAGGATTCCCTACAAAATCGGTGACACTGAATACCTCTTCACTCCTCAACAGCTAACCAAACACCTTGCTAAAGAAGAAAGGAAATTGAAACAAGCTGAGGATGAAAAGAAGACTAAGGAGGCATTGACCAAAGTGATTGCCGAAGAAGCTGAAAATGTGGGAATAGATGCAAGCAAGCTCATAAAGGGTCAGGCAGGACAGAAGTTCATGGAAGCTCAGGCTGCTCAAATGGCTGCAATGAGAGCTCAGTATGATGAAAAGAGAAAGAAATCTGAAGCTCTCAGGCAAAGCAGAATTAAAGAATATAACTGGACAATGACCAACCGAAGGCTTCCTGAAAAAATCACTGATGTCAAAATCATTCCCAACACCAAACCTTTGGCTATGAATGTTTACAGGGGAGATGACAAAAGACACTTTGAGGTTCATGATCCCTTAAAATTCAGTGACTTTGGGATCACTGAACTTGATGAACTTGGTCCAATCATTGAAAAGAAGAAGAATGCGGTGGTCAAGGACCTGATGAAAATGCTCAGTAAAAGATATGAAAGGCTGAGGGAAGCACCAGCCCAACTGAGAATTCAGCCTGCCTTGACTGCACCTCAAGGATCTCAACCACAAGCTTCCACTGGCAAAAGGAAAAGAGTTGATTTCCAACCTGAGATCAAAGTGCCTGGCCTTGAATGCAACAGAGAACTGCCTGAGGGTGTTAATTTTGTGAACTGTCTAGTGATTGAAGAGCCTGAAAGAGGCCTATTCTACATTGATGTCTACGGGAACCCTGCATTTCAAAGATGGAGTGACATTGATCAGGCTGGAGTAGCTGCAATGATCAGCTATATTCCTGTGGCCTCTCAGATCCAATCCCCAGCGAACATCAGGTTCTGTCAAGACCTGAACGCCAAGATCAGAGACCATCCTGACAGGGAAACACTCATCACCAAGAAAGTGAAGCTTGAAGCACTGGGTATCCATCTGGATTGACATCATTTTGTTTTATCTTTTGTACTAGTGATAGGAACTATGTAATCTGATCAATAAATGATGTATGTTTTATTCATTTACTCAGTGTTCCTTATTGTATTCATTAGTACATTCAGTGTAAGAAGAAGCCTCTTGCTCACTTACACTGATCAACCACTTAGGCTATTTGTATATCCAAATAGGGGGAGACTGTTGGATTCAGTAAATACCCAAACCCCTTAATCTAGGATTTGAATAGAAAATAGCCCAAGTATTTAATCCGTTAACACAAACAGGTCACTGAGTGCATAGTCTCTCAGTGAGTCGTCTTCAGGATACTCAGTAAGAGGCAAAGAAGAAGTCTCTCCACTCAGTAAGGCGGAACTTAAAGGGTGAAGACTGAGTCAAGAAGAAGATGATGGATTCAGTGAGTGATGACAATAACTCACTGAATCCCTAAGATTCCTATCCAACTTCTTACACTGAAGACAAACTGAAGTAGAAGACTGAAGAATGTAAAGACTGAAGAAAGAGCGGGACAAGGCGGGAAAGGTTGAATCAGATAAGACGAAGTCCTTATCAACCAAAGTCAACTTTCCCTGAATGGCAAAAGATCAGGCTCAGTGTCATCACTGAACTTAGGAAAGTAGTCTTGTCTCTTACCTAGAATAGTCTTTGTAAACAGAGACAAAATACATCAGTATTTTGTCTTCTGTATGATGTCAGTTTGTCACTTAGGAAAGAGTCAAATACCATACATGTATAAATAGCATAAGAGATGGAGTGAAAAGGTTAAGCTTGTGAATTGTAAAAACACATACACGCAAGCCATCTTTTCACTCCTCCAAATACAACTTAGTTCCTGAGATAGCTCAGTGAGCTCTAAGAGTTGTGCTCAGACATAGCCTGAGCTTAGAGAGGAATCACCCAACTTTGTCATTTCAATCCCAAGTACTATTCCGCAAGTACTTGGGTAACGTATTCTTTGTTGATTTATTTCTAATAAGAATATGATGTTGAAAATTACACAGTGTGTTTTCTTTATGTCAATTTCAGTCATTGTACACTTTTAACTTGTTTCATAAACTTTAACTGTTTTAAACGATAGTGAACGGGGAACAACACACTTGTGTAGTTAGGAATAACTAAATGATAAGAGGCATTAGGATAAACCCTTGTTTGATACCCGTAATATAATTACTTCTTCCACATCGGTTGAGTAATTCCCCCACACCCTTTGCGTTGTACTCATCTTTAGTACACGATACCCCTAGTTAACCCCTCTGAGCCTATCCTTTTCGCGGTTCTCGTGATGTTTCGGTTTTTCCGAAATATCAATGAAGAGCATTGTTTACACCCCACCCCCAAATATACACCCAAATCGCCTTAGCCTACCCTATATGCACTCACTTTTAGTGCATTATTGTTATCACCCAAAACCCTTAGTTCAATTATCTGGTTGCTTGCATGAGTTGCTAAGTCGAGTCATATCCTTTGTATACAGTTTTGGGACAATTGGGATTCATGGGAAAAGTTAAAGTTTATGAAATGACGGGAAGGGAACGTTAAATTCAAATTCCCTTTGTTTGCGTAATAATGTACCCCAAGTGTTTTGATCTTTTCAATTCGGGTCAAATTAGTGTTAGAGTAATAAAAACTCAAGTGTAGGGATATGCCTATAAATCCTTATCATTTTGATGTTACCATAGAGGATGGTAGAGTAAAAGTGTATGAAAAATAAAATAAAAAATAAAATAAAATAAAAAAATACGGGCTACCATCCTACATCTATCCTTTAAATTTATGTTTGTTTATTTCCGTTACCTAGAGTTTTAGAGTGTCGAGTCTTGGCTTAGCAACGCCATTCTTCGTATGCATTTAACATAGAGATTTTTGACTTGCCACCACTAAATAGCCTATCCCACCAAACCCTTGTTTCCCTACCGTAAGCCTAACATTACAACCCTTTAAAAGACCTCTTTGATAGTCTTTCCTAGGTGCTTACGCCAAAGCGATGGAGGTTTGATCTATTCTCAAGCCTATGGTAATCTATGTACTAGGACCGGTTAATGACTGTTTATCTTCCATTTCCTATTTGTTATATTTCATATATACACCCGAGAGAGATGTGAGTATCCAAACACCCCATGTGAGGTGCTAGTATGTAATTTCCGTGCTTGTTATGACTTTTGCGGGGCTTATATGTGTTGTGGACCGTTTTGAATTAATGTTTCATGACCCCTAACTTATAAATTAATTGGCTAAAAGCACATTTGCTTGAGGACAAGCAAATAACAAGTGTAGGGATATTTGATAACGTTTTAAAAGGTACCATTTTGAGGGGTCGTTTAAGTCCTTATTTGATCACTTTTGTATCCGTTATTGCTTAATATCGTTCCTTTTCACTTTTTAGGTCTCTCGAAGGCAAAATGCTGGAATGGCACTTATTTGGACGAAAAGGCGCGAATATATGAAGAAAATGGCCAAAGTCAGAATCGAGACACTCAAAGCTGCTGAAAACAGAAGGCGACGGCGTCAGGTGTTAATTGCGACGCCGTCGGAGGATTTTTTGTGACGATACAGTAGCCAAATACCCTATTTTCAAGTGACGACGTCGGGCTTTAAAAGAGTAGGCCGTTGCTACTCAGACGGCCTAGATGCAACCCAGACGACGTCAGAAGCTGAAGAGGACGGCGTCACGGACATAAGGTGACGCCGTCGCAAGGTTAACGTGGCCAAGACGAAACCCTAATGACGGCGACACAACGGCGTCACGAAACATAAGGTGACGCCGTCGCATATGTAATCTTATATATAGAATCTGAATTTTTCAGTTTTAAAGAGAGTCTTTTGGAGTGAAAACCTAAAACCGAACCTAAGGTGTCTTGTACAGTATTTTAGGGTTTTAAACCCTATCTTACATCAAGATAAGTATTTACTTCATTAATTCAATTATGTCTTTGATTATTTGTGTGTATGCTTGCATGTTCTCCATGTCCGGCTAATTTATTTGTGTGTTTGCTTAGGAAGTATGAAACTTAATTATTGAATATTGATTGGTTGTTTCTTATCTTAGTTGATCAATGATCTAGTAATGCGATAGGTCATTCGTTGTGTACTTAATGCTTGATTCATCTTTGTGAACCTTAGAATATGATTACCTGAGTAGTTGTAGGCTAAATTATCCAAAGAGTGCCTTAGAGTAAGAGTTTATCATCCCTAGTGGGTTTTGTAGACGAGACCCTTTGGTAAGTTCAAAGAGTTAGGGAGAAACGCATACCCTACAACTTTAGACACACAACGCAACTAAGAATAAGGACGTGACAACTCAACCATCAATAGGAGATAATTAAGGAGTAGTATAACCTAAGTAAACACATCTTTAAACTATCATACGAGCACACATTAATTAGACATAGACTCCCACAACCTTAGTTTAGATAATTAGATAATAGTAGAGTAATCGGTAGAAATACCAACCCCCCAAATCCAATACCCGAGATTCGTACCTTTCCATTTCATAAAACATAAAAATACAAAAATAATCTTCCTCAACCTTAACCTTAGCGTAGTAACTTCTTACTAGCATTCGTATTCCCCTAGAGAACGATATCAATACCCGTGGCTTACCCTAATTACTACACTACAACGATTAGGTTCACTGCCTAGGGTGTTATAAAACTTGCTCGAAAGAAAAGGAAGTTTCCTTGACCCCGAACAACGCGTGTAGCGTTATCAAGTTTTTGGCGCCGCTGCCGGGGAATAGAATAGCTAGTTAGTAGTCCACCTCGTTTAGGTTCTTTGCTTGATTCCTATCAAGTAAATTTTTCTCATTTTTAGCTTTCTCTTAGTCTATCCCCCTTCTTCGTGACCCTCGTTCGTAAAAACCATCACTCACCATGATCCGTATCTTCCATCGAAGATTCTTCACTCTACCCGTTCCCAATCCCGAGATTGAGAACGCAATCCCACAAAACCCTTCACCCACTCACCATTTTGGTAATCACCTAGGGCATAATGAGATAAATTGGCAACAACAAAGTCCTTTCTATTACTCTGATTCTGATGATGAATTTGATTATGGTGAGGCACTTGATAGCGGGGAGGTCATTAATGAAATTGAGGAAGACCCCTCCCAATGTTTTGACCCTAGGTGTAGGATTGAGAAAGATGGCACCTTTAACATGCAATTCCCTTGCAAAATAGGACTAGAAGGGTTCGATGCTTATTTGAATTCATTCTTACCTTTAAACTTAATCTCAAGGGATCTATACAACAAAATCAAGGTCAATGAGTTAACCTATCAAGGGAACAATGTTGTTGATGCAGTCATTTATTTGCACGTGTTTGTCGGAAGTTTTGCTTATTTGGTAGAGTTCATGGTGACTTAGGAGAGTTTATAGATAAGGACCTCACTCAAGTAATTTTTGGAAAACCTTTCAAAAAATTGACTAGGTTGAATGAACGGATGATTGATGGTCTAATTACATTCTCTGATGAAGTTGAAGATTTCATCTACCAAATGCCACGCGCTCATCTTAGGTTTAAACATAAGGACATTGAGGCTTGTAATAGAATGACCCCTATTCCATTGCTTAGTGAAAGGGATAAGCAGAGTGGGCTTAGGCACCCATATGAGAAAACTAAGCGGTATTACAAAAAATGCCTTGAATTAGGAGATGATTACAAAAAGAATGAAAGAGCGTTGGAATGGCTTAAGTATGAGCACGAGAGCATGCGTGAGGCAACGTAGGAACACGACTACGAGTCTAGCTACAAGACTCTTAAATAAAGAAAAGCGCTTCGTGGGAGGCAACCCATGCTTAATTGTTTGCTTGTTAGTGTCATATATCTTTTATTAATTGTTTATCCTCATGTTTAAATTGGTAAAAATGCTTTATTTTGTTTTTAACCTCGTCTTAATTGCATATAAAGGTATTTTACATAAGGGATAAGTGTAGGGAGGATTACACACGTTTTCAAAAGAAACGTAAACATGAGAATAACAATTAACTAAAAGATATTTATGTTTGTTTGTTCGAGTCAAATGCTTGTATCGAGTCATAATGGATGTTTTTGCATAAATTTTTCCAGATTCTAAAGATGTAAATTTTCCAGAATTTTTTCCAGAAAATCGCAGACCAGTTTTTGTCAGGATAACCTGACGACATCAGGATTGCAACCTGACGGCGTCAGGAAGGAGTAAAAACATCAGATTACTTTTTTCTCGTTTTCTGAGCTACTTATAAATTTTTGGAATTTTCCAGGTCTTAATTTTCTTAGAAATTCTGTAAAGGTGACGGCGTCACGGACATAAGGTGACGCCGTCGCATATGTAATCTTATATATAGAATCCGAATTTTTCGGTTTTAAAGAGAGTCTTTTGGAGTGAAAACCTAAAACCGAACCTAAGGTGTCTTGTACAGTATTTTAGGGTTTTAAACCCTATCTTACATCAAGATAAGTATTTACTTCATTAATTCAATTATGTCTTTGATTATTTGTGTGTATGCTTGCATGTGCTCCATGTCCGGCTAATTTATTTGTGTGTTTGCTTAGGAAGTATGAAACTTAATTATTGAATATTGATTGGTTGTTTCTTATCTTAGTTGATCAATGGTCTAGTAATGCGATAGGTCATTCGTTGTGTACTTAATGCTTGATTCATCTTTGTGAACCTTAGAATATGATTACCTGAGTAGTTGTAGGCTAAATTATCCAAAGAGTGCCTTAGAGTAAGAGTTTATCATCCCTAGTGGGTTTTGTAGACGAGACCCTTTGGTAAGTTCAAAGAGTTAGGGAGAAACGCATACCCTACAACTTTAGACACACAACGCAACTAAGAATAAGGACGTGACAACTCAACCATCAATAGGAGATAATTAAGGAGTAGTATAACCTAAGTAAACACATCTTTAAACTATCATACGAGCACACATTAATTAGACATAGACTCCCACAACCTTAGTTTAGATAATTAGATAATAGTAGAGTAATCGGTAGAAATACCAACCCCCCAAATCCAATACCCGAGATTCGTACCTTTCCATTTCATAAAACATAAAAATACAAAAATAATCTTCCTCAACCTTAACCTTAGCGTAGTAACTTCTTACTAGCATTCCTATTCCCCTAGAGAACGATATCAATACCCGTGGCTTACCCTAATTACTACACTACAACGATTAGGTTCACTGCCTAGATAATTGGGATCCCCATGCAAAAATGGGTTCCATTTGGTTAGTAACAGTGATTGGAACTGATAACGCTACACGCGTCGTTCGGGGTCAAGGAAACTTCCTTTTCTTCGAGCAAGTTTTATAACTTATTCTCTGCCGGTCAATTCTGTGATTCTGATCTAGTAGTGGCCTTCAGAAAACATACTTGTTTCGTTAGAGAACTTGATGGTAAAGAACTCTTAAGAGGAACACATGGTTCAAATCTATACACCATCTCTATCAAAGATATGATGAAGTCTTCTCCAATCTGCTTGTTGTCAAAGGCTTCTAAAACAAAGTCATGGTTATGGCATCGTCGTCTAAATCACCTGAACTTCGACACCATAAATGATCTCTCCAGAAAGGACTTAGTAATAGGCTTACCTAGACTAAAGTATGAAAAGGATCATCTTTGTTCAGCATGCCAATTGGGAAAAAGCAAGAAGTATGCCCACAAACCAAAACCTCCAAACTCAGTTACAGAAGTTCTTCATACCATTCACATGGATTTATGTGGACCCATGAAAGTGCAGAACATTTCCGGGAAGAAATATGTGTTAGTTGTGGTTGATGATTACTCCCGATTTACTTGGGTTAAGTTCTTGAGGACAAAGGATGAAACTCCAGATATCATCATCAAACTTATCAAACAGCTGCAGGTTCGACTTAACAAAACTGTCATAATCATCCGAACAGACAATGAAACTGAGTTTGTTAACAAAGAACTTAGTGAGTTTTATGAAAGTGTTGGAATCAGTCATCAAAGAAGTGTTCCACGAACTCCTCAACAAAACGGTGTAGTTGAAAGATGAAATCGAACTCTTGTGGAAACCGCTAGAACAATGATGATTTACTCAAAGGTTCCAATGTTTCTCTGGGCTGAAGCCATTGCCACTGCATGCTACACTCAAAATCGATCCCTTATTCACCCTTCTCATGGAAAAACTCCATATGAACTTGTCCACAATCAAAAACCTAATCTTTCATTCCTTCGTGTGTTTGGTGCATTGTGTTATCCAACTAATGAGGGACAAGACTTAGGCAAACTTAAAGCTAAAGCGTACATTGGAGTATTTGTAGGTTATGCACCTAGCAGAAAAGGATACCAAATCTACAACAAAAGAACCCGAAATATCATGGAAACAATTCACGTTACGTTCGATGAGCTGACTGGTCCAATGGCTCCAGGACAACCCAGTTCTGGACCTGCATCATCAAGTAGTCCCATCAGTTCTACTCTTGTATACAATTCTTCGCCAGCAACTCCTTATGTACCTCCGTCAGAAGATGACTTGAAGAAACTGTTTGATCCAATGTTTGATGAATACTATGAGCCAATTGCTAATGATCTGCCAATTCCATCAACAGAGGCTGCTCCTATCCCTGTCAATGAGGTTAACCCTTCAGTTTCTATGTCATTAAGTCAAGAAGCACCTGCTGCTGATCACTCTGTCTCATCAACAAATCATCAATCATCGAGTGTACATCATGGAATTGTTTCTGGCACCCTTGATGGAGAGAATCCCTTTGCTTCTCCTGAAGATGCCCCATTTGAAAACATAATTGCTCCTGAATCATCATCAGAACCATCTTCTTCAGGAGAAATCGACTCTGCTACTTCAGTTCCTCAACAACAACCACACGAACACCTTAGAAAATGGACACATGATCATCCATTGGACAACATCATTGGAAATCCCTCTCGTCCAGTATCCACTCGCAAACAACTTGCAACTGATGCCTTATGGTGCTTCTTCAACTCCATACTATCCAAGGTCGAACCAAAAGATGTTAAAACTGCCATGAATGAAGACAGATGGTTCAATGCCATGCAAGAAAAAATTCATGAGTTCGACCGACTTGATGTATGGGAACTAGTACATGCTCCTGACTGTGCTATGATCATTGCTCTAAAGTGGATCTTCAAAGTAAAACTTGATGAGCATGGTGATGTTTTAAAGAACAAGGCTCGATTGGTTGCAAAAGGATACCGTCAAGAGGAGGGTATTGACTTTGAAGAATCATTTGCTCCAGTTGCTCGTATCGAGGCAATCAAAATCTTCTTGGCTAATGCTGCAAGTAAGAACATGGTAGTCTATCAGATGGATGTGAAGACGGCTTTCCTTAACGGAGATCTTAAAGAAGTTGTATACGTCAGCCAACCTGAAGGTTTTGTGAATCCAGAGCATCCTACTCATGTCTATCGCTTGAAGAAGGCTATTTACGGTTTGAAGCAAGCTCCAAGGGCATGGTATGATACGCTATCAAATTTTCTTCTATCCACTGGATTCAGCAAAGGAGCAGTTGATCCGACATTGTTCACCAGAAAGTCAGGCAAACATTTAATTCAAGTTCAAATCTATGTTGATGATATTATCTTTGCATCAACTGACCCCAATGAATGTGACCGTTTTTCTAAGGAGATGGGCTCCAAATTTCAAATGTCAATGATGGGAAAAATGTCATTTTTCTTGGGATTACAAATTTCATAAAGTCCCGGAGGCATTTTTATTAATCAATCTAAATATGCAAATGAAATTTTAAAGAAATTTGGATTTGACACTTGTGACACCGTTGACACTCCCATGGTGGAACGTACCAAACTGGATGAGGACCACTCAGGGATCATGGTAGATCAAACAAAATATCGAAGTATGATTGGATCCCTGATGTACCTCACAACCAGTAGACCTGATATTCTGTTCGCTGTATGCATGTGTGCTAGATACCAGGCTAAGCCTACCAAAAAGCACCTTGAAGCGGTTAAACGGGTCTTTCGGTATCTCCAAGGAACCATCAACATGGGTCTTTGGTACCCAAAGGACACCGGTATGTCACTAACAGCATATGCAGATGCAGACCATGCAGGGTGTCAAGATACACGTCGAAGTACGTCTGGAGGTGCTCAATTTTTAGGTGATAAGCTTGTAAGCTGGTCTTCAAAGAAACAAATGAGCACTTCCATATCCTCTACAAAGGCTGAATACATAGCCATGTCATCTTGTTGTGCTCAAATCCTATGGATGAGATCCCAATTATCTGACTATGGCTTTGAATTCAACAAAATCCCTCTGTATTGTGATAACAAAAGTGCCATTGCTCTGTCTTGCAACAACTTTCAACATTCAAGAGCAAAGCACATTGACATTCGACATCATTTCATTCGGGAACAAGTGGAAAAAGGTGTGGTGGAACTCTATTTTGTAAGAACTGAATACCAGTTAGCAGACATCTTCACCAAAGCAATTCCTAGAGAACGTTTTGAGTTTATCCTTCCACGACTTGGTCTAAAGAGCCTACAACCGGAAACACTCAAACGTCTTCAAGAGGAAGACGAGGAGTAAAAATGGTTTTTTTTTCTCTCTCTTCATCTATCTCTTGTATATATTTATTCAAAAAGCAAAATACAAAATTTCAAAACCCACGAAAGAAAATATAAAATTATAAAATTTTCAAAAATCCATAAAAATTAGAAAATCTTGAAAATTTCCAAAAAATCTGTTATTTTGTCATGATTTTTATTATTTTTTATTATTATTCGATATCATATACGGACTTTGTGTTGACATTCAAAGAATGTCACGGGTTTTTAGATGTTCTTCGAATGTACATAAATTGTTAAAAAAAAAAAAAATGAGGCGGAGAAAAATGGTGGTTAATTGTCATTTTCAGACAGTAACGCGTTTTAAAAGTAAAGAACAGAGCCATGCTTAATCTTATTTCTCAAATCTCATGCTCTGATTCTTAAAACAAATGTTTGTCACCAAAAAGGCAAATGTTTTTCCTTCTAAATATTTTCCGTCTAATACTTCTTCTGAAAAATATTTGTCATCTAATGATTACAAAATTGCTTTGAAAATACCTCGTACTCTATTATTTTTGTAAATCCTCTGTGCTTA
This sequence comes from Chrysanthemum seticuspe, assembly GCA_019973895.1. Classification (NCBI taxonomy): domain Eukaryota; kingdom Viridiplantae; phylum Streptophyta; class Magnoliopsida; order Asterales; family Asteraceae; genus Chrysanthemum; species Chrysanthemum seticuspe. Next base: position 318,636,038 of record BPTQ01000008.1, read on the forward strand.
TCATCTGTCAAAATCTCTATCTCTCAATCAACAACTTGTGTCATTGATTGAGGGGGAGAATGATTTCAATCAAATTAAAAAGAGTATATTTTTCAAACAATTGGCACGTAAACGAGCAAGGTCTACTTTTGGATAATCAAAAACAATGTTTTATACATGTGGTTTAAGACCTTGGCTATTGTTATGTTACATTAGATAGTCAAAGCATGTTCAATCCGTGGAGTTTAAAGTCTCAGATTTGATCCTTATCGGTTCAATGTTTTCATAAGCAAGTCACAATTCTTCTCAAAAGCTTTCAAAAACAATTTAATTCTATAAAGATCACAAATCTCAAATGATTTGAAGATTGTGATCGGGGGAGAATTTGTGATTTAAATTGGATTTAAACTGATAACTTGATAATTGGTTTTATAAGTGTTTAGCAAACTCTCCTCCATTCATGTGCCAAACGATTTCAAATTTTCCATGCACATGTTAAGAGGGAGCATCTATTTTAAACCAAAAAGGATTGAAACGTGATTAATTTGTTCCAAAGTGCAGGTTTTCCCTAATAAGTGCAAAATTCATTCAAATCTCGATGCACATATTGAGGGGGAGCAATTTTATTGAAAACCACATTCTTTCCCGAAAATATCTTTAACTGTATGTGAATCACTGATTTTGATCGGGAAAGTGATGTCGATATTTTTAGAAAATATTTATCAAAAGAAGTGAATTCTTCCTCTTGCCTCCATGTGCCAAAATTATTTCAAACATATGATGCACATGTTGAGGGGGAGCCGTTTTCTAAAATATCAAAAACGATTCAGGTACAAAATGCTTTGATAATATATCACAAGTACTTGGATTGATTTTCAAATGGTTTTCAATTGGCTACAATGGCTGATGAACAATACCAAAAGACCGACCAATTTATTTTATGCATGGTGTTATAAGGATGGTTAGGTTAGGTATGCGTTTCCATGATCCCGCCAGACCGGAGGGATCTACCCAGGGACAATCCACTAGATAGTGTAGAGTCCTTAGGTATGATGAAAAAAGGAGAAAAGTGAGATATGGGAAGAGTGCGGACTGAGATAGAGCTAGAACTGGAATAAACCCAACAAGGTTCTAGTAATGAAGTCTCGGTAAGCACTGAAGGGGTTGAAGAATGAAAAAGAATTGAATGTGAAAAGGGTGAAAAGAAATAGCCCTCCAATAATTCAACCTTAGGGCAGAAACCGGGTTCAATACATATGCTACTGGTGGTTACTAAGGTAACACTAGTATTGAAGACAAAACGTCATGGACCCAGTGACGCACTGCACTACATCTTCCCAAACTACTCAAGTTTCTCTTAAAAGGACTTGTTTCATTCTCACAGGGGAACCTACATTATCTATCGACTTTCTCTTAGAGATGGTTGATATTGAAGAAGGAGACCCTCTCCCTAGTCTCCGGCATAGGAACCAAATGTGCACAATTGAGTCTAGAGCCACGAGATCATCAATAAATCTCATTAAGGACACAATATATGAAGACTCTCTGTTTCACACAATGTGGAAAGAGAGAATATACTTTTAGAGTCCTACGTATTATCCTTGTGGTTTTGCCAGAACATCTGAGTGATATGCTGATAACACTACACGCGTCGTTCGGGGTCAAAGGAACTTCCTTTTCTTCGAGCAAGTTTTATAACACCCTAGGCAGTGAACCTAATCGTTGTAGTGTAGTATTAGGGTAAGCCACGGGTATTGATATCGTTCTCTAGGAGAATAGGAATGCTAGTGAGAAGTTACTACGCTAAGGTTGGGGTTGAGGAAGATTATTTTTTATCTTTTTTATGTTTTTTAGGAAATGGAAATGTACGAATCTTGGGGTTTGAGTTTGGGGGTTTTGGTATTTCTACCGATTACTTCTACTTATCTAATTATCTAAACTAATGGGTAGTCTATGTCTAATTATTGTGTGTTCGTATGATAGTTTAAAGATGTGTTTACTTAGGTTTTATTACTCCTTAATTATCTCCTATTGGTGGTTGAATTGTCACGTCCTTATTCTTAATCACGTTGTGTGTCTAAAGTCGTAGGGTATGCATTTATCCCTAACTCTTTGAACTTACCAAAGGGTCTCGTCTACAAAACCCACTAGGGATTATAAACTCTAACTCTAAGGCCCTCTTTGGATGGTTTAGCCTACAACCGCTCTAAGTGCTATAGCCTAAGGTTCACAAAGATTAATCAAGCATTAATTACACAACGAATGACCTATCGCATTACTAGATCATTAACAATTAAGTTAAGAAACAACCAATCAATATTTAATAATTAAGTTTCATATTCCCTAAGCAAACACACAAGTAAATTAGCCGGACATGGAGAACATGCAAGCATACAGACAAATAATCAAAGACATATTTGAATTAATGAAGTAAAACACTTATCTTGATGTAAGATAGGGTTTGGAACCCTAAAATACTGTACAAGACAGCCTTGGTTCGGTTTAGGTTTTTACTCCAAAAAGACTACTCTCTAATACTGAAAAATTCGGATTCTATATATAAGATTACATGTGCGACGGGCGTCACCTTATGTTTTGTGACGCCGTCGGGTCGCCGTCATTAGGGTTTCGTCTTGGCCACGTTAGTCTTGCGACGGCGTCACCTTGTGCTTGTGACACCGTCCTCTTCAGCTTCTGACGCCGTCTGGATCAAATCTAGGCCGTCTGAGTTGCGACAGCCTACTCTTTTAAAGCCTGACACCGTCACTTGAAAATAGGAAATTTGGCTTCTGTGCCGTCACAAAATGCTCCGACGGTGTAGCGTTTAAGCAGTGACGCCGTCACATTGTCTTTCAGCAGCTTGAGTGTCTCGATTCTTGACTTTGGCCATTTTCTTTGTATATCCGCGCCTTTTCGTCCAAATAAGTGCCATTACAGCAATTTGCCTTCAAGAGACCTAAAAAGTGAAAAGGAACGATATTAAGTAATAACGGATACAAAAGTGATCAAATAAGGGCTTAAACGACCCCTCAAAAAGGTACATTTTAAAACCTTATCAAATATCCCTACAATTGGTATTTGCTTGTCCTCAAGAAAATTTGCTTTTAGCCAATTAATTTATAAGTTAGGGGTCATGAAGCATTGGTTTAAAACAGTCCACAACACATATAAGCCCCACAAAAGTCATAACAAGCACGAAAATTACATACTAGCACCTCACATGGTGTGTTTGGATACTCACATCTCTCTCGGGTGTATATGAAATATAACAAGTTGGAAATGGAAGATTAAACACTCATTAACCGGTCCTAGTACATAGATTACCATAGGCTTGAGAATAGATCAAACCTCCATCGCTTTTGCGTAAGCACCTAGGAAAGACTATCAAAGAGGTCTTTAAAGGGTTGTAATGTTAGGCTTACGGTAGGGAAACAAAGGGTTTGGTGGGATAGGCTATTTAGTGGTGGCAAGTCAAAAATCTTTTTGTTACAAGCATACAAAGAATGGCGTTGCTAAGCCAAGACTTGACACTCTAGACTCTAGCTAACTGAAACAAACAACCATAAATTTAAAGGATAGATGTAGGATGGTAGCCCGTTTTTTTTTTTTTTTTTTTTTTTTTTTTTTTTTTTTTTTTTTTTTTTTTTTTTTTTTTCATACACTTTTACTCTACCATCCTCTACGGTAACATCAAAATGATAGGGATTCATAGGCACATCCCTACACTTGAGTTTTTATTACTCTAACACTAATTTGACCCGAATTGAAAAGATCAAACACTTGGGGTATGTTATTACGCAAATAAAGGAATTTAACGTTCCCTTCCAATAATTTTATAAACTTTAACTTTTTCCCATGAGTCCCAATCATCCCAAAACTGTGTACAAAGGATATGACTCGACTTAGCAACTCATGCAAGCAACTAGATAATTGAACTAAGGGTTTGGGGTAATAACAATAATGCACTAAAAGTGAGTGCATACAGGGTAGGCTAAGGCGATTTGGGTGTATATTTGGGGGTGGGGTGTAAACAATGCTCTTCATTGATATTCCGCAAAAACCGAAACATCACGAGAACCGCGAAAAGGATAGGCTCTGAGGGTTAACTAGGGGTATCGTGTACTAAAGATGAGTACAACGCAAAGGGTGTGGGGGAATTACTCAACCGATGTGGAAGAAGTAATTATATTACGGGTATCAAACAAGGGTTATCCTAATGCCTCTTATCATTTAGTTATTCCTAACTACACAAGTGTAGTCTTACTAGCGATCTTGGAATGCATTACAAAACAAGTTCTAGAATCTAATATACTACCGGTTCACACTCTAAGCATTAAAGATGAATGCGTTTAATTCCTACTAATCTAAGGGCGATCCTCACATTTTGGGTGGAATTTAGGTGGTAAAGGGTTTTTGTGCTAGTCATGCAACTTCCTATCCGTGAGACGCTTTTGTTAAGGCTAATGGCCCACTCCTATATGTCATGAAAAATTTTAAATTTGGTGCCAAAATTACCCTAACCGACATTCTCTCATGGTTTATTACACAAATACAATTGGACAAAGCAAATAATCAAGGATAAGCATAGTTTCAAAGTTCCCGTTTTATTTTCCCTCCCTAGACTTAAATTGAACATTGTCCCCAATGTTCCCCGAAAGTATCAAAGTTATGATAATGGAAGGTAATTAAAAACGAAAGAAACTAGTACTCCCCTGATTAGCTTGGTAGGATCCGTGTGAAGTAGTGGTTAAATCCTTTCCAAGAAGAATGTGTGCGTGAAAAGCTCCTTCCAATCTTTTGTTTCTTCTTCTTGATAAATAAAACCTGCACATTCGAAGAAAACAAACGAAACATTCGCGTAAAATCAGCGGTAATAATATATATATAAGACTACTAAACTAATATATAATGCTTGTGAAATGGATGTTTACAGAATTTCTGGAAAATTAAGACCTGGAAAATTCCGAAAATTCATAAGTAGCTCAGAAAACGAGAAAAAAGTAATCTGTTGTTTTTACTCCTTCCTGACGCCGTCAGGTTGCAATCCTGACACCGTCAGGTTATCCTGACAAAAACTGGTCTGCGATTTTCTGGAAAAAATTCTGGAAAATTTACATCTTTAGAATCTGGAAAAATTTCTGCAAAACATCCATTATGACTCGATACAAGCATTTGACTCGAACAAACACACATATATATCTTTTAATGAATTGCTATTCTCATGTTTACGTTTCTTTTGAAAACGTGTGTAATCCTCCCTACACTTATCCTTTATGTAAAATACCTTTATATGCAATTAAGACGAGGTTAAAAACAAAATAAAGCATTTTAACAAATTTAAACATGAGAATAAACGATCAATAAAAGATATATGACACTAACAAGCAAACAATTAAGCATGGGTTGCCTCCCACGAAGCGCTTTTCTTTATTTAAGAGTCTTGTAGCTAGACTCGTAGTCGTGCCCTTACGTTTTCTCGTGCACGCTCACGTGCTCATACTTAAGCCATTCCAACGTTCTTTCATTCTTTTTGTAATCATCTCCTAATTCAAGGCATTTTTTGTAATACTGATTAGCTTTTTCATATGGGTACCTAAGTCCACTTTGCTTATCCCTTTCACTAAGCAATGGAATAGGGGTCATTCTATTACAAGCCTCAATATCCTTATGTTTAAACCTAGGATGAGCGCGTGGCATTTGGTAGATAAAGTCCTCAACTTCATCAGGGAATGTAATTATACCATCAATCATCCGTTCATTCAACCTAGTCATTTTTTTGAAAGGTTTCCCAAAAACTACTTGAGTGAGGTCCTTATCAATAAATTCTCCTAAGTCTTCTAAGACCATGAACTCTACCAAATAATTAAAGCTTCCAACAAACACGTGCAAATGAGTGACTGCTTCAACAACATTGTTCCCTTGATAAGTTAACTCATTGATCTTGATTTTATTGTATAGGTCCCTTGATATTAAGTTCAAAGGCAAGAATGAATTCAAGTAAGCATCGAACCCTTCTAATCCTATCTTGCAAGGGAATTGCATGTTAAAGGGCCCATCCTTCTCAATTCTACACCTCGGGTCAAAACATTGGGAGGGGTCTTCCTCCATTTCAAAACTAATCTCATTGATGACCTCCTCGCTATCAAGTGCTTCACCATAATCAAATTCCTCATCAGAATCTGAGTCATAGAAAGGACTTTGTTGTTGCCAATTTATCTCATTATGCCCTAGGTGATTTCCAAAATGGTGAACGGGTGAGGGGTTTTGTGGGATTGCGTTCTCAATTTCGGGATTGGGAACGGGTAGGGTAAATAATCTTCGGCGGAAGACACGTATCATGGTGAGTGATGGATTTTACGAACAAAAATTACGAAGAAGGGGGATAGACTATAAGAAAGCTAAAAAATGAGAAAAATTTACTTGATAGGAATCAAGCAAAGAAACCTAAACGAGGTGGACTACTAACTAGCTATTCTATTCCCCGGCAGCGGCGCCAAAAACTTGATAACGCTACACGCGTCGTTCGGGGTCAAAGGAACTTCCTTTTCTTCGAGCAAGTTTTATAACACCCTAGGCAGTGAACCTAATCATTGTAGTGTAGTATTAGGGTAAGCCATGGGTATTGATATCGTTCTCTAGGGGAATAGGAATGCTAGTGAGAAGTTACTACGCTAAGGTTGGGGTTGGGGAAGATTATTTTTTATCTTTTTTATGTTTTTTAGGAAATGGAAAGGTACGAATCTCGGGGTTTGAGTTTGGGGGTTTTGGTATTTCTACCGATTACTTCTACTTATCTAATTATCTAAAATAATGGGTAGTCTATGTCTAATTATTGTGTGTTCATGTGATAGTTTAAAGATGTGTTTACTTAGGTTTTATTACTCCTTAATTATCTCCTATTGGTGGTTGAATTGTCACGTCCTTATTCTTAATCACGTTGTGTGTCTAAAGTCGTAGGGTATGCATTTATCCCTAACTCTTTGAACTTACCAAAGGGTCTCGTCTACAAAACCCACTAGGGATTATAAACTCTAACTCTAAGGCCCTCTTTGGATGGTTTAGCCTACAACCGCTCTAAGTGCTATAGCCTAAGGTTCACAAAGATTAATCAAGCATTAATTACACAACGAATGACCTATCGCATTACTAGATCATTAACAATTAAGTTAAGAAACAACCAATCAATATTTAATAATTAAGTTTCTTATTCCCTAAGCAAACACACAAGTAAATTAGCCGGACATGGAGAACATGCAAGCATACACACAAATAATCAAAGACATAATTGAATTAATGAAGTAAAATACTTATCTTGATGTAAGATAGGGTTTGGAACCCTAAAATACTGTACAAGACAGCCTTGGTTCGGTTTAGGTTTTTACTCCAAAAAGACTACTCTCTAATACTGAAAAATTCGGATTCTATATATAAGATTACATGTGCGACGGCGTCACCTTATGTTTTGTGACGTTGTCTGGTCGCCGTCATTAGGGTTTCGTCTTGGCCACGTTAGTCTTGCGACGACATCACCTTGTGCTTGTGACGCCGTCCTCTTCAGCTTCTGACGCCGTCTGGATCAAATCTAGGCCGTCTGAGTTGCGACGGCCTACTCTTTTAAAGCCTGACACCGTCACTTGAAAATAGGAAATTTGGCTTCTGTGCCGTCACAAAATGCTCCGACGGCGTCGCGTTTAAGCAGTGACGCCGTCACCTTGTCTTTTAGCAGCTTGAGTGTCTCGATTCTTGACTTTGGCCATTTTCTTCGTATATCCGCGCCTTTTCGTCCAAATAAGTGCCATTACAGCAATTTGCCTTCAAGAGACCTAAAAAGTGAAAAGGAACGATATTAAGTAATAACGGATACAAAAGTGATCAAATAAGGGCTTAAACGACCCCCTAAAAAGGTACATTTTAAAACCTTATCATATGCTAACATATTCACAATGAAGATGGAAAGCCTTCTAGAGCCAACATCAAACAAGCTCTTGGTAGGTGGCATGTGAGATCTATCCAAGAGATCAACCATGTGACAACTGAACAGAAACAATGGGGCGATTCAAATTTTTGAATCAATCCTGGTTCAGGTTATGGATTGACGGATATCTTTGAAAAACTGGTCGTTGTGCTTAAAAATCTTTTCTCTAGCACATCGATTGTGTATTAATATTTCAAAATTAAAAGGTGTTTATGATTGATAATTGATTTTCTTTAAAACCTTCATTGTATTGCAAAAACACTTTATTTTGAGCAGTACATGATTGTTTTTCAAATCTCTTTTCATCAATCAGTGAATCTCAAATTCGCTGGTTCACTCACTCTGTGTTGTCTTCTTTGAGAAGTTCCGGTTTGAGAAAAGCTAGAGTAGCTGCGAAACCCTGTCAAGGAGATTCTTCAGATGTATACCTGATCACAGGCAGTACTTGTACTGATCAACGGAGAACCGTGGGCCGTATACCTCAATTCAACGAAAGTAATCAAAGACACTTTCGTGCGCTTTATTGCTAACTGTTGTATGCAGGTACTCCCAACGTTTGCAGCTGATCAGAATGGAGAGGTCAATCCATAGCCGCATGCTCACACAACACATTCATTTCAAAAGATATCATGATTAGTGCTTCACTGACTCTGATATTCTCACTCCATGCTTCTGCTACGCTGCTGCAAATATCATGAATCAACTAAAGATTCCGCTACTCTGATAAGAAGAAATCATGATCCAGAATGTGAGCATGTCGGTCCACTGTCACAACGTCTCATAATGTCAACACCACAATGGAAGAGTCAGAGATTTATGCAAGCTGATGATCTCAAAGCTGGCTCAAAACTCATCATCACGTCGATCAGTTAAAGACCTCCACTTGAATTATTCAAACATGGATAACATGAAGAATCAAATACTACGAGCTACTGAACAAAGAACTTAAACGAGAATTCAAGAACAATCTTAATGTAATATCTGTTTGTATTCTGTGAAAATTGAGGTGACCTCCCTTAGGGGGAGATTGTTAGGAATTAGAAAATTCAGTCATTAAAGTGTCGGTCACCTCAAGTATATGTAATCATTAGAAAGCTCGTAGTCGTAGTTATTTAATGTTAGTAAGAAGTTAGTTAAGTAAAACCGTGGAGGACGGACGGGTCTTTACCCACTGTATGCCTGATCCACAGCCTGTAAGACACTATAAATACCCTCTACCTCCCAAGGTAGAGGGTTGGAGCTTCAATACCATTTTTCTTCGTTTCACATAGTTCCCAACTCTCTTCCCTTTCTCTCTCTAGAACTTTCTCTCTCTAAACATTTTGTATACGCCTAAAGTAATTATGCTTTGATGTGTTTGTGAAATCCTATATCTTACAACAAATAAGGAAAATGTGTAAGTTACACATGGACAAGGTTTATAACTTTCCCATTGTAACTCACAAATGATGGAATGTATATGATCAAATCTTGTGTTTCTAATGAATGGTCTCTTATGTGTCATAGTTTGTAGGCCCTTAAGTCCTTGGTGTAAGTAATTGATGATTGCCCTTACTTTCATAATTTTAGTTTTCTATCATAAATTATAGGGTTAATTGTGTATTTTTAAAACACCTTAAACCAATTAGTTAAGGTCCCAAATTTTAATGACAGATAATTCAATTAAGGTTCCAAATCTTAATGACAGATACTTCAATAACCTAAGTATTCTTAGTAATTTTTCCATAATTTTTATTAATGCTTTACTATTTTTAATAAAATCCATAACACTAACTAGTCAGAAAAAAGACCTGATTACACACCAAAAAGTTTGATTTTTGTTAAAATACTTAACCAACTCGATATTCTTTGAAATTCATACAGGGGTTAATGAACACTTAAAACCTATACCAGAAAAAGTTTCCAACCAATTCGAAAAATAGAGGGAGTTATGATGTCTTAAAGTCGACCTAAAATATGCCTAGAAGATACAGTTTCGACCACTTGTCTTGTATTGACCTTTTGACCGACCTAAACTTGTCGTATTGACACCAAACCACTTGGAACTGAAAGTAGACCTATAGTACTTGAATTTAGAAATTCGTATCAAAACAACATGTTATGACCAAGATATAACCTTTTAAAGTTGCTACAAAATTCTGATCAGATTATGTTTTAGATTTAACAACTTAACCTAGATAATCATACTTATACTATATAATTAGCCATACTTTATCAAAATATTCTTTTTACTGTGTTTAATCATAAATTTTTCCTATCAAATCGAGTTACATAAAAAAATAGTTAAAAGAATGATTAAGAAAACAATGGAACTTACTAAAAGGCGTCAAAAGAAAGATTAAACCTCCTTTAATTTGTGCGATTCTTATGAAGTTATTGGGATCTTACAATTAGTATCAGAGCCACAAAATGATTTTGTAGTGATTTTTGGTTGAAAAACGTGGTGTTTGAAAGGTCAAAAAAAAATTCGTACGTTTTTGTATTATTTCGAGAACTTTCTTGTTCTAAACCTTAGATTTCGTGGTTAAATTTGATAAAGAGTTAACTACATTTTTGGTCCTTGTGTTTTGCCGAATATTTCATTTTTGTCCAATTTTTTAGAAAGTTTCGGATTCAGTCTGAAATGATACTTTCATTCCAGGTTTGGTCCAATTTTATTAACACCATCAGTTTGACTACTTTCATTCCAGCCACACAACCTCAGGCCACACTACCTCCAGCCCAACCAACTAACAAACACAAACGCAACCCCAAACCCCACCCCTTATCTTCATTTCTCATTATTGACACTCTCTAAAAAAATCATTTTAAGTTCTCTTTACAACTAACAAACATGCCCAACCACTACCACCACCGACAACCGCCGCCAACCACCACTGCAGGTCACCATCAATTCCCATATGCATCACCGCTGGTCCGCCGCCGCCATCGTTGATTTGGGGGTTTTTAAATCTGTATAAACACCATACACACCACAAAAAAACGCCACTAAAAATCATGCCCGGTAGTCCGCTACCAACCAAAAACCCCACCAGCACCACCTAACCCCGATCAGCGCCACATAACTGTAGGGCACTGCCACCACCAGATCTGGTGGTGACTTTGTGGTTATGTGTGCGTGTGTGTGCTTTTATTTATTTATTTACAAAGATTGTGTGTTTTGATTTGTTTTTTGAAAGATGATGATATTGGTGGTTTTGGTTTGTGGAGGAAAATTTGAAGATGATGATTTGTTTAAATTGGGTTTTTGTTAGTTAAAGAGTAACTTATGAATTGGGTCTTTTTGTTATTTGAATGTGTTTATAGAAAAATCATTTTGGTGTTTTTAATTTGAAACTAAGGGGGGTCTTTTTGATTTGTTTAACAGGGAAGAATCGGTTTTTATAAAAACTTAATAATAGGTTTACCCCCTTCTCTTTCTCTTCCTTTGGTGAACTCGAGAAGGAGGCGGTGACCCTGCTAAAGCGAATCCGAAAGTTCTCTGTCACCCAAGATATTAGAGCGCGTGCTGCTAACTATATTTTTAGTAGGGTTTGTTTTGCTATAGCTAGAGGAGTGGGAGCCCAATTAGTCTCTCGGCTTCCCAATAATTTCTTGTAATCCTTTGATTTTCTAATGAAGGGATCTTTTTAATAATTATTATTATTATTATTATGTTATCGGCTAGGCGTTCCCCTTTTCTCTGTTCAGATGCCATGCTCGGCGTGTTCCAAGGTTTTCACCGGGGATATCTACGGGGACCATGTTGTATCGTGTGCTGGCACTATTGGCATTAAACATCGGCACAACATGGTGCGCGATACTTTGGTTGATATTTGTTCTTGATCCGGGGTCTCGGATCGTAAAGAGGTGGACATCGGGTTGGGTGGGGATAGGGAGCAAGTCTTACGGCCAGCAGATATATGCTCTATTCCTGGGATGGAGGGCAAGACGTATGTGTCGATTTAACGGGGTCGTCTCCCCTCACGCAAACTGGTATGATTGATTTTGTGCCAGGTCGTGTGGTGATTGATGCCGCAAAATGTAAGTGCGTCAAGTACGGAGCCAAATGTGCGGATATTGGATATGGGTTCATCTCTTTCTCATTTTCCTCTCTGGGGGAACTTGAGGCAGATGCGGTGACCTTACTAAAGCGGATCCGAAAGTTCTCTGTAACTCAAGATATTGGGGCGCGTGCTGCTACTCATATCTTCAGTAGGATTAGTTTTGTTATTGCTAAAGGGGTGGGGGCCCAGATAGTTTCGCGGCTTCCCACTAATTTCTTTTAATCCTATAGTTTTGTTTCTAATGAAAGTGATGATTATAATAAAAAAAATAACAACAACAACAACAACAATAATAATAATAATGGTGTGTATGTTATTTTTGTCATTTTACATTGGTTTAACTGGTCAAACTAACAGTCAATAACAAAATGGACGAAACCTAGAACGAAAGCATCACTTTCAGACTCAATCCGAAACTTTTTCAAAAATTGGACCAAAAGTGATTTTATGTAAGTTTAGGTATTTTTGATTTTATGTAACTTTTATTTAACTCTTTGTTAAATTTAACCTAAATTTTTGATAACTCTTCGTTAAATTTTTTATTATATGTAAGTTTAGGTATTTTTATAGAGATATGTCAAAGAAAAACAGGTTTTTAAACACAAAAGTAGTGATGTTTAAGAGTTTTCGTGTAGAAAAGTTTTCAGTTTTCTTTTCTTGAAAAATAGGTACGTTAAAAAATACTCAAAATTTTCAGAATTTCGAGAAACTGACGTGGCAGTACTTGATAGTTGAAATTCCACTAACTTGGTGACGTGGCATTTCGAGAACTTTAGAAATTTCAAGTAATCTTACGTGGCATTTCGAGAAACTTTTTTTAGTTGAGATTCCACTACCGGGTCCACGTGGCATTTCGAGAACTATAGAATTTTCGAGAACCTTTGGTAATTTTTGGATTTTTTAGGCAAGGAACTATACTTCAAGAAAACATAAATTTAGAGAAAATTTTAGATATTTCCAGTAATTTAGTTATTTTCGAGAACCTTAGAACCTTTCGAAAACTTTAGAACCTCCTTCGAGAATTTTCCCTTAATTTTCAAAACGAGAACTTTCACTTTAAGTTTAAACGCCAAAGATTCTCAAAAATTCAAATTTTAATTTTTAGGGGAGACTAAACTTTCAATTGTTACGTCAAATTCATATTTTGGTATAAGGGTGAGAATTTTGGCTCAAAATTAAAATTAGTGGGTCCAAATTCAAATTTTTTACGGTCCAATTTGGCGTCAAAAATTTCCAAACTCAATTTTTTTAGTAACCTTAGAATTGAATTTTAAAATGATTCTCAAATTTTAACAAACGAAAATTTTCAAAATAAATTTTGAAGGGAAATTGGTAATTATCATACCGAGAACCAATCACCAAAAACACTTCTCCATTATCGTTGGAAAGATCCAAATCAAGTCTCACACATTGGTATTAAATGGAATCATATTCAAGAGAGAATTGTTTGTCACATTTTAGAGCACTCAAGTCGCTTCTTAAATTTTCTTAAAGATAAAGTTGAATCATGGGGTAGTAGGACATTTAAAATACTCCTCGGAGTAAACATCGACTCGGAGATTGAGACTTTCATAAATGAAATTTTTCGCAACTTAGATCAATTAAAGGACCAATTTATGATAAATAAAATTCATGGGAGTGACTTCATCGCAATTTTTTAAGTTCTCAAGAAATAATTCGAAAACTTCTCAAAAACACAGCTTAGAGTGCTCAATGGATGTGATTCTGAATTCAAGGAATTTAGAAAAACCATTGGAATGGACATTCAAACTTTTAGAGCTAGCATTATCATTCAAATAGGTAATCTTGAAATGGTATTGAATGCAAGAGCATTGTATGCGAAAGAGATGCTGACAAAAGAAAGATAGATGATGAAAATAGAGAAGTAGAAACAAGAAAGAGAAATGAGTGAAAGAGAGATGCAGTTAAATGGAATAGAGGTGAATGAAAGAGAGATAGACAAAGAGGAACAAATAGAAGAGGGAACAATCAATGAGGGTGAAGCATCAGATGCTAGTTTTGTTTTCATGGAAACTGATACATCTTCAGAACAATAGGTTGAAAGTAGCCGTCCAAGGTATGATTTGGATGTTTATGGTATACATGGGGATGAAGCTGTTTGGGATACTGAGGATGATCATATCAGAACATCATTTGACATGGAGATATTAGCCAATGTGAAGATCGTTTAATACTCATCTAGGATCTATAATATAACAAAGATTGTTGTTGCAAAGCGGAATTTAAACAAAGACAATGTTATTAACAAGGTTTTCATTCATATCAGCCCCAATTCTATTTGATCATGATAGAATATGTTACCTAACTATAAGAGGGATCAAGGACACCTTGATCTTAGGGCTTAAAACGATCTCAAGTGGTGAGATCGTTGGTGTTTTCCTAAAACATGATTAAAACACACATAAACAATGTCTAGGGATCTCTCTATGTATAGAGTCCATTTAGACTTACAAAGGAAACCTAATTGTATTGGGAAACTAAATCTTTCCTAATCTTAATCTTTATCTTTTTAAACAAGTCTTCTAGAATCCTCTATCTTCTATTATTCCATGATGATGTCGATCTTGATACGTTTTGTATCACCAAATCAATAAATCCCAACAATCTTCTCTTATCTGATGATGACAAAACAAACAGTAAACTGATTCCAAGATGATCCATAGTAGCTTAATCTTCACCAATCTTCCTATATTAAATAATAAGCTTTTTCTTCAACTGGAGCACTTGTACATCTTCAAATCTAATCTTCTATGAATAAAACAGATTCTAATCTTTCCCTTTACATAATATCTCCATGAACTTGTTTCCTTTGTAACATTTTATCCTTTTTGTCATTATCCATCAAGGGACTGTAAACATATGCAACTTTGATCTTTACAACTACAAACCATATATTAAATTTCTAATCCAAGCTTTCCAATGTCTCAAATTACCCTCCATGACGCACAATACATATAATGAATTCAAGCAGTAAAAACTTAAACTAGCAGTAGTAATACGGTTTAACTTGTTTTGCACAAGTGAAAACCTTCCCCTCAAATGGTGCATATCCAAATGGTTAAACAGTTTATCATATTCTTCCCCTGAAACCAATTTGTTAACCATCTCATGACCAAGACTAAAAGAATCAACCATAAGAACTGTATGAATAACTAACCAACAGTAGTAACGAATACCATGTAGTACCATCCATGAAGAGCAGCCCTAAAAATGACTAACAGTAGTAATCGATACCAAGCATTAGTAATAATGAAGAGCAACACTAAATGTAACAATTCACATTTTTTGGTTACTATTCATTTTTACTATTCACTCCCGAAATTTTTATTTCACATTCTCGTTAGTTAACCTATTTTCATGATAACCCGAGAGTTTGACACCCATCAGGTCATTTTTGCAAATTGCACAAACCCGTGTCTGAGATTTATGTTTAGGTTTAAACGTCCTTTAATCATCCCGATATGTCCATACAAAATTACACACAAGAGAAATATAGGTTTTTCACATCATACGACATTTTCATAAGTTTTGGATTTTTACATTTTCCGGTTTTGCGTTTTGCGTTTTACGCATTTTAAGCCTACGGTTTTAGGTTTTTACGACTTTAAGCATCTCGATAGAACCTATCACTCATTTAATATGATATTATAGAGTATATTGATAAGTTTTAACAAAGTTTAATATTTTTAGGATACCCGGTTTTAAGTTTCGTGATTAACGACTTACAGTTAGCGATTAACGGGACCAAAACTCACTCTATAACTTATATAAGGCCAAGATTCATCCAGCTAGTCACTCCTCCCATCATATGAACGTGTATATGAAGGATCACCATGGCCTTGGTGGCTTGGTGAGAGCCATGGAACATTTATAGCATCATGTGTTACATTAGGAGCCATAGAAAGTCTTAAGGCTAAAAATCAACCAAGTATGCATCATGTGGTTCATTCTAGACCATACCTTAGTGTAGCTAACCTTCTCAAGGCCCTATAAATACCCTCCTCTCCTCTCTTGGTCGTTCATAACCTCACATACACAACACACTTTTCATTTTGCTACGAGTATTATCCAAGAAATTCAAGCTACGAGTAAACAACAACAAATTCCTTGCAAGTTTAGGTGATATTCTTGAGTTTAAATCTACTCAATTCACCTCAGATCTCATCACAAGCCTTTCAAGAATACAAGAAGTGTAGAAGGTTGCTAAGGTGTGGGAGAGTGCTCAAATCCTAGTTCTAGTCCTAGACCTTGTTTATTTTCCTTTCTTATTGAAAGCCAAAAGTTGTAAGAAAGCCTAACACACTCTTGATCAACACCATTTACATGTTTTTTTAGTCTTAATCTATGCTATATATGTCTATTTATATTGATCTCATGATGTACAAATCCCTAAAACAAGTCTAAACTTATATATCATCTTATGTTATCATTTATAAAACAAACAAGTAAACTAGTAAGTTATGCTATGATAAACAACTAGAAATATGTATGTATAGACTTGAAAAATCTTATAGAATGATAAAGGATCTTACAAGGAAAACGTATCAATTAGAATCACCCAAAACGAGTACACGAGTCAAAAGATGATCAAAAGAAGTTAGTAAAACTTAGAAACCTAAAAACTGTCAAATAGCTCACTGCCAAAATTTAGGAATTTTTAGAGGCCCTTCTGGTCCGTTTCATCAAAAAGTTAAAACATGAAAATTGTCCGGAACGATGTTTTACTTCTACCATATGGAAACTCGGCCTGAAAACACCAAATGAGGGCAGTTTTTGGCTTCAAATGGTAAGACAGTTTTTCGGCGTCAAGATATAGTTTTCACTTGTCAAGTAATTAGGAACCATGTAACTACTTAATCTATATGTCACAAGCCACACGATTGTTTTTCCATATTGAGCACTACAACACTAGGGAGCTTCATGTAAGGGGTTTCATTTGGGTAAACGGATTGACGAGTTGTTGGATTTACTATTTAAAGTGTCCTAGCTCCTCGAACGTTTCCTATATGACTTCTAGATTATGATGGCCCGAACGATAGTACGAGATATACAAACTAAAACCGTTTCACAAACAAATATACACAAAACTACTAAGTACTACATCATGATCAATGTACTAACATATATAGACTCATTTATACTTTCGCATCGTTATTTCAAAACCTATGACACGACATCATATTATAGGTTACGCGCAGAGACTTCCCGGCTTATCCATTAATTCCGTTATACATTTTGATATCATTAGTTTACGGTGAGTTCGTAGCCCCACTTTTACTCGTTTAATCATTTTATAAACTCTTTGGGGGAGATACATGCTCAACTACTTGCTTTTACTTTCACAAATACTCTGAACTTTAAAATATTACTATGAGTTCGTAGCCCCTACTTTTACTCGTTTAATCATTTTACAAACTTCTTGGGGGGGATACATGCTCGATTACAAAAATACTTTACTCGCTTAATTTACATACATGATTTGCATTTACATATATGACTTGCATACATACATGATTGTGTTAAACTTATTTGCGTTATTCTTGAATGCATTATACTTAATTGCGTTATTCAATTTGTGTGACTAGACTTGATACAAACATACATCCTAATATTGCGGTATTGGAAGGCCATTAATTTGGATACATCCCAACAGTGAGTTGTTGGTAGGCCATTAATTGGGATACATCCTAACCGTGAGTTGTTGGAAGGCCATTTATTTGGATGATACATGATCGATATACTCTTTACGTTAAGCACTTGCATATATAGTATACACATATGTCTTGCTCATACTATATTTTAGCAGTGGGTTGTAAAAACATAGGTTGCAAGTTTTGTATGGGCGGAACTTGGAACTGAATGGATTTACAATGCCTTTTTTGTGTGAACATTCTTTAAAGGCTTTACATGTTAAACAAACTCTATGAACTCACCAACCATTGTGTTGACATTTTTTAACATGTTTATCTTAGGTCATAAGGCGATAGCTAGAGTTTGAAGCATAGAGTCGCACGACATATTTTGAAGACTTAGGCTTTTATCATTTACCATTCGAAACATTTTGTAAACATTTACGTGTTATACTTTGGGACCTCATGTTTATAACTCTAATTTTATTAATCAAATGGTAACTTTTCAAAACGTCTCATTTAGAGGTCATTTTCTATATCATGTACTTTGTATTATGAAGTAGCTCCGCAGTGACATAATCTTCCGCTGTGGTATTTTGGGGGTGTTACACTAAAATGGTTGAGAAGTAGTAAAAATACACTAGCTGTATTAACTACTGACTAGAAATATTAACTTTTGTAGGGCAGTAGTAACCATGTATGAAGCAGTAGTAACTTCCAATCATCATTACCATGATAACCACTTAAACCTTTATCAAATTAGCAGAAAAATACATATCCTTAACCAAACTTGTGCTTCCATATAGGCTGAGCATCAAAGGTCCAAAACCGAACCGGACCGACAAAACCGACCGAACCGACAAAAACTGAGCTGAACCGACAGCCCGTCGGTTTCGGTTTCGGTTTCATGTTTTACATGTTTTCGGTTTCGGGTCGGTTCGGTTCGACCCAAAACCGACGAAAACACACCTAAATACACCTAAACCGAACCGAACCGACAGCCCGACACAAAACCGAACCGACCCGACGGCCCGTCGGTTCGGTTTCGGTTTAGGTTTTTCATGAATTTCGGTTTTCGGTTTTGTCGGTTCGGGTCGGTTTTTGGACCGATGCTCAGCCCTACTTCCATATACCAGTAATATCTAAAATACCACCATTGCATCCAAACGCAGCCTGTTAGGTCACTAGTTTTACAAACACAAGTAATATAGAAAGAGATAAGGCGATTGAACAAGATCCAAACACACACACACGATAATATGGGACGGTTATACGTAGAGTATGTGAAGAGAGAATAACTTGAACAACCAACCCTCAAATGAGGGTTTACAAGAGTATTTATAGGAGGAAAGCTAGGGCAACACTCCTAGTTTCCATCCTTTCTTTTATGGGCTTGGGCCTAAGCTCATGGGCCTTCTACATAAGCTTAAGGCTAATAACAAACATAAAGGCCATAATAAAGCTAACTATTACATATTAATTACTAACACTTGATTATGGTTTAGGAGTGATTCCAACAATCTCCCCCTCAAGTGTTGGTGATGAACGGTGAAGGCGTTGATGTAATAGTAGCTCTGACGTCTTCTGACATTCTTCTTTCTTGTGAGAGGAATTGCCTTGATTCGAACAATCTCCCCAGTGTAGAGAGATAGTTATCTTTGAACAGTTATGCTTTGACGTCATCATTAACTTTGTTCTTTGATCATTGTTCTTTGTTGTGAAAGTGATAGTATGTTGTTGTCTGCATCAGTCTGCCTCAGGTCTGCTTCGCTGCTCCAGTGTCTCCACGTCATTCTTCAACATGCTCACACGCTCTATGACATTGGAATTCAATACTGATGAAGTTCTCTAAGTCTTTAACTTTGTAGATTCTTTGGTTTGACGAAGAATCATTCTGACGGTTGTGTTGCTTTTGAATAGAACTTCCATTAGTGATGATGTTGCCGTGAGCATGAGAAGAATCAGCTCGATCATCCCGCTCCGGAGCTTCCATAAGAAGAAAACATTTCAAACGGTTAGTAATAAGCGGATTCCGGCACTTACAAGTTTGAACTTCGAGAGTGTTAACAGCATAGTGTGAAAACACAACTCTAATTCTTACAAAGGCCGTTCCTGAACTGGAGTCCCACAAGTGAGATAACGCGATGTACCGAAGTACATCTACAGTTCAGATGAGTCGCTGAGGTACACCGAAGCATCACCTCACGACTGTAGACCGTTTGAGACACACTCCGCGTAATCCACGGGGAGTTACCGAAGTGACCTGCTGTCAGGGCTGTTTGATGTTGACCCTGGCAGGAGTTTCCATTCAATCACTGAGGATCACAGATGTGAACCTCTCATAAATGTTCTCGACAGATTGCTAAGATCTGTGAAGGACTCGATATGAATCACTGATAATCGTATTTGGTGATCGTCAAGTGATAAAATGTCAAGTGTTCCTAAGAGATCTTTTGATGAATCTCGTGGCTCTAGACTCAATAGTGCGTTTTGGTTTTCCTGAGCGGAGACTAGGGAGAGGGTCTCTTTCTTCAATACCAGCGATCTCTAAGAGAAAGCCAATAGTTTACGTAGGGTTCCCTGTGAGAATGAAACAAGCTTCTGTTGAGAGAAGCTTGAGTGGCTAAGAAGGTTTAGTGCATGCGTCACTGGGTCCATGACGACTTTTAATCTTCAATACCGGTGTCACTAAGTGACAGCCAGTAGCATATGAATTGAACCCGGTGTCTGCCCTAAGTTGAATAATCTGGAGGGCTATTTCTTTTCACCCTTTTCTTTGCATTTCTTTTTGATTCTTCAACTCCTTCTTTCTCCGATTCTCATTTTCTCCTTTTTATAATCGTACCTAAGGACTTCTAAGTACTAACTATTTGTGATGTCCTTGGGTAGATCCCTCCGGCTCTGGCGGATCATAGGACGGTTATTCCTAACCTTAGTCACCTTATAACTCCATGACTAACCTATGTTGCCATAAAAAACACTGTTTGTGAAACATCTCTCAAAGGGTTTGTAAATGAAAAACATGTTTGAACCACTGTGAGAGATAGGATTTTGCATAAATACTCCCCCTCCACATGTGCTTAAGAGTTTTAATGGTTTAAATGCACAGTGAAGAAAGAGCGCGCACATTTTGAATTGATCCACTGGAGATAGACAATCCCCCGCGAGACACGGTTACGTTGCATAGTTAAAGAGTTACATTGTCAGCTTTTAGGTGACAACTAGCTCTAATAACTACCTTGAAGGTGTAGACAAACCTCGAAAGGTTGTCATACCCGTCAGAGTTCATGTCTACCAAGAGTGTCTCGAATGGTACATTCTACTTGGACAAGTCCTTTGCGAGACACGTTTACATTACTAGCGAACTAGCTTGAAATTATTACCCGTCCAGGACAAGTCTTTTCGAGTTACTAACAGTTTAGTACCGTCAATTCGTTGGTTTAAGTCTGAAGTGCACAGTTTTCATTTGCATTTTGCACAACATATTTCTTATCACACATTTTTCTCCCCCTAAAAAATGGCATATGAAAATGTTATTTTTGAACGGTTGAGAATAAATATGACCATTTCGAGTGTTGCGGGAAGAGTGACCACTGTGAACAATTTGTGAACAAAGTTTTAATTCAAATACTCCCCCTCAACAAGTGATATAAACGGTTGAGGTTTTGAAAAATCTTACGGGGAAGTACTTGTTCTTTTGAGCAAAACCTTTGAAAATTGAAAGGTTTGATAGATTTTACTCAAAAGTAAGAAGCTTTCGCTCCTTTTATAAGGATTGTGGCACTGAAGCGTACCACAGGGTCCTTTCTTGACAATTACGGGTTGTACACTGTTATGTGTGCACAAGCCATAGACATATATAATCACACATCCAAATTTGTAATGAAAGAACCAATTCAAGGGGTACCAGGAAGTGCAGTGATGTTCCCAGGAGTGCTCAAAGGGCGTTGAAATCCGGTTATGTTAATCCTGGGTCGACCACCAACATAGCTCTCCAATCGTCTGAACTGATCCCGTCTGAACAACCTTTCATCAATCATTGTGATGATTCGTCTCACATCCCTCCTTTCCTGAGAATTCCAGCGCTTAGGAGACCCAATTTTCTGGCGTATATCCTTCAACCTGTACGCCAATCCGTCCCTAACCAGCTTCAAAGTATGATCCCCGAATTTCTGAAGTTCACTACACGCCATTAAGCAGTTTCTTTGAAGTTCACTGAGGTAAACAACTCCGAAAGGTTTGCTGATGAGCGTATATTGAGATAGCTGATTGATGTCGGGAAGATCAAGCATTGGAGGAGTGAGGTTGACACGCGTCTGATAAGATTCAACAGCCAGCTGGATATCTTCTACACGTTCTTTGATCACGATGCGTCTAATGAAGATGAGAAGTGACTTGATAAATTCGAGTTGAACTTCAGTCGAGAATTGTCTCATACGACCCTGTACTTTGGCAAGGTACATGTCTTCGATGTCGTTGAGGGACAAATTCTCAAAGTCAGCTTCGGAGAATGCATAGTCCTGTTCATCTTGTCGTTTGACTATGATATTCTTCAAGAAGGTGTAGTCCCACTTAGACTTGAGATCAACGTGTTTGATGGCCATGATGTCCTTAGAATTGTACACTGCGTGTTGAGACTTCTGAACCAGGCAGCTTCTGTAGTAGATTCTTCAGCGTTCAGGCCAATGATGAATCCCATACAATGCATCTCGGTCGTATGCTTGCACGTTGTCAGAAAACAAGCGATTTGCACGTTCCTCGATAGCTATGCAGTTTGAGTAAATAGCTGCTGGGAATGGAAGAGTCAACGATGTAGCGTATTTTCGCGAACCATCGCTACCGTGTAAGAGAAAATCCAGGTCTCTGTTAAAGAAGTATCGGAAGGGAATCCGTGGTTCATCTGCTTGGCCAATGGTCGGTAGGGGTTTGGTCCAATCGGTGTAGTATGGAGGGTTGTCCCTTTGTGTGAAGTCAATGTTTGCTTCCGGATTGAGCCAATCCATGTTGTTAGACATAGCTCGAGAGATGTTCTCAAGATGATATTCGACCTCGAGGGCGCTTTCAGAGCTGTCTTTTAGAAGTTGAAACGCTTCATTCTTGATTCGCTTCAACTCAGATTTCGTCATTTTCTTCACATGGAACTTTTCTTGCAACAGTTTAGCATGCTCCAATGTAGAACCGTCTACCAAGTCTTGACCTTCATCAGGGTAGGGAGTTTGATTGACAAGTGTGGAGAACCATTCAAACTCTTCGGTTTTATCGTCATCTAGCCATGATACGACTTCAGGCTGAGTCGTCTTCTTCTTCTTTTTGGAAGGCCTTGATGATGATTCTGGTTTCTGCACTTGTTTGGGTGAGGTGGGTTGTTGTAGGGGCTCAAGGACCTCTTCATCGTCACCACCCGTATACTCAAAGTAATCACCTGTTTTTTGAGTCATGGGTGGTAACTCGGAATCGTCCCGAGGTTTATCAGTAGAAGACCGAGGTGGAGGAGACTTTTGTTGAGAAGAAGTCCGTTGTGGAGGAGGTGGCATCGAAGAAGATTCACCAGACTGTTTCTGACATTTAGGTTCAGAGTCCTTGTCTTTATCCTTATCTTCATCGTCTCTAGGACGTTTCAACTTTTCTGCCTCAAATCTACAAGCTTCTTGAAGTTGGTAGTCTAGCAATGCTTGATACAATTTTGCTTCTTCAGAGTTGAACATTGCAGCTCGTGGTGACATTTGTGTAACAAGCTTGGCCACCAATTCATTGTTAGAGAAAACTACCGGATCGGTTGGATTGATTGTTACGGTTAGGGGCGTTGATCGGATGGTTTGCTTGGCGATTTGCATAAGATTTGGATAAAGTTGTCTGGTTGATAACGCTCAAATTGTGCATGTTTTTAGTAGCGTTATCCGTGCTTTTATGTGTGTTATTTGGTTATAATCATATGCTTTTGATGCTTAATCGTACAAAAGTGCGTTTGCTAGTTCATTTGTAGCCAAGTACAGGAAAGTGGAGAAAAAGACGGAAAAAGAAGTAAAATATGAAGATTTCTCCATGTACGAAGAGTTCCCGTGAAAAGCAAGACTTGTGGAGTATATTCGAGAAGATAAAGTCATCAAGTTAGTGGTCCAAAGACTTAAGAATTAAGTTCAAGAAGGAAAACGAGAAAGAATTGAAGAAAAGAAGCTAAAACGAAGACATATTGGAAGACTCGTTGTTCCCGACACACCTTCACCATTTTGGCCATAACTTTTGCATACGGACTCCGTTTGACCTCCCGTTCGCGGCCACGGAGAGCTAAGAGAAAGATCTACAAATTTGGCTTTTGACCTTTTCTGTCAAAAAGTCGCAACCGGATCGGTTGGAGTGCAACCGAAACGGTTACGCCATGCTGACCTCCCCAAGTTATTTTTAATGCATCCTTAAGTGCCATTAAGCCTCAAGTCCGATCATATGGCTCTAATAACTCCTAAAACTGCTACTTTATGACACTTTGTGCCCAAGAAACTTACTTGGTGGCTAAGGGTGGCTTTTACCTATAAATAAGACCATTTTTGGTTAGTTTTGTGTGTGTAATTCTAGCCTCCACCCTTAAGGACGAATTTCCACCAATTTATCTCTCCCAAAAGACCACAAACCTCTGCCATTTCCATAAGTGTGCTTGGTTAGAAGTTGTAGTTGATTGGAGGCTTGAAGGAGTGCTATAATCCTTCACCCTTTCCTAATGTAATCTTACTTTGGGTAAACTCTTGTTACTTTTATGATGTTGAATGTTATGATTCATGTTTGGTTCTTTGGTTGTGTTGATTATGTGATACTTGTTTATTTCATATGAGAACTTGTGATAAAAGGATGTTTGGATAATTGTAGTGTTTGTTTGGAATATGTTGATAACATCATATTTGGTTGAATTGGAACTTGTTCTTGTTTATTGTTTTGGTTGATCATTGTTGAGTTCAATGGACGAAAGTATTCTTAACAATGGTTAGTTTCAATTCATTAGTGACAAATGATTTTGGTCTTGTACTTTGTGACGATTGTGCAAGAGAATTAATAAACATAACAAGTAAAGGTTTAATTTGGATTATGGCCGAAAGGAATCTTTTGAATATGTGTTCTCATTATCTTTCAAGTAAATGGAACTTTACAAATTAATAACATCAAAGTCTATGGCCGAAAGGGATTCTTTGTTGTTGTTGGTATAAGGCTCATGACATGACCACTTGATTGAGGCTTATGCACATTTGATTTATAAAACACTAAACTATTATTATAGGTTCTATCTTTGATAATATGTTTTCCAAACTAAACATCCTAATATCCTTGTGATCATTTGTCTAAACATGTATGTTCTTTGTGTGCTTGTTCTTAGTGGTTTGATCCGTGACAATCATAACCACGACCTTGATACGTGCTTGTTCTTATATTGCTTTTCTTGTTGGTTTGATATGTGACAATCATAACCATCAACTTGTTACTTGCTTAAACAAACAAATGACACTCATAGTGCAACCAAGTCTCTTGGGACGACCTTGATTTACCATATACTATACTACAACTTGACTAGGGTATACTTGCCCGAATGTGTTCCTAGTTAACCGGTAATTCTTGTTACAAATTTAAAACCCCGATGAAGCACATCAAGTTTTTGGCGCCGCTGCCGGGGATTTGGTTTTTGTTCTTAGGTGTTTGTTTGTTTGCTTGTTTGTTTGTTTGTTTGAATGCTAAATTGCTCTTTCTCATGAATGATTGTTTCTTTGCTCTTGTTTGATTGCTCTTGATGTTTGCTCATGAAGATTGCTTGAATGCTTGTCTTTTTTCAAAATCTCTCATTTTCTCAAAATTGCTCAAATGATATTTGCATCAAAATCATGTTTTTGATGTCGGGATTTTGTTTCATGTGTTCTAAAAATGCTCATTTCAATGATTGCTTTTTAAGTGTGCTAAAAATCGCTTTCGAAAAAACCACCAAAACCACCCAGAATCAACCAACCGAATCGATTGGCACTCCAACCGGATCGGTTGGAAGCTTCGTACTTAATAAAACCACTACAACCGATCGGTCACCACCCGTAACCGGATCCGGTTGTGTGTTCTGTTAAAAAAAAAAAAAAAAAAAAAAAAAAAAAAAAAAATTCTTGTTTCGTGTGTTTTGTGTTTTTTTATATTATGTTATCTCTTGCATGTTTGTGTTTCTTTTTGTTTGTGTTATTATTGTCTATGTTAGTTTCGTATTAAATTTGAATAGGATTGTCTTGTTTTTAGATTTTCTTGTTTTGATTTTTTATTACGTGACTAATTGTGTGTGCTTGCGTCTATGTGATTGTCGTTTTTTTTTTGTTTTTTTTATCGTGCTTTTATTTGTTTATGCTTATTTTTGTCTTAAGTATTGTTTTATGTTCGTGATAATAAATGTGTTTAAATGTTTTATTTAGTTGTGTTTATTTTTGTGTTCGTAACCTTTCATGTTCTTATTTTATTTTATCAGTAAAAGTTTTGAAATAAAACTAGTTCTCTAAAAAATATAAATATATATATATATATTAAAATAAATAAATAAATAAATAGAAAACTCCTCCGACCGATCGGTCGCAACCCGTAACCGGTTCGGTTGGAAGGATTGGTCACAGTTTGGTTCATTCCAACCGATCGGTTACACCTCGTAACCGGATCGGTTGGACTAATCTGTTAAAAAAAAAAAAAAAAAAAAAAAAAAAAAAAAATCAGTTCTCATTTTTTTTGTTCTTGTGTGTTTGTGTTTAGATTAAATAAGTTTAAATGTCTTTTTATTTTTGCAAGAGTATCATTTCTTTTATTTGGTTTTTTCCATTTTAATTTTTGTTAATTTGGCACATTGTAAATAAATAAGTACATGTGTTTTAAAAATAAAAGTGTTTTGAACTTTGTGGGTATGTTCACTGGAAACCCTCACGAGACTATAACTCGTCCACTCGGGCCACCGAGGGGTTTAAAGGCTTGTTGCATACGCTAAATGCAACCGTGATGCCTACGAAAGTGAGTTTTAGAATTTTACGCGTTTTTGTATTTTAGTTTATTTTTGCAGATTTAATTAGCTCTTGGAGGAAGGATTGATTGGATTATTGGTGACGTTATACTTGGGATTGGACATGTTTGGTTGAAAGAGAAATCGATTGATCTCACACGCTTATGCTAGCGTTTGCCCAGTACCTTATCATATGGAGTTTGATCGTGATGTTTGGCCCGGGAGGTTTCGTTTCTCTTGGATTTATTATTTCATTTTCCCTATCTTACATGCTTTGAAGTTTATTTTTCATATTGAGGATTATGCTTAACTTAAGTGTGGGGGAAAGTTAAATAAGAAAAGCGAAACTAGTTTTTAAAATCCAAAATTTTTGGGCCTATTTTAAATTTTGTGAACTTTTTTTTGCCCTTATGATCTAGTTGTTTTCACGCTTATAGGATAGTATATTGGAATAACTGGATCAACCCACTGGTGAAATCGGTAATTTTTGAAAAACTTGAGATGTGTCCCGATTAATATTGCAATCCATTCTGGGATCGATAACATTTGCTAACATATTATAGCCCTTTCCACTAAATTGTGAGGATTTTAGCCTATTTCTTAATAGCATACATCTTTTATGCTTGAATCTTTTACTATGAGTGTGCCGGTGATTTTATTTATTCTAGAACTTGTGCTTGTAAATCATTACCAGACCGCAGTAAGATCACATTCGTGTGATATAAGTGTATTCGTGTGATAAAGAGGCACCTTAGGATTTAACCCAAATGGCCTTCCATTTTTCATATCATGCTATATTAGCTAGCCACATCGGTTAGTTAACCACCCATATGGACCCATTTGTTAGCGCTCATCTTTAACGCTAGATACCCTTAGTTACACCCTCCGAGCCATCCCTTTCTTTTTGTTACATCCAGAAAAATACAAAAATATTTTACACTTTAAACCTTAGCCCTACGCTTGTCAATGTCTAAATGGTTAGTTGCTACTTGCTTGGTATGATTGGATTGTTTTTGATGATTATGAGTTAGCCGCACTTTGCCATTCGTGTGTGCCATTCCGACAAAGATGAAAGATGCATATTTCTTATTTGTATTTTTGTGGTGTGTGCTTATACGAAGTGTGGGGGAGATGTGATGTATGAAAAAAAAAAAAAAAAAAAAAAAAAAAAAAGTCATCCGGAAAGAAAAATGAAAAAAAAAATGTGTGATGGACAATTGTAGCCAATGTGCTATATTATTATGAAGATGAAGGAAGATGAAGTATGTTTGAGATATCGATTAGCCAATGTGCTAAGACGTGATATATATTATATATTTGGTGATCGATATGTGAAGAAGAGAAGATTATAACTGTAATCATTTTCGGGTTCGCGGATTGTTTGGTGACTAGCAACAATGGGTATTAGACTTGACTTTATTTTTCTTTTAACACCAATTTCATAAATATTCCCATGCCTTATCCATACCCTTTAATTACCCGAAGCCTGTCGTTATAACCTGAATAAAAGCCCTCTTTAGATGTTTACACTTGGTGCTTACGCCACGTCGGTGGAGTTTTGTTTCTTGTACAAGCCTATGGTAATATTTAGATCAAGACTGAGCAAATATGAGTGTACTATTCCTTAATACTATCCATCACTAAATAAATTGAGTGTTGAGTGAATTATACTTCATTACTTTTCGTGAGGTGCTTAGCCATGTTATCAAGCGAGAGAATCCATGAGGTATTGTCAAACATCTTGATTTTTCACCTTAAAAGCTTAAAGCGATGAATCTTATCTTGTACTTGTACTTGGTAGATTTGCATCGCATTTTTTCTAATCATCTTTTATGCACCATGTGGTATTTATTTTTCTTAATTTCTAGATTTGCTTCAGGGCAAGCAAAACCTTAAGTGTGGGGGAGTTGCGCTCATTTTTCGCTTATTTTTATGTTTGAAAAAAAAAAGCAAAAAATATAAAAAAGCCAAAAATATTTTAATTTTGTTCTTTTCATTTTGTCATTTAGGTATATAGTTTGATTTTTCTTTTCTAAGATTTGCTTGAGGGCAAGCAAAGTTTAAATGTGGGGGAATTTGATAACGCTCAAATTGTGCATGTTTTTAGTAGCGTTATCCGTGCTTTTATGTGTGTTATTTGGTTATAATCATATGTTTTTGATGCTTAATCGTACAAAAGTGCGTTTGCTAGTTCATTTGTAGCCAAGTACAGGAAAGTGGAGAAAAAGACGGAAAAAGAAGTAAAATATGAAGATTTCTCCATGTACGAAGAGTTCCCGTGAAAAGCAAGACTTGTGGAGTATATTCGAGAAGATAAATTCATCAAGTTAGTGGTCCAAAGACTTAAGAATTAAGTTCAAGAAGGAAAACGAGAAAGAATTGAAGAAAAGAAGCTAAAACGAAGACATATTGGAAGACTCGTTGTTCCCGACACACCTTCACCATTTTGGCCATAACTTTTGCATACGGACTCCGTTTGACCTCCCGTTCGCGGCCACGGAAAGCTAAGAGAAAGATCTACAAATTTGGCTTTTGACCTTTTCTGTCAGAAAGTCGCAACCGGATCGGTTGGAGCGCAACCGAAACGGTTACGCCATGCTCACCTCCCCAAGTTATTTTTAATGCATCCTTAAGTGCCATTAAGCCTCAAGTCCAATCATATGGCTCTAATAACTCCTAAAACTGCTACTTTATGACACTTTGTGCTAAGAAACTTACTTGGTGGCTAAGGGTGGCTTTTACCTATAAATAAGACCATTTTTGGTTAGTTTTGTGTGTGTAATTCTAGCCTCCACCCTTAAGGACGAATTTCCACCAATTTATCTCTCCCAAAAGACCACAAACCTCTGCCATTTCCAGAAGTGTGCTTGGTTAGAAGTTGTAGTTGATTGGAGGCTTGAAGGAGTGCTATAATCCTTCACCCTTGCCTAATGTAATCTTACTTTGGGTAAACTCTTGTTACTTTTATGATGTTGAATGTTATGATTCATGTTTGGTTCTTTGGTTGTGTTGATTATGTGATACTTGTTTATTTCATATGAGAACTTGTGATAAAAGGATGTTTGGATAATTGTAGTGTTTGTTTGGAATATGTTGATAACATCATATTTGGTTGAATTGGAACTTGTTCTTGTTTATTGTTTTGGTTGATCATTGTTGAGTTCAATGGACGAAAGTATTCTTAACAATGGTTAGTTTCAATTCATTAGTGACAAATGATTTTGGTCTTGTACTTTGTGACGATTGTGCAAGAGAATTAATAAACATAACAAGTAAAGGTTTAATTTGGATTATGGCCGAAAGGAATCTTTTGAATATGTGTTCTCATTATCTTTCAAGTAAATGGAACTTTACAAATTAATAACATCAAAGTCTATGGCCGAAAGGGATTCTTTGTTGTTGTTGGTATAAGGCTCATGACATGACCACTTGATTGAGGCTTATGCACATTTGATTTATAAAACACTAAACTATTATTATAGGTTCTATCTTTGATAATATGTTTTCCAAACTAAACATCCTAATATCCTTGTGATCATTTGTCTAAACATGTATGTTCTTTGTGTGCTTGTTCTTAGTGGTTTGATCCGTGACAATCATAACCACGACCTTGATACGTGCTTGTTCTTATATTGCTTTTCGTGTTGGTTTGATATGTGACAATCATAACCATCAACTTGTTACTTGCTTAAACAAACAAATGACACTCGTAGTGCAACCAAGTCTCTTGGGACGACCTTGATTTACCATATACTATACTACAACTTGACTAGGGTATACTTGCCCGAATGTGTTCCTAGTTAACCGGTAATTCTTGTTACAAATTTAAAACCCCGATGAAGCACATCACTGGTGAACAACTCCTTTGTGACTTTAGGAACGATATTTTGAAGGTAGTTGTTAGTGTAACCTTCGATCATTTCGTTCAGTTCCTCTTGACGATGACTTTTCATGAATTCCTGAATAAACTTCCTTTCTTCTTTCATCTTTTCATGCTCGTCATACAAATGCTGTATGTGATCAGCATAGAAATTCAACTTCTTTTGGAGAATGTCTTTCTTTCTGATTTGTTTGACAGCATTCCCAATACGTATGAGCATGAGATATCCAAGAACGAGGTGGTTTCTTTACTGATTTGGATGATGATTTGGTTGATCTCTTTGATGGTGGTGGTGATGAATGAGATGAAGAGTCTGATGATGAGGAGACATGAGGAGGCTCGGGGTCCTTAGGCGGTTCAGAAGTTTCCTTCTGTGAATGTGTGGGACTTTCCAAAAGCAACTTGTCATAATCATCATCTTTATCTTTCTCAGACTTCTCAGTTTCAGGTTCTCAAACTCATATTCGATAGTATCCTCCACAAGCTTTTGTTGTTGCAGAAGAGTGGTGGCACCAGATCCCTTATCGGGTCGATTAACCGCATCAGGATCTGGTGAGGAGTGGGCAGCACCACTTGATCCTCCGGGGCCACCCATTTGGTCTTTTGCGAATTCTTCAGCCTTTTGAAGGTGACTAACAAATTTAACCGTCTTCCTGTAGGATTGATCCAGTTGCTCTTCTTCATCTTCAGAGCTTTCATCATCTGGCACAAGTGCAGGAGTCTTCCCTTTTCTTTTATCAGTTTGAGGACTTGGAGGTTTTGGTACTGAAGGATTGTCATCCTGTTAGGAATTAGAAATTCCAGGTATTAAAGAGTCGGTCACCTCAAGTATATGTAATCGTTAGAAAGCTCGTAGTCGTAGTTATTTTAAGCTAAGTAGTATTTAGTTAAGTAACACCGTGGAGGACGGATGGGTCTTTACCCACTGTATGCCTGATCCACAGCCCGTTGTGTGGCATTTTATTGTAAAACTATAAATACCCTCTACCTCCCAAGGTAGAGGGTTGGAGCTCATAATAATATTTTCCTTTCTCTCACTATAGTTCCCAACTCTCTTCCACTCTCTCACTAGAACTTTCTCTCTAACATACTTAAACGCATACTTTGATCATGGTTTAGTGTGTTTATGAAATCCAATATCCTACAATTGGTATCAAGAGCCATGGTTTGATCACTCATCTTTCATGCTCTTTGTTTTGGTGGATTTCATAAGGTTTTTGGTGTATTAAGGGTTTAGGAGAGTTTGATTCATTTGAACAAATTCTAGTGGTAAAGTTTGAATTTTGCTTGTACTTTTGTGTTTAGGATCATCATAAGTGTTTATGTTTTGAATTGGAAGGCTTAAATCATTGTGGTTTGGTTGTTTTGGATTGATAAAGTGGTTATTTGTGTAAAAAGGACTAAGCGAGTTGAGTCTCGGACTTGTGTTTCTTCAAAGCGAGTTGCTTTGTTATCTGATGCGAGTTGGTACATGCGACTTAGCTGTTTAGCGAGTTGATATTTATGCGACTTGGGTTCTAAGCGAGTTGTTTCTTTAAGCGACTTGAGATCTTAAGCGACTTGCTACTTAGCGAGTTGTAAAGTTAGCGAGTTAACTTAAGCGACTTAGTGTTCAAGCGAGTTGATTGTGTTGCGAGTTGAGACTAAAGCGAGTTGGCTATTTAGCGACTTGATTAATTAGGCGAGTTGAGTGTGTTGCGAGTTGACTGCTTATGCGAGTTGTGTGTTTAGCGACTTGTTCATTTAGACCTTTTTCTTCTTCGTGTTACATTCTTATGGTTGTTCTTTTGGTTTAGTAAAATCCCGTGAAAGAATCAATTTCCCGGTTTAATCAAAGAATTGTAAAATCCCGTAGAGCTTGAAACATGTCTACAAACGTTCCTACTATCATCTCCACTGTTGCCGAGGATGTTCAAGCAGCTGGTTCAGATACTCGTCCACCCATGCTTGACAGAACTGACTACGACTCTTGGGCTCAACGAATTAGATTGTACTGTCTTGGTAAGGAAAATGGAGTCAACATTCTCAAATCCATTGATGAAGGACCGTATCGGGTTGAGACGACTAGAGATGTACTTGATACTGCTGAAGATGGAACTCTGATTTACGGAATGGACAGACCAAAAATGTATGATGAGCTTGATGATAAGGAGAAAAAGAGATTCGATGCTGATATCAGGGCTTCTAACATTGTTCTTCAAGGTCTTCCTAAAGACATCTACAAGCTGATCAATCACAACACCGATGCAAAGGCAGTATGGGATAATGTCAAGATGCTTCTCTCAGGTTCTGAATTAACTATGGAAGACAGAGAATCACAACTCTATGACGAATTTGAACACTTCAAGATGAAACCAGATGAGAGTGTCTATGAGTACTATGTGAGATTTCATAAGCTGGTGAATGATATGAGGAACATCAGAATGACTATGCCTAACATTCAGCTGAACTCAAAATTTGTGAACAACATGAATCCCGAATGGCACAAGTTTGTTACTTCTGTGAAGCTCACTAAAGGATTGAAGAATACGAATTATGAGCAACTCTATGCCTTCCTTCTTCAGAATGAGAGACATGCCATGTTTGAAAAGATGATTCTTAATCAGTTCAAAACCAACCAGGGAGAGACAAGCTCATCTAATGACTCATCTGCCTTCTACTCAAACATCGGAATCACAACCAAAGCCTCACAAGTCATACCCATGGGTAATGGTAATCACAAACTCATTCCTGATCCTATGTTCAAACAAGTTGATGCTGATGCACACGTGGGTAACATCATTAATCAACTAGCTCTTCTGATTAGTCAAAACATGAATTCTCTCCTACAAACCAACAACAACCTCAGAACAGCATCTAACCCACACAATCAAGCTACTGTTAAAGATGGGAGGATCGTGGTGCAACCAGTTCAGGAAAGACAGTATGATCAGGGAAGAGGTGGAGCTGGTAGAGGTTATGTTGGTAATCAGAATCGAGGAAGGAATGGTAATCAAGGTCAAGCTAAGCCGATCAAATGCTACAACTGTGGTGGTGAGGGACACATTGCAAGGAACTGCACATCTCCAAAACGTCCACAGAATGCTGATTACTTCAGAGATAAGATGCTGCTTGTACAAGCTCAGGATAATGGTGCGGCTTTGGATGAAGAGGAGTTGCTGTTTCTTGCTGAGGGCAATGCCAAGACCTATGATGCTGATGTGGATGAGCAGCCTATTCAGGAAATAGGTCACAATCATCAGAATGCCTTTCAAGTCGCTGATTGTGATGCATACGACTCTGATGTGGATGATGGACCTACTGCACACACAATTTTTATGGCTAGCATTTCTCCAATGGTTTCTCCCAAGGTCTCATCTTCACCACAAGCTGGCCCATCCAAAGACAAACTCATCTCAGAGGTATTAAAACTATACGATGATGCTGATGTGCAAAAGATGCATGACAAAGTACAATTAACTGAAACTATTGAATCAAATATTGAAAATATGGGTAATATCAATGTTGTCCCATATGATCAATATGTGAAACAAAGTGAAAGTGAAGTTGTACCAAGTGATGCATCTTCTGCAGTCAACAACGACTATATCTTTGATGAATACACTGCATGTGCCCCTGATGATTCTGTAATTTCTGAACTAAATGCCTATAAAGAACGTGTTGCTATTTATGAACAACGTGCAAAATTTGAGTTGACCACTCGTGAGTAGGAAATGGATGACCAAGTGCGTACAATCATTAGAAAAAGTAATTTTCGAGAAGAAGTATTAAAACAAGAGTTAAATTCCTTGCAAGAAAAGCTTTCTAAAACTGCTAAGCAAAAACAAGAACTTCAAGAAAATATGAAAATGCTCAAGCAAGAATTTAATACAAAGGAATCAAAACTCTTGAAAGATTTTTCTAATCTGAAAACTTTGAAAAACAAACTTGAAAACAAGTTGTACATACAAGGGAACACCATTCAGACTGCTCACATGATCACTAAGCATAGAGTCTTAAGCGATAAGCATAGCATTCCCCTTATTGAGGAACCAAATCCAGAGGTTATTAAAAAGGCTAGAAATGCTCATAAGGTTCTTTATGATGGCAATGAAATCCTTAAACCTAGACAGAAACCTAGTTGCGTTGAGTGCACTGAGGAAGATAAGAAATCAGATGAAGTCACTAGGGAAAAGATGAACAAGAAATTAGATGATCCTAAATGTAAAGAGAAGAAAATAAAGATCACACCCCATGATTACAAGAAGGAAAACTGGATTTCCTTGAACAAGTTTAAGCCTCAGACATTGTTGAATCCCGAACAAGTTTTTTGGAAAATAGATCTTGATAAGCAGAAAGCTGAAAATATTGTTGAAACAAACCCTCCCCTTTGGAAAATGCCTAGAGCGACTGTGTATCCTCCTAATACACCAATGCATCTTGTTCCTAGAACAATTGCCACTAAAAGCAAGACCTTAATTAGCCAATATGTTATCTTTCAACTATTTGTTGATTTTGAGAAAACTTGCAAGAAAAGGATCACACCCACTGGTATAACTGAAGGAGAAAGGGGTTTTGAGCAAATGAAAGAATGCTATTTAACTGAGGTCATGCCTTTCTTTAAACTTCTAAAATATCACTTTGAGAGTCTTAAAAAGGGGATAGATACTGATATTAAGGGAATGGAAAAGGAATTTGATGCAATGATAGTTGAGGTTAGTGACTATGAGCGAGCACTAAAATATAATGAGATTGAGAGGAAGAACTTGCATACACTAAATGAGAACCTGATTTCTGAATGTATTGCTCAAGATGTGTTCTACACTGCTACTAATTGTTCTATTACTGCTTCTCGATTCCATGAACTGTCTGTTGCTTTGAAAGTCTCTCATGATCATGTCATTGAGCTTGAAAAAACTAATTCTGAACTAAATGAGAAAATTGAACTGGATGATCACGACAATTTGGTTAAACATTTTTCTAAACTAGAAGTTGAGCATTTTAATTTACAACTAAAATATCAACATCTTAAAGAAAATGTCAAAACTTCAAATATCAAGACATCCTCAGATGCTCCAGAGTATGATGCAGTTTTTCAAATTAACAAACGTGATGAACAGATTCAAGGTCATTGCAACACGATCAGAAAGTTGAAAGCCCAAATCTCTCAATTAAAGGGTCTAACGAACAATGTGACTGGTCCCCAAATGCCTCCTCCTTTAGATTCTCAGAATTCTCAAAACTTTCATCTTCAAAACTTAGTAAATGCTTTACAAAAGGAAAATGAGGCTTTTCTTGAAGAAAATGAAAAGGTTAAACATCATTTCAATGAATTATTTGAATCTATAAAGGTCACTCGTAACAAAAATAACGAAACGGTAGCCTCGTTACAAAAAGAAATTGAGAATCTAAAGAGTCAGGTAAAAGGGAAGATGCCAATGACCAATGGGGAGAATGGTGTATCAAAGGTACATGTCTGTCATAAATATGCTTTGTCTGTGAAATATGTTCCTCCTCATCTTAGGAATAACAAACTTGCTATTCAAACATATTTTTCATACCTTAAGGACAGCCTAGAATGTCTCCGTGAGATTGTAGAAGAGGATAAGTTAGAGAAACCAGATGATAATGCAATTGGCCATGCATGCTTATATGCCAAACGATCTCAAGAACTTCTAGAATGCCTAATTACAATATGCCCTAAAACCTTAGGTGAGCAAGTCAATCCCTTGATACCGTGTTCTATGCCTAGTGCCAAGCATGCAAGCACTCAATGCCAAATGTTATGAATGTGAACCCTAATGTGCCTTCAAGAAGTTCAGATTTCAAATCTGTTAGTGCTAAGAATGTGAACTCGAGTGTGCCCTCTAGGTGTTCAAATCCCAGCTATTCAAGTGTTAAAAAAGTTAATCTTAGTGTGCCTGCATGTAGCTCAGATCCCAGCACATCTAAACAGGTGAAGCAAATAGTAGCCAAACCAACTAATGTTCCCATTCCCTCTACAGGAGTAATCAGTGACATTAAAGCAAGCAGGTCAAAGTCTCAAGACAATACAAGGAAGGACACGACCTCGCAAGCTAAGAATGTGCATTGGAAGAAAGTAGAAGACCTACCTAGGAACTTTAAGTTTGAGCCGAATAAAACGAATCGTGTTGATTCTAGTATTAGCCATAGGCGTACTGTAATTAATTCGAATTATGATACTATTTGCAAACCTTGTATTAATGTCTGCTTGAATTCTGTTTCTAATCATGAATGTGGTGTTAATGTTTTGCCTAATGATGATAATTGTCCAATTAATATTGTTAATGCTAAAAATCATGCTAAGAAGGCTAGAAGGCAAAAACGAAAGAAAGTTAGAAAACAGTGGAAACCCACAGGAAGAACATTTAGTAAGATAGGCTATTATTGGATACCTGTTGGTCGTAAGACTAATCAGACAATACCCACTAGAAAATGGATGCCTACTGGTAGATCTATTCCCTTAAGAAGTGAGCACACTGTGAACATGACTAATACAGACACTAGTACTACATCTATTCACAATGATTCCATTGCCTTATCTTCTGATATGAATGCTTCTATTTCTGATGTGGGTGTTCCAACCAGTGTTACTAACCAAATGGAACCCATTCTTGCATGGGGATCCCAATTATCCAGTTATCCATTCTTGTCTGTGTTCAACTGCAGATCGTTCAAATCGTTCTGTGGTACCTGGACTCAGGCTGTTCCAAGCATATGACTGGCGACCGGTCACGGCTCATGAACTTCGTGAGCAAATTCATCGGGACAGTTAGATTCGGAAATGATCATTTCGGTGCAATTATGGGTTATGGTGATTATGTTGTGGGTGATAGTGTCATCTCTAGAGTATACTATGTGAAAGGTCTTGGTCATAATCTGTTCTCTGTTGGTCAATTCTGTGATTCTGATCTAGAAGTAGCCTTCAGAAAACATACTTGCTTTGTTAGAGAACTTGATGGTAAGGAATTGTTACGAGGAACTCGTGGTTCAAATCTTTACACCATCTCTATCGATGATATGATGAAGTCTTCTCCTATTTGCTTGTTGTCAAAGGCCTCGAAAACAAAGTCAAGGTTATGGCATCGTCGTCTCAATCACCTGAACTTCGGCACCATCAATGATCTCACCAGAAAGGACTTAGTTGTAGGGTTACCTAGACTCAAGTACGAAAAGGATCATCTTTGTTCAGCATGTCAATTGGGAAAAAGCAAGAAGTATGCCCATAAACCCAAACCTACTAACTCTGTCACAGAAGTTCTTCATATGATTCATATGGATTTATGTGGACCAATGAGGGTGCAGAATATCTTTGGGAAGAAATATGTGTTAGTTGTGGTTGATGATTACTCTAGATTCACCTGGGTCAAGTTCTTGAGGACAAAGGATGAAACTCCTGATATCATCATCAAACTCATCAAACAGCTGCAGGTTCGACTTAACAAAACCGTCAGAATTATCCGAACAGACAATGGAACTGAGTTTGTTAACAAACAACTTAGTGAGTTTTATGAAAGCATTGGAATCAGCCATCAAAGAAGTGTTCCACGAACTCCTCAACAGAACGGTGTAGTTGAAAGACGAAATTGAACTCTTGTAGAAGCCGCTAGAACAATGCTGATTTACTTAAAGGTTCCAATGTTTCTCTGGGCTGAAGCTATTGCCACTGCATGCTACACACAAAATCGTTCCCTGATTCACACTGTTCATGAAAAACTCCATATGAACTTGTCCACAACAGAAAACCTAGTCTCTCTTTCCTTCGTGTGTTTGGTGCATTGTGTTATCCAACTAATGAGGGTCAAGACTTAGGCAAACTTAGAGCTAAAGCAGACATTGGAGTTTTTGTAGGGTATGCACCAAACAAAAAGGGATACCGAATCTACAACAAAAGATCCCGAAATATCATGGAAACAATTCACGTTACGTTTGATGAGCTGACCGGTCAAATGGATCCTGGACAATTCAGTTCAGGACCCACACTTCAAAACAGTCCCATTGGTTCATCCCTTGTTCCAAACTCTTCTCAAGAAACTCCATATGTACCTCCATCTGAAGATGATTTAAAGAAATTGTTTGATCCTATGTTTGATGAACTTTATGATCCAAGTACTAATGAGGTGTCGATTCCTACAACAGAGGCTGCTCATATTCCTGTGAATGAAGACAATCCCTCAGTCTCAATATCTTTAAGTCAAGAAGCGCCTGCTGCTGATCCTTCAGTCTCATCAACAAATCATCATTCTTCAAATGTACATCATGGAACTGTTTCTGGCCTCAATGATGAAGTTAATCCCTTTGCTACTCCTGAAGATGCTCCATTCGAAAACATATTTGCTCCTGAATCTTCTTCAGAACCATCTTCTTCAGGAGACATCGACTCTGCTACTTCAGTCCCTCAACAACTACCACATGAACACCTCAGAAAATGGACTCACGATCATCCATTAGACAACATCATTGGAAATCCCTCTCGTCCTGTATCAACACGGAAACAACTTGCAACCGATGCCTTATGGTGTTTCTTCAACTTCGTACTCTCAAGGATCGAACCAAAGGATGTTAAAACTGCCATGAACGAAGACAGCTGGTTCAATGCTATGCAAGATGAAATTCATGAGTTTGATTGACTTGATGTATGGGAGTTAGTACCTGCTCCAGAATGTGCCATGATTATTGCTCTAAAATGGATCTTCAAAGTGAAACTAGATGAGCATGGTGATGTATTGAAGAACAAGGCTCGATTAGTTGCTAAAGGATACCGTCAAGAGGAGGGTATCGACTTTGAAGAATCTTTTGCTCCAGTTGCTCGAATCGAGGCAATCAGAATCTTTTTGGCTAATGCTGCTAGTAAGAACATGGTGGTCGATCAGATGGATGTGAAGACGGCATTTCTGAACGGAGATCTTAAAGAAGTCGTCTACATCAGCCAACCTGAAGGATTTGTAAATCAAGAGCATCCTACTCACGTTTATCGTTTGAAGAAGGCTCTTTACGGTTTAAAGCAAGCTCCAAGGGCATGGTATGATACACTGTCAAAGTTTCTTCTATCTACCGGATTTAGCAAAGGAGCAGTTGATCCAACATTGTTCACCAGGAAGTCAGGCAAACATTTAATTCATGTTCAAATTTATGTTGATGATATCATCTTTGCCTCGACTGACCCCAATGAGTGTGACCGTTTTTCAAATGAAATGAGTTCAAAATTTCAAATGTCAATGATGGGACAAATGTCATTTTTCTTGGGATTACAAATTTCACAAAGTCCCGGAGGCATTTTCATAAATCAATCTAAATATGCAACTGAGATCTTAAAGAAATTTAGATTTGATTCAAGTGACCCTGTTGACACTCCCATGATTGATCGAACCAAACTAGATGAGGACCACTCAGGGATCATGATTGATCAAACGAAATATCGTAGTATGATTGGATCCCTGATGTACCTCACTGCTAGTAGACTAGACATCTTGTTCGCTGTTTGCATGTGTGCTAGATACCAGGCTAAGCCTACTAAAAAGCACCTTGAAGCGGTTAAACGGGTCTTTCGGTATCTCCAAGGAACCATCAACATGGGTCTTTGGTACCCGAAGGACACCGGTATGTCACTAACAGCCTATGCAGATGCTGATCATGCAGGGTGTCAAGATATTCGTCGAAGTACATCTGGAGGTGCTCAGTTTTTGGGTGATAAGCTTGTGAGCTGGTCTTCAAAGAAGCAAATGAGTACTTCTATTTCCTCTACAGAGGCTGAATACATAGCCATGTCATCTTGTTGTGCTCAAATCTTATGGATGAGATCTCAATTATCTGACCATGGCTTTGAATTCAACAAATTTCCTCTGTATTGTGACAATAAAAGTGCTATTGCTCTCTCATGCAACAACGTTCAACACTCAAGAGCAAAGCATATCGACATTCGACATCATTTCATCAGGGAACAAGTGGAAAAAGGTGTGGTGGAACTCTATTTTGTGAGGTCTGAATATCAGTTAGCAGACATCTTCACCAAAGCTCTTCCAAGAGAACGTTTTGAGTTTATTCTTCCACGTCTTGGCTTGAAAAGTCTTCAACCAGAAACACTCAAACGTCTTCAGGAGGAAGACGAGGAGTAAAGGTCTATCTTCATCTATCTCTTGTATATATCTATTCGAAAAACAAAATACAAAATTATAAAACCCTCAAAAATCAAACAGAAAAATATAAAACCTTCAAAATCCATAAAAATCTGAAAAAATTCGAAAAATCTTCAAAAAATATTGTCAATTTGTTATGTTTTTCTCGGTTCGATAATATCTACGGTCTTTGTGCTGTCATTCAAAGAATGACACGGGACTTTAGATGTTGTTCGAATTCTTAAAAAAAAAAAAAAAAAAATCAAAAAATATTTTTGGGAGAAAGAGAAACAATGGTTTATTGTCATTTCAGGCAGTAACCCGCTTTTCTAAGAAAGAACAGAGCCATGCTTTATCATGACTTTCAAAATTCCATGCTCTGATTCTATAAACCGTTATCTGCTGAAAATTAACTGCTTTGAAAAATAACTCAGTCTCTATTTTTGATAATCATCTGGACTTATTTGTCAAAAATATCAATCTCTCAATCAACAACCTATGTCATTGATTGAGGGGGAGAATGATTTCAATTAAATTAAAAAGTTATTTGGCATTCAATTGTTTTCAAAAGATATTCATGCATGTTTTATCAATGGAGTTTAAAGTCTTAAAATCCGATCCTTATCAGTTAAAACGCTTTCATAATCAAGTCACAATTCTCCTTAAAAGCTTTCAAAATCAATTTAAATCTATAAGAGATCACAAATCTCAAATGATCTGATAATTGTGATCGGGGGAGAATTTGTGATTTAAATTGGACTTAAACTGAGGATTCGGTAAATGGTTTTACAAGGATGTACATGTTATCCTCCCCGCATGTGACAAACGATTTCAAATTTTCCATTCACATGTTGAGGGGGAGCATCTATCTTACACCTATGACTTGAAACGTGATCATTTATCTCAATGTGCAGGTTCCCTCTAGTATGTGCAAAACTCCTTTCAAACCTCGAGGCACATATTGAGGGGGAGCAAATTTATGGAAACCTCATCCTTCCCGGAAATGCTATATCTACTTGATTTGATCAAGGAAGTGATGGTGATATCTTTTAGAAAAATGGTAATCAAAGAAGTAATTTCTTCCTCTTGCCTCCATGTGCAAAACGATTTCAAACATTTGATGCACATGTTGAGGGGGAGCACTTATTCTAAAAATATCAAAAACAATTTAGGTACAAAATGTTTTGATAATATATCACAAGTATCAGGATTGATTTTCAAATGGTTTTCAATTGATTCCAATGGCAGATGAACAATACCAAATAGACCGACCAACTTTACTTTATGTACGGTGATATAAGGATGATAAGGTTAGGTATTGGTTCCCATGATCCGCCAGAACCGGAGGGATCTACCTAGGGACAATCCACTAGTTAGTGTAGAAGTCCTTAGGTATGATGATAAAAGGAGAAAAGTGAGATATGGGAAGAGTGCGGACTGAGATAGAGCAAGTACTGGAACAAACCCAACAAGGTTCTTGCTATGAAGTCTCGGTAAGCAGTGAAGGGGTTGAAGAATTAAAAAGAATTGAATGAGAAAAGGGTGAAAACAAATAGCCCTCCATTTATTCAACCTTAGGGCAGAAACCGGGTTCAATTCATATGCTACTGATGGTAACATCGGTATTGAAGACAAGACGTCATGGACCCAGTGACGCACTGCACCTCAACTTTCCAAACCACTCAAGTTCCTCTTAAAAGGACTTGTTTCATTCTCACGGGGAACCGACATTATCTATTGACTTTCTCTTAGAGATTGTTGATATTGAAGAAGGAGACCCTCTCCCTAGTCTCCGGTACAGGATCCAAATATGCACAAATTGAGTCTAGAGCCACGAGATCATCAATAAATCTCATTAGGACACTTTCAATGAAGACTCTCTGTTTCACACAATGTGGAAAGAGAGATTATATCTTGAGTCCTACGCATTATCCTTGTGGTTTTGCCTGAACATCCGAGTGATATGTGAACATATTCACAGTGAAGATGGAAAACCTTCTAGAGCCAACATCACACAAGCTCCTGGTAGGTGGCATGTGAGATCTATTATATAGATCAACCATGTGACAACTGAACAGAAACAATGGGGCGATTCAATCTCTTGAATCAATCCTGGTTCAGGTTATGGATTGACGGATACCTTTGAAAAACCGGTCTTTGTGCTTAACAACTCTTTTCTTTAGCACATCGACCGTGTACTCATTTTTCAAACCAAAAGGTGTTTATATGACTGATAATTGATTTTCAATAAAACCTTCGTTGTATTGCAAAAACAATTTCTATTGAGCAGTACACGATTGTTTTTTCAAATCTCTTTTCATCAATCAGTGGTCTTAAAATTCGCTGGTTTACTCACTCCGTGTTGTCTTCTTTGAGATGTTCCGGTTTGAGAACAGCTAGAGCAGCTGCGAAACCCTGTCAAGGAAATTCTTCGAAATTATACCTGATCACAGGCAGTACATGTACTGATCAACGGGGAACCGTGGGCCGTGTACCTCAATTCAACGAAAGTGATCAAAGACACTTTCGTGCGATTTATTGCTAACTGTTGTATGCAGGTACACCCGACGTTTGCAGCTGATCAGAATAAAGCGGTCAATCCATAGCCGCATGCTCACTTAACACATTCATCTCAAAAGAAATCATGATTAGTGCATCAATGACTCTGATATTTTCACTCCATGCTTCTGCTACGCTGCTGCCAATATCATGAATCAACTAAAGCTTCCGCTACTCTGATGAGAAGATATCATGATCCAGAATGTGAGCATGTCGGTCCGAATGTCACAACATCACATAAAACCTACACCACAATGAATGTCTCAGAGATTTTCAGTAGCTGATGATCTCAAAAGGTGGCTCAAAATTATTATCACGTGAATCAGTAAAAGACCTCCACTTGGATTAACCAAACATGCAATGAGAAGAATCAATGACTACGAGCTTCAGAGCAAAGTACGACATCAAGAATGCAAGAACAATTTTTTTGT
The DNA here is from genome assembly GCA_019973895.1 of Chrysanthemum seticuspe. Lineage (NCBI taxonomy): Eukaryota > Viridiplantae > Streptophyta > Magnoliopsida > Asterales > Asteraceae > Chrysanthemum > Chrysanthemum seticuspe. The sequence goes on from BPTQ01000008.1 coordinate 318,679,666, forward strand.
AATATCTGTTTGTATTCAATGTAATTTTTAGTACATGATTGAGGTGACCTCCCTTAGGGGGAGATTGTTAGGAATTAGAAATTCCATGTATTAAAGAGTCGGTCACCTCAAGTATATGTAATCGTTAGAAAGCTCGTAGTCGTAGTTATTTTAAGCTAAGTAGTATTTAGTTAAGTAACACCGTGGAGGACGGACGGGTCTTTACCCACTGTATGCCTGATCCACAGCCCGTTGTGTGGCGTTTTATTGTAAAACTATAAATACCCTCTACCTCCCAAGGTAGAGGGTTGGAGCTCATAATAATATTTTCCTTTCTCTCACTATAGTTCCCAACTCTCTTCCACTCTCTCACTAGAACTTTCTCTCTAACATACTTAAACGCATACTTTGATCATGGTTTAGTGTGTTTATGAAATCCAATATCCTACACATCCTTTGCAGTTTCAGAGTAGGAAATCTCTTCATCTGTGTCAGTACCTTCAGAAATTTCGTCCAAAAGCTGTCTTTGCGGTTCGGGCTTGGGAATTGGGATGGGAGTAGCTTCCTTAGATGGAACAATCCTCTTTGAAGGAGGGTTCCTCTTGGGGAACTTCCTTGGACTCTCCGTACTTGCGGCACTTCCAGCACTGCCTCTTCTGGTTCTCCGAGTAGGTGTCCCAGAAGCCTTTTCATCAAGATGACCAACTTTTCCTTCTTTAACGGCTACCCGATACCTTTTGTACGTTTCCAGCTTTTTGATTTCCTATGTAAGAAGGTGATCGGGCAACTCAGCACCCTGTTTCTTCGTAGACGATTCTTTGATTCTGACAGATAGTATGTGCTCAGTCAAGATGTCATGATTATCTGGGTCATTGAGTCTCCTGGGGATATCAGGATGAAGTCCAAGAGCTCTCTGGATCAACAGTTTGGTGTATCTGACATAGGGAATTTTGGAGCCAAGCTTCTTATGAGACAGCATCATATCTTCCCATAGCAGTGCTTCAATTATAATGTCCTTCTTGTTGATCAACGACCAGAAAATTTGCAGTTCCATGAGCTTGGGATGCTCATAGCCACTGTCACGACCAGAGAATGATTTGGTGATGATCATATAGAGTGTCCTCCATGGTTGAGGAATATTCTTCAGCTCCACGTGAGAATGCTTAGTAATAATTCCTTTAGCTTCATCATAACCAATATCTATCAACAATTGCAGGACAGTCTCTTCAGTAGGGGTGGCAAAGAAGTCGGTTGGAGCGATGTCTGGAATGATGAGAACAGCCCGTAAGTCATCAGGAGTGATAGTGACTTGTTTGTGATTAAGAGTCACATTCACAGCATTTTGACCAGTGATCCTCTGCATAGAATCCCAGAATTGTTGAATATAGACCTCTGGAACTGTGGCAGAGTGTGAGAGCATGTTCTGGTAGGGATGATTCCTGAGAATATCCACTGCAATGAGACAAGAATATTCTGAGCATGTGAGTGTGTCAAAGTCAACCCTAAGGTTGTTCTTTCCAAGCTTTCTCGGGTAACCTTCTGGAAAGATATCAGCAATTGTAAGAACTTCTTGTGCATCCACGTTCATTTGTTCAGCCATATCTTTATCTGAAATAACATTAGCCAAAAGAACCAACATATCGAAAGACATAATGTTAGTCAACAGAAGGTTTTATTGTCTAGTTATTGAATGAGTAGTGTTAATGATTGTTACGAGTCCTAAGTCACTTGTTTGTCCAATAGTCTAATGATGCTCAGAAACATTTCGTGAGTTAGTTAACTTTAAGGTTTTAAAGTTTATGTTATCACTTATATTTCATAACATATTAAACGTTTAAGTTTATTAGTGACATTATTGAATTCGTGATGATATGATTAGCTTATTAACAAGATTGTACACGTAACAATTCATTATGAAGGTCCACCCAGGCTTATGCGTAGCAATGACAAAGTTATGCGTAAGCAAGTGTTTTATACGCGTAGTTATAAGCTTACGCGTAGGATCCTATCTTACGCATAGAAAATGTTACGCGTAGAAAAAGGGGACCTTAAGCGTAGAGCTTACGCGTAGGCGTATAAAAAACCTTACGCGTAAGGCTTACTCGTAAGGACCTTATGCGTAGAGGCACTGTTTACGCATATCCTTCACAGGATACGCGTAGTCCCACTGTAGAACCTTACGCGTAGGCATAACTAACTACGCGTAGGGTAATCCTTATGCGTAGAAATGCAAATGACCTTGATTCTGAATTTTAAGCGTAACAAATCCTGAAATAAGTTCATCAAATCATTAACATTATCACAAAACATCATTTTAACAACAATTTATGGCAAGAACATTTAAGATTCAGTTATGCGTAGAAAGTCATATGCGTAGGTCAAAACCCTAGGGGTTGAGAATTACGCGTATCACTTCTAGCCATAGGATATGCACCATTTAAATTCTGGTAGTTCTAGAGTGGTGGTAGAGTCTTTAGGCCAAGTAATAACATCAAAATCGTTGTGAATCAAAAATACCCAAAAAATATGAACTTTAAACCCTAAATACAAATTGTTCACCAATTCGTGTTTCTGGGTGGTTAATAACAATGGAAATCATTAATTCAACAACTTAAGACCATAACCCAACAATCTTTTATACCAAAACACTTCTCATTTAGAAAAACCCAAACCGACTTATAAACCCTAATTTTCAAAAATCGTTGATACGTGTTTCTGGGTGGGTTTGGATGGTTAAAATGGTATCCTTGATGTATAAACAACGTTTTGACACTGTCCATATAACCAAGAACATACACACACTGATTTTGTGTTCATATGCTTAAGCGTAGAACACAAAATCACTGGAAAAACACTTTTTAGCCGTTGGATTTACATGAAACTAAAAACCATATCTTAAAAACATGTTTTAATCACAAAACAACTTACAAAGTGATGATCAAAACAACGGATTGCTCGAATGATTCTTAGGCGTAGATGTGTTTAGGTTTAGAATTAAATGTGAAGTGAAAGTTAGGTGGGGAGATGTTTTATTTAAAATAACTTTAACATTTTGACAGTTTTGGTCCCTCCACCTTTTCCTTTTTCAAACAAAGCCATTTAACTTCCATTTTTGTTTACCAAATAAAGTTTTTAGAAAGAGATTTGACGACACTCCCCCTCGACTTAAGAAAAATGATGAAAGGTTATTAATTTTAGTCCGAGGAGTGTTATTGAACCAGAAATATTTACCACCATTGATAAGAGAAATAACCGAGATAAGATAACATGCAAGTACACAGATGTTTTGAAACAGTTAAGAGATTATTTTCTCCCCCTCAACACTTGATCGGAAAAAATACTGAATTTTGAAAGATTAAAGTGTTGACGGAAGAAATGTACTTGCCATGTTGAAAGAAAAATAGATTAGGAGAATATTTTTGTTGTTTTATCAGATTTTATATTTTGTATTTTGTTTTTGAAAAATTTATTTACAAAAGAGAGTTTTTGGTGTTTGACAGGTTTTTAAGACTGTTTTAGGAGGTCATCCAATTCCTCTTGAGTCAAACACCTTATACCAATCCGGTGGACCAACTCATTAAACCTAGCGGGAGGCAAGGCTTTGGTGAGAAGATCTGCCAATTGGTATTCTGTACCCACAAAGTATAATTCAACGGTACCCTGTTCCATGTGGTCCTTGATGAAATGATAGCATAGATCGATGTGCTTTGATTTCGAGTGCTGAACTGAGTTGCACGAGATCGCAATGGCACTCCGATTGTCGTAGTACATCGGGATTCTGTCAAATACGTAACCATAGTCTTTGAGTTGTGTTCTCATCCAGATGACTTGAGCACAACACGCGGACATGGCTACATATTCTGCTTCGGTTGATGACAGCGATGTACAATCCTGCTTCTTTGATTGCCAAGACACCAGTTTATCACCAAGAAATTGTAGAGCTCCTGAAGTACTTTTCCTTGAGTCTAAGCATCCTGCGTGGTCAGCGTCTGAAAAAGCGATTAGTTCAAAACCAGAATCCTTCGGATACCAGATCCCTAAATTAATGGTTCCCTTGATGTATCGGAGGATTCTTTTAGCCTCAGAGAGGTGGGTTTCAGTTGGTCGCGACTGATAGCGGGAGCATAGATAAACGACAAAGACAATATCAGGTCTGCTAGCTGTTAGATACATGAGAGACCCAATAATACTTCGGTATTTGGTAGGGTCAACTAATTTCCCATGTAAATCAGCATCTAGCTTCTTGGTATGAGCCATTGGTGTGGCATAAGTGTCACAGGTTGTCATTCCAAATTTGTTTAATAGTTCAAGGGCATATTTGGACTGACTCAAGAAAATACCACGGGGTGATTGATGAACTTGTAATCCTAGAAAGAATGTAAGTTCACCCATCATGGACATTTCAAAAATTTTCTTCATTAGTTTTGCAAAAGCGATTGAAAACTTTTTATGTGTAGACCCAAAAATGATGTCATCCACGTAAATTTGAACAATTAAGATATGTGCCCCGTGATATTGTATAAAAAGAGTTGGGTCAACCGAACCTTTGGTGAAATTATTAGCAATGAGGAAAGATGATAGCTTATCGTACCAAGCCCGAGGGGCTTGTTTGAGACCATAAAGAGCTTTGTTCAGTTTGTAGACATGGTTCGGGCATTCTGGATCAACGAATCCATCTGGTTGGCTGACATAAACTGTTTCTTTAAGTTGTCCATTGAGAAACGCCGTTTTGACATCCATCTGATAGACCGTCATATTCATATGAGCTGCGAATGCGAGAAATATCCGAACAGCCTCAAGACGAGCAACCGGAGCAAAAGATTCTTCAAAGTCTATTCCTTCTTCCTGACGATAACCCTTAGCAACTAGACGTGACTTGTTTCGGATTACATTCCCTTCAGCATCCAATTTGTTTTTCCAAATCCATTTGAGACCAATAACGTAGACCCCTGTTGGTCTTTCAACCAGTTCCCATACTTCAAGACGTTTGAATTGGTTGAGTTCTTCTTGCATGGATTCAATCCAGTTATCTTTTGTCATTGCGTCTTTAATGTTTTTAGGTTCAGATTGGCAGACAGTGAGTGCATAAATGCAATGTTCACCATCTGTGTGAAGACGTTGTCTCGTAATGACTGGTTGATTCGGGTTGCCAATAATGTTAGCCAGAGGATGGTCTTTTGTCCATCAGTGTGTAGAGGGTTGATGTTGGTATACATTGTGCAGATTCTGAGGATTCAAATGGTTTGTTGAAGATTTCGCGACATCTGGTGCAGCAGTCTCATTAGCAAACGGGTTGAAGAACGCATTTGGATCAAAATCTGCAGGTGGGAGTACTTCATTCAGAATATCATCAGCTGGTTCATCATTGTTGGAAGCGGTGTGTTCAACTGTTGTGTTGGAGTCAACTGGTGTAGGTGCATCTTCAACAGTAGTTGTTGTAGCAGGTGTATCAGGTATAGGAATATTATCAGGTTGTGCAGCGGAAACAGCGGATACACCTGGAGCACGTTCATCAATATCGTCACAGAACAGAGGAGCAAATAACCTTTCCATTTGTTGACGAGTTAGCTGGGGGCTTTGTTCAGCTGATGATGGGGGTTGAGGGAAGTTTAAACGGTTGTGACCGGGTTCTAAGCTGTTATACTCAGAAGCCATTTCTGTGAGTTCATCAAAATGAGCATGAATCGTTTCCATTACCACCTTAGTTCGACGATTCCAGATTCGGAAACCTTTAGAATTGTCACAGTATCCAATAAAGACTCCAATATCAGCTTTGGCTTTGAGCTTTCCAAAATCATCACGATCATTATTCGGATAGAAAAGGGATCCGAATACATGAAAGTGTTTGAGGTTCAGTTTATAGTTGTGGACAAGCTCGAAAGGTGTTTTGTTGTGGCGTTTTGTGATCATAGAACGGTTTTGAGTATAGCATGCAGTAGATACAGCTTCTGCCCATAAGTAATCTGGAAGTTTAGCATTGATTAACATTGTTCTTGCAGCTTCCACTAACGTTCGGTTTCGTCTTTCAACAACTCCGTTTTGTTCAGGTGTACGTGCAATAGATGTTTGATGCTGAATTCCCACTTTCTCATAGAATTCACGAAGAGTTTTGTTAACAAATTCAGTTCCTTTGTCTGTTCTGATGAGCCTGATGGTGTTGCGGAGCTGAACCTGTATTTTTGTGAGAAAGGTGATGATCATTTGTGGAGCTTGGTCTTTGCTTCGAAGAAAGTAGACCCAAATCCATCGTGAGTAGTCATCAACAATTACTAAGATTTAGCGTTTGCCATTGATCGTTTGCACGCGCATTGGGCCACACAAATCCATGTGAAGAAGATGAAGCACATGCTAAGAGCTGTGTTCCACCTTTGAAGGAAAGTGAGCACGAGTGCTTTTTCCTTGTTCACAAGCTGAACACAGGTGATCTTTAGAATACCGGAATCATGGGAGTCCTTCAACTAGTTTGTGTCGAGCAAGATTGGTGATGGTTTGAAAGTTTAGATGTGAGAGACGACGGTGCCATAGCCAGGATTTTGTAGATGTAGCCTTTGAAAGTAAGCAGATGGGAGAGGAAGCAACCATGTCTTGCATAGAGATAGTGTAGAGACTAGAATTACTCGAGCCATACATTAGGTCATTTCCTTGAATGAAACAAGTTTTCTCCCTGAAAGCAACCTCCAAATCTCCATCACAAAATTGACCTACTGAAAACAGATTGTGACCGAGGCCTTTCACATAGTAAACCCTGCTGATTTCGATGTTCCCATTGACATAATCTATGTAGCCCATGATAGCTGCGAAGTGATCATTCCTGAACCTGACAGTGCCAATGAACTTTGCAATAAAGTTTGATAACAGTTTAAGGTTGCCTGTCATGTGCCGGGAACATCCGCTATCAATAATCCAGAGAATGATCTGTATCACCTGAATTACACACAGATGACACACATGGAATAGAAGTAGATGTGGAACCCGAAATGTTAGAGGGTTCCGAAGCAGGTTTATTAGACATACACACATTAATAATTTTAGGCATCCATTTAAATCCTAGTGTGTTATATATCCATTTCTGCCATCTATAACTACTCTTTGCTTTAGTCTTAGTGAATGCACTAGGTGGTACTACATTCTTAGGAGGTGAAACTGGAGCTACAGTGACAGCAATGTTTGCCTTAGAATCTAAAGAAGGCGGTCTACCAAGCACAGACTTAGAATGATTAGTGGGCCTAGAGGTATTCTGATTCTTAGGATTCCATAAACGAGAGATTATAGCTTTAGCAACACATTTGTCATGACAATCAGAATTCATACTCTTCCGACAAATAACACAAGGTGCATCAGACTGAATATCAAAAGTACTTAACGGTTTAGCATTCGTTACATCACTATTTCTATTACATTTGCCAGACGCAACATCTATAGTGGAAGCAACGTGAGTCTTATTCATAGTCCTAGGGTGTTCTTCTACTATAGCATTCCTTATTGATCTTTTCTTAGGTCGCAACTTCCTATTCTTCGATTGAGTGCTCCTAGGCTGTGAAGTGCGGACGTTTGGAAAAGACGCAACTATTCCTGTTTCAGTAGAGGGAAACACGTTAGCAACTTGTGATTTGGCAGTAGGGATTCTTAGTTCACGATTACTAAGTGTGACTGGTGCTATTCTCTTAATCACAGTAGGCGGAAGTTGTTCATACTTTCCTAACATTTCTCTTAACTTAGAGATAGTGTGAATCAAATCTTGATTTTCAGAACGAATATTACCAGCAAAATTCATGACTTCTCTAGTGTGAGCAAGATAGTGATCAAGTTCGTTTGATGCTTCATGACGAGTCTTATTGAGTAAATCAAATATGACACCATATTCCTGTTTAACTTTTACAAGTTCTTGTTCATATTTAGAAATTTGACTTTTCAAAGACACGTTTTGATCATCCAGTTGCTCAATTTTAGGATCAGAAGATTTTGCACTCAACTGAGCGATTTTCTTTTGAAAACTAAGTTGATGGTTGTGAATATCTTTTTCACACCAATGAAGACGACGTTTGGCATTGTAAATTTCGTTGAGTAATCGTTTATTTTCAGCTTTTAAAGACTCGATCTGAAGCACATTATCGGTGTTCTCAACAGTTACAACATTTTCAACAATATCAGCAGAGATATAATCAGATGCATATGGCAAGGAATGAAACAACACAGCATTATGGACATCAGCACAGATAAGGTCTTCCAAGAGTCGATCAACATCTTTTCTCAAAAGTTTCCTTTTACGTTTAGTATTAGAAATAGATGTTTCTGTTTTCTCGAAAACGACCTTCATAGTTCCAAGTTCCTTATGAAAATCCCGTTCCCAGGCTAATGCACAACTTTTCAAGTTTTTAACATTAGGTAAAAGATTTTTCTGAAAAATGTCTCTTTGTTCTCGCGCCAGAGGCGATTGAAAGTGTTCAATTTTGATTTCAGAACGATATTCTATCTCATGTTGTAAAATTTTGAGGTCAGCCATGAAAATGTCAAAATATCTAAGAATATTTCGATTTTCAGGTTTTGAGTTTACTTCACTAATTGAAGGTAAAGGACCATAAGTTTGTGCATAATCTGTTTTGGGATTAACATTAGAAGACTCAGGTGTTTTGATGATAACCCTTGGTGTGTTAGAAGAATCCGTTGGTGTGACGAAAGTGACCGCGTTTTTATAATTAAAAGGTTTGTCGTAAACAACGTTTTTTAATTTTGATCGACTCTCTTCTTCTGCATCTAATTCCTCTTGACGATGGTATTCAACAACACTCATAACAGTATTATCAATTTTGTATTCTGCACTGGAAACTTCAGGAGTTGGTTTGAATGTTTTTAGTGAAAGCTTTGGTTTGTAATCAGCTAGATTTTTTCCATATCCTTTTGGATTGGGTTTTAAGGTAAACTTTTCAATAGCTGTTACTGATTCACCATGTTTGTAAACAACAGTTTTAAACTCTTTAAGTTTGTTTTGCAAGCCGATAATTTCTTCAAGAAGGTCATCTACCCGATTCGTTGAATGCTTTTTGTATGCGGAGAACTGTTTTTGACAAGTTAACAACTCAGCCTTAGCTTTTTGATTTTCCAAGGTGAGAGCGTTAATTTGCTTTTTATGTTCATGTTTCAGTTGTTCTAATTCAGACAACAAAGCATTCTTCGAAGCGGCTAGATCACGCATCTGTTTCTCTAAATATTTTTCGTTTTGATGAGATTTTGCAAAAGCGGCTTCAAAACCTTTTTCACGGTTTTCTTGAGTTTTGAAAAAGTTGAGTTGCATTTGTAAGCATTCAAAATCCTTGGTTAACAGTGCATTTTTACTTTTTAAGGTTTGATTTAATGCAACACATTCAGCAATTTGGGATTGTTGGTCTTTAAGTAACAGAACAAGATCTGGATGAGGCAAAGGTTCATCGTGTTCAACGTGAGACACAACATGATCATTATTTAGATCCTCAAGTATAACCACGGAGTCAATTTGATTATCAAGGGAAACCATAAGGTTATCTGGATCGTCAAATGTAACTACGGGGTTTATTTGAAAATCGTCAGAATGAGATGTAGATGACTCATTTTGAACATTCTGAGCCGTGCCGGATTCAGATATTGACGGAGATATTAGTTCAGATATGATGATGGTTTGTTCGGGTACCTGAGACAAGCCATCAGTGTCATACACTGGGCCTGTTTCACTCATGTGTAACTCTTGCATATTATCCATCAACATAACAGCTGCATTGGCCTGCAAGTCCTCCATATCATCATCTGAGTCTGCATCTGCCATAAAGCTCTGTTCTTTGTCTGTGAGAGATCCACCAGCTTCATCCTTAAGAGCCAAAAGTAAAGCCTCTTTGAAATAAGCACTGCCCCTAGTCCTCGGCTTTGGGCATGCATTAGCCAGGTGTCCCTTCTCATTGCAGTTGTAGCATCTAAGACCATTTAACCGATTTTGAGCATTTCCCTGTTCCACCACTTGAGCTCTGTTGTTATTCCTACCCACAGCATTAAACCCTTGACCACCGCCCATCTGACGACCATAATCACGATTCTGAACTTCAACTCGTCCATTGTTCACAACAGCTTGAGTCCGTGTGTTAGATGAGGAACGAATACGATTGTTGGATTTGTTGGTGTAACGGCCAAAAGCATTAGCAATCATAACAAATCCTTGTTGCAATGCTTCGAACGGATCGATTTCCTCAGTCGCTTCACTGACATATGCTTGAGCATTGTTGTTGTTGTTGTATGGAACTAATTGATTTTGTTGAGGTTGTTGCTGTGAAGGTGTGGTTGAAGCAGTTGGTTGAGTTGCTGGTTGAGAGGGATAATTCTGTTGAGCATACAAGGCAAGTTGTTGATTTTCCGGATGTGACTGTGTAGCAATTTGAGCACGGAGAATCCTTTCCCGATCAACTTCCTTTTCATGAGGCTTCAAGTAATCGTACAACAATCCATATGTAGAATGATGCATATTCTTCGCTTGATGGAGGAAAATGACATACTTCTCCCATTCAGGACCAAGACTACTCAGGAACTTAGTATTCACTGCAATTCTTGGCATGATGATGTTGTGTTTATCCAAATCATTGATGATGTCTGAAAATCGATGATGATAGGACTCTAGTGTCTCTCCAGGTTCAATCATGAAGTGTTCATAAGCCAAGTAAATTTTGGATTCCAAATCCTCCTGATTGAGTATTGATCCTTCCATAAGAAGACGAATATGATCCCACATTTTCTGTGCAGTCTTTTGAGCATCAACACTACAAAGAATTGGGTTTGGTAATCCTAAGAGGATGTATTCCATTGCAAGTTCATCTGCTTCATAGTGTAGAAGTTCTTGAGGATTCAATTCTGCAACAGTAGCAATGTTCGTTTGTTCATCTCTTGGTGGAACAGCAGTTGGATCTCCGGGTACAATGACAGTAGGCATCTCAAATGGACCTTCCAAGATAACCTTCTTTAAGAACTTTCCATGTGGTTTCTTCAGATCACAAAACCTAAAGAACCTTATCACCCATTGATCGTAGTTTCCTGGAGTTAGCATTGGAGGTCTATCAAGTGATCCAGCCTCATGAATTGATTGTTGGCTGCTTAAAGCTTCACACATCTTTGCAAACCAAGTGGGTTCCTTCATAGTGTTCCTTGATGGATGTTGATTGAAATCATTTGTGTAGGGTTGAACTTGAAGGCTTGGTGGTGTTTGAACCATTTGTGGTGGTGGAATTGCACCAATTTGTGGATTATGTTGTTGATTAAATTGTTGTTGATAAATAGCTTGTTGTTGATTCCATTGATGATGTGGAGTTAATTGTTGTTGTTGTTGATGATTATAAGTGTGAGGGAAATAGTTAGAGTATGGTGGTTGAGACATGTTGATAAACTTGTGTAGTAAAAATGGATCTTTGTAGTCGAATGAACCTTTGTTGATGAAGTGTCCTTAGGCGTAGAAAAGACAAGAACCAAGTAGCACTTATGCGTAAAAACACCAAAGTTACGCGTAACAATAAGAAGTTACGCGTAGGATTTAGCTTACGCGTAAGTAGGTAAAGCACTAAAGTTAGGCGTAGACAAAAGTTAGGCGTAGAAAGTTATGCGTAGGATTTTCTTATGCGTAAGACTAGGCTTAGGCGTAGGAAGAATCTTAGGCGTAGGATTTCTACGCGTAAGCTTATGCTTATGCGTAATTTTAGGGTTTTTGCCCAAATGATCTTTTACACTATCACAGTGCAAAAGATATCCAAAGTCGACGTATTTTCAGACTTATCCAAGTAAGAAAACACGGAATAAACCAGGAAAATGAAGATCAAACCAAGGAAGCACTTACGCGTAGTTTTAGGGTTTTACTACGCGTAGGAATGCTCAAAATTTTGATTCTGTCCAAACGTGTTTCTAAACCAGTTTTTGTGTGATAAAATAGCTTCAATAACACCAAAATACACAAAAGTGTGAAACTTGATGAACCAAAGCCTCTAAAACAGTTACGAGTAGGATAGAACCCACGTTCAAAAACTCGATCAAAAACAACTATCCACGCATAAAGTTTGAAACTTTTTGCCAAAAACAAGTATTTTAACACCTCAAAACGTTGAAAGTACAAGAATCTTGGATTAAAAAGTGTAAAAACAAGTTTTTAAGCGAACCAAAGTATCAAATGTGCGTTTTAGGCGTAGGACCGAAACCCACTTCAAAAACAAACACGATTCACCCAACTAGTAGGCGATTGATACCACTGTTAGGTCACTAGTTTTACAAACACAAGTAATATAGAAAGAGATAAGGCGATTGAACAAGATCCAAACACACACACACGATAATATGGGACGGTTATGCGTAGAGTATGTGAAGAGAGAATAACTTGAACAACCAACCCTCAAATGAGGGTTTACAAGAGTATTTATAGGAGGAAAGCTAGGGCAACACTCCTAGTTTCCATCCTTTCTTTTATGGGCTTGGGCCTAAGCTCATGGGCCTTCTACATAAGCTTAAGGCTAATAACAAACATAAAGGCCATAATAAAGCTAACTATTACATATTAATTACTAACACTTGATTATGGTTTAGGAGTGATTCCAACACAGCCGTATATACTAGCAATAACAATGATCATGACAACCAGTCCATACACAAATAATAGCAGCAACATGACCAAGCTAGTAAATTTCAATAAGCAGCAGTAAAAACCCGAATCTAATTAACATGCGATCAATAGTTACCACACTTCCATGATCCAGTACCATAGGAGCCAAACCATATGTTCAAGACGACTTATAGCCCTAAAACAACCAACTTCCTTTTCTCTTAAACCCACATACTATGGAGAAAAACCCCACTTATCATATCAAAACTATAATAAAATCCAAGAGAAATCAAACCCTAAAAAGGATTTTGTTAAGCGTTAACGACCAGCAACACACCAAATCACCAAGCAAAGCATGAAGTATGAACCATAATAGCCTCGATAACCCTAAGAATAGGATTAATGCATGCATTGCAAGGTGAATCAAACCAAACACCAGCAATGATCAACCAACCAGCACAGATTTGAAACCCTAAAAAGAGAAACGTATAATAAAATCCAAGTTAAATCCTAAATAAATAAGGTTAAACGTTAGTGCAGCTCGGATAAAGAATGATCGACAACTGGTCAAACCCTAAATAAAATAATCGTACACCCTCAACCAAAGTAGGTATAGCAGTGATCAATCAACAAAGAATAGTAGGGTTTAGACAACAGATCGCCTTAAGATAGGCAACATCGATTATAAAAGATAAACCTTAAAATCAAAAACCCTATCACGCCTCCTTTTTCTATGCATAAAGTTGTTGTGATGATAAACGTTTTCTTTCATCGATTGAAAAACCTTATAGATCCTAGATCATGAGCCACATGGCTCTGATACCTATTGTGAAGATCGTTTAATACTTATCTAGGATCTATAATATAACAAAGATTGTTGTTACACAGTGGAATTTAAACAAAGACAATGTTATTAACAAAGTTTTCATTCATATCAGCCCCGATTCTATTTGATCATGATAAAACGTGTTACCTAACTGTAACAGGGACAAGGACACCTTGATCTTATGGCTTAAAACGATCTTAAGTGGTGAGATCCTTGGTGTTTTCCTAAAACATGATTAAAACACACATAAACAATATCTAGGAATCTCTTTATATATAGAGTCCATCTAGACTTACAAAAGAAACCTAATTGTATTTTCTTAAAACTAAATCTTTCCTAATCTTGATATTTATTTTTTTAAACAAGTTTTCTAGAATCCTTTATCTTCTATTATTCCATGATGATGTCGATCTTGATATATTTTGTATCATCAAATCAATAAATCCCAACAGCTAAGGTACAACATTCAAACAATATTGATAATGTTGCTGCTTTTGATAATGTGTTTGCTCCTGAGATACAAAGTCATGAACAACCTAACTCTGCTGTTCAAAAAATAAATAAATAAATGAACAACCTAACTCTATTGATGACATATATGTGGTGAATCAGTATGATATTAATAATATTTCCAAGACTTCAGATATGGATCCTAATAGAGGTGACGAAGAACATGATAATGTGAATTATGAGCAAGATTGATGAGTGTGTAAATACTCATCATTTTTAGTCAAATCTGAACTGCAAAACACTTAAAAATGCTCAGAAATGCATCAAAATACTGAAAATATTCCAAAATTGCATTTTATATGTTTCAGATGCAAAATGTTTAAAATCAGATGAAAATTGAGCAAAGTTTGCAAAATTGGCAGTTTCAGTCCCCCAAGTTTCAAAAGTTGTCAAAAACAGTCCCTGAGCACATAATTTCAAAAGAAAAATCACCAAAGGTCCTTTTAAAATCATAAGTTGTCAAATTTAGTCCTTTGGTGAAAAATGTCAAAAGTTTGAGAAAATTACAAGAATGGTCTTTCAACTTTGAAAATTGGCAGAATTGGTCCCTGTAAAATCTAAAAATGGCAACTTTGGTCCTTGTAATATTAACACTTGTCAATTTCAGCCCCTGAAACATCTTTGTAAATTTGGCAGAACAGGCCCCTTGAATTCCAGAAATTACAAATAAGGCCCTTGTCATTTTAAACCCTTTCACACCCTTTGGCCTTGTCACAATGCAAATGACCCCCTGCCTTTTACTTTGGACCCCTGTCACTAATACTTTTGGACCCTTGCTATTATTAAAACCCAAGTCAAACACCCCTTGACTGCTTTTCCCTCCCTCCTTCACGAGACACCATAGCCATCATCACCAATCCTGCAACTTCACTGATACACTCCACCATCATCACTTTCACCCCCCTCCACCTCACAACACTCCAAAGGATCATTAAATTCACCCTCTACCTACCCCTACCCTCCCCAGCTGTTAAAACAAGATTTGGCGCCAAAATTACTTTAAACGGCCAAGATCATTTGCAGTCATCCAATGGTCAATTTTCTTAGTGGGATTTGTCCAGAGGAGAGAGAGATACACTTTGGGTGTATAAAAAGACCAAGGGAAGCATCAAGCAGTTAGTTAGTTTTAGTTTTGAAAACAATGTATGTCGTTTTACTTACTGCCAAGTCTTAACTAGTTTGTATTTGTATTTTCAAGTTTATTTTGTATCAAATAACAGTTTCTAAGTGTATTTCAACTTTCTTTAAGTATCAATTCTAGTTCAAGTCAATTTCCATATGATTTGTCCACTGTTGAAATTTTAAGTTTCAAACTCTTTTGATAAATCTTTTAGCATTTCAAGTTTAAGCTTATATAAGCTTATATAAGCTTAAAATAGCTTTGTGTAAGCTTGGAATCAAATTTCAAGCAATTTTTTATATTGGTCAACAAAAAGTCAAAATGGATCAAAAAATGATGCAGCATGGATTTGGGTTGATTCAGACATGGAATGGGTTGAAATGGAAGCTATGGGTTGGTTTGTATTAGGGTAGAGGTCCTTGGTTCACTGATTTGCATGCCATTGTGGCTTGGACAAGTTGTAAGTCATCTCAAGGTTCTTTAGCATAATCTGTATTTGCAGTTTTAATCTGTTATATTTTGTTCTAATAAGTAGTGTTTAGGTTAATTTAAGTTAATGTGATCATATTTACAAGTTGGTTAAGGGTTTGGAGGAGTTTGAGCTCAAATCAGTAACATAAAGGGGTGTTTGGGTTTAATGTTCTATCTGTCATAATGGTTAATTCAGTAGTTAAGTTTTAGTGGTTCATGTTTAATAAATGTATTTGAGCTCAATTGAGTCAAAGATTTGGTACCTGCATAGCCTAAAGTCAACATCACACCAAAATCTATCTTAACTGCTAACTGTTGTAGTTTTAGGATAGCAAATCATTATTTTGTGTTAAGAAACCATCAACATTGCTTGCATTACACTTGTTCCATCTTATAACATCATCTTCAGTGATAAAATTAGATCCAAAGTTCATAATAGTCAAAGTTCTTCAATCTTGTTAAAAAGTCAAAAGTTAAAAATCTGTTTTTGAGCCAAAAGCAAGGAATTTTCATGGCTTCATTTTTGAGCCATTTTCAGTGAAACTTGGCATGCTAAAAGTTCAGCTGGTCTTTGTACTTATAAGCATTTTTGTGGAATTTTGTGATTTACTTAAAAGCTTCAAATAAGCTTTTCTTTTAGGCCCATATGCCCTGCTCCACTGATCTGTTATTGAACTGAGTTTTCTCAGTTTTATCTAGACATGCACAGGGCTCAATAGAGCTAGTCATTGTCTGATTTTTGGTACATTTGATCTCAACCAGGTCTTTTCCAAGTTCTAAATCATAGTTTTCAGTTTGAGCTTATTTATAAGCTTCTGCTTGTGCTTAAAGTTGCCACTCAGAAACTGTTGTTGAACTTGAAATTCATAGACATAAAATCTGTGCTCATTGTGATTCTGTGGTATAACCTATTGTTTTAAGTTGCTTTAGAGTTCTTATTGCATATTTGAGCTTCTGTAATCAATTGGTGCTTGTTGGGTCACTGTAGCTTATTTAAGTGCTTATTTCAATAAGCACTTGAAAAGTAGTTTCAAATTTCTCCACACAAGTGCTTGTTTTTCCAATTTTCCTAGCTTCCTCATATCATTTTAGAGTTTTCCTGAAATTTTCAGATTTTTCCAAGTTGTTTAGCTATTTTTCCTAATTTAAATTAGTTTTTAAGCATTTTTAAATAGCATTTAATATAAAAAATTCAGAAAAGGTTCAAAAAAATATTTTTCAATTTTCTTAAGTTTAGATAAATATAAAAAGTGAAAAAAGTAATTTTCCAGATTTTTTATAGTTTATTTGGTAATTTTTAGTAATTTAATTAGTTTTTAATAGTTTAAAATTCATAAAAAATAGAAAAATAATCAGAAAAATACAAAAATAGTTTTGAAAATTCTAGTTTGATATTTTAGACTTTTCCATTTCATAATTTTATTTTTCTAGCTTTGTTTCCTAATTTTTTGTATTTTAGATAATTATTAAATAGTTAAAATTAGTTTTTAATTAATAGTAATTAATTAAATAGTTGTAAAAATAATTTTCTTTTTCTAAAAATTTTCTTATATCATTAGGATTGTAAAAATGTATTTTTCATATTTTTAGGACTTTTATTTCTTAGATTTCACTTTTTATTTTATACGTTTACGTAATTTTAATTTAAACGTAAGTTTTTAGTTTTAAGTTTTAAACGTTCATCACTTTAAATATAGTGATAGCGTTTATTTAATAGATTTTATCTTTTTAATTTTTTTTAATTTGCATTTAAGCCGTTTTAATTTGTTGGCTTCTCCTGTAGTTATAATCCTATTCAAATCCTTTTCCCGTTCAAATCTCGCGATCACTAAACGTTTGATAATCCATTGCATAGCTCGCTGGGACATAACGACCCGGGGAAACACTATACTCCTCAGATCTTCATTGAGTCTGTGCTTAAGCTGTTTTAAGTTTCTTGCTTGCGTGAGAAAACTTGACGGTTTTGCGCAGATCAAAGATAATGCCTTATTTGCTTTCTTAGTCAATAATTTAAAAGGTGAAGTTGAAAAGTGCAGTAAGGACAATCGTGAAGCTAAACATGCAAATGTCTTATTGACCAAAGAGCTGGAGATATTTAAGGAAATTGAAATAGGTTTTGAAAATGAAATAAAAAGAAAAGTTAAGCTTGAAATTGAAATCAAAAACCTTATATCTCAAGCTCGGAAGCAAGAAATGTATGAGGGGTATGTCAAACCACTTTTAAAAAGAAACGAAGAACTTGAAGTTAGTTATAGAGAAGTCTTTCTTCAAAAGAAATGTTCTATCAATAAACTTGATGGAAAAATGATAATTAACAACAGAAAGGTTGAGACTCTTTTAATAGAGATCTTTTATTTAAAAAGTGAAAATTCAAAGCTTCAAAAAACCACTTCAAATTTAGAGATCATTAAAACAAAACTTGGAAGTGAAAAACAAGAGTTTTTGAAAAGAGCAAACAATCTTGAAACAAAACTTCGAAAACATGACAGATTGTTCAGACTTTTCATATGATGCTTCCATCAGATGATAATGTGCATATTAGAAAATATGGGATTAGTTTTGAAAACTCTGAAAATATGAACAAAGTCAAAGAGTCGACACCCAGTTTGTATGACGCTGAAAAACTAGGAAAAGGTTTGTCGACTGATCTTTTGAACAATTCACAATATATTGAAAATATGAAAAGGAAAAAAGTTTGAAAGTGAAACAAATAAAACCCCCATTCTCGTATCATGGCTTTGAGTATGGTTGTTCTCAAGTGACAGATATACTAAAAGGACTTTCGAAAATAAAAGACATAAATGTTAAAAGATATTTCAAAGAAGCTCAACTTGCTACATATGATACTAATGTGAAAAGATATTTCAAACTAAACTTACTAAATACGCTACTAAGTTATTGAAAAATGAAGCAAGAAAAAGTTTGTGTCACCTAAAACGTCACATCGATCATACGTTAAAAATCATTAGTGTCAAGCAACAATACTCAACTAATGATTACTTTAGGCTTTCTCCGTCGGAATATCATTTTAAAGAGGGAGTGAGTAAGATTGCAAAAGAGAAGACAGAATCTTGTGTGACAAAGATCAACATATGTTTTGGTAACATGGAAAAGAATCTTGTCACTAAAATGAAAGAAGATTTTAGATATGTCACGTCTCTTGAAGACAAATTTGATGAAAAATCCTTAATCCTTGATATTCAAAAACAGTTTCTCACAAATAAAATGGAGTCATTTAAATCAATGTCTTTCGATTATAGGTATGAGAATGTGAATTTTGAACAAAAATCTACTTTGGAATATGAAAATATTTGTCTCTACAAGAAAATAACTGAGCCTTCATGTAACACCCTAGGCAAATCCCACATCGGCTGTGGCCTGGAGAGATGTTGGGCTCATAAGATAACATTCACCTTACAATGACACAACGCTTTTTGTGGTCTACTGCGGGTGGAGTTCTTAGGTGACCTGTCGGGAAGTCTTCACATGAGGCCACAAAAACAAAGCCGTGAGCCTGCGGGCAAAGCGGACAACATTGTGGTCAAAAAAGGTGGGGTGTTACAAGTGGTATCAGATCTACTTCTGAGCCGTTCGGGATGGTGGGGCAAACCTCATCAAGGGGGGGTGATTGTAACACCCTAGGCAAATCCTGCATCGGCTGTGGCCTGGAGAGATGCTGGGCTCATAAGATAACATTCGCCTTACAATGACACAAAGCGTTTTGTGGTCTACTGCGGGTGGAGTTCTTAGGAACTGGCAGTTAAGCGTGCTCATTTGAGAGTAGTACTGGCTTGGGTGACCTGCCGGGAAGTCTTCACATGAGGCCACAAAAACAAAGTCGTGAGCCTGCGGGCAAAGCGGACAATATTGTGGTAAAAAATGGTGGGGTATTACAAGTGGTATCAGAGCCACTTCTGAGCCGTTCGGGATGGTGGGGCAAACCTCATCGAGGACGGTGAGTCCCTAAGGGGGTGATTGTAACACCCTAGGCAAATCCCACATCGGCTGTGGCCTAGAGAGATGTTGGGCTCATAAGATAACATTCGCCTTACAATGACACAACGCGTTTTGTGGTCTACTGCGGGTGGAGTTCTTAGGAACTGGCAGTTAAGCGTGCTCATTTGAGAGTAGTACTGGCTTGGGTGACCTGCCGGGAAGTCTTCACATGAGGCCACAAAAACAAAGCCGTGAGCCTGCGGGCAAAGCGGACAATATTGTGGTAAAAAAAAGTGGGGTGTTACACTTCAAAAGAAGCATCTAATGTCAAAGCGGAATTATAAAAAAGAACTGCTCAGTTTGAGAAAGATTTTTCAAAATCCAAAGCACAAAGTAGTTCTTTCCAACTCAAACAGCAGGAGAAGAATGAGAAAAAGTTTTCTGAAAAGTCTTTGACATCGGTGCTTAAAGGAAAAGAAAAGAGTTTTGAGAAAAGTTGTAATGATGCCAAAATCAAGTTTGATTTTGACGAACTTAATAAAGAAAATTAAGTTGAAACATAGTTGGAATCATTGCAAAAAGAAAATGAGCATTTGAAACTGACTTACAATCTTTTGCAAAGTGACCCTTTTTACCACATTTAAAACACCCAATGTTTTCATTTGCTTTTGTTCCTGAAAAATTTGATTTGTTTCTTTTGATAAAACATTTTGAATTTGCAAAAATTGTTCTTTCATGAAATTTAATATTTAGATCATTTAAATATTCTTCACTTGTTCTTTCATCAACTTTATCATCAAAATTTTCTTAGAAATCCTTAATAACATTGTTAGAAAAGAAAGCAATTGATATGGGTGCAATTATCATGGCCTTATTTTGTCTCAGGGTATCTCTTATTATCCTCATAGATAAATCTCCCATAAATTTCAGAGAGTTCTAAGGTCTGAATGTGATTGGTATTTTTTAATCCTTATGAGAAGATTAACCACTTCTCAAGGACACTGATGACAAAACCTACATTTATCTCATGCTTAGATAGTTTAATACCATCATCGGTTAGGTCATTGAGTAAGGTTTTGTAAAGAGTAAAGGTATGAGAGAGATTTTCAGAGTCTTTGGCTCTGAAGTTATTATACTCAAGTTTCATATCCATGATCCTGTTTTCGTTAGTACTATGAACTAATTTAGTCCATGTTTGTTTAGTTGTTTCACAGTTAATGACTTACTCCTTTATATCATTTGCTAGACATGATATAATGATGCTTTTAAGGCATTGGTCTTGATTGACCACTCTCCTCTCATCAATTGACCATTGAGCTTTAGGTTTTGGTAAACCTTCAGCGATCTTCGGTATGTATGGGCCTTTCTTAATACATTTTATGTAGTAAGGTTTCATTCTTGTTAAATAGCAAAGCATGCGCTTTTTCCACTTAGCAAATTTACCAACTTCAAGTAGGAGAGCAGTAGGTGAATAGCTTCCTCCCTTTTTATCAAACTGTTAGGGTACTTCACTATCAACCATGGTAGGATCTAGATTTAAAAACTTTTTGAACGATTTATAAAAAAAAAATTTACAAATTAAACAGCTATGATACCACTTGTTGTTCCTTTTTACGTATTTAGCTTACCTAAAAAGTTAATCTAACCATGTTGCATGTCTAAGTGATGTAATAAAGTACTAACAATAAGAGATAAAAACTTAAAGTAAGACATAAAAGTTTTTCAATGTTTAAATTTTTATTAGAAGTAAATCAAAGAATTTATACCCAAGTGTTTGCGGAACAACACCTGAGATTGATTGACAAGCATGGTATGATCTCCTCTCTAAACTCAAAGTTAAACTTTGAGTAAAACTATACTAACCAACAGAGTTTTAACTCAGGGACCTATTTTTGTTTGGAGGAGTAAAAGTTGTTTGTGAATGTCTTAGCATTTAGTGCACAAACTTTTTGACTTTTACTCCCACTTACAAGTCTTTATATAGGCATGAGAATGGTTATTACCTGTTGGGTAAAGAATGTGTCCTAAGTTAAGTGGACAAAGTACATTAGTAATTTACCTCTTTTACAATTGTCTATTCTAGGTAAAGGACAAACATGCTTTCTGAAGAGCAGTGTTGACAACTGTTCTGATTCTTAACAATTCAGGAAAAGTTTGAATTCTGCTTGATAAAGACTTCATCTTATCCTTTCAAAGTTATCCCGACTTTTCTTCAGATACTTAGATATTTGTCTAAGTCTTCAGGTCTTCAGTTGTTGAGGAGAATGAGGGGTTCAGTGAGCTTATTGTCATTACTCACTAAACCCATTACCTTCTTCTTAGGCTCAAGGACATCATTCACTGAGTACAACCTCAGTGAATGGCGAGCCTTTATTCTTAGAATCAATCTGAGCATCATTAAGGTAACTCACTGGATGTTGTTCAATCAGTGACTTGATTACATTTAATGGCTATACAATACTTATGTTATTTTCTATTCAAATTCTAAGATTAAGATCATTAGGCACTGAATTGGCCCAACAATAAGGAAACTGAATTCGAGAGCTCTATGACATAAAGGTAAAGATGGCTCTATGGTGTAGAGTCGTCTTGGTCTTTAAGGCGTAGAAACTACGGTTTAGAAAAAAAGATATTTGGGATCTTTCATTGGATATTAACTGAACGAAGTAACGGTGACATTTTACTTGTCTCATATCACATTACCTCGATATATCTCATTTTATCAAATCAAATATGCGAATCTTGTATAAGATATAATTGCTTACTTTATTATCCGTATAATCTTTCAATACTTAAGATCTTGTCTTAACATTAAAGACTTATTGGATCATCCACTTGATTTGTCTTATGGATATATTAAAGTTTATATATTACCTCAATAATATTGTCTTGTTTAGTGGATACAACCTGATTTTAAAAAATCCAAATATTTATACGAATAGATAATTAGTTATATAAGAATCATAAACTTTTAGGGATCAACGACCTTTTACTTATGTTGGAGAAAATGGAATGCACTCAAGCCTGTTACACAATTTCTTTTTTACTTCTATTTGGAATTCAGTTGAAAGAAGATCAAGTTTTTTTTAGTGTCTTCACAGATGCATCGACAACTTTTTGCTTATTAAGTTTTTGTATGTAGGATAAAAAAGAGAATAAATAGTGAGATAATTTAAACATGTTTCGAGTGGCATATATTTGGAGAGAATGTGAACTCTTTGTTGTAGTTAAAGTCCTTTTCTACTCTGACAACTGTGATTGCTACTAGTTTGGTTTTTGCGTGTATGATCAGGTCAGTGATAGCATGATAACATCAAGTTATCCTGAATATTAAGTGTCAATTTCCCCTGATAATGCTTGTAATTTATATCATTTATATGGATTTACGCTTGTTTTCCATTATATTCCACTTTCAGGTAATTTACGAGCATTGGAGCTAAAGAGACGCGGAATTGGAGAGTTCTTTGAAGATTTATCATAGTATGCTCACTTTGAAGAAGTTACGGCGTAACTCCTCTCTCACATTACGCCGTAACTAAAGCATGGCTCAAAAAACCAACTTATCAGAAGATTATGTCGTAACTCCCCCAAAGATTACGACGTAACCATATTAGGTCAAATGAGGTTCTGCGCCGCTGATAATTACGCCGTAACCATTGCATAAACTAGGGCGTAACCAAGATTTATTGAAGATATGGCGTAACCCCTTCCTGAGGTTACGCCGTAACCAGCATTTCTAGTGCAATTTACGAAGAATTAGATGATTACGGCTTAACTCTTTTAATAGTTACGCCGTAACCAAGATCTGGCCTATAAATACCCCACGATTTCCAGCATTTGAAGGCATCCCATTTGAAGGCATCCCAAAGGCAGATCTAGAGGAGCATAGGGAGCTATCTCCAAGGGGGAAATCACTCCCCTACAATAAGCATTAGCTTTTTATCTTTTCTTTACTTTCGATTCATGTATTTCGTAACATTAAACATTGAATTGATTTGTATGGTTAATATGAGCGGCTAAGCATCTCTTGGTGCTGGCCTAGTTATAATTCCTTAATTGTTTTGTTTGCGTTTACATTTCTTCCGTATAATTATTTCTAAGTGTATGCATGCATAGTTTATTGGTAGCTACCCTTGTTTCGGTAGTTTTGAATGGCGGTAGAGGCTAGTTGCTTAGGAGATATGACCAACTGACCCTAAGTGAGTAGACTGAGACGGGAAGGGTAAGATATGACCAACTGACAACCCTTTCTACTTGTGCGATTTGACCAACTGATCACCTACCGTTTGGATGAACTTAAGAATTAGAGGGTGAGTGTCTAAGATGATAGCGCCCGGGCACTCACTATTATAAATCTAGGATGTAGCGAAACTTAATGACTTGGCTTAGGGGACCAGGAACAACTGGACTTATGAGGGGACACCTGACTTCTCCAGTGGTGGCTCTTTGCTGATAGGTTAGGGCGAACTGACCAAATGCTGTCCTCTCGACTTTGACCCCACCTGAAGTAATTGGAAGTAATTAGACGTAAACATTACTAGTTAGGATGAATAACTAGGTTAGCACCACTCTCCTCTATTGATCACATCCTTTGCCTTTATTTGCTTGAGTAGTTAATTAGTTAATTTCTTATCATAATCATATTAAAATCTGTGACACCTAGACTTAGTATTGATCCACACACATAGCTCTTGGGACGACCTTGATTTTACCGAATACTACAATACACACGACCGGGTACACTGCCCATTAGTGCATTAGGGTAGACCATAGCACCTTCCCCTTTGGTCTGAGTCATGGTCCAGACATACCTGTCATACAACTTTTTCTTCTTGTCAGAGAGGGCTTTGAGTTTTGCATTGTGTTCTTTGAGCAGATCATCATGAATATTTAGGAAGTCTTTGTCCTTGTTTGTCAGCTTCCTCAATTTCTTTTTTAGAGACTTCATAAATAACATGTATGCAGAGTACTTCTTGTTTAATCTTATCTTCCCTCTACAACATTTTAGCAACCTGAGCATGTATCCCTCTGAAAACTTTGCTATTATGCAGTTCAACTTTAATAAGACCTTATGCATCTGGGTTTGGCCTAACTTTCCTTAATGCTTTTACAAGCTTGGGAGGTGAGTCATTAGTTGCTATTTTCATCCCTTTATCATTTTACTTCGGAGTTGTGAAGGATGATTTAGGTAGATTTGAGACTTCAGTTATTGGAGTCGTTGTTGCTTCAGTGATTTGGGTTGTTGTTGTTGTTATTGTTGTTGTTGTTGCTTCAGTGACATGAGGAATTATTGTTGTTGATATTGTTGTTGTTGCATGATAAGGATTTAAAACATACGTTTTTAGGGGTCATTTAAGCCCTAAATCGACACATTTTATATTCGTTACTACTTAAAATCGTTCCTTTTCACATTTTAGGTCTTTTGGAAGCAAAATGTTGGAATCAAGCATATTTGGACGAAAAGGAGCGAAAACATGAAGAAAACGACAAAGTCAAGACTCAAGCAGATTTCCAAGCCGGACGGCGTCCCAATCAAAGGGTGACGCCATCCCTATATATGAGTTTTGATCAAATTACACCTGACGGCTCAGGTGAATTTTTGGTTCTAAAGACTGACGGCGTCATGCCTAAACTCTGGAAGGCGTCTCCTTTATTTTCTACACCAGACGCCCAAGAACCAGTCTCAGACGACGTCCTTCATGAAGACTGACGGCGTTACTCTTATCAACTAACGTCGTCCCAACGATGACTTGGCCCGAACGAAACCCTAATGAAGGCGACCTGACGGCGTCGCTAGCAAAAGGCGACGCCGTCGCATTTGTAAATCTATATATAGAATTCAATTTTTCTACATTTATAGAGGTAAAAATTTGGAGAGCAAACCCTAATTTAGTTGTAGTCTGACTTGGACAGTATTTTAGGGTTCCATACCCTTATTTACATCATAAGATAAGTTTGTTAATCCATATTATCATTATGTCTACCCCATGTTTAATTGTATGTGTGTATGCTTGCTTGTTTACCATGAGTAGCTAAATTATCCTTGTGTTTGCTTAGATCTATGAAACCTAGTTGTTAATAATTGTTAGGTTGTCTCTTGTCTTAATTAGTAGACGCTAGAGTAAGGAAATCTGGATTCTTCTTTAATTGTTGCGAGCTTGAACGTCCAAAATAGCAAAAAGCTTAGGAGTGCACCTAGGCCATCGTTGTGTTTATTGCTTGAGTTGTAGCTTGTTGATAGTAAAGTATTCGGGGGAGATACTTATGTACTTGGCGATCCCGGATAGTCTAGAAGAGGGTTACGATTCATAGAACTAGGGAATTAGGCACCCCCTATGACCAAACGGAATACAACGCACCAATTAAGATGAGAATGTGACAATTCAACCGACTAATAAGAGATAACTAGAGAGTAAGAACATCTAAGTAAACACATTTTTAATCATCATAAGAGCACACCTACATTAGCATAATCTATCTTTATTTTCCATTGTTTAAGTAGTTAATTAGTTTAATTAAAAGTAGTTAAAATCAGTAGAAGTACCACCCCCCACTCCTATACTCCGAGATATTTACTTGCTTTTCAATAAATAAAAAATACTAAAAAGAATCTCCCTCAACCTTACCTTATCATCATACATCTCTTCCAAGCATCTCTATTCCCCTAGAGAACGAATCAACCCTCTGGGCTTACCCCATACTATACTACAACGATTAGGTACACTGCCTAGAGGGTTGTAAAACTTGCTCATAGAAAAGGAAGTCTTTTCGACCCCGAACCCCGCTATCAAATTTTTGGCGCCGCTGCCGGGGAATAGAATATCTAGTTAGATTTCTATCTCGTTTAGGTCTTGTAACATATTGGATTTCATAGACACATCATAACATATCAAATGAGTCGAATTGCTTAGAGGTTTTAGAGAGAGAAAGTAGGAGCCTTTCTAGAGAGAGAAAGTGAAAGAAAACATAGAAGGTTAGATTAATGAATGAGAAAGGTCCAACCCTCTACCTTGGGAGGTAGAGGGTATTTATAGTTTTACATAATACGCCCTCCTAACGGACTGTGGATCAGGCATACAGTGGGTAAAGACCCGTCCTTCCTCCACGGTGTTGCTCTAAACTAAATAACTAACTAATAAAACAGTAAATAACGATATGTCTACGAGCTAACTTATGCTAGATTATATTTGGGGTGACCGACTATTCACTATGGAATTTCTAATTCCTAACAATCTCCCCCTAAGGGAGGTCACCCCATATTTTACATGTCGAATCCTAGCATTCTACTTAATCTTCAGTCTTGAGCTCGTAGACATTAATTCTTCAACATCTGTATCTTTGTGCTTTTGCAGTGATTCTTTAAAGTCCGATAACTTTGTACTTTAAGTGGAGGCCTTTATACTGATCCACATCATTGATGATCTTCGAGCTTTAATTGAGATCATCAGCCACAGTAAATCTCTGGATCACCCTTTATTGTGTTGCCATCATGTGAAGTTGTGACTTTCGGACCGACATGCTCACACATTCTGGATCATGACATCTTTCCATCAGAGTAGCGGAAGCTTTACTGGTTCATGATATTTGTAGCAACGTAGCAGAAGCATAGTATAAAAATATCAGAACCAGGTTATGTAGATATGCACCAGTCATGATTTCTTCAATTAAGTGTGGATGCTGTGAGCATGCGGCTTTGGATTGACCGCTCAATTCTGATCATCTGCAACCGTCCAAATGTACCTGCAAACAACAGTTAACAATAAAACACACGAAAGTGTCTTTGATCACTTTCGTTGAATTGAGGTACACGGCCCACGGTTCCCCGTTGATCAGTACAAGTACTGCCTGTGATCAGGTAGGATTCCTAAGAATCTCCTTGACAGGGTTTCGCAGCTGCTCTAGCCGTTCTCAAACCGGAACGTCTCAAAGAAGACAACACGGAGTGAGTGAACCAGCAAATTGAGATTCACTGATTGATGAAAAATGATTTGAAAAACAATCGCGTATTGCTTGAAGAAAGAGTTTTGCAATACGACGAAGGTTTTATGAGAAAGATCAATTTTCAAACAAAATACTTTTTGTATTAGAGAATGAGTACACATTCGACGTGCTAGTGAAAAGAAGAGATTCACACATCGAACGGTTTTTCTAAAAGTATTTTTCAATCAGAGATACTTTTTGAATTTGAAAACATAAGTACACATTCGACGTGCTATAGAAAAGAAGGTTTGCACATCGAACGGTTTTTCCAAAAGTATTCGTCAATTCCATACCTGGACCAAGGTTGATTCAGGTTTGAATCTCCCCATCGTTTCTATCCAGTTGTCACAAGCTTGATCTTACGAGAAGATCTCACATGTCACCCACCAAGAGCTTGTTTGATGTTGGCTCTAGAAGGATTTCCATCTTCATCGTGAATACTTTTACATACCACTCAGATGTTCTGGCAAAACCACAAGGATAATGCGTAGGACTCTCAATATATTCTTACTTTCCACATTGTGTGAAACAGCAAGTTTTCATTAATTTTGTGTCCTAATGAGATATTGTGGATGATCTCTTGGCTCTAGAGTCAATAGTGCACATTTGGTTCCTGTGTCGGAGACTAGGGAGAGGGTCTCCTTCTTCAATATCAACAATCTCTAAGAGAAAGTCGATAGATAATGTCGGTTCCCCGTGAGAATGAAACAAGCCCTTTTAAGAGGAACTTGAGTGGCTTGGGAAGTTTAGTGCAGTGCGTCACTGGGTCCATGACGTCTTGTCTTCAATACCAGTGTTACCTTAGTAACAACCAGTAGCATATGTATTGAACCCGGTTTCTGCCCTAAGGTTGAATTGATGGAGGGCTATTTCTTTTCACCCTTTTTCACATTCATTTCTTTTTCATTCTTCAACCCCTTCAGTGCTTACCGAGACTTCATAACTAGAACCTTGTTGGGTTTGTTCCAGTACTAGCTCTGTCTTAGTCCGCACTCTTCCCATTTTCTCATTTTTCTCCTTTTTTCAATATTCCTAAGGACTCTACACTATCTAGTGGATTGTCCCTGGGAAGATCCCTCCGGTTCTGGCGGATCGTGGGAACAAATACCTAACCTCACCATCCTTATAACTCCATGCATAAAGTAAAATGGTCGGTCTTTTGGTACAGTTCATTCTTCCTTGAAACCAATCGAAAAATCATTTGGAAAAACAATCAAGGTACTTGTGATATAAAATCAAAGCATTTTGTACCTTAATAGTTTTGATCATTTAGAAATGCTCCCCCTCAACATGTGCATATGATATGAAATTGTTTAGCACATGGAGGCAAGAGTTCTTTGAAATAATTTCTTGATCACAATTTCCTTAGAAAAAGCCTCTTGATTTTCTTTGGTAAATACTCCCCCTCAATATGTGCATAGGATATTTGAAATCATTTTATCACATAGAGGCAAGAGTTAATTTGAAGCACATCCACAATCACAAGCCATTAAGAAACCATTTAAAACTCAATCAAGGTACTTTATGTTAAAACATAAAAGCATTTGCACCTCGATAGTTTCTTTTCTTTTAAAAATGCCCCCCCTCAATATATGCTTCGAGATTCGAAAGCGTTTAGCACATATGAGAGAGCAGCCTGCACAACTGAATCAAAACGATCAACTTTTATCAAATTTCATTATTAAATCACAAATTCTCCCCCGATCAAAAATATCAAACCCTTTGAGATTTTGGATCCCAAGTGATTTAATAAGGTTTATAAAACATGGGAGAAAAATGCGCCTGATTTAAAAACTCATCTAGTTTTTGGATAAATGCTCCCCCTCAACATGTGCATTATGTATATTGAAATCGTTTGGCACATGGAGGCAGGAGTGCCTTTGAAGGACTAAAAACCAATTCCATTTAAAACAGATTTGAGATTTAAATCACGATCTCTACCCCGATCAGAAATATCAAACCATTTGAGATTTGTGATCCCAACTGATTTAAATCATTCAGAAAAATTTGGGGAAAGACGTGGCAAGATTCAATTTTGAAAGATGACAGATAAGGACCATTATAAGACATTAAAGATTGTTAGTGTCAGGTATGATAGTTTTTAAGAGATCTTTTAAGTAAAACAAAACAATTTCACAATCAAACAAGAACAGAAAAAATTTCATTTTGAAAGACCTTGATTCTAAAGAAAAAAATCATACCATGACATAACATTAAATCTTTAGATCACCACATTTTAACGTACAAACCGGAACTTTTATGAAGAAATATTGTTTGAAAATATTTTAAATAAAATCACTCTCCCCCTCAATCAAAGACCGAAGTCGATAATTGAGTGACATAGGTTTTGATAAAAAGAAGTCCGGTGATTTTCAACATTTAGTCCAATTTATTTTCAAAACAATATTTTTCCATTTTCAAAAACAATATATTACAAAGTTTTAGAAAAATGGTATCATCACTATTATCCCTGCACAAAGATACGTTAGGTGGTTGAGAAGCTTCCGTTGTTGCTGTAGGGCTTGGAAGAAAACCGTCTGCCGATGCAGTGAGACTTCTTCTTACGTTGCATTTTGAATGCCAACTGAGGTCAAATTAAGCTCCGTTTCTTCAATCACTTAGAAGAAAACCATATGCTGATGCAGTGAGACCTCTTACGTTGCATTTATGCCAACTCTCCATTGAAGTCCAATTAAGCTCCGTTTCTTCATTTGTCAACCCAAGATATCGTTACCCTTTCCTTGCGGCATCCAATCATGTTCATTTGTGGGATCTGGATCGGGAACATTCTTATAACCAATATACCTGCATACGTTAGTGAACACACATACAGATATATGGTGGTCGACATCACCCATAACAGCAATCGACTGATAAAAGTCAATGCAACATATCAATCAGATCATATAAATGTATGGGAATACTGTGTTCATCAAACTCTAATCATCTAATCCTAGCAATCATATCCTAGGCACCTAGTCCCTCAACATAGGTTAACATCATTTTTAATTAAGCATATTAGGATAATTAAGAAAGCCCGTTAGATGATGTAGATTTGAAAAAACATTATCCCCCTCAATCCATGACTCATTTTATAAGACGTTTTAAAAGCGCTGAAGTCATTGATTGAGTTTTCAATTTTTATAAAAACTCTGAATCTGATTGTTTTTAAAGCAACTCATTTACCACCATTTTTGAAAAACAACAAATATTTTCCTGAAGAATTTTAGACGGAAAAAACATTTGTGTAGGAACAGCAGTCCTTCGACATACTTTCCTTAAATTGTTTTAGGATAAGTGCACGAAATATTTGAAAATTAGTTTAGCGTAGCACTTTCCTTTCTTGAAGAACGGGTTGCTATCTGAAATAATAGCAAGCCATGGTTTAAGCACGGGTTACAGTCTGAAGTAACTGCAAGCCATTTTGTGAGACATGTTTTAAAAAGATTATTTACACCTCCTGCTCGAACTTCATCTAAAGCCCCGTGCCATTATTGAATGACATTTCTAAGACCGTAGATGTTATCGATACCAGAAGACATGTCTTGAGAAAACATATTTTTGGTATTTTTCAATTTTCTGATTTTTATGGGCTTTTGTTGATTTTATATTTTTCTATTTTCTTTTTGTTGGTTTTATATTTTTGTATTTGGTTTTTTTTTTTGAAAAATATTTACAGATATAGAGAAATAGTTTAAGAGGATGATGATACGAGTACCGAAATGAGGAAATTGTTCAGCACTTTGTAGAAGATAGAAGTCATCATCTCTTAAACTTTCACCACCAAAGCATTCGAGGGTCTTGAATCGTCGTAAGAACTTGAGCCTTCAACAAGTGAATCTTTGGTAGCTTCCCCTCAAACCGACAAACTAAGAATAAAGACCATTTCCCAAGAAGTAGAAATGAATGAAAACAGTCTCATTGAATGAAGCTCTGCACCTCAAAGAACACGAGAACACCAAAGTAACAAGTTGAAACATAGATCGTCTCAGTGGTTATCAAATCCGGAATAACTGAAAAACTCCGATCACATGAACCTGTTGTGCGTCTCCGATGTACACATTACTCTTCGAGATTGACCAGTTGTCTATTCAGGGGAACAATACATCAACATCTTCATTTTACCTAGTGCATTCCAGATATCTTCCATATAACCAATCAGCCCATAATGTACATAAGTACCCAACCAGAGTAGAGACAACAACATCACAGTAACTGAATCACTGATCTTCTCTACGGATGTTAATTCCGGAATAACTGATTAAGCACGATCATGTGAATATGTTTTGCGACCCTGATGTACA
Source organism: Chrysanthemum seticuspe (assembly GCA_019973895.1). Taxonomy (NCBI): domain Eukaryota; kingdom Viridiplantae; phylum Streptophyta; class Magnoliopsida; order Asterales; family Asteraceae; genus Chrysanthemum; species Chrysanthemum seticuspe. The sequence continues at coordinate 318,711,384 of BPTQ01000008.1, forward strand.
CATATCTCTCCCCTGATGGTTGCGATTTCATCGGAATCATCATTACATTGTGTACATGAAGCACTAACCGGAAGCACTTTATCATAAGTCATATAGAAGATGTCGATAAGCAATATCATCTCACGTACCAAATATTCTTCTCACATTTCTTCCAACTGAACACTAAAGTAACACATACCAAAAGTCTCCAGAGACCATTTCCCCAAGGGCTACGAGTTAAACACTGAGTTTCTCTACGGTTATGACCATTGTCTTTCCGGGATAACTTCAATCAGGTAGAAGTGTTAAGTTCATCATGTGTACTCGTTGTAGCTTTTAGATATATGTCTCCTTCCCCCTTGTTGGTTTTGATACCTCAGAATCAGCAAAACATAATATACCCATAGACATGAAATCTTGTGAGAAGAACTCAAATAGCCCAAATGAATCCTGTGAGAATCAACTGCTACAGAAACTCTCTCAGACTATCTTTATCAACCCATATGTAGACAAATTGAAGTGACCACTGTTGAAGAAAACCCGATATACCAAACTTGAAACTGAAGTCGAATTCCCCGCATTTGTATCTTAAGCTTGCACTTAATGATGGAAGAACGGTGTCGAGAATCTATGCTTCAAGCAAATCTCTAAGTACTCACTACTTAAACAAAGTATGAGACATTAACACCTCTTGAGATTATCCACATTGTCATATGCATGTGACACTGAGTAAAACAACGTAACTCCTAATAGTGATAGTTAACCAGGTCTTCAACCAACCACCCCGATTGCTGGTAACTAGATAAACCAAGTCTTCAACTCTGATTCTTAAGCCCGAGCAAGTTATCAACTAAGAACACGCCTTTGTGAACGTGAACTTCAACCTCAAATAAGTGATAAATGAGTAACTTCGAAGTAATCAACTTGTGTCAAATGTCCAACACGTGAATAAACATACAATAGCATGTACATTGACCCACTGAATGAACCGGAGCAAATGATTCCTCAACATCAATGCATACTTCCTTAAGGTATACATGTAGAAACTGATCTGGAAGATTCACCAATAATGTTTTTTTAAGCGGATGAGGAAGTCATTTTCCTTAATGTTCATGTGGTTGATTTACAGAGTGCACATTTAGGAAAGAACAATGAAACAATGATCCGTGAAGATTTGGCAAAGGAATACCAAAGAGCGGATCACTATTCATGAATGCAACTGCAATGATAGTCATACACAACGCCTTGTGAAGTAACTGGAGATAAGGTTTCTTGAGAATTCTGAGAAGTACTTCTTAGATGGTGAACCAGTTGAGTCAGTAGGAACCGTAGCATGAGCTTCAGAAGTTGGATGATCAACATTCGTTAGAGGTTGGAAGTACTCATCAAACATATCTTTGAAAAACAATGAATCTTAAACAATGAATCCCAGTTATTCTTAGTAAGTGAAGCATTAGGCGTTGGAGGAGAGTCATCAAACATTAAGTCGTATGACCATTATTTAAACATCCATCATCATTTAGTATATTCACTCTTCTCCCCCTCAAAAATTGCATCCGAAGTTGCCATTTTCGATTTAGCAAGTGAATAAGAATATACACCAATGAACGTAGATCCACTTGATGACTGAATGAGCATAGGAGAAACATGAAGCTTGTTGATGAAGAATGTCAATGAGAATGGTCATAAACATGAAGATTTCTCTTCTTCTGAAGATAAAGCGCACTGAAGCGTACACCTTTCTTTTCTTTGAGGAACGGGGCCTGAAGTGTTATCTGCAGATGCCATAATGTTGAAGTACGAGGCCTGAACTGATGTGAACAGACGTCATAGCCGATTTAACTATCCATGTTGAGTAACTTGAACCCGTGAGTCATGAGATATCAATCCTTTTGTTATCCATACTTTAAGCCAGTCCATGTATTGAAGGATCGAAGTATCTGCAACTGAGTAAGGACTACCTGCACTAACACTACAAGCTTGATTGCATATATATTGGTTAGTGACATTAGTATCCAAACCCTTTGGGGATTCATGGTCAACCTTGATTTTGCTATCGGCAAACAGCTTTCCAGTAGGTATCCACCTAAGTCCAGCATCCTTAAACATTCTACCAGATGGTATCCACTTATGGCAAGGTCTAGGATTGTTAGGCTTCTTATGCATAGTGGAAGACTTATCCTTATTCCTTGTTTCCAAAGATTTAGCACTTGGTATCCATCTAGACGAAGTTTTTGGTTTGTTTTGCTTCACAACATGTTGAACCTTAGTCACATTAGTAGTCTTAGTGGATTGTACCTTAGCATGTGAATTAGGAAAATGTTTCTTATTCAGAAAAGACTTAGAATTTCTAGTTTCATTTTCTACATGCTTAGTATTCTTCTTCATATACCTACTCTTAGATGCAAGCCAACCCCTAGTCTTTTGAGTGTTCCTAGGTAATGGTTTACAACTATTAGCAGGGCCTTGAAATCGTGTAGAATTCATCACCCTAGGTCTTGCACCTAAAATTCCGTCTTTTCGAATTTGTGCCTTTTTCGTAGCTTCTTCTAGATAATTCTTCCACAAGTCATTCATATCATATGAATTCTGGGTTTTAATGCTTGGTTTTGACACTGTTTTCGAACTAATCCTAGAGGTGCTGGGAGTAGAAGTGGCTACGTGTTGAGGGTTAACGGAGCTAGAAGCCTTATTCTTAGGTAACTCAGGTGAAGTGACTGGTTTTGACAAAAACATGTTTCTCATCAACTTGGGAGGCAAACCGTGTTTTTGAAAATTTTGGTCTCTCAGATATAAACGCAGTAGGCTGCCTAACAATGGACCGGTTTCTAATGGGATGAGAAACTGGTTTCCCCAAGGTTGATGGTTTTGTAAACTTAGTGTTCACACTTTTCCCTACAGTTTTCCTAAGCTCATTTTTTAGGGCAACAAAAGCGAAACTCTTTTCCTGAAGTTGAGCTTTGAGAACATCAATTTTTTCTATCAAAGAGTTTGTTTGTTCTATTGACTTAGTTCTAGCTTCTTTGACAGAGTCACTTAGTTCTTTGTGATACTTTCTCAAGGACTCATTTTCCTTTAGTAATTTGGCCACACAAACCGCTAATTCATCATTTCTCATTTGAATATCATCAATAGCATTAACATCAGAATTACTTGTAACCAAATTACTTTTCACATGCATATCAGAAATATGTTTCTTCAGATTGTAAATGGTTGAGTCTTTGTCATGAAGCTGGGCTTTCAAAGTGTTAATTTCAAAAATTTCACGGAATTCAGGAAGTTCCGGATTTTTACATGGTTTGTTAAGTTGAAAACTTTCTTATTTACTCTGTATCGCAATTTCAAGTGAGACGCAATGTTTTTCAAGATTTGAGAATTTGTTTGAAAGTTCATCAAAAGCCTTTTTATCAACCATATCTTTTGTTTTGAAACACTTAATCTCAGACTCAGCCTCAGTTACATAAGATTTATCAAAGTCATGTTCAGCATCATGATCAGTTTGTTTAAGTATTTTAGCAGATGCATTGTTTTGTACAGTAAAGGGTACCTCATTACATGACACCTGCTCAATTTCTGGTCTGATATCTGCATCCACATCATGTGTAACAAGAGTCACTGGACCGCTGGTTGTGTCAAGCTTATCTATCTCTGAGCCTCTGTATTCAGTGTCAACTGATCCAACATCTGGAGCTTTACCCAACTCAACACTACAATCTTTTGATTGTGCCCGACATTCATTCCCATTTCTGATTTCAGCATCTACTTCTTGTGTGTTAGGAGTAACTGAAGAGCTGGTTACATCATTAATTGTAGTCTCTGACATTCTGCATTCAGCAACACCCGACCTTTCAACAGATACATTACCCAACTTATCACAACTATCTCTCAACTGCACCAGACACTCATCCACTTTTTCATCTGTCTGAGTAACTTCCTCAATATACTTATCCACATTATCCATGAGATGAATAAGTGTCTCTGTGAAAACGCTAATTTCCATTCCAGTGTGTCTCTTGAAGGACATTTCAGTCATGTCTTGATCATAGTCTGATGTGAATTCCCTTCTAATGAATGATTGAAAGTGTTTTTAGATCACTTGAAGTGCAGCACTTGAACTATCCTTCTGAACCTTCTCTTTGTCAAGTTGTAGCTCCAATTGCTCTAGGTTTAACAGCAAAGTTCCTGTTAATGTGGATAAGTCCTGACGGAAGAGGGCAGTACATGTTCGTTCCATTCTTATCGGTGTGAGTAACATGAGGTGTGAGTGAAGTTGTTGATAAGTTTCAATGCTACTTTCCTTTTGCATGGCATTCTGTAGCCTGAACAGGTGCAAATCTTTCTCATTGGACTCAGAGCATGAAGAACTCAAATCATCATTGATTTATTCCATCATCAGTAACCGTTCAGTGTAGCAAACATTATCATTGTTGTCCACAGCATCATACAATTTAAGTACTTCTGAAATTACTGGGTCAGTAGAGTAAGACATGATGTGGTAGAATGCACGGGATTTTACAAGTCTATGATTTAAACCGAGAAATAGAATCTTTCGCGGGATTTTACTAAAATCAAGACCAAACCGTTAAGCAATGACCAATGGAATGTGTTAATATTACTTCTGTTCGGAGAGGATTTAGGCCTTTAGTTCATTCGGCGTGCCATTCTCCTCGTTCTCACGGTCGTTTTGATGGGTAGAATGTTGAAAACGGAGTTACGGATCAAAAGTTATAGCCGTTTGAAGTTTTGTCGGGAAAAGTCACCAAAACGCACTGATGAAATGGTCAAACCGCTTCTAACAATCCTCTATGAAGGCAACTCGCTAGATACAAGTCGCTAGATGCTCAAGTCGCTAGAGACAACTCGCTATGATCCAAGTCGTTACACACAAGTCGCTATGAAGCAAGTCGCTACACACAAGTCGCTATGAACCAAGTCGCTAAACACAAGTCGCTATGAACCAAGTCGCTAAAGAGCAACTCGCTAAGTGGCCAAGTCGCTAAAGAGCAACTCGCTAGTAACAACAGAGACAAGTTGCTAGAAACTGTAAAGACAAGTCTCTACGCCAAGTCTCTACGCCAAGTCTCTACGTCAAGTCTCTACGCCAAGTCTCTACGCCAAGTCTCTACCAAAATAGGCGCCAAGTCTCTACGCCAAGTCTCTAGCTAGATACATTGAATCTGGACATAACCACAAGTCTCTACGAAGAAATATAACTACAAGTCTCTATGAAGAACATATTCAAAAGCACCACTTTCCAATCCAAAAACAACCCAACCACGATGATTCAAGCCTTCCAAATCAAAACCTAAACACTTATGATGATCTTATACACAAAAGTACAATCAAAATCCAAACTTTAACACTAGAAATCAACCAAATGATGCAAAAACCACTAAACTTTCTCAAACTCAAAAACCACCTAAAAACCACTAGAAATCCAAAGATATGTAAGAGATGATCTAACCATGGCTCTTGATACCAATTGTAACATATTGGATTTCATAGACACATCATAACATATCAAATGAGTCGAATTGCTTAGAGGTTTTAGAGAGAGAAAGTGGGAGCCTTTCTAGAGAGAGAAAGTGAAAGAAAACATAGAAGGTTAGATTAATGAATGAGAAAGGTCCAACCCTCTACCTTGGGAGGTAGAGGGTATTTATAGTTTTACATAATACGCCCTCCTAACGGACTGTGGATCAGGCATACAGTGGGTAAAGACCCGTCCTTCCTCCACGGTGTTGCTCTAAACTAAATAACTAACTAATAAAACAGTAAATAACGATATGTCTACGAGCTAACTTATGCTAGATTATATTTGGGGTGACCGACTCTTCACTATGGAATTTCTAATTCCTAACAGGTCTACTCGCTTGATTCCTATCAAGTGAGCTTTTTTCTCTTTTTCTTAGCTTTCTTTTAGTATATCCCCCTTCTTTGTGTTTTTGTTCGTAGCCCCATCACTTTTCATCATGGAAGGTGATAACCCACCACATCAACCACTTCCACTCAATCAACCACCACTCGACCCGCCAAGAGGCCGTATTCTTGGTGAATACTCTAGACTAAGCCATCAAGGCTATAGGAACACCATTGAGTTCCCACTTTAAGCTCAAACTACGGCCATGCGATCCGACACCATCCGGTTGGTGCAAATCGGATGTGCATTCAATGGACTTTGTTCTGAAGATCCTAATCAGCATCTCAAGGATTTCCTAAACATCGTTGACTCCATTGACCTTGATGCCACGACACGGGAGACCACGCGTTTGCGTCTCTTCCAATTCTCTCTACGGGACCAAGCTAGTAATTGGCTTGAGTGACTTTGATACGCTTACACAGCGCGTTCGAGGTCAAAGGAACTTCCTTTTCGTCGAGCAAGTTTTTCAACACCCTAGGCAGTGAACCTAATCGTTGTAGTGTAGTATTAGGGTAAGCCACGGGTATTGATATCGTTCTCTAGGGGAATAGGAATGCTAGTAAGAAGTTACTACGCTAAGGTTGGGGTTGAGGAAGATTTTTTTTTTATCTTTTTTATATTTTTTAGGAAATGGAAAGGTATGAATCTCGGGGTTTGGATTTGGGGGTTGGTATTTCTACCGATTACTCTACTTATCTAATTATCTAATTAACTAAGCTAGGGGTAGTCTATGTCTATTGTTGTGTGCTCGTATGATGATTAAAAATGTATTTACTTAGGTTTTATTACTCCCTAGTTATCTCCAAGTGATGGTTGAATTGTCACGTCCTTATTCTTAACGCGTTGTGTCTCTAAGGTCGTAGGGCATGCGTTTATCCCTAACTCTTTGAAGCTACCAAAGGTTAATGACTACAAAATCTTTAGGATTCATAAACTTAACACTAAGGTATTCTTTGGATGTTTAGCCTACAATAACTCTAGGTGATTATAAACTAAGGTTCAACAAAGATTAATCAAGCATTAATAACACAAGGAATGACCTATCGCAATACTAGGTCAATCACAATTAAGATAAGAGACAACCAATCAATATTCAATAACTAGGTTTCATATTACCTAAGCAAACACACAAGTAAATTAGCCGGACATGGAGAACATGCAAGCATACACACAATCAATTGAAGACATAATTGAATTAATGAAGTAAAAAACTTATCTTGATGTAAGATAGGGTATGGAACCCTAAAATACTGTACAAGACAGCCTTGGTTCGGTTTAGGTTTTTACTCCACAAAAGTACCTCTCTAAAAACTGAAAAAAATTTCAGATTCTATATATAGTGTTACAAACTGCGACGGCGTCACTCTTTAATTGTGACGCCGTCGGGTCGCCGTCATTAGGTTTTCGTCTTGGCCACGTTATCATTGTGACGGCGTCACCTTATGCCTGTGACGCCGTCGCCTTCAGTCTCTGACGCCGTCTGGATCAAATCTAGGCCGTCTGAGCTGCGACGCCCTACTCTTTTAAAACATGATGCCGTCAATTGTAAATAAGCAATTTGGCTACTGAGTCGTCACAAAACTTGTTCCGACGGCGTCACAAATAGAACCTGACGCCGTCCCCTTTCAATTCAGCAGCTTGAGTGTCTCGATTCTTGACTTTGGCCATTTTCTTCGTATATTCGTGCCTTTTCGTCCGAATAAGTGTCATTCCAGCAATTTGCCTTCAAGAGACCTAAAAAGTGAAAAGGAACGAAATTAAGTACTAACGGATACAAAAGTGATCAATTAAGGGCTTAAATGACCCCTCAAAATGGCACCTTTTAAATCCTTATCAAATATCCCTACACTTGGTATTTGTTTGTCCTCAAGCAAATGTGATTTTAGCCAATTAATTTATAAGTTAGGGGTCATGAAGCATTAGTTTAGAACGATCCACAACACATATAAGCCCCGCAAAAGTCATAACAAACACGGAAATTACATACTAGCACCTCACATGGGGTATTTGGATACTCATATCTCTCGGGTGTATATGAAATATAACAAGTCTGAAATGGAAGATAAACACTCATTAACAGGTCCTAGTACATAGATTACCATAGGCTTGAGACTAGATAAAACCTCCATCGCTTTGGCGTAAGCACCTAGGAAAGACTATCCAAGAGGTCTTTTAAAGGGTTGTAATGTTAGGCTTACAGTAGGGAAACAAAGGGTTTGGTGGGATAGGCGATTTAGTGGTGGCAAGTCAAAAATCTTTATGTTACAAGCATGCGAAGAATGGCGTTGCTAAGCCAAGACACGACACTCTAAACTTTAGATAACTGAAATTTACAAACATAAATTTAAAGATAGATGTAGGATGGTAGCCCGTATGTTTTTTTTTTTCGTTTTTTCTTTTTTTTTTTCAACACTCTATTTTTTTCTTTTTCTCTTTTTTTTCTATTTTTTCAATTTTTTTTTCATACACTCTTACTCTACCATCCTCTACGATAACATCAAAATGATAGGGATTTATAGGCACATCCCTACACTTGAGTTTTTTTATTACTTTAATACTAATTTGACCCGAATTGAAAAGATCAAAACACTTGGAGTACATTATTACGCAAATAAATAGAATTTGAATTTAACGTTCCCTTCCCGTCATTTCATAAAATTTAACTTTTTCCATGAGTCCCAATCGTCCCAAAACTGTGTACAAAGGATATGACTCGACTTAGCAACTTATGCAAGCAACTAGATAATTGAACTAAGGGTTTAGTGTGATAACAATAATGCACTAAAAGTGAGTGCATACAAGGTAGGCTAAGGCGATTTAGGTGTACATTTGGGGGTGGATTGTAAACAATGCTCTTCATTGACATTCCGGAAAACCGAAACATCACGAGAACCGCGAAAAGGATAGGCTCTGAAGGGTTAACTAGGGGTATCGTGTACTAAAGATGAGTACAACGCAAAGGTGTGGGAGAATTACTCAACCGATGTGGAAGAAGTAATTATATTACGGGTATCAAACAAGGGTTATCCTAATGCCTCTTATCATTTAGTTATTCCTAACTACATAAGTGTAGTCTTACTAGCGATCTCGAAATGCATCACAAAACAAGTTCTATAATCTATTATACTACTGGTTCACACTCGAAGCATTAAAGATGAATGCTTTAATTCCTACAAATCTATAGGCGATCCTCACATTTTGGGTGGAATTTAAGTGGTAAAGGGTTTTTGTGCTAGTCATATAATTTCCTATCCATGAGACGCTTTATTAAGACTAATGGCCCACTCCTATATGTCATGAAAAAATTTAAATTTGGTGCCAAAATTACCCTAACCGATATTTCTCATGGTTTATTACACAAATGAATTTGGACAAGGCAAATATTCAAGGATAAGCATAGTTTCAAAGTTCCCGTTTTATTTTCCCTCCCTACACTTAAACTGAACATTGTCCCCAATGTTCCCCGAAAGTATCAAAGTTATGATAATTGAAGGTAATTAAAAACGAAAGAAACTAGTACTCCTCTAATTAGCTCGGTAGGATCCGTGTGAAGTGGTGGTTACATCTTTCTTCTAGAAGAATGTTTGCGTGAAAAGCTCCTTCTCATCTTATGTATCTTCTTCTTGATAAATTAAACATGCACACTTGAAGAAACAAACGAAACCTTCGCGTAAAATCGGCGGTAACAATATGTATATGACTCTACTAAACTAGGATATAATGCTTGTGGAATGGATGTTTACAGATTTTCTAGAAAATTAAGACCTGGAAAATTCCAAAAATTTATGAGTAGCTCAGAAAACGAGAAAAAGTAATAAGCTGTTTCTGCTCCTCCTGACGCCGTCAGGTTGCGATCCTGACGCCGTAGGTTATCCTGACAGAAACTGGTCTGCGATTTTCAGGAACAAATTCTGGAACATTTTTATCTTTAAAATATGGAAAAATTTCCTGCAAAACATCCATTATGACTCGATACAAGCATTTTACTCGAACAAACACACTGTATATCTTTTAAATAATTGTAATTCTCATGTTCACGTTTCTTATGAAAACGTGTGTAATCCTCCCTACACTTATCCCTTATGTAAAATACCTTTATATGTAATTGAGACGAGGTTAAAGACAAAATAAAGCATTTTTACAAATTTAAACATGAGAATAAACAATCAATAAAAGATACACGACACAAACAAGCAAACAATTAAGCATGGGTTGCCTTCCACGAAGCACTTTTCTTTATTTATGAGTCTTGTAGCTAGACTCGAAGTCGTGCCCCTACGTACCGATATAAGTAATCTTATCCTCAAGAATGTCATAAGGATCAAACTTATCATTTAAGTTCCTAGTAGTACGTTTGGTTCGATATGCCTTTTCAAATTTCTCTCCATCGGGGTCATAGATCGTTATCCTAATGTGCCACTCTCCATTACCATCACTAGGCGGTCTATCCCAATCCCACCTATGCTTGGGCTTATCGCTCTCAACTTTCCACTTATTCATGACAAGGTTGACGGGCAAGCTTCCTAGGAGCTCGGTCATCTTCCTAAATACTAAGGCGTCCTCGAACAGGTTCACTTACATGTCCCTAGCCAATTCTTTTTCATGGAAAGTTGCTTTGCTAGCAAAGGCTTTATCTAGATAAAAAGGCCGTTGGGGACCTATGAAGTTCTTATTAATCCAAGGTCCATATCTAGATTTTGCTCTATCCAACCTAATCTCGTGTGGGATTTCCTCTTCTTTATAGTAAGTATGCTTTTTGACATCGTAAATTGACCTAGCACTCCCTTCTCCTACCACTATTTTGGACATCTTACAATCAATGATGGCACTAGCGGTAGCTAAGAATCCTCTTCCTACAAGCAATGGGCATGTCGGGTCCTTATTCATGTCTAGCACATGGAAATCCACCAAAAGAGTCAATTCTCCTACGTGTACTACCATGTCTTTTATTATCCCTACCGGATATGCAATACTACCGTCCGCTAGACCTAAGATGGTTTCTGTTGGATCTATCTTACCTAAGTTAAGGCTTCTATGGAGGGACAACGGAACAAGATTGATGCATGACCCTGAGTCGGCTAGAGCATCGGGAGGTTTGGAAGTTCCAAGCCTATACGGAAGAGTGAATAGCCCGGGATCGTCTAACTTCTTAGGTAAATTATTTTGCACAAAAGCGGACCCATGTTTTCCAAGTCTAAGTTCTAGCTCATATTTTTCTTTTAAAGCATTATAATAAGATGCATGAGCTAAGACTTCAAGAACCGGTTTTTCTTAATGGAGTTCCTTGTACTCCTCCTCTAGATTAGGTTTGGGTTCTTGGTTGACGGTTTCTCAAGAGTAGGTTTTACCAATGGTGCGGGGCCTTGGTACCTCATTTTAGATTTCTTGGAACCCTTGTTGATAGTGTTCACCGAGTGGACCGTTGGGTGTGAGGGGCATGGATGCGCACACTCCCACGGTGAACAAGAACATGAAGTCGATGAAATCGAACTCACTTTTGGGTTCTTTACAGTATCACTTGGGAGTGCTCCAATTTCTCGATCATTAAAGGCTTTTAAGAGGGCATCAAGCTTGTTTTTCATCTCGCCTTGTCATCGCTTAAAATCGGCTTCAAGCTTGGTCAATCGAGTTTCTTGAGATGACATGAATCTAGATGCAATTGCCTCAAGACTAGTGGGGTTCCCGGTGTGTGGAGGGTTGAACCTATTAGGTGAACTAGATGAGCTTTGGGGTGTGCTTGAATTTTGGTTCCACTTAAGGTTAGGGTGATTCCTCCATGAGGGGTTGTAAGAGTTTCCTAAGTTGTTTTGTTCGGGCTTGAAAGTGTACCACTTCTTTCCCGCTCCGTCGGTACGCGTGGAGGCGTAGTCCGCAAAAGCTTGTTCGGGGAGTTTTGTGAAATCTCGAGTGTCGTGGGAACCACTACACAATTCACAAGGTAGAGTGATTTTGTTCACTTGTTGTGAAGACTTAGGATTTTCGTAGGAGCTCATTAGGAATTTAACTTGATCTTCAAGCTCGAGCATCCTACGGTCCAAAGATTGTGAGTCAATGGGAGGCAAGGAGATTGCCTTTACGGTTTTGGGCAACTCATGGGGGTCATTCCAACTTTCGTTGTCATAGAGAGCAAGGTCCTCTATTATACCCCATGATTCTTCCGCGGTGAGATCACTAAGTTTTCCACCGGCCGCTTGGTCAATGGATCCCTTAGTGGGGAAGTTGACATGATCGTAGAAGAGTTGGACTTGAAGCCAAAAATCAATGCCGTGATGAGGGACTCTATGGAGTAAGTCCCTGAATCGAGTCCATGCTTCGTAGAGAGATTCACCTTGACGTTGTTGGAACATCAAGATTTCATTCCTAAGTTAGTAGTTCTCCCCGGTGGGAAAAATTGAGCAAGGAAACGAGAGGTGAGATCATCCCAACTTGAGATGGAGCCGGCAGGAAGTCGCTCAAGCCAATTACTAGATTGGTCCCGTAGAGAGAATTGGAAGAGACGCAGATGCGTGGTCTCCCGAGTAGTAGCATCGAGGTTGATGGAATCGACAATTTTAAGGAAATCCTTAATATGCTGATTAGGATCTTCGAAACAAAGTCCATGGAATGCACATCCGTTTTGCACCAACCGGATGGTGTCGGATCACAAGGTCGTAGTTTGGGCTTGGTCGGGAAGCTCAATGGTGTTCCTGTAGCCTAGGTGGCTTGGTCTCGATTATTCACCAAGAGTGCGGCCTCTTGGTGGGTTGATGAGTGGTGGTTGGTTATCACCTTCCATGATGAAAAGTGATGGGGTTACTAACAAAGGTCACGAAGAAGGGGGATAGACTACGAGGAAGCTAAAAATGGGGAAAAAAGCTTACTTGATAGGAATCAAGCAAGGAAACCTAAACGAGGTGGACTCCTAACTAGCTATTCTATTCCCCGGCAGTGGCGCCAAAAACTTGATACGCTTACACAGCGCGTTCGGGGTCAAAGGAACTTTCTTTTCGTCGAGCAAGTTTTTCAACACCCTAGGCAGTGAACCTAATCGTTGTAGTGTAGTATTAGGGTAAGCCACGGGTATTGATATCGTTTTCTAGGGGAATAGGAATGCTAGTAAGAAGTTACTACGCTAAGGTTGGGGTTGAGGAAGATTATTTTTTTTATCTTTTTTATATTTTTTAGGAAATGGAAAGGTACGAATCTCGAGGTTTGGATTTGGGGGTTGGTATTTCTACCGATTACTCTACTTATCTAATTATCTAATTAACTAAGATAGGGGTAGTCTATGTCTATTGTTGTGTGCTCGTATGATGATTAAAAATGTATTTACTTAGGTTTTATTACTCCCTAGTTATCTCCTATTGATGGTTGAATTGTCACGTCCTTATTCTTAACGCGTTGTGTCTCTAAGGTCGTAGGGTATGCGTTTATCCCTAACTCTTTGAAGCTACCAAAGGTTAATGACTACAAAATCTCTAGGATTCATAAACTTAACACTAAGGTATTCTTTGGATGTTTAGCCTACAATAACTCTAGGTGATTATAAACTAAGGTTCAACAAAGATTAATCAAGCATTAATAACATAACGAATGACCTATCGCAATACTACGTCAATCACAATTAAGATAAGAGACAACCAATCAATATTCAATAACTAGGTTTCATATTACCTAAGAAAACACACAAGTAAATTAGCCGGACATGGAGAACATGCAAGCATACACACAATCAATTGAAGACATAATTGAATTAATGAAGTAAAACACTTATCTTGATGTAAGATAGGGTATGGAACCCTAAAATACTGTACAAGACAGCCTTGGTTCGGTTTAGGTTTTTACTCCACAAAACTACCTCTCTAAAAACTGAAAAATTCAGATTCTATATATAGTGTTACAAACTGCGACGGCATCACTCTTTAATTGTGACGTCGTCGGGTCACCGTCATTAGGTTTTTGTCTTGGCCACGTTATCATTGTGACGGCGTCACCTTATGCCTGTGACGCCGTCGCCTTCAGTCTCTGACGCCGTCTGGATCAAATCTAGGCCATCTGAGCTGCGACGCCCTACTCTTTTAAAACATGATGCCGTCACTTGTAAATAAGCAATTTGGCTAATGAGTCGTCACAAAACTTGTTCCGACGGCGTCACAAATAGAACCTGATGTCGTCCCCTTTCAATTCAGCAGCTTGAGTGTCTCGATTCTTGACTTTGGCTATTTTCTTCGTATATTCGCGCCTTTTCGTCCGAATAAGTGTCATTCCAGCAATTTGCCTTCAAGAGACCTAAAAAGTGAAAAGGAACGAAATTAAGTAGTAACAGATACAAAAGTGATCAATTAAGGGCTTAAATGACCCCTCAAAATGGTACCTTTTAAATCCTTATCAGACTTCCCGCAGGATCCATCTCAAGTTGGGATGATCTCACCAACCGTTTCCTCGCCCAATTTTTCCCACCAGGGAGAACTACCAAGCTAAGGAATGACATCTTGATGTTCCAATCAAGGTGAAACCCTTTATGAGGCGTGGACTAGATTCAAGGACTTACTCCACAAAGTCCCTCATCTCGGTATTGATCTTTGGCTTCAAGTCCAAATCTTTTACGATCATGTCAATCTCTCCACGAGGCAAACCATCGACCAAGCGGCCGGTGGTAAGCTTAGTGAACTTACCGCGGAAGAGTCGTGGGGTACAATAGAGGACCTTGCCCTCTATGATAACAAATGTTGGAATGACCCCCGTGAGTTGCCCAAAACCGTAAAGGCAATCTCCTTGCCTCCCATTGACGCACAACCTTTCAACCGTATGATGCTCAAACTTAAAGATCAAGTCAAATTCCTAATGAGTTTCTACGAAGCTCCTAAACCTTCACGCCAAGTGAACAAAATCTCTTCCTTGTGTGAGTTATGTAGTGGTCCCCACGACACTTATAATTGCACGAGACTCCCCGAACAAGATTCTGTGGACTACGCATCCTCGCATACCAATGGAATGAGAGGAAGATTCCCCACAACACCCGGACCTAGGACTTACAACGAAGCCCGAGAAGCATGGAAGGGCAAACCCGAATATTATTGGAGTCAAACCAAAGAATTCACCTCTAATGACTCCCCATGTCCCCAACAATACAATTCAAGCCCTCATGCCCCTAGTCAACATAACTTGGAAGGGATGATGCGAAACTTCGCGACATCCCAGGAAGCTCAAATAGCCAAGCTTTCGGATCGATTTAATCAACAACAACCCGATATGGATAGGAAGATAGATAACCTCTTGAAAGCCATTACCAATCATGATAAGACGACAGCCGAAAAGTTTAATGCCATCTTGACTCACTCCTCCAAAAAAGATCCCCTTGTAAAGATTAAGGACCCAAGCAAGTACTTCGCTCACTCGCAATTAGGCAATGAAACTAGGGACCCGTCTTCATCAAAGCACGTTCACTTCGTCAATGCCATCACCCTAGTGAGACCTAATAGGAATAATGATGAAGCAAACCATGAGATGGTGCTTGAGGTTAGTGAGACTCCTAAGGAAACAACCAATGAAGTAGACAAAGTAGGTGATGAATAATTCAACAAGTTTCCTGCGAAAGAGGCACTTTCATACCACCCACACCTAGTACGCGACCTTCGTCCCTTTTATACCATGAGATACCCACACATAACCTCTGGAAATCCTAGAAACCTCAACATACCTTGTTGCATAGGACATCTTTTAGTGGCAAAGGCCTACATCGATTGCAAGTTCCCAATAAACATCATGACTAGCATGTACTATAATTGGGTGATGAAAAAACCTATCCCAAATAGGCAAGACCCCGATGATCCTAAAGTAAGATGTAATTTCTTTGGTAGAATTAAGGGATTGCCCGTCTATGTAGAAAGCTTTACATACCCAACGGATTTCGTGATTGTGGAAGATATTAGTACGGCTATAGATCCTAGCTTATCCCATGTAGTTTTAGGAAAGCCATTCATAGATAGCTCCAGGATGACTTATGATCCATCGTTAGGGATAGTTAGATTAAAGGATGAGACCAGTGACATTGCCTACCAAATGCCATTTAAGATTAAGCAATTCTCATCACTATCCAATAATGAGAAAGAACTTAAGTTATTGGTCTATTATAGGAATGAGGAGGATAGAAAGAGAGGATTAGATTATGTGATGAGCAAGATATTTGGATTTCATAAAGAATGTGTCAAGCTAGGATCGGAATATAGAACCAAATGGGGGTATGATGATTTCTTAAAAAGATGCACAATCGGACATATCTATGCTATGGAAAACCTCAATAGAAATCATCATGAGGAAGAAGATGATGGTAAGAAAGTCACTTAAGAGCACAACTTTGAGTCTAGCTACAAGACTCATAAATAAAGAAAAGCGCTTCTTGGGAGGCAACTCATGCTTAATTGTTTGCTTGTTTTGTTTTTCAATTTTGTTTGTATGTTTATATATCTTTTTCATTTTTGTTTATTCTCATGTTAGATTTTGTGAAAATGCTTTATTTTGTTTTAACCTCATCTTAATTGCATATAAAGGTATTTTACAAAAAGATAAGTGTAGGGAAGATCACATATGTTTTTAAGAACATGAACATGAGATTAACAATAACTGAAATTGTATATATTTGTGTGTTTGTTAGAGTCAAATGCTTGTATCAAGTCATAATGGATGTTTTGCAGACATTTTTCCAGGTTTAAATGAGGTAAATATGGAAAACTATAAGGGGGTTGAATAGTTTTACCAATTAAAACTTCATTTAAAATTATTTAGATTGACTTATGTCTATTTATTAGATGTGTATATTGGATGTTGATAGATAAGTATATAAATATGTAATGTAAAGGTAAAGAGTAAGAAACACAAAACCACGACACGAGTGTTTATAGTGGTTCGGCTACAAGGATACCTTTCTTTCCCTACTCCACTCCCTGAGTCACATACTCGAGAGTTCGTTAGCACTACACAACACAAACTCCTTGTGGCGGAGAAGCCTTCACAACGTCGCCTACTCTTTATCTGGTACAAGGCTAGACACCGGGTTCTTCCACGAGGTAGAACCAAACCTATCACAACTTCGCCTACACTTTATTCGGTACAAGGCTAGATACCGAGTTCCATTACAAAAGAGGAACTACTACCTAACACTACACAACACTTATCCCAAAGGAGTGGTAACTCCTTATTACAACATCATCAAGGATATCAATATCTTTTGACCCAAACTAATCTATCTTGTACATCGATGCACCATATCGAATGTACACCCTAGGCACCTTTCACTAATGCCTTTGACACGACCCTTAGGTACCCTTCACTAATGCCTTCAACACGGACCTTCGGCACCCTTCACTAATGCCTTTGACACGGATCTTCAGCACCTTTCACTAATGCCTTCGACTTGACCCTTTGGACATCTTTCACTTATGTCTTCAACACAACACTTCTAAGGAGGAAGAAATAATTATCAACAAGAGAACTTCAGTAGTCGTGATGATGACGAAGCTTGGCAACTCATGGACTTGAGCTTGCTCGACTTCAAGAGGTGGTGATCTCGCCTTTAAGAGGAACCTAGAGAATCATACAAACACAAAACTATATAGAAAGATCCTTTGGATCTGAGGTTAGAGAGTTTACAACACTAAGAGAAAGTATGTGTGGAAGAGATAAGTTAGAATGAAGAAATGACTCATTATTTATAGGCAAAAACACTCTACTGTTCCCCGGATCTCGCGGATCCCTTACATGAGGGATTCGTCCAGTGTAAACTGGGAGATCCGCCAGACGCTCCTCCTATTTGAGTTATGGGTCATGGATCATAGGTCATGGGTTATGGACTTTGGGTCATGGGTATCCAAATAGATACAATGTATCTAGACATTGGATCATGGGTATGGGCCGGGTCATGGACCATGGATAATACCCAATATGACTTCATGCATGATGTCATGCAATGGGTCAAGGGTTACGGATCAAGCTCCATGGGTATGGGTCATGGACTTTGGGTTTTACCCAACTCCATTCAATGTATCTAGTCAATGGGTCAAATACTTAGATTTCTACCCATTACATTACCCATTACAATATATACTAAGTATGTATATATATACCTATTATGTAAACACTAGTTGTTATACATATGCATTTCTATAAAATGTAAACACTATTACTTGTTTAGTGTTTTATATGAAAATGTAAGTGTGTTAGTAAACTATTGGCTCAAACCATTTACGTATTTTATTTGTTTCATTGAATTGATTTTATGTTTGTTATCGACAAAACATTAGAAGATCGTAAAATATAAATAAATGTTTTTACGGCTTATTTGTATTAACAATCTCCCCCTTTTTGTTGATGACAAAACATAAGATTATTTTAAGGAAAAACTAAAATTCGTAAAAGTTTGAATTGGAGTTTTTACTATCTTCTCCCCCTTTTTGTCGAAACAAAAAGAGCGTCGAAAAGAAACTAACACATTGTTTGAAGAAAAACATGTGAAAAATAAAATTATGAAAAATAGATAGTAAGAAAAGAGAAGGATTCTCGTCTTAGCTCCCCCTTGACGGGTGCTTCCCTTTGTTGAGGGCGTCAAGTAATTAGGAAGACTTAAATGAGTGTTTTCTAATTTTGTTTGCAAATGGTTTCGTCTTTTTGACGAACATGCTCCCCCTTGACGAGTGCTCCTTTGTGAGGAGGATGTCAAGTAGTAATGTAATCCTATGTGAAAGTATTGCAAATGATTTTGCAATTGTTTTGCTTTGACAAGAAACTCCTCCTTGCTAAGGGTGTCAAAGTCTTCATGTGTATATTAAAAATTTACAAAACAAAGGTTAGAAAACAAGTATATAATGCATAACTGCATATAAGACTCAAATTAGTAAGAAATTTTGTTTCTGTTGCACGGATCCCACGGTTCCTCCCTGAGAGGGATCCGTCTAGGCCAAAGTGAGGGATCCGTCTGCCTGCATACTTAAGACAGCAATATGGATGTAAAATGTGGTGTCAATACCAACAAGAGTTATGTATTAAGGCACAAAAACATATTCTCAAGACCATATGGCATACAACATGTAATTTCATTCAATAAAAACACGAGAAATGATATACATATCCTTAAAACTAAGAGAATGACTTAAACATGAAATACATTTTCCAATAATTCTAAGAAGTGACGGAAACTTAAAAAGCATCAAAGTGCTTGAAATCTAAGGATGAGTACACTTGTTTATTTGGTCCAATCGTTCAAGGAGATGATTAAACATAAAGTGCAACTCATTTCGTACTTCTTTAACAAGTCCTTGGGTGAGTTAACAATTAGAGCAATTATTGTCATGACTAGGAAACGGAGGACGTGGAATGTTTTGAGGAGGCTCCACAAAGGATGGTGGAATTTGTGAAGGTGAGTTGAGCGACTTAGGGTGTGGTTCAAACAAAAACTGGTCTGCGATTTTCTGGAAAAAATTCTGGAAAATTTACATCTTTAGAATCTGGAAAAATTTCTGCAAAACATCCATTATGACTCGATACAAGCATTTGACTCGAACAAACAAACATAAATATCTTTTAGTTAATTGTTATTCTCATGTTTACGTTTCTTTTGAAAACGTGTGTAATCCTCCCTACACTTATCCCTTATGTAAAATACCTTTATATGCAATTAAGACGAGGTTAAAAACAAAATAAAGCATTTTTACAAATTTAAACATGAGGATAAACAATTAATAAAAGATATATGACACTAACAAGCAAACAATTAAGCATGGGTTGCCTCCCACGAAGCGCTTTTCTTTATTTAAGAGTCTTGTAGCTAGACTCATAGTCGTGCTTCTACGTTGCCCTAATCTTAGAGGCCCATTCGATCTCCTTAACTCTTCTTTCATCACGAATATATTCAGGTCCTAGTTCAAGACAAGCAGTGTAGTAAACTTTGTTCTTCCAGTCTACTTCGAATGCCGGAATGTTATCTACATCTAAATTATCCATGCCCTCAAAATTCTTATTTTTGTGGGGCATTATATATTTAACATTCTCGGTTTCATTTGAGAACTCGATTATCCCTTTCTCTTTATCATAAACCATCTTAGACTCTTCTATAAATGGTTTCCCAAGTATCACGTCTCCTAAAAACCCATCAATGATTCCCTTGACATTTTCCAGAATCATGAAATCACACCTATATGTGAAGTTACCTATGAACACGTGCAATCCCTTAACCCTCCCCAGATAGTTACTTGCTTTCCTAGGGCGAAAGGGGTCCCTCATAGGTTCTAGCTTTTTGCTCATGATCCAATTGTAATAGAGCCTAGACATTATATTCATGGGTGCCTTATAATCAATGTAGGTGTGATCCCTGTATAAGTATCCAATCATACACGGTATTTTGATGTTTTTAGGGTTTCCCCTCCTTATACGAGGCTCGAAAGGTGGTCTTGGAAAATTAACCACATTATGGTGATAAGCGGTTTCTTTCCTTTTAGGGTATGAATCAAAGTACTTCCTAAGTTCTCCCTTCTCCTTACTACCCTCTATAATTTCTAACATCTTATAATCTCCTTCTTCTAGATCATCATCCGAATCACTTGTAGTCGAATCACTATCTAGAGGTTGATCAGATTCCTTAAGGGCTTCCTCAAGTGTATTCTCAATTATCATATTTAATTTCCTAAGCTCTCCAATCTCACTCATGATACGGGCTCGGAGTTGGTTAGCAGAGGCTGGGTCAAGCAGTGGGTATTTGTTTGGTGGTGAAGCGTTGTTTGGTTGTTGGTTATCGAGTGGTGGTTGGTTATCACCTTCCATGATGAAAAGTGATAAGATTACGAACAAAGGTCACGAAGAAGGGGGATAGACTAAGAGAAAGCTAAAAAAATGAGAAAAAAATTTACTTGATAGGAATCAAGCAAAGAACCTAAACGAGGTGGACTACTAACTAGCTATTCTATTCCCCGGCAGCGGCGCCAAAAATTTGATAACTCTACACGCGTCGTTCGGGGTCAAGGAAACTTCCTTTTCTTCGAGCAAGTTTTATAACACCCTAGGCAGTGAACCTAATCGTTGTAGTGTAGTAATTAGGGTAAGCCACGGGTATTGATATCGTTCTCTAGGGGAATAGGAATGCTAGTAAGGAGTTACTACGCTAAGGTTAAGGTTAAGGAAGATTATTTTTTATCTTTTTATGTTTTATGAAATGGAAAGGTACGAATCTCGGGTATTGGATTTGGGGGGTTGGTATTTCTACCGATTACTCTACTATTATCTAGTTATCTAAACTAAGGTTGTGGGAGTCTATGTCTAATTAATGTGTGCTCGTATGATAGTTTAAAGATGTGTTTACTTAGGTTGTACTACTCCTTAATTATCTCCTATTGATGGTTGAGTTGTCACGTCTTATTCTTAGTTGCGTTGTGTGTCTAAAGTTGTAGGGTATGCGTTTCTCCCTAACTCTTTGAACTTACCAAAGGGTCTCGTCTACAAACCCACTAGGGATGATAAACTCCTACTCTAAGGCACTCTTTGGATGGTTTAGCCTACAACTACTCAGGTAATTATATTCTAAGGTTCACAAAGATGAATCAAGCATTAAGTACACAACAAATGATCTATCGCATTACTAGATCATTAATCAACTCAGATAAGAAACAACCAATCAATATTCAATAATTAAGTTTCATACTTCCTAAGCAAACACACAAATAAATTAGCCGGACATGGAGAACATGCAAGCATACACACAAATAATCAAAGACATAATTGAATTAATGAAGTAAAGACTTATCTTGATGTAAGATAGGGTTTAAAACCCTAAAATACTGTACAAGACACCTTAGGTTCGGTTTTAGGTTTTCACTCCAAAAGACTCCCTTCAAAACTGAAAAATTCGGATTCTATATATAAGATTACATATGCGACGGCGTCACCTTATGTTTCGTGACGCCGTCGTGTCGCCGTCATTAGGGTTTCATCTTGGCCACGTTAACCTTGCGACGACGTCACCTTATGTCCGTGACGCCGTCCTCTTCAGCTTCTGACGTCGTCTGGATTGCATCTAGGCCGTCTGAGTAGCGACGGCCTACTCTTTTACAACTGGACGTCGTCGCTTGAAAATACGAGTTTTGGGTTCTGGACCGTCACAACAATTTTGGGACGGCGTCGCCATTAGCACCTGACGCCGTCGCCTTCTAATTTCAGCAGCTGTGAGTGTCTCGATTTTGACTTTGGCCATTTTCTTCATATATTCGCGCCTTTTCGTCTAAATAAGTGCCATTCCAGCATTTTGCCTTCAAGAGACCTAAAAAGTGAAAAGGAACGATATTAAGCAATAACGGATACAAAAGTGATCAAATAAGGACTAAAACGACCCCTCAAAATGGTACCTTTTAAAACCTTATCAAAGAGTTCTTGCTAGATGCTTTAGTAATAGTGAAAGAGAGGATGTAATAGATGTCTTAGCTACTGATTTTTGGATTGTGGTATGAATGGTGGTTTAAACTCATAAGAATACTTGGTTTATAAAGGATGAAGTTGAGTTAATGCATTAAATTCTTGACCACTAAGGATTTTGGCATGCACTAAGGTCAACTATAGTGTTATTCTATTCTAGGGAGTCATTTAATGGCAAGTAAAAGTGTTTAGACTACCAAAGAGAGTTTGAATTAGAAGAGAAAACTGATCATAAGTTGTTCTGGAGACCCGGATCCTACGGTTCCCTATCTTTAGGGATCCGTCTAGTTATAAACTAGGGATCCGTCTAACAGACAACAAAATGGTGGAGTGATTATGTTCTTTTAGGGTCTAGTACCTATAAATCTTGAGTGTTTGGGTTCCCTAAGATGTCTTAAATGGTATGGGACTTAAATGTCCAACCATAAGGAGTGAGGATACCTAATGATGGTTTTTGGTAAGAAAGTGGACTTTTTGAGAGTGCAATCAAGTATTTAAGGATGACACTAATGATTTGAGGATGACTAATGAAGACAATTGATCCTAGAGATCAGATGGTGGCTTGAGAAAAATTTGGAAAATTCCTAAAAAATCAAAAGAAATGAAAAACTAGTTTTTAGCCTATTTTGAGGTAAAGTTGACTAACATTAATTTGCTAAAATTAGGTGAAATATCAAAATAGGTGTTTTGCGATGTGAGGAATAATGTGAGAGCATTGGAGCGGAAGTATGGTGAGTTTTGGTGAAGTGATAAATCAAAAGTACCTTGAATGTGATCCTAAGTTAGTTATGAGTGAGTGTGAGACCTACTGAGCTTGAGAAAGACTTAAGTGATCCTAAAGTATCATGTATACAAAGTATAATAAGGTCTGGAAGATTGGATTGATGTGAAAATGTAGAATTCTTATGTATGTTTACCCGGATCACACGGTTCCCTCATCTGAGGGATCCGGCTAGTTATAGCTCAGGGATCTGGCTACTGCTGACCAGTAGCTTCTCAGAAAATGTGCAGAATTTGACTTCTTAGCAAAAACTCATCCTAATCATTTCCATATTAAATAATCAAATATGCAAGTAATAAATATCACGCATGGTAAGTAAGGGTGACTAAAAGGTGAGCTAAATGAGCATGACCGACTTCTTGATTTCGATCAAGCCATCGTAAAATTCTCATTTTGGGTTGCCTAAGTCAGAATGTTTTTGTTCATGTCATACCAACTACTAGAGCTAAGTCCTAAGCTACAGAAATATTGTTTAAGTTGTTTTACAGATCATTGTTTAAATTTTAAGGTCCACGACCTTACCTTACCTCTCACTCGATCTCCTACTCCATCGCCTCCAATCTTCACTCTTCACCCCTTCACTCCTACTTCTTCTTCTTCATGAGGAAGTTAGAAAAACATTTGAACATCCCCTTTGTTTGTTGAAATTCTTGTGATGGGCTAGGGATGTCTGGCAGTTGGTCAATGTATGCTAAGGGTTCAAGTTGAACGTTGCCAATGGGATTGCTTCCTTCTCCCTCTCTTTCATCTGATGAGTCCGTTGGTGGGTGAGGTCTCTTGCCTTCAACCATAATCCTTGTAGTCTTCTCATCGGACAAGGGCACCATGACCTTGTTGAAAAAGGTGTGGTCATTGGAGTAGGGAGATGGATCTAGAGCAAAGACGGAATTGGATAGGCGAGTCAAGCGCATGGCATAGGGGAGCACCATCTTGTCCGTCCTTTTCACACTTACCATCCGTTTTACCATGTAATAGGCGAGGTTGAAATGAGTTCCAGTTACAAGGCAATAGATCATGTAGACTAGGCAAGCGTTGGGATTATCCTTATTTCCCACCAAACAAAAGACGTTCTCCCTTAGCACTAGTTCCCATTTTTTAC
Organism: Chrysanthemum seticuspe; assembly: GCA_019973895.1. NCBI lineage: Eukaryota > Viridiplantae > Streptophyta > Magnoliopsida > Asterales > Asteraceae > Chrysanthemum > Chrysanthemum seticuspe. The sequence goes on from BPTQ01000008.1 coordinate 318,735,594, forward strand.
AATGGGAACATCTACGAAAGCTCCATTTGAAAGGGATCTCTATAGATGACCTTTGACTTCCTAGTGACTCTTGACGGAGAAGCTCTTTCCATGAAGACGGTATCTCTTACCGTAGCTGGTTCCGGGAGGGGTGTGAAATATACCTTGTAATGATCAACCATGTCATGAAGATCGGCCAATGACCATTCATTCGAGTACATGCATACTCCTCGACAAGGGACACGAAGTATCCTAGAAAACTCTTCAAGGGTGAAGGTAAATCCGTGCTCATTGATGACAAAATTGATCGAAATGGTTCCATATTCATTTCTAATGATTCTCATGCTCTTGTAGAACTCTAGGACAAACACCGAACAAATTTGTTCATTGATACTCAAGAGACATTGGAAGTTGATTCCCGCAAAGACTTGAGGAATGTCAGTGTTGTTGATGAATGAGGGGTCAACAACATGCCCTTCGTGGAATAACCTCTTCTCCAACAATTTGAAGGCCTTTCGGTCATCCTGGTTCAAGCCATCCTTTCTATGATACATGGGAATGTAATGTGCCGTGTTTTGGTAATCTTGTTATCTATTGCTAGGCATGATTGGTCCTAAACATCAAAACCACAATGTGGTGTTAATTGTGTGAATATTATCCTAATGGGGTTCATCACAATTTTGCTCAATACATCTTCATTGAATTCAAAATGAGTTTTTAATTTGTATTAACAATGTTGATTCTTTGATTTAGTTTATCTTAGAAAACAATGTAATATCAAATTGTGATAAACCCATTTGAACCCAATTTCTTAAGATGAAAATTGTACTCCTAGGAATCAAAGAATGGAAATAACACTGTAGTGAAGATTATACTTACACAAGTGATTGTTTCCTTTCAAAAGATGATGAATGAACTCCTGTGAACAGTAAATTAGGTTTTATGTTCGTGAGTTGAGAGAGTAAAGTGAGGAATAAAACTCCACAGTGATCATCTATCACTTAATCTGTCTCCTGATGTGCCGGTTCCCACGGATCCCTTGAATGTGGGATCCGGCTAGTTCAAACTCAGGGATCCGGCATATCAGCAGTTAACAGTTTAAATGAACTTTGATAATTTCGATTTAGGAGTTTTAATTCTTGACTAGAGTTGGTGTTTTTGCTCAATAACTTATGGTTTGAGGTTTTGACGTGTTTTACTAGTCCTATTTGACGAGGTTTCCTTTTTACGGATGAATCATAATTTTTGGGAAGTTTTAAGAATTATGATAAAATACTATTTTATCATGATATGAGGAGTTTCACATGGACACTATTGAAATAGATAAAATGTCAACAACCTTATGTGAGAGATGATGACCAAGGCTCTCGAATAGTCAAGATATCATTATCACTACTTTGTAGTTTTGTCTATAGAGATCAACGAAGAATACTATTCTTGATGATGAGTTCAATATAGATAACAAATTTAGTGATATTTAAGTATACGTATTGAGTCTACTTATTCTTTATGTTAAGGTTTAATAACCTCGGATAAATCCTAAGTTATTAACAAAGAAACACTGAGCAATCTTTATCAAGTACGCGGAATTTACTTAACAAAGCTAAGAAGAATAACTTTTATTATAAACTCTAAATCTGCTTATTATGCAGATACTCTAAACAACTCTAAGATTATCGAACTTCTCTCTAAAACACTAAATAACTTCTGAATTCGTAAACTCTAAAACTCATAAACTCGTACCTCTAATGCCAATCTAGGAGTCCTTTTATATGCTCAAGGATATCCTAGTCGGTTTACAATTTGTATTCTTGTACGACAAGTAATCTAAACATAGAATACAATACTTTCCATAAATGAATATAACAGTTCTTTGTTCTTGCAGTACTTTGACTTCATAGTGCAGTACTTTGACTTTGTCTTTAGCAGTACTTTGACTCTTTGACTCTTTCCAGTACTTTGCAACTTACAGTACTTTCATATCTTCAGTACTTTCATATCTTCAGCACTTTTCATATCCCAACAATCCTCCCCTAACTTGAATTCTACTTGCTTGACTTCAAGTTCCCTTTTGTGAATATATCATTAACAACTTCATCTTTAAGGACAGATTGTTTCTTAGTCTTTGGATTGTAACTCTGTAATGTCTGTGCTTGTCAAAGTATCTCTTAGAATTATTCTTTTACAGCAGCATCCAGCAAGCTTCATCTTTTCAGCAACACAGCAACATATGACAATTTTGTACATTAATTCAGTTTAAGTTGCATACTATTCTCATCACTTCCAGGTGTGTTAACTCCTGTGAGAGGTGAATCATTGAAAACTTAATGGATTTAGATCTCTTTACCAAAGCCATTATCTTTGGAGTAGCCGAATGTTTTGGTGTGTAAGACCATGGTACATTGATAACCATATGATTTTTAGCAAATCATCAGCTATCAACAGATTTGATTTGTCTTTACCAAAAGTTGTACCCTTCTGGACTAGTTAGTTCTTCTATCTAATGGTGAACTAATTACCATATAATGGTTTTTCCACAGCCTTTACCACAAGCCATTTTCTTGTGGGCTAGCCAACTCTTCACATTACTGATATGGTGAGTTGATTACCATCCAACTTATTAGCAAGTTGTCAACTAAAAACGGATTTGATATATCTTTACCAGAGCCGTTTGCTCATGGATTAGTCAATCCTTTTGTAACCATGGTGGATTGATAATCTATTGATGTTATCATCACAAAAACCATTTATTCAACCTTTATTTCAAAATATTTATTACATAGCAAAAGGTTTCTTTTAAAATTCTTTTAACTGGTTTATTTCTGCAAACAGTATTTTGATGAAAGTACTGTCTGATCAGCAGTACTTTGAATAAAAGTACTGATATATCAAAAAGTATTTATTCAAATAAAATTCATACCAGTTATTGATCATTCTCAGCAATAGTAGTCCAGTTGATAAACAAGTTAATAACCATGCAAGCAGTTTCATTATCCTCTTCTACTTCCATTCCATGCTCTAGCATTCTTCTCATGATCTCAACTGTGAGAGGGTATCTTCTTTCTGCAAACATGTGTATCATTATTCCATTTTCCAGCTCTAAAACATGAACTCCAGACTCTTCAAAGAATCTCCAACAAACAATTTCCCAGCTCTCTTGATTCTTCCAAACATCATTAGTGCTCTCTTCTTCAGTTTCCCATGCAGTTATTAGATCACCATGTAAAACCAAACCAATCCCTTCTAATGGATTATGTTCAAAGTAAGCTTTCACCACATGATATAAATAGAATAGGTCTATTCTATCTATAATATGCAATAAATCCCATAGCCTTTTGAAAACTTTGAAGCTTTCATCTTCTTTATGAAAAATCATATAATCTCCATCTTTGGATTTCACAACTTCAAAAACACTAATCTGTGATCTGTTCATCTTCATGTCAGCATCTTCTTTTGAATGATCAAAATCTACTACTCTGAGATAATTCCTTAATTCATCACTAGTCTCAGATCTTAATTCAACTTTTTCTTTCTTTGAGAACTGAACATCTGTAACTTCAGTTTTCCTTTTTCTTTTCAAGCTCTTCTTTCTTTCAGCTTCAGTCCAGGTAGCTTCTTCTCTAAAAATTTTAATGCCTGCAACATCCTTCCTATAATCCTCCCTAGCAGCATCATATAATCTTTTCATCTCAAAATAATTGAACTTCTGCAATCCTTTATACCCTTGACTTTTCAGATAAGCCATCATAACATTTCTGTCTTTAGCTTTATTAAGTCTTCTTGGCATAAATCTAACAGGAACAGGTGACTGTAATGGTTCAGCAGCTTCAGCATCTAGTTCATCTTGTACCTTTTTAGCTGCTTCTCTATTTTGAGCTTCCTGAGCTTCTCTATCTTTAGCATTTAACTCTTCTTGAAGCTTTCTAGCTGCAGCTTCATTCCTAGCAACTTCAATTGCTCTAATTTCTGCCAAAGTTAGCTTTTTCTTCTTAGTTTCAACCAGAACACCCTTTCCTTTATCCTTAGGATCAATTGCATGTTGAGAAGTTCTTTGTTGTTCTTCTTCTTGTACTTCTCGAATAGTAACTCCTCCTCTTGGTTGTGATAAATCTCCTAAAATTGTAGCAATGAACTCATCATCACTTGCAGAATGAATAGGTTTGAGAATAGCTTCCTCCTCTTGAAAAACAGTTGAGGGACCAACAACTTATTCATGTACAGTTGTTGAAGGACCAGCTTCCTCATCAAAGTCTAATACTCTTGGAGTTATTACCTCTTGTCTGAAAGTATCATCAGCAGTACTTTGTTGTTCAGTACCCTGATCATCAGCAGTACTTTGAACTTGAACTTGCTCATCAGTATCTTGAATGATCTTTTCTTCATACTTTTTAGAACTTTCAGGTTCATTTTCTTTAACCGCATCTTCTTTCAAATTCTGCTCTTCTAAATTCCTCCCCAAATTGACAGAAGATGGTTTAGAAACCTTTTTGACTTTTGAAGTCTTCTTAAATTTTCTTCTGTGCCTGTTTTCTTTCTTAACCCATAAGTTATAACGATTAATAAAAGGCGCAACAAAATTCTTCAACCTTTTATACTTAAGCATCAACTTCTTAATCTGTTTAGCCTGAGCCTCCGAAGTCTTTGTCAACTTGATTATCTCCCTTGTCAAAGCATAATTATCCAATGATAAACCTTCACGAGGTATAGAATGTGGATCATCTCCTTGAATTGGTGAATGTTCCTCTGGTTGAGAAACAGGAACAGATGGTGGTGGAGATATAGAAGGTGAACTTACAACTTCTTCTTGAACCTCAGGGCTTGGAGAAACAGTACCCTGTGGAGACGCAGTAACTTCATGCGAAGCAGTACTTGCAGATGCAGTACCTTCAGATGCAGTACCTGCAGTTGCAGTTCCTTTAGATGCAGTACTTTCACTTGCTGCATCATCTTCATCAGCAGCTCTAACAGCCTGAACAACTTCCATCATAGAAGTAGTTAATGGTGTATCTGGACCTCTAAATAGATCACTTCTTCTAGCCATAAAAGTAAAAATCTTGGATTGTTGAACAATAACAGGCAATAAGTCTGTAGGCTTAGGAACATCAGCAAGTTGTTTGTTGAGAAAAACTTGTACAAACCTGGGATACATTAACCATTTTGAACCATGATTGATGTGAGAAAGCATGCCATCAAGAATTAGCCTTGAAAAATTAAAAATACGATTTGTAGCCAATCCCACCATAGCAGATGCTATATTTGACCCAAACTGCTCCCAAGAAGTACTTTTAGCACTAATACAATGTAACAAAACATGTATTAAAAACTTCCATTGAGGACAAAAGAGTTGTTTCCTGAATGTTTGTTCTGTTAAAGAACCTTCATAACCAAGATGCCCAAAAGTTTCCCAAATCAATTCCTTGGCAAAACGAATAGCACCATCATTATCATTAAACAACAAATCTTCTCTAATAGATGCTTCAGTAATCTTCACAGTTCTTCCAACAACTGTAGCCCTAATATAAAATTCTTCATTCTCCATGTTTTCTCTTGCAGTAGCCCAAAATTCTTGAATCCAAGGCTCAATAATATCCGGCTCCACTAAAAGAGCATAATTGATGGGCGACCCAGTTAGATAATCAATAATATCATGAAACGCCTCATTATCTTAAGTCTTGTCTAAATTGGCTACCATGTTGTGCTTTGAAACAGTAGGTCGATTCGCCATTTGTGATTATGTAAGCACAATAAGAATTGAAATCGAATAAAAATGAGAGAAATATGGAAACGATGCTAATGAAGTAATATGAGAGGGAAAATCGGAAAGTAGTTATTTATAGGTGAGATTTGAAAAAATCACTACCCAAAATAAAACAGCCGTTAGCATTAATTACCCCTCAATATAACCGTTGGAACAGTACTTTTAATACGACAAACAGTACTTTCCACGTATGCATTACTTTCCCAAAGCAGTACTTTCCAAGCAGTACTTTCAAGAAAAACAGTACTTTGCCAAATTCCTCCGTAGAAACTAAGTATACATAATGATCCTCCCCTCAAGCAATACACAGGACTATACTAACACCTTATAGTCCTCCCCTCAAATGTAGCTTAGTAGTTTGTGGAAAACTAGAAGGGGGGTTGAATAGTTTTACCAATTAAAACTTCCTTTTAAACTATTTAGATCGACTTATGTCAATCTATTTGGTTGTGTGTGTTGGATGTTGATAAACAAGCATATAAAGATATGTAATGAAAAGATAAGAGTAAGAAGCACAAAACCACAACGCGAGTATTTATAGTGGTTCGGCTACAAGGACACCTTCCTTGCCCTACTCCACTCCCCGAGTCACCTACTCGAGAGTTTGTAATCATTACACCAATCTCCTTATGGCAGAGAAGCCTTCACAACGTCGCTTAACCTTTTTCCGGTACAAAGCTAAATACCGAGTTCTTTCACACCAAGGCGAACCACACCTAACACAACGTCGCCTACCCTTTATACGGTGCTAGGCTAATCACCGAGTTCTTTCACACCTTAGGTGAACTACACCTTCACAACGTCGCCTACCCTTTATTAGGTACTAGGCTAAGCACCTAGTTCCATTGCAATGGAGGAACTACTACCACACTACACCAACGACTAATCCCAAAGGAGATCTACTCCTTTACAACATCATCAAGGACATCAATATCCTTTGATCTAATGCTAGTCTATCTAGTACATCGAAACACACCATATCGAATGTACATCTAAAGCACCTTTCACTAATGCCTTTGACTAGATCTACAAGACACCTTTCACTAATGTCTTGTGTCTTCACTTCTAAGCACCTTTCACTAATGCTTCTTTGTCTTGACTTCTAAGCACCTTTCACTAATGCTTTTTTGTCTTGACTTCTAAGCACCTACCACAAGTGCTTATCCTATAGACGATAGATACCCTTCACTAATATCTTCGTCTTGACACTTGAGACATCTTTCACTAATGTCTTTAACACTACGCTTCTTTGCAGAAAGAAAGGGATCATCAACAAGAGGACTTCAATAGCCTTGATGATGAGGAAGCTTGGCAACTCATGGACTTGAGCTTGCTCGACTTCAAAGGTGGTGATCTTGCCTTTAAGAGGAACCTAAAAGATCACAAAAACAAAACTACAAACATAGATCTCTTGGATCTAAGGTTAGTGAGATTTAACTCAGGGGAGAAAGTATGTTAGAAAGGGGTGAGAAATAATGAAGAAATGGCTCTCTATTTATAGAGAAAAATCCTATTGTTTCCCCGGATCCCACAGATCCCTACCACAAGGGATCCGGCTAGCACAAAGCTAGGGATCCGTGGTCCGCTCCTCTTTGCCCATGGGTATTTTTGGTTAAGGGTCATGGGTCATGGGTTATGGGTTGATCCATGGTTTTCTTTCTAGATACAATGTACTTGGTTAAGTGGTATATATAAAACCATGGGTTATGGGTCAAAACCATTTGCTAGTATTTACCCTTTTTGTATATACTTGTATTTACCCAATTTAGCATACACTTAGTTTTTTACCCATTTTAGTATACTTAGTTTAAGTATATGTTTAACCCAATATGTAAACACTAGTTGTTGTACATATGTATCTAAGTCATAAAATCACTTATACTAGTTTTAGTGTTTTATGTGAAAGCGTAAGTGTGTTAGAAAACTATTAGTTCAAACCATTTACGTGTTTTATTTGTTTCCTTAAAATGATCTTACTTTTGTTATCGACAAACCATTAGAAGATCGTAAAATATAAATAAACGTTTTTACGGCTTATTTGTATTAACATAGTTAATCATGCCAATACTCACCACCAAGTGATTGAATCTTGAAACATCAAAGCCTTTGGTGAGTAAGTCAGCTACATTGTCATCTGTGTGAACCTTAACAACATTAATGAGCCTGTGCTCATAACAATCTCTGATAAAGTGATGCCTAATCTGAATATGCTTTGTCTTGGAATGATACACAGGATTCTTTACAATACAAATGGTACTCTCATTATCAATATGGATAGGAGTATTTTTGAAATTGAACCCATAGTCCAAGAGTTGATTCTGCATCCACAAAACTTGTCCACAACAGCTTGCAGCAGCTACATATTCAGCTTCAGTAGATGATGTTGCTGCAATTGTCTGCTTCTTGCATTGCCAGGAGACTAACCTTCTACCAAGATATTGGCATCCCCCAGTTGTTGGTCTTCTATCATAATTATCACCTGCATAATCACTATCCGAAAAAGCTTCTAAGTGAAAAGGTGACTCTTTTGATACCACAACCCCAACTTAGGTTGTTGTTTCAAATAACAGAAAATTCTCTTCACTGCATTCATGTGAGAGATCTTTGGTGAGACTTGATATCTTGCACATAAACAGACTGCAAACATGATATCAGGCCTTGATGCAGTAAGATACATAAGAGAGCCAATCATTGATCTGTATAACTTGACTTCAACAGGCTGTCCATCTTCATCTTTGCCCAATGAATTGAGAGATTTAATAGGTGTAGTAACAGCCTTCATATCATCAAAATTAAACTTCTTAAGTATGTCTGTAACATACTTGTCTTGACTGATAAAAATTTCTTCCTTTGACTGCTTAACCTGAAGTCCCAAAAAGAAAGTTAACTCTCCCATTGAACTCATTTGAAATTCCTTCTGCATTAGCTGCTCAAACTCCTTAACTATGGACTGTTTGGTAGCCCCAAAGATGATATCATCAACATAAACTTGTACTAACATGATATCCTTCTTGTCTCTCTTGATAAACAAAGTCTTGTCTATAGCTCCCCTCCTGTATCCATGTTGTAATAAGAATGTAGAGAGCCTCTCATACCAAGCTCTAGGTGCCTGATGAAGGCCATAAAGAGCCTTAACCACCTTGTAGACTTTGTTTGGGTGTTTAGGATCTTCAAAACCTGGAGGTTGTTTCACATACACCTCTTCTGTAATAGTACCATAGAGAAAGGTACTCTTGACATCCATTTGGTAAACCTGAAAACCCATATATGAAGCAAAAGCAAGAAATATTCTAATAGCCTCAATCCTTGCAACAGGAGCAAATACTTCATCATAATCTACACCTTCTTCTTGTCTGTAGCCTTGAGCTACTAACCTTGCCTTGTTTTTGATAACATTGCCTCTTTCATCTCTTTTCACTCTGAAGACCCATCTGGTTCCAATAACTCTCTTCCCATCTGGAAGATCACATAAAACCCAAACCTCTTGAAGTTTAAATTGAAGAAGTTCTTCCTGCATAGCTTCAACCCAGCTTTCTTCAGTCAAAGCTTGAGCAATGTTCTTGGGTTCCTCTTGAGAGATAAAACAAGTAAATAGGCAGTTTTGATGGTCCCTATGATTCAGCATGTTTTGTTTATAGACAAAGCTAAGTAAAGCATTATGAGGTTTAGAAAAACGCTTAGCTGTATGTCTTGTCATTACTCCAGAAGTAGAAGGACCAATGATTTGATCAGTAGGATGATTCTTATGGATCCTTAAGATTGGAGACTGTGGAACTCCATATTCATCATCCAAGTTAGTTAAATCAGCATCTTCATTAGAATCTGAGAAAATACCTTCATCTGCAAACTCATCATCAGTTTCCTCTAATCCAGGCATGGTAGGATCATCCAAATCATCTAAAGTACTGTTAACAGGTGCAGCAGTACTTTGGTCAAAAGTACTGTCCAAAGTACTGTGAGAGTACTCTGCAGTCTTGTTCTTCTTCTTTTCCTCTTCATAAGCTCTCCTTTGTTCATCAGTGTAAGAATGTGCTAATACATCTTGAAGAAGCATCTGATTAAGTTCCTCTTGAATAGATTGATCCTCAGCAGATAATGAGGATTGTGGTGCAACAGTACTTTGTTTTGGAGAATCAGTACTTTGCTTGGGAACATCAGTACTTTGTTTTGGACTTACAGGATCTTCATCAGGAACAACATCTGGTCTAATATGAACTCCATGAACAACATATTGTAAATCTTCTCCATTATGCACAGGTTGATTTTCTTCTCTAACAGGTACATAATTCATTGAAGGAGTTAAAACCTCAAGATCAAACATCCAATCAGGACCTTTACCTTTTTCATTATTTTGATCTTCTAAAAACTCAACATGAAGACAATCTTGAATCTTCTTAGTAACTCTGTTGTATACTCTAAAGCCTTTACTGTTAGTGCAATAACCCAATAAGTATCCTTCTTCAGACTTGCCATCAAACTTCCCCAGATTATCAATGGTGTTTAAAATAGTGAGAGGGCATCCAAAAGGCTTCATAAAACGAATGTTGGGTTTATTGCCCATCAGTAATTCATAGGGTGTCTTCATCTGTGGTTTGGTGGCAGAGACTCTATTAAGTACATAGCACGCAGTACTTACAGCTTCTGCCCAGAATTGAATAGGTAGATGGGAATCTGCTAGCATAGTCCTTGCTGCTTCAATCAAAGTCCTATTCTTCCTCTCTTCAACACCATTTTGCTGTGGTGTTCTAGCAATACTAAACTCCCTCTTTATACCTTTGTTAGCACAAAATTCATCCATAAGCTTGTTCTTGAATTCAGTCCCATTATCACATCTAATACCTCTAACCTTGAGTCTCAATTGGTTTTCAAGTGCTATAATCAGTGTCTGAATAGCATCAAAAGTATCATCTTTAAAACCCAAAAAGAAAACCCAACTGAATCTACTGCAGTCATCTGTAACAACCAAACAATATTTTCTCTTGTTTAAACTTGCCACAGAGACAGGTCCAAATAAATCCATATGTAACAGCTCCAATGGTTCTCTAATAGTTCTTTCCACAAGCTTCTTGCAAGAAGCTTTGTGTTGTTTACCTTTCTTGCATGCCAAGCATGATTGATCATTTTTGTAGGTCTTTGAAGGTAAACCTCTAACTAAATTGCCTTTGACCAGTTTGTTGATATTCTTGAAATTAACATGGCCCAATCTTCTATGCCATTGATGTGCCTCTTCAGATGATGCTTTAGCCACCAAACATGTGGCTCTTCCATAAGAATGTAGACTCTTCATGTCTAAACTATACACATCATTTGTCCTTGGTACTCTAAGGACTACTAATTCATCATCAACAGGCTTAAAATCAGAGGAAAGGATGAGACATTCTGTGTCAGTGAATAACACAGGATGCTTTTTATCACAAATTTGAGAGACTGATAACAAGTTGAACTTAAGCTCCTTCACATATCTAACATTCTCAAAGTCGATAAGCCCTGCTTTGATAGTTCCTTTTCCAGTAATCTTTCCTCCGTTGGGATCATTCCCAAATGCAACTCTTCCTCCACTAATATTTCTAAAATCAGACAAAATCTCTTTGTCTCCTGTCATACTTCCAGAGCAACCACTATCCACAATTAGATGATCTTTAAGCTCCTCTTCTGGGTTGCCCTGCACACAAAGAAAAGAGTTGGTGATTTTTAGGAACCCAAGCCATTACTGACTTGTGTTCCCCTTGTGGAGTTACAAACTCAAATTCTTTGAGTATGTAATTCCCACTATCTTTCAAATGATGATCCAAAATTATCTTTTGATCTTTAGCATGTGGATTTTCAAAACTTTCTGGTTTTTCAACATAAATCTCTTTTACAAGATTATTAGCTTTTTCTTGTGTCACAAAAACATCAGATTCACTTTTTGTTGAAAGTACTGTGTGTCCCTTAGCAGTACCTTCCCTCTTAACCCATTCTGGTTTAACACGTGGTTCCTGTGATCTAGATCCCCTATGTGAATTGTAATACTTTCTAGGTTGATAGTGAGATCTCCTAGGATTCCTATTCCAAGTAGTGTGATCAGTACCTTGTTTCTGAGCAGTACTTTGGAAAGTACTGTGAGATACTGAAGGTTTTGAAAAAGGTCTTCTCTGATGTGGGTATCTATGATCTGGTGTGAAGTTTCTGTGATTAACCCTATTTGAATTATTCCAAACTGGTTTGTGCTCTCTAGGTTTGTGGTTGACAGATCTGTTCTTTGGAAAGTTGCTAAGGTATTCTGAGTGTCGATCACAATCTTTGATTAAGTGATTAGGACTATAACACACAAAACACAGTTTTTGACCCAGATGTCCAAAGTGATTTCTTCTATGTCTATGCCCAAAATTATTTTGCCTTCTTGGTGAATGATAAAACATGTTTTGACCAAAGTTATCCCAAAAAGGTTTAGCAGTACTGTTTTGAAAAGGTTTTGCAGAAGGTACTGCTTGTTGAGCAGTACTTTGATTTAAAGGTACTGCTTGATTTTGAACATTATTTTCAACAGCTTCTTTGGGTTTTTCAGATCTAGATTGAGCAACAAGCTTTTTCCTAAACTCTTGACTGTCTACTCCAAATCGAGAAACATCAGGCCTTATGGGTTGATGACTAATGGGATGTGGGATAGCATTATATCCCTTGTCTTTCTTATACTCAGGAGGTGGTTCACTTATTGAGCCCTCATTACTAGATGTATCTACATAGTTAATGAGTTCATCATCACTAGTGGTTATGTCCTCAAAATCACCTACATCCTGATCACTAGGTTGGTTTTCTTCTATGTTATCAAAGTTCATACCAAAACCTAATCCAGTTCTAATGTATGCTCTTCTTTGTTTTTCAACATAAGTAACATGGGACAGACCAGATTCATTCCAGGCAGCAAACTTTTCTAACAGATCATCTCTCTCCTTAGTTAATTTCTCAATTTCAGCAATTTTACAGTTTAGTTTCCATTCACTAAGTTTTAACTGGTAATCCTGTTGTTCATACTTTTCAGCCCAAGCCATTTCATTATTTTCATGTGTTATTATTTTAGCTTCCATGGACTCTAAAGTAATTTGATAACCAGCCACTTCAGATCTAGCCTTAACACAATTATCCCTTTCAATCACATAACTGTTAAGCAATTTTAGATAAAAATCATAACAGTTGGAACAAACCTCAGAGATAGGAGACTGAGTTGGTGAAGTAGCCACCATTGCAAGAAGAACAGGATCATCTTCACTTTCTTTGCTCCACTCAAATCCTCCAAAGCCATCATCAGATTCCAAAGCAACATGTTCAGGTTCTTCATCAAAAGCAGTACTCCAGTCCAATGCTTCCACTGTGTCTTCAACTGCATCTTCCACTGCTACCATACAGTAAGTCACTGGTTCATCATCAAACTCTTCACTCCAGTCAACTTCTGATAACTTCTCTTGAGCAACCAAAGCCTTTGTTTCAGTAATTGGAATTTCTTTGAGCTCAAGTTTTGGCTTCTCAGATGTTTTGTTTGCTTGATACTTAGCAAACCTGCACTCCCTTGCAAAGTGACCAGTCTTTTGACAATTGAAGCATTCAATTTGGGATTTGTCAAAAGTTATTCCTTGTTTTAGTTTGAAATCAATACTTTTGCCTGTCTTCTTCATGTACTTTTTGATCCTTGCAGTGATCATAGCAACTTGCCACCTGATATCAATTTCTTCAAGTGCATCTTCTTCAATCTGTGCTAGATCCTCTTCATAAGTGACAGGTAAACTGGCTTGTTGTGCAAAGAAGGAGCACACAACTTCATCTGAGTGCAAATTGGTAGGTGGTGGGGCCTGCTGAGCATATGAAGGGGGGTTGTAAACAGCAGTACTTTGAGAAACAGTACTTTGAGGAGAAGCAGTACTTTTGACAGAAGTACTGCCCTTCTTTTTAGATGATAGAAAAGCTATACTGTGAGACTTAGAATTTGTTTGACCACTCATCTCATGCTCATACACCTTCAGTTGATGATAGAGATCATCAAAGTCCATGACATCCAAACCTTGTTGTCCTCTGATCATTGTAGCAATCACATGCCATGTAGATGGCAAACTCCTTAGAAACTTCAAATTAGCATCCTCAACTGACACTTCTGCCTTGTATAACTCCAACATGTTGAGGAGATTTTGAAACCTATCATATGCAGCATCAAGACTCTCTCTTTCACCTACTGTGAAAGTTTCAAACTGTTGCTTCAGCAAATTTCTGTGCATCTTCTTAGAGGCTTCATTCCCTCCAAATCTGGTCTTGAGAGCAGCCCAGAGCTGCTTAGCATCTTTAGCATCATGAAATTTGAGAAGATTACCATCTGGAATGGCAGATAAGAGAATGTTTAGTGCCTTTTCTTGATTCCTTAGGGTTGCTGCTGGCAAGACTGCCTTTGGTGCAATTGGTTGTCCAGGAATATTAATAGGGTTCTGGAACTATTTCATTGCCATTCACAATTACATTCCATAGTGCATGGTCTGTAATGGCAATATACTGCCTCATCTTCATGCACCAGAGATCATATTCTCCCTTCTTGATTATTGGAATTCTGAGTGAGGTGATTGAGGGTGGTGGAACAGCTTCAGTTGACATCTTGAATATTGTTGAAGTAGGGTTTCTTCCTAGTCAGAGTTTCCACACAAGCTCTGATACCACTTGTTGGATCGATATACTTTAATCAAACTAACTTAACTAGCTTGTTAAGGTTTAATAACCTCGGATAAATCCTAAGTTATTATCAAAGAAACACTGAGCAATCTTTATCAAGTACGCGGAATTTACTTAACAAAGCTAAGAAGAATAACTTTTATTATAAACTCTAAATCTGCTTATTATGCAGATACTCTAAACAACTCTAAGATTATCGAACTTCTCTCTAAAACACTAAATAACTTCTGAATTCGTAAACTCTAAAACTCATAAACTCGTACCTCTAATGCCAATCTAGGAGTCCTTTTATATGCTCAAGGATATCCTAGTCGGTTTACAATTTGTATTCTTGGACGACAAGTAATCTAAACATAGAATACAATACTTTCCATAAATGAATATAACAGTTCTTTGTTCTTGCAGTACTTTGACTTCATAGTGCAGTACTTTGACTTTGTCTTTAGCAGTACTTTGACTCTTTGACTCTTTCCAGTACTTTGCAACTTACAGTACTTTCATATCTTCAGTACTTTCATATCTTCAGCACTTTTCATATCCCAACACTTTACATGTTATACGAAATGATATTATTAATTAAGCTAGAAATTATACAATAATAATTTATTTGTAAGTGAGTAATTAGAGAGCATACCTTTGCTATACATATATTTTTTATGAAAAAGAAACATCGACACGAAAATTCTTCATGATCTTCTAGGATGCCCAAATCCTAGTATGGAGAATTCTCAACAAAGAAAATATTAGGAGGATCTATCATATCCAACAATATGAAGCATGATGATTTTTGAAAGCGTGACTTTTTGATGTTAAGAAATTTCCTTCTTTGTAGTTTTCAATCATACACGGATCGTTTCAAGTTTTTAAAATACAATATACTCTAAGAAACTTGGTAATGAAGCTCTGGTACCAATAGTAGGAAACTAGAAGGGGGGGTTGAATAGTTTTACCGATTAAAACTTTGTTTTAAACTATTTAGATTGACTTATGTCTATCTATTAGATGTGTATATTGGATGTTGATAGATAAGTATGTAAATGCGTAATGTAAAGGTAAAGAGTAAGAAACACAAAACCACGACACGAGTGTTTATAGTGGTTCGGCTACAAGGACACCTTCCTTGCCCTACTCCACTCCCCGAGTCACCTACTCGAGAGTTCGTTAGCACTACACAACACAAACTCCTTGTGGCGGAGAAGCCTTCACAACGTCGCCTACTCTTTATCCGGTACAAGGCTAGACACCGGGTTCTTCCACGAGGTAGAACCAAACCTATCACAACGTCGCCTACACTTTATCCGGTACAAGGTTAGATATCGAGTTTCATTACAAAGGAGGAACTACTACCTAATACTACACAACACCTATCCCAAAAGAGAACCACTCCTTATTACAACATCATCAAGGGTATCAATATCCTTTGACCCAAACTAATCTATCTTGTACATCGGTGCACCATATCGAATGCACACCCTAGGAACCTTTCACTAATGCCTTTGACATGACCCTTAGGCACCTTTCACTAATGCCTTCAACACGGACCTTCGGCACCCTTCACTAATGCCTTTGACACGGATCTTCGACACCTTTCACTAATGCCTTCGACTTGACCCTTTGGACATCTTTCACTTATGTCTTCAACACAACACTTCTAAGGAAAGAGAAAGAACTATCAATAAGAGAACTTCAGTAGTCTTGATGATGACGAAGCTTGGCAACTCATGGACTTGAGCTTGCTCGACTTCAAGAGGTGGTGATCTCGCCTTTAAGAGGAACCTAGAGAATCACACAAACACAAAACTACATAGAAAGATCCTTTGGATCTGAGGTTAGAGAGTTTACAACACTAAGAGAAAGTATATGCGGAAGAGACAAGTTACAAAGAAGAAATGACACACTATTTATAGACAAAAACACTCTATTGTTCCCCGGATCCCACGGATCCCTTACATGAGGGATCCGTCCAGTGTAAACTGGGGGATCCGCTAGACGCTCCTCCTATTTGGGTTATGGGTCATGGATCATGGGTCATGGGTTATGGACTTTGGGTTATGGGTATCCAAATAGATACAATGTATCTAGACATTGGATCATGGGTATGGGCCGGGTCATGGACCATGGATAATACCCAATATGACTTCATGCATGATGTCATGCAATGGGTCATGGGTTATAGATCAAGCTCCATGGGTATGGGTCATGGACTTTGGGTTTTACCCAACTCCATTCAATGTATCTAGTCAATGGGTCAAATACTTAGATTTCTACCCATTACATTACCCATTACAATATATACTAAGTATGTATATATATACCCATTATGTAAACACTAGTTGTTATACATATGCATTTTTATAAAATGTAAACACTATTACTTGTTTAGTGTTTTATAAGAAAATGTAAGTGTGTTAGTAAACTATTGGCTCAAACCATTTACGTATTTTATTTGTTTCGTTAAAATGATTTTACATTTGTTATCGACAAAACATTAGAATGATTTTACGTTCGTTAAAATATAAATAAACGTTTTTACGGCTTATTTGTATTAACAGTAATTTTTCCAGAAAAACGCACCAGACCACTTTCTGTCTGGACAACCTAACAGCGTCAGGATTAACACCTGACAACGTCAGACAATGTAGAAACAAAATATCAGTTTCGTTTTCTGTGTAACTTGTGATTTTTGGAAATTCCCAATTCTTAATTTTCCAGAAAAATTGAAAACATGCATTCCACAAGCATTATATCTTATTCGTTTTCTAGTTTATTTTTGTTTCATATATAGTTTTACCGCCAATTTTAAGCGATGTTTCGTTTCATTTTCTTATAAGTGTGCAAGTTATATTAGACAAGAAGAAGAAACACATATTGGAAGCAGTTACTACTTATTCATTCTTCTTGGAGGAGGATTTAACCGCAACTTCATACATATCCTACCGAGCTAATCAGGGAAGTACTAGTTTCTTTATCTTTTACTTACATTTCTTTATCATAACTTTGATACTTTCGAGGAACATTAGAGACAATGTTCAGTTTAAGTGTAGGGAGGGAGAATAAAACGGAAAATTAGAAACTATTCATTCATTTGATTTTTGTTTATCCTTGGTAAATTGTGTAATAAACTATGAGAAATACTTGTTAGGGCAATTTTAGCACAAAATTTAAAAAAAAAATTATGCAATTTACGAGTTAAACTTTAGTCTTAATAAAACATCTCATGAATAGGAATTATATGACTAGCACAAAAGCCGTTTATCACTCAAATTTCAACCAAAAAATGCGAGGTTCGCCCCTAGATCTTTAGGAATAAAAGCATTCATCTTTAATGCTTAGTGAGTGCACCGGTAGTATAGTAGATTCTAGAACTTGTTTTGTGATGCATTCCAAGATTGCTAGTGAGACTACATTCGTGTAGTTAGGATTAACTAAAGGATAAGAGGAATTAGGATAACCCTTGTTTTAAACCTGCAATTTAATTACGTCATCCACATCGGTTGAGTAATTTTCCCCATACCCTTGCGATGTACTCATCTTTAGTACACGATACCCCTAGTTAACCCCTCAGAGCCTATCCTTTTCGCGGTTCTCGTGATGTTCCGATCTCCGAAATATCAATGAAGAGCATTGTTTACAACCCACCCCCAAATGTTACACCCAAATCGCCTTAGCGTACCTTGTATGCACTCATCTTTATTACATTATTGTTATCATTATTAAACCCTTAGTTCAATTATCTAGTTACTTGTATGATTGCTAAGTCGAGTCATATCATTTGTAAATAGTTTTGGGACGATTGAGACTCATGGGTTAAAGTAATATTTTATGGTGTAACGGAAAAGAACGATAAATTCAAATTCCCTTTGTCTACGTAATTAAGTACTCCAAGTGTTTTGATCTTTTCAAATCAGGTCAATTAGTGTTAGTTAAATAAAAACTCAAGTGTAGGGATGCTCCTATAAATCCATTTATTTTGATATTATCGTTGAGGATGGTAGAGTAAAAAGGTATGAAAAAAAATATCGAAAAAAAAGAGAAAAAGAATTGTAAAAAAATAAAAAAAAATGAGAAAAACATATGGGCTACCATCCTACATCTATCTTTATATTTATGTTTTCAAGTTTATGTTTTGTTCCAAGTTGTTTAGTGTTAGTGAGTCGAGTCTTAGCTAAGCAACGCCACGTTTTACATGCTTGTAACATAAGATTTTTGACTTGCCACCACTAAATATCTCCTATCCAACAAAACCCTTTACTTCCCTACCCTAAGCCTAACATTACAACCCTTTGTAAAGACCTCTTAGATAGTTATTCCTAGGTGCTTACGCCAAAGAGGTAGAGGTTTGATCTATTCTCAAGCTTATGGTAATTTATGTACTATGACAGGTAATGAGTGTTTATCTTTCATTTCCATTCATATTATATTTCATATAAACCCGAGAGATGAGAGAATCCAAACACCAATTGTGAGGTGCTAGTGTATAATTTCCGTGCTTGTTATGACTATTGTGGCGCTTGTATTTGTTGTAAACTATTTTAAAAAAATGCTTCATGCCCCCTAACTTATAAATTGATTGGCCAAAAGCACATTTGCTTGAGGACAAGCAAATTCTAAGTGCAGGGATATTTGATAAGGATTTAAAACATACGCTTTTAGGGGGTCATTTAAGCCATAAATCGACACATTTTATATCCGTTACTACTTAAAATCGTTCCTTTTCACATTTTAGGCCTTTTGGAAGCAAAATGTTGGAATCAAGCATATTTGGACGAAAAGGAGCAAAAACATGAAGAAAACGACAAATTCAAGACTCAAGCAGATTTCCAAGCCTGGCGGCGTCCCAATAAAAGACGAAGCCGTCCCTATATAAGAGTTTTGATCAAATTACACGCGATAGCTCAGGTGAATTTTTGGTTCTAAAGACTGACGACGTCACGCCAAAACTCTGGAAGGCGTCTCCTTTATTTTCTACACCAGACGCCCAAGAACTTATCTCAGACGACGTCCTTTATGAATACTGACGGCGTCACTCTTATCAACTGACGGTGTCCCAACGTTGACTTGGCCTAAACGAAACCCTGATGATAGCGACCTAACGGCGTCGCTAGCAAAAGGCGACGCCGTCGCATTTGTAAATCTATATATATATAATTCAATTTTTCTGCATTTAGGGAGGTAGAACTTTGGAGAGCAAACCCTAATTCAGTTGTAGTCCGACTTGGACAGTATATTAGGGTTTCATACCCTTCTTTACATCATAAGATAAGTTTGTTAATCCATATTATCATTATGTCTACCCCATATTTAATTGTATGTGTGTATGCTTGTGGGTTTACCATGAGTAGCTAAGTACCTAAGTATCTCCCCCTAATACTCTACCATCGTTGTGTTTATTGCGTGAGTTGTAGCTTGTTGATAGTAGAGTATTCGGGGGAGTACTTAGGTACTTAGCGATCCCGGATAGTCTAGAGGAGAGTTACGATTCATAGAACTAGGGAATTAGGCACCCCCCCCCCATGACCAAACGAAATACAATGCACCAATTAAGATGAGGATGTGACAATTCAACCGACCAATAAGAGATAACTAGGGACAAGAACAACTAAGTAAACACATTTTTAATCATAATAAGAGCACACCTACATTAGCATTATCTATCTTTATTTTTCATTGTTTAAGTAGTTAATTAGTTTAATTAAAAGTAGTTAAAATCGGTAGAAGTACCACCCCCCCCCCCCCACTCCTATACCCCGAGATATTTACTTACTTTTCAATAAATAAAAAAGACTATAAAAATCTCCCTCAACCTTACCTTCTTCGTCGTACATCTCTCCTAGCATCTCTATTCCCCTAGAGAACGAATCAACCCCCTGGGCTTACCCCATCCTACACTACAACAATTAGGTACACTGCTTAGAGGGTTGTAAAACTTGCTCGTAGGAAAGGAAGTATTTTTGACCCCGAACCCCGCTATCATTGCTTCAGTGGTTGTTGGTGATATTGTTGTTATTTTGATTGTTGATGTTGTTGTTGTTGATTCATGGATAACAGTTTGTAGGGGTATACCCACAATACACTCACACAAAAAAATAAATAAATAAATAAAAAGAACTTGATCGATCCATATACCGTATTCTGCTTTTTCGGACCAAAAACCGTTGTGGGGCTCGTGTGATTTTAGTAAACGTACACTGTCGGTGGGGCAAAGACGCGTCTAATTGACGCTATTACACTGAGCCTTAAGATTGAGTGTAGTGATGACCAACATCACAATCGTCAACTCAGCGTCACATCACATTTTCACTTCATCACCAACATTACTACCAAATAGGTGTGTAATAGCATCACTATCTTTATATCATCGAAACATGCCCTACTTATACACAAATACACGTCAAATCACAACTCACACATACGCATATCTCTTGCCCATGCACCAAGTTGACTAGTCGATCGATAGACCGACCCAGTTCTACATTTTCAACACCGAGCACGCATCGGGGAGGGGAGGGGGGGGGGTGTTCCATGCACCTTCAATTACAGTTAACCTAAGTTTTTCACATTCATTAAAATATACTCTTTCATTCTTTTCACAGAGTAAGTACTTTATCAAAAACCATGTAGTGACTAAATATGAAATAAATACCAGATTTTTAGATGTAAGCCATGCAATGTACGTACACTTACAATCCAAATGAGGAACTTAAGACAACATTAGAGCAATGTACTATGCATGGCGCCTATGGATTTCATATTAATACTGATAATAGTACTATGTATGTAAAGATTGATTTGATGCCCACACACGATCTGATAAGTTGCGACCATTAAGTAAATGTTTTGTTAGATCATGTACTCAATGACTAACAAACTTCTTTATGAAAGAAGAAACTTCTGTGTAATCAGTAACCTGCCTTACAAGGAAAATTACAGACGTCCATGCAAGGAAATCACGTCAATGCGGTATTTACGAAGTCAGTTATTTTGCCTTTCTCATCATATATAAAAGTATATTACAATGCATAGCCAAATGAATCATATATATAAGTGACACATAAGTTTAAAAAGTTCAACTGTTACCCCTTTCGGCGGTTTCATGTATGAGCATAGAATGATAGTGTATGTTGGGTATGTTTAATGTCCTAGGAGGACACTGTTGGCGGGCTTATATAAGTTAACTTAAACGTTCGGGTAAATTATGTATAAACAAGTTGACGGGTTGAGAGCTACTCGTACTTAACTAGTCTCGTCAACTCAAATATAACACGTTTATTAAACTGGTTACCCGTATTTAAGTCTTTATTACTTGCAGTCCATTTAGCCCCGTACGTAACTCATTCGGGTCACCAAGAGGCGAAGAAACGACAGGCATAGTCAATAGTTGTCTTCATTTTGACTTTTACTTTTGATGTTCTTCCTTCTATACACCGTATTTGACGAAAACACGAGTCAACGAGTGGGCTCCACGCGTAATTGCGCGTGTGCACGCTGGGGCCTAGTTACACCTCCAACCCACTACCTAGTCAGAGCCTCGAAAATGACAGTTTCCTATTTTTAATTTCTTTTTTATTCCATGTTGGCATTCTTCAGACGTCTCTACACACCTTTTTTTGGGCTGCTTTTGAACAGAAAGTTGTGCTAGGTTAATGTTAGTTATACTAGGCTAATAACCGCGTAAAGCGTCGTGTATAGCGACAAATAATCATACTTGTTAAATCGTGATTTTGGTTCGATCTTGATTTAAAATGCGCGTTTTTAACTTACAAAGTGTCAGTTTTTTAAAATTAATATACTATGTGTTATTTAAAGGGTATTAAAAAAGTTTCTACGACTTGCATTAATAAAATGTCTATTATTGTTTAAATCGTGTAATATAATTTTATGTTTAAGATTTATGTAAGTTAATTATTTTAAAAAGCATTTTAACGAATCAACTTTACTCATTTTTAAGAGATTTAAGTTTTAAAAAAAAACAAATTTGTTTTATAAATAGTAAAGATAGTTACGAGGGACTAATTTGCATACTTTTATTTTTTATTTGCACTCGTCAATATGTTAAAGGAGTAATGATACAGCCACAAAACAATTCACAAAATGACATGTCAATGAGTGATTTGTGAATTTTATTATAGTTTCTCTCTTTTTTCTCTGATTAAAGTAACACGTCATTTTGTGAATGTTTTATGTGATTTTTTAAATTGTACACTAAAATGTGCAAATAAAAATCAAAAATATATCAATCAACTCCTATATTCATATAGTTATATTTATATTGAAGCTTTTTATATCAAAGTAAAGACTAAATACATATACTAAATTTCATGCATCATTTTTGTTACAACTAAATTTGGAACACTCACTTCAAACGCAATATCAAACATCATATCCCTAGTTGATTTACAGACGACATACAAACTATACCAACCACGAGTTGTAATGCAACTTGACACTCTTCGTACAATTGTGACCAAAACAAATTGGTATTCTGTACAACAACTTGTCTTTCGCTGATTAGTATTATGTTGATTGTGATGTCATGTTTTATCACTATTGATTTTTTTTTTTTTTTAAACTTAAAGCTTTATTTAATAGTGTATTTTTTTTTGAACAATGGCATCATTCCATTACAAACCTCATAAATGGAGGAAGATACAACATAACAAATTACAACGGAACCAAACAAGTTCAGCCAAACAAGACAAACACCATAATAGTTGCGACAGCCCACAGCAACACCATTCAAAGGTGGGGGGAATCACCCAAGTGAGCTTTGACTGATACAACCATATAAAGGCGCAGCTTGACAAAAGTACACAAAGTACAAAATACAGGCATCCAAAAAGGAGCCCGAACAAAAGCCTAACAGATCTAAATCAAACCCCTACGCAGCAGCAAGCCGGCGATAACGGACCACAACAGATCTGAGCAGAAGAGGCCGGATGCCCCTGATCTGAGTAGAAGCAGCAGTGGCAGCAGCGACAACAGCGGCATCGGAGGAGATGGCAGATCTGTGGGCAAACCCTCTATTTAAAGAAAGAAAGTACAAAAAGAACGGTCCCGACGGCCGGCCGTAGCCGACCGCCGGAAAAGGATCAGAATTTATGGAGAAAAAGTTTTTTAGTGAGAAGGAGGAGAAAAAGTTTTAAGAGAGATACACTCGATTTTCATTTAATAGTGTATTGATCACGCAATCATATATTTTCAATATAAACAACTTATAGGATGGGATGATGGGTTGCTATTCACTTATTCAGTGAAATGCCATAATGGTAAGTCACATGATGTTCTCACAAGAGGTTAAGATACAAAGCTCACTATGTACACATTCTTTGTGCTAAGAGAATGGTTGAAAACAATCACGGGATACCCCGATTAAGCCTCGTATACATTTGAATCATAAACATCATCTCCTCAAGTAACCCGAACAAGGAAAGGCTCAACTGTGAGGCTTTACGATTCAATAAAACAGTAACCTTCTTTAAAATTTGAACATTGCATTTTAACTTTATTAAGGTCTTTGTCTTTCAACAAACTAACAATTTATATATTAATAAAGTGAAGAAATAAAACAAACTTTTCTCTAGCTTCATTGGTAGCTCTATCAATGTTCTAGACCCAAAAATCATGATGTAAAGCATTGACAAAAAAATTCTTTTTTTCTTAAAACTCATACTCCGTATAACTTTTAATGTGTTTATACAAGTAAAAGTTATAACCGATTCAAATGAAATTTTAATTATAATGTGAACTTTTCGTGTAAAGCACGAGTAAAAATCGCAAGTAAAAACGGGGAATACTCCAATTATGTAAATCCTATTTTAATATAAATAATAAAACGGGGAATACTCCCATTCAAAAAAAAAAAAAAGCACGAGTAAAAATCTTTGTTAGTGATCATTAGTGCAATCTCTACATTTTTGTTGCATTTTGCTATGTTGTGGATGCTAACATATTTTGGAATAATTTGAACGAAGCTTTGATAAGCTTTGACATGAGAGTGACGAAGGGTAGAGACTTTTCATAGTTTTGCAGGTGCGGATTCTTTCAGGATTGAGACAACTATTAGGAGCTTGTAATCTTGGGAGAAAGTTAGGGTTTTAAATCCAACTCTACAAATACGTCTGATACGTGATTGCAAACATTGGTGCTTATGTTAGTTGTACCTCGGGAAGTTTAGCAACGAGCTAGCTAGTGCAATTTAGCACAGAACTTGTGACCATGCACTATATTCATGTGTTGTATACTTCTCGGGTTCTTTTATGATCTAGTTAGCTCATGATTATACTTTGTTTATTGTACAAAAATGTTACATGAGGCGTCGGAGTGTTTGACTATGCATGCTAATAAGGTTATCTTATTTGGGAGTCAAATTCCTAACAAGCGGTATCACGAGCATAACGCATGGGAGGTTGCATTTTTTTCCACTTAAAATGGATTAATCATTAATGACATTTACAAAGAAGTGGACGGTAAACGGGCAATAATATTGCGTCGCTAGCCTTTTTTGAATAGCAAAACTAATCATTTTGAAAACTACATCTATAGATCTAGGTGTCATAATATTACTATGCATAACCCGTAGAACTCTGTTGAGGAACTTCACTGCCTCAGGTGCATGGAAACCAAAAGTATCAAACGCGAAGGGATTAAAACATGTTGATTTTCTGCACACTTTCTCGTGTTTTGCCACTTTGTACGAAGCGGCTTTCAAAGCAGCCTTTCCTACTGTAAAACCTCGGGCTGCTCAAACCCACGAGAGGAGAAACCCCAATCCGATCCACACACGCATGTTTCCCTCGAACCCATCCAAACACCAAAACATCTTCTGGTCTGAGTGTGGATCTTTCATCCAACGGGCCGGTCAAAAAGTTCACATCTGCTTCTTTCTTGGTGGAGATCTCAGCACGCCTACAAACGTCAAAAAAGACATCCCTAACCATATCGTTTCTGTATTTGAAGCCCGAGAGTTTTTTTACAATTAACCGCATATTCCCCAAAAGAATCCAAACATACCTTTCGACAAACTAAACATGTCTCGCCAACCGGAAATAAAGGAAAAATAAAGCAATAGTTAAGGATAGCACGATATTATGCTGAAATCGGTTTCTTGATACAACTTTGATCATTGAATATATATCTTTGTCATTCCATAAAAGCAACTAGAAGAAACTAATACTTTTAGTACTTAAAAAAATATAAACTTACGGAAATGATGAGTTATACATGTCAAGAGCAACTAGAAAACTAATATTCACACGTTTCTTTCTTCGTCTTGACAATTACATTTTATATAATTTTATAAAAAGAGACCCTACATGTTACAAAATAAAAAGATGACTTGACCAATTAATAAGTCAAAGAATGAGTTGAAAAATAAAGTCAATTCGACGGCAAATGAATTTGAACCGAGGGTCAGCAGCAGCCAGTCAGCCACGCACTTGTGTCTTCAAAACCATCCTATCACAAATATTCAACGCCTAAAAATAAATACGCTACCTGTGTGTAAGCATGACATCTTCACCACTTCTAGGGTGTGAAAGCAAAAAAATACATAATTCATGAGAGTTTTGTGGCATGTCACAATCGAGGTTAGTAGTGGAGCTTTGCTTGAGGTTAATGTGGTACTTCAATCACATTTCATTGTACTTCATTTTTTTGTGACTAATATATTTTACCAGGTAATCCCCATAATAATATATATACAAAATATGCATCCTGAACATTAATATAACCCAATAAAGGATAAACTCTTAAGTCTAGTTGAACATGAAGTTACTTACAGATTTGATGCTTTACATATATATTTAGTTCTCGGCGTACATTGTCTGTTATGGTGTTACCTAATATTCTAATAAGCATGGATGGTCATCACTCATCACACATGTCGTAACAAGAGGTACCTTCCATAAAAGAAGCAAATGATCATAAACCTCAAAAGATATGTTTGCAACACTCTTATCATTTGATAATTGATAAACACTTGGATGATCACCACTCAAATGCTTGAACAGATCGATTTTTGAAAACATATTTGGTGTTCTTGTCAAAGGTTTTAACCGTACATAACTTCACGATCAAAGTCACGTGGAACTTACTCATCCTAGGTTACAACAATTATATCCGTGCATGGGACAAAAGGGTTAGTCGGGGGAGTTAGGTATTGAAACGTGTTAGTCAAGTAATTAATAGTTAACGAGGTCGGTTTGGTTACAGTAATCAATACATTTTTAGGCACATACTTTTGTTCGTCACATCAGTTTAATTAAAGTCATGTATGCAAAACTGATACAAAATGGCCGGTGTTTATTTATGTCACTGGTGCAACAATCCGAATGGATACGAATTCTAAAAGTCTCTGGCTGTATCCAAATAAAACGCAACAAAAGACAAGCTACAAGTTTGAACTGTATCCGACTATAGCTATCTTCCTTTTCATCATTTGTTTCCTTGACGTTCTCAATCGCTTCATTGTCATTTTCATGCACGATCGATCACTTTTTATAATTCTCTTCCTATCCTTTCATCTTCTTCTGTTGTTCTAGTGAATT
Organism: Chrysanthemum seticuspe; assembly: GCA_019973895.1. NCBI lineage: Eukaryota > Viridiplantae > Streptophyta > Magnoliopsida > Asterales > Asteraceae > Chrysanthemum > Chrysanthemum seticuspe. Next base: position 318,762,564 of record BPTQ01000008.1, read on the forward strand.
TTGCAATCATTTTTATTATGTACTTGCACACTGGGAGAAAATAACATAGTGGGACATTTTCACATTGCAAAACAAAACTTGTTATTCGACTTTAAGTTATGAAAACAGTTTAGGTCAAATGCGTTACTTTTTATAAATTAAAGCAAAAATACAACACTTGCCTAATTGACGTACGAAATTAGTTCAGATATTTTTACACAGTACAAAGGTGGAACACGTATATATTACTAGTAAATATTTATTCTGCACAAAGTCAACACATTTTAAGTAGCCCTATCTTTGTATTTTGTCAACGTAATATTATTATTAGTATTGACTTATAGATAGACGTGTGCTGCAAATTAAGTGGTTGAAATGAAGTCTTTCACTTTGGAATTTTGACTTTATTACTAAAAGTCTACCAAAAATTTGGCATCCTTTCCCTTCTTCCATTCGTGCTTTTCCATTCGTGCTTTCTTCTTTTACAGTTTACTAGCAAAGTACCCGTCCGATGCGGAGGCGGGCCTATGTGACTAAATTTTTTGACAAAAATATTTATTTTGTTTTGGGCTACTTGATTTCAGATTTATGTTTCAGAAGCTTAATTAGATTATACATTATGATTAAATAGTTGTATATTTTAATGAAAGATAAATTAAATTGTGTATTAATTATATGTGTTGAATAATGGTTTTTTAGTTTTATTTGTGTTTCAAATACTTATAAATTATGTTTTTTTACTTGTATTTGCTTAAAAATATAAGGGCAAATCGCATAAAAAGGTACTCATCTTATGTCCAATTTCAATTAAAGGTACTATTCTTTTTTTTCTCAATTTAAGGTACCCGACTTTTTTTTTTGAGTCGATTTAGGTTTTTTTCTAACTTCCGTTAACTATTTCGTTAGTAAATTACATGTTTGGTCCTTGAGTTTGTATAGGCATTTCATGTTTGGTCTATTTTCGTCCGTTTTCATACGCTTGCATACGTTTTCGTCCGTTTTTATACGTTTTCGTCCGTTTTTACACGTTTTCGTCCGTTTTTGCACGTTTTCATCCGTTTTTGCACGTTTTCGTCTGTCTTTGCACGTTTTCGTCCGTTTTTGCACGTTTTAGTCTATTCTTGCACGTTTCTGTCTGTTTTTACACGTTATCGTCCGTTTTTACACGTTTTCGTCCGTTTTTGCACGTTTTCGTCCATTTTTGCACGTTTTCATCCGTTTTTATATGTTTTCGTCTGTTTTTACACGTTTTTACACGTTTTGACCGTTTTTGCACATTTTCGTTTGTTTTTACACGTTTTCGTCTGTTTTTGCACGTTTTTGTCAGGTTTTACAAGTTTTATCAGTTTTTACTCGTTTTTGTCTGTTTTTATACGTTTCCGTCCATTTATGCACGTTTTCTTCCGTTTTTGCACGTTTGCGTCCGTTTTTGCACGTTTCGGTTCATTTTTATCCGTTTTTACATGTTTTCGTCTATTTTTACACGTTTTTCTTCCGTTTTTCACATAAACGTGTAAAAACGTGCACAGAAACGTGTAAAAACATGAACAGAAACGTGTAAAAACGTGCAAAAACAGATGAAAACGTGTAAAAACAAACGAAAACGCGCAAAAACGGACGAAAACGTTTAAAACCAAATGAAAACATGTAAAAATGGACGAAAACGTGTAAAAAACAGATGAAAACGTGCAAAAACGAACCGAAACGTGCAAAAACAGACGAAAACGTGTAAACACGAAAGAAAACGTGCAAAAATGGGCGAAAACGTGTAAAACAGATGGAAACGTGTAAAAACGGACGAAAACGTGTAAAAACAGACAAAAGCGTGCAAAAACGGACGAAAACGTGTAAAAACGGACGAAAACGTGGAAAAACGGACGAAAACGTATAAAAACGGATGAAAACGTATGCAAGCGTATGAAAACGGATGAAAATAGACCAAACATGAAATGCCTATACAAACTCAAGGACCAAACATGTAATTTACTAACGAAATAGTTAACGGAAGTTAGAAAAAAACCTAAATCGGCTAAAAAAAAAGTCAGTTACCTTAAATTGAGAAAAAAAAATAGTACCTTTAATTGAAATTGGACATAAGATAGGTACCTTTTTATGCGATTTGCCCAAAATATAATATATCTGTACATTGTGCTTAGATAATTGTATATTCCACAAAAATGTGTAGATTGGAGGAAACACCTTGACCCCGGGTGCCTTTTTGCACAAGTCATTGTCCACCTCACAAGGAATAGCTCCGGCAACTCTCCTGGCCTAGTGAGGCACCAAATGGAGTGAACACGAGCCAAGACTAGGACCCCTGAGCTCTTATTCCACAAAGTCTCTTCAGTGTGCCCATATGTTTTGCGGAGGTGGGTACCTATATGAAGCAAATGTCAAGGATGAGACTTGAACCTGGGTCAATTGACTCAAGCACAAGTGCTTCAACCATTAGACTAATGCTCCATTGGTTAGATAATTGTATATATTGGTGAAGGGTGTTTTAAATTATGTATTAATTATATGTAAGAAATAGTGTTTTTGTTGTTTGATTTGTGCTTTAAATACTTGTAAATTGTGTTTTTTTACTTGTATTTGCTTAAAATCTATTTTAGAAAGTCTTAAAAATTAAATATGAAAGAAATGTTTATATGCTTTATAAAGAGTGTTGATTAATCCCTACAATGTAAAACAAAGAAGAAGTTCAAAATAAGAAAAGTCTCATTAATAATTATACTCTCTTAATTACTATTTCACTACGTTAAACCATTAATTTTTTTAAAGTTTTGCTAAACAATGTCCACGAGACAATATTTAACATGAATATAAAAAGAAACTTAGACTTTGTTAAATCAAAATGACATATTTAAATTAATTTTTATATTCATTTATTATGCATTAAATGAATAATTACTTTAAGTATAAGAAAAACAGATTATTTAATATTCTTTAAGCATTGACCAATAAACAGTATTTAGCAAAACTTTTTTCTTAAACTTCACAACGTCAATAAAATATGAATGCACTTTACTATTCCATTAAATTAAACTATTAATTTTCCTAACAATGATCTGAATTCGTGCCAAGTTGCCAACGTAACCACAAAATTGTAATTATAACAATTTATTGTTGTAAATCTCGTTGTTGTTATGCATAAATACTTTCTTACTATTCAAAATAAACAAAAAGTGTATAAGATTATCTTTTGGAGAAAACAAATAACTTTATTTGAATAACAATACAACGTTATCAACTTATTGAATCATTGAATCATACTCCACAATAGCTTGTCGTTTTCACTTGTTTATAAAAACATAGGATATTGAGTTTAATTTATATTATAAGTGGCAAATGGAAATGTTGGTTTGATTATATTTATATAATAGATTTGGATGACACAATAGTTTAATTACGATTGTTGACTGCTTAAATTGAACTATAGATATCTTTTGTTATTATTTATTAGCTTAAAGACTTAAGAATTCCATATTGTCGGATCAAAACATATTCCAAAAAATGGACAAAGAGTATGGATCTACTTTTATGGAAACAAATACTCTAATGTCTTATCATTGATGAAATTATTTTAAGTTATATTAAATGATTTATCTTATAATCATCGCCATTTTGAGTAATGTAAAGTAGTCATAATTATATTGATGCTATGGATTTGTTTGTCAAAAGTAGCGGTAGAAGTAAGCAACAGCTGTGAGCAGTAGTAGTCTTAAAAAAAAAAAAAAAAAAAAAAAAAAAAAAAAAATTGGTAACGTGATTGTATGTGTAATAATAATGTGTAAAACAACTCCTAAATGCTCAACGCTCCTAAATACTACTTCATAGAGCATTGAAAAAGGAGCATTCCGAAAAAATAAATAAAGCTACTTGATGTTTGGCAAACGAGCATTAAAGATCAAAACGATCAACGCTCACCGCTCTTAAATTCTCCTAAATGCACCGCCCCAAACACACCCTAAATTCATTTTATTTCAAAGGGCAAATCGCATAAAAATGTATCACACTTAAGGTCAATCTGAATCTTAGGTACTCAACTTTATTTTTTTAAATTAAAGATATCCAAGTTATTTTTTGTGTAACGTAAGGTTTTTTCGACATTTCAAAAGGTGTGTAACGTAAGGTCAATCTGCATGAATTGTATAATTGAAATGCAATTCATTTTATTGTGTAACCTATTAAAACTTAAAAGTGTGTTTTTAGAAGCTCTAAAATGTTGAAATCGGTATAGCAACTTGTTGAAACATCCACATACCATTTACTATTTCATACCATCTCACACATGTCTCGGCCGATACTTAAACTAACAAAATTATAATTGATTGATCATTCGTATACCGCTGAGCCCCATGTAAGAAGTGTTGCATGCCTCCATTCATGCCAGACTTTGTAAATCATTATTTATCGTTAGCTACTAGTCAAAAACTGATACTTTTTCTGTCTAAAATTTATTGTCTATATTTTCTTTTTGAGTTGTCCAAAGTTATTGTCCATTACCGAAAATAAATAGAAAATCTAGATCAAGTTTACCATATTACCCTCAATTGAGGTTATTATTACGAACTTTTAAAAAATTATAAATTAATTAGTTAATATGAAATTACCATTATGCAAAAAGTAAGAAAGAGAAAACTGTAATGATAATATTTTTTCTCAAACTGTGTGGTTTTTCTGCTGAGGATAATTATTTTGAGACCGATGAAGTATTAAGCTACACTATTATTATTATTTTTATTATTATTTTTAAAGAAAAGATAAATGGGAAAATCATACCTACATTACAATGTAGGCAATTTACTACATTTTTTTGAAAAAAGCTTTTAAAATGTACAGTTCAGTCTCTGCGGTAAATCCCTGATACATATTTTCCCCTTGCCCCTACCCTTTTTTTCAAATGAAATGTAAGAAATTGGCTACATTGTAATGCAGGTATTATTTCCCAAAGATAAATATAGGAAAGAAACTTAGAAAGATACAAAATGAAGGTTAAAGCCCAAATTGAAAGTCAGGTCCAAACCATGTTAAGCCCAAAATTGTTTATGTCACTTCTTGAATAATCCTGATTATTTTGAAAGCGGGGTCTCCGGCGATTTTAACGGAAATCACGTAAGTTGTCAGCACCCTAACTTTTTCTTGTTGAAATTTATTCCAAACAATTTTAATGCCAGATTTGTGTTTGTGTATTAGGCTAAAGGGAGTGGTCACCTTCTTACCATCCACATCAGCGTCAACTCAGATTTCTCTCTATTCTCACTTCCTTTCATATTTCATCCGTTTTAGTCACATTTCATTAAAATACTCACTTTATACAAATATAACACACACTCACAAACCAAATAAAAAATATTAAAACAAAAAGTGAGACCCACAAAAATTAGTTGTTCACCATGGTGACCCGCTCACCGCTCATCACTCTATCCTCTTTTCTTAGCATCTGCGCGTGACTTGTGACTCCCGTTTTGGTGCTTGTGCGTGACCAAGCTGCTCACGGAATGCATCTCACGACCACTCGCTTTGGCCTTATTAGTATATCATGTTATCTGCTTAATTATTTTATCACATGTTGTTTACAAATTTATAATCATACATATTAAAATTATGGGCACTCAATGTTTTTGGTCTAGTGGTATGTGAGTTGCTCACTAATCTAATGAATGTGGATTCAAGGTTCGCCGAAGACATTTATGAGATATATTGAAAGATATGTAGCATAAAGCATGAAAAAAATCATCGTTAAAAAAATTAAAATTAAAACTATGGACAAATTGCTCCACATGGTAAACATAAGATGCAAACTTTGACAATAAGGGTCAACCTAATTATTTCTCACTTTGAAAAAGGATTGAGAAATCAAATTTTTGACAAAAAGAAAATATATAATGACTAATTGTAACATTTAGGGGTTAACTTATGATTATAGGATTAGGATATGTTTGGCACACGGGATTATTGAGAGATTATGGTTATTTTTTTAAAAAATATGCTGCTTAAACTATAATCTTTGTTCGGTAGATATAACTGAAAAAAAAAATAAAAAAAATAGCCTCTCTAGAAAATCAAATGCAAATTTTTTCTTTTTATAATCTCCCTCTCCATCTTCATCTACAGCTCCATCTCCAGTTCCAACAACAATTATTTTTGTCAAACATACCCTTAGGCAGAATCCTAAAATCACAATAAAGCCTTATTTGGTTCGTGGAATGTTTTTGATGGGATCCATCCATAGAATTAGAATGTGAAGGATTGGAATGTTAAGGAACATGAATGTTCACGATTTGAAATCTAAAGGAAGTCGAATTTGCAAAAACTAAGGCGTGTTTGATTCGAAGAAAATGAAATGAGAAAAAACAAATCATATTAAATTATTTTACTTTTATTTTAAATTAAAATTAATAAACTAAATAATAATAATAAGATTAATATTAAAAATTAAAATAATAATTAAAAAATAAATATAATAATAATAATAATAATAAGTTCATCCCGTTTGCTTTTTTTACATTTGGGGAGCTTGACACGGAAGCTTTGGACACACTTTCACGCATCAAGACTGTTGCTCTTAGCCACTCGAATAATGTCAAGAGTGGGGCTTTCATCTTTCATAGACTAAGCTTTTGCATTCAGAAAGGAGTGAGAGCCCAACTAGTGTCCCGGCTTCCCACCAATTTCTTGTAATTTCCCTTATGGTTTCTAATGAAGTGATGTTTTATTAAAAAATAATAATAATAAAAAAAAAAAAATAATAATAATAATAATAATAATAATAATAATAATAATAATAATAATGAACTCAAATATGACCAACAACAACCAAATCATGAATAAAATGTATATCAATCTCAATATGTTTCGTGCGTTGCTGTTGTACAAGATTGTAGGACAAGTAGACCGCACTAACATTATCGCAATAAACCAATGTAGCCGAAGATAAAGGTGTATGAAGCTCGTAACAAATTTCGCAACCAACAAGTCTCCGCAACAACATTAGCCAGACCCCTATACTCGTCTTCTGCACTGGACCTAGAAAGATTAACATGTCATTTAGAAGACCACGATAGTAAATCGTTGCTAAGAAATACACAATACCAGATGTCGACCGACGAGCAGTAGGGCAACCGACCCAATCCATATCCGAGTAGGCAACCAATGATGATGTAGACGAAGAATATAGCTATAAACCGTAATCCAAATTACCACTAACATGCCGTAAAATCCGTTTGAGAGCCGAAAAACGAGGCTTACGTGGATCATGCAAATAAAGGTAAACCTGCTGAACAACACAAGCAATGTCAAGGCGTGTAAATGTAAGGTACTGAAGAGCACACACAAGACTCTGATATAAGGGAGCATCTGAAACGGGAACACCATTAACCCCCAACTAGACTCAGTATCAACCGGAGTCTTACATGGATTACACCTTACCATATGAGCACACTCAATAATATCGTAAGCATACTTCCGCTGAGATAAAAACTTCCCGGTAAAAGAACGAGTCACGAAAACACCAAGAAAATAATTAAGTTGTCCAAGATCGATCGTAGAAAACTCTTGATGAAGAAACGAAATAATATGCTGCAAGAAGGCTGTAGATGAAGCAGTCAACACAATATCATCAATATATAAAAGTAAATAAGCAGTGTAAAAACCCCATCAATAAATAAACAGATAGGAGTCAAATAGACTTGAACAAAAACCAATACGGATGAGATAAGCCGCGAAACGCTGAAACCAAGCCCGAGAGGCAAAAAGTAAGAAAGAGAAAACTGAATGATGATGTATTTCATAAACTATGTAGTTTTTGTCTAGACAATTATTTTGATACGAATAGAGTATTAAGCCAAATGTTTTTCTTTTTATAAAAAAAAAAAAGAAAAATATAGGAAAAAAAGATACAAAATGAAGGTGAAAGCCCAAATTGAAAGTCAGGTCCAAATCATGTAAACCAGGAGCCCAAAATTATTTATGTCTCTTTGTTGTATAATCCACAAATATCTAATTATTTTGAAACGTCTCCGGCGATTTTAACGGAAATCAAGTAAGTTATCAGCACCCTAACTTTTTATTCATTCTAAACAATTTTAATGCCAGATTTTTGTTTGTATAATATTAGTATATCATGTGATCTGCTCAGTTAATTTTATTTTACAAATTTTTAATCATATCATTGCACAGTTACATATTAAAATTAGGGATAATTGTTTGAGAATGTATCTTACGTAGAGTAATCGAAATTCAAAAAGTTACTAGTTATTAAATAGTTCGATTGAAACAATGCTACATACAACTCTAAAAAGTGACAAGGTAACATAAGATGCAAAATTTGACGATAAGGGAAACCTGATTATTTCTCACTCCGAAAAAGGATTGTGAAATCAAAATTTTGGCGAAAAAGAGGATATAATAAGTAACTAGTTTGTGACGTTTAGGGGCATATTAACTTGATACGAGATTTTTACTCGTTACAGTTTGTGTCGTTTAGGGGTATATTAACTTATGCTTATAGAATTAGGCAGAATCCTAAAATCACACTAAGAGAGTTAAGTTATGCTCGGATGAAGATGTACCAAGTTGAATGTGCTCGGAAATACTGTTAGATGATTGGGTCATGCTTATTGCATCGTTTAGGTTAGTCAAAATTGATATTTATGATTCGGTTTTGGGAAGGTAACCAGAGTTACAATATGCTGTGTAGAAGTGTTACCATGTGTTCTCGAGTATCACTTAAGGAAGGAAAAGTAAGGAAAATGATCTAAAATGGTTGTGCTCTCGAGTATCAGTGTATCACTTAAGGAGGAAAAGAAAAGGAAAAGGACTGAAAAAGAAGTGTGATTTGGTTGATTTTAAAGTGAAATGTTTCCTCCCAAAATTGGGCTGAAAATGTTTACTTCCTATTTTTTACTTGGGAAAATGATCCGAAAAGGCATCAAACTTGCCACTTTTTCCTTTTCTAGGCATCAAACTTTTTTTTTTCCTATTGTAGCCCTAAACTTTCCTAATTTTCCTTTTGTAGCACTGACTCACACTTAAAACGGGTTTAGTGTCACAAAAGGAAAATTAGGCAAGTTTAGTGCTACTATAGGAAAAAAAAAAGTTCGATGCCCAGAAAAGGAAAAGGTGGCAACTTCGATGCCTTTTTTTATTATTTTTCCTGTGTCACAAAAGGAAAATTAGGCAAGTTTAGGGCTACAATAGGGAAAAAAAAAAAGTTCGATGCCCAGAAAAGGAAAAGGTGGCAACTTCGATGCCTTTTTTTTTTCCTATTGTGACACAAAATCACACCTAAAACGTTTTTAGTGGGTTTAAGTGTGATTTTCTGTGACTCAGTGCTACAAAAGGAAAATTAGGCAAGTTTAGGGCTACAATAGAAAAAAAAAAAGTTCGATGCCTAGAAAAGGAAAAAGTGGCAAGTTTGATGCCTTTTCGGATCATTTTCCCTTTTTACTTTTCCTTACTAAAAAACACACATTATACTGAGATATGGGATTATGGAGTTGCAATACTAAAACCCAATCCCCGTAGTACTGTTGAAATTGAGGTACAAGCAATCTACAATACGGAAAGAGTTTTCCAAAGGTTTTATGTAGTTAATGTTCCAACTGCCAAACGCGTATTTTGTTAACTTTTGCTACATTTTTAAGCATTTGTAAGAATTCCTATTAAAGGTAACGAGGTAAAAATTTGTAACGGGCTAAAAATCCCGTATTATATTCCTTTTGTTTTGTCAAAATTTGATTTCTCAATCCATTTTAGGAGTGGGAAATTATTAGGCTCCCCTAATTGTCAAATTTTGCATCTTATGTTACCTTTTTCGGCAATTTGCCCTAAAATTATCGATGATATTGTTAAATTGTGGAAGCCCCGTGAGGATAACGTTACTATTCAATGTTCATGCAATATTTATAGACAAGTACATAGTAAAACCCTAAACCTTGATAGACCCAAAGCCCACAACGGGCTTGGCCAACTAATTTAATATACCTATCTAATACTCCCCCTGTTGCCTTGGATTATGTCATTTGGTCAAGATATATATCAAACATTTCTATGCATTGTGGGTTCATGAACATGAGGAGGTTAATAGCATACTAAGTTACTTACTATTCAACATATTTGAGTGACATTGATGCATGATTATCACATTCTGTACAACATTTCCTTCAGAAATAAGGTGGATTTGGTTTCTAGTTAGGTTTCATTATGGTATAGAGTTGAGTGTAGGGTGAAATAGGTATTAGTGTCATTACTTGTGATCGGTGGTGGTTGTATGCGTTGAGTTGGGTATGTTTGATTTGATTTATTTAGGTATTGGAATACAAAAAAATGGAAACATTGAATGTCTAATTCAAATTAAAACATACAACACTTAAAAAACTAGTTACATGTTACCAAAATTGCGTTTAATATATTAGAGTTCGATCATTAACTACTATAAATTAATATAAAGTTACTAGCATAAACTCAATGTATAACCAAATACTCTTCATAAAAGGCCCTATTGAGGTATGCATAAACTCGATATATAACCAAATACTCTTCATAAAAGGCCCTTTGCTTAGTTTTGGAAGCACTCTGGAGTCTGGACTTCACTATCACACTTTTGCCTAATAGAAGAAGCCCTATTATTGAAATCGAATTCCATTAATTTGGAAATGCCTTTAAATGATGAATCCATTTCCAAATATATCAACAAATCTATAACGAAATAAAGTTGGTAAGATTACGAATAGACTTAGCTTGATTCACAATTCGACACGAATATACAGTTTGTAAATCATGTTGAGTGTATTCTTAAATCTTAGGTTGATGACCTTAGGTTATGTTGATGTGGTGGAATTGAATCCATCACGTTGAAGCATTTCCTTAAATGGGAATTTAATTTCAAATATGTGGTTTCCTATTGGGCATAAGTGTGAGTCTAGTGAAGTTTGGTTTGTTTTCAATAAGAGTTGAAGGACTTTTGGTTATAATCTATATTGGGTTTTTTTATGGAGAATGTTGGTTTAACAATGGACTTATACTTAAAATTTTATAGTGTTGTGGAGCAATTCATGTCCAAAAAATTGTTTGATTTCGATCAATTGCTTAAAAGTTGTATTTTTGGATTTCATTTAGACGTTGATAACTTGATATTGCTAAATCTCAAAATATTGTAGTTGTTAATTGTTGAATTCTTATGTACAAAGGGTAAGATTGTAAGAATAAGAGGTTTTTGTATTTCAATACCCAAAGTAAACAAACCAAACATGAATTCTTCAGGATGATGCCTTAGTAGACTGTGATGTCTCAATGCATAAGGGATTCTTAGGGTATCTCTTCACAAAGCCACATGTTCTGAAGCGTAAAATCAGAATCAACAATAAAAATGCTAGTGATGTCGTGGATGGAGGGTCGCTTTTGACAATATCATGTAACCATGTATTCTTACTATGTGTGTATGGCATTCACAATGCTGTACTTGTTTTCCTGCAACCATATCCCTAATATGCTACCCCATATTGCTGTGGGTTCTTGCGACATCTTCAATAAGCTGCCCCATTTCCCGATTCGTTATGCGATTTCCTTAATGAATTTAGAACCCCTTTAGCCGTTTCATTTTTAGGCGTTCATGATAGGTTCTCTAGGAGGATATTGGCCCGTTGGGAGTGGTGGTTGAATAATAGGTGTCAATACATTTGCCTTAGATATAGAGGTTGCACACTCCAGCCCTCTGCTGATTGGATTTTTATATATTTGGTTTTGAATGTGAACTGTAATCATCCATTTTACTAGAATGACTGCCAAGTAATATTTGGTCCTGACATAAAAGATGACCGCCAGTCAAGATTACAAGACGCATGTTAGCATTTATGTTTGTGCAGCATGAGAGTATTTACCAACTTCTGTAGTGGTTGATGTTGGGAAGTTGCTACTAGGTACGAGCTTGCTACCCTAAAGATGAAATTAATGATTAATCCCATAAAATGTGGATGGGTGGACCTGTTAGTGCAGTGGATTTTTTAGTTATCTAGGGTAGTAGATTTGAGCTATCTACCTAATGGCTTGAAACTTTTTAAAATGCTGAATAAATAGGAATGCCATCAAAACTACTATGTTCAACAATGTCATTTTGTTTGTCGACACCGTTTGATTGACATCTAAAATTAAATGAAGTTGTCCACTTACCCAGGAGAGTCAATCAGATTGGTGTCAAGTGTTGCCCCCTCTGGTCGTAAGTAAAAGCTACGTTTTGGCATAGACGATCAAATGCATTACTTGTGAATTTGAGAGGTCACTTGGATTTTACTTTTTTTCAGAAAACAATTGTAAGCATTAAACTTCAGAGTAATCATATATTTGGTATGGTAGCACATTCATGTATTTTGCAGTCGAAAAGCGCTATGCTTGATGTCAATCATTTAAGTATAGCTATTCCTTTGGAAGAGAGTGAGTGCATCTTAATGGGGGTAGTGTTTTTGTTAACCTTTTTGGAAGAACATTAGTTACAAAATTTGAGAACTGAATCAGTAGGGTCTATCTTACAGGTAGCAATATATGTTTATGATTCATTTAAATCGTCTCCAATGTTTGCACCAAATTTTTTAATATTTGCATGATTCATTTAAATTGTCTCCAATGAAGTTCTCGCACAATTTGTTTCAACACAATTCATCATACCAATTTTTTAATATTTGCATGATCATTGAGATCTTCAAAATGAGTACAATATTGTGCACGTTTCCAAACTTTTTATAGTTACGGCTAATAGACAAAGATGTCACTAAACTTTCCAAAAAAGTGCGCCTAAGGTATTGAACTTTCATTTTGTTTACTTGGGTTCCTGAACATATAGGATGCATATTGTTCTATAATTTCAGTGTTACTCGGAGTGACTTGAACGTATATTTTTTGACAAGTTAAGTAACATAAATGTAGTGTTTTTACAAGTTCAGTTATGTTGTACGTATATTTTTATAAGTTCACTGACCTTAAAATGTCATGTATCATAAGTTCAGTAACCTAAGTGAACAAAATGAAAGTTCGGTACCTTAGACGCATTTTTTTGAAAAGTTTAGTAAATATTTGTATATTAACCCTTTTAGTTGTTTGTATATGATAACAAGGACTTTAATTTTTGGTGTAAGAATATGGTACAAGTGTAACCATATTTGGTGTCTGGGGTGGAGCCACAATCAGCTGAGGGGGTTGAGTTGAACCTACTGAGGTTGATGATTGATTTTGTTAACTAATTCCGTCATCGTTGATTGTTAAGGTTTATCGTCATCTAATTTGCTGATTTGTTGATCCTATTTCTGATAAGGTTTGTGGTTTACCCCAAAGGTTAAATGTACTGACTTCTTGCCCTTCAAGTGTTTGTGATATTGCGTCAACCAAAAAAATTCTTTATTTTCTTGTGTGTATTACAAGGCATTGTGATATGAAGGTTTTTTGCTTTTCCCTAGTTCCTGTAATGTTGAGTAGAACTTGAATAGAAATGAGATGCTGAATATATAAGAATCAATCAAGTTGATTTGTTTTTTCCATCACGCTTTTTAGGGAGAGAACCATCTTATTGGACATACACAAACCATGGTTGCAGTTAGGGACAACTAACATTTTCCTTCAAGAGATGATAGTGGACAAGTTCTATGAAACAGCGCCAACATATTAGAACATCTATTAGTATTATATATCTAATGGGAGATCGTTTAGTACCTTATTGTTAATTTATTTATATTGACAATTAGGTTGTATTACTATAATAATTATAAGACTCTAAACTTGTCGGGACACTCGTGAATGGCTTTTTATCTATTTTTTTTTCTTTCAGTTTTTATATATGTATAAGGTACCCATCTCCTCTGTTTTGTGTAAGCATTTCTTAAAAAATGCTATATGATACCTTGAAGATGTTCTTATATAGTTATATCCAAAATGATGTGTAGAATTGAATGTGAGCTGCAGTGACAACTTTTCTAGTGATTGAAATAAAGTGTGTTTTATGTTTTTTCATTCAGCCCTTTGGAAGCGGTTGTTTACTACCAGCTCTTTCTGTAATTGGCAAGATATAAAGTGCGTCTTCTTTGAAAAGAAATATGTTATTCTGTGTGGCATCCTCTGGATTGACCAAATATGGTTCCACTTGGAGAATTATCATTTTAGTAGCGTTTAGATGTATGTACCATATATAACAATTGCATTGAACTTTATGGCACCAAAGTTTAGTGTCTTATACTATGCTAATCTTGGGAAAGAATTTTCAGTTAGAATATGACTGTAGTTTATCTTTTTGCTCATTATATTAAACAAAGCACATAATTTTGGTACATGCTCATTTAGTCTCAAATGTTATTTACAGCTTGGATTTTGACTCAGTATGGATCTACTCTACAATGCCTACTCCACTGCTGAAGACGAAGATGAAGAAAACGAAAAACATGCACCTCCTCTCCTCAAGCGGGCCAAACCTGATTTTCCACATACATCTAGCAGACGTTTGCCAGCTGTCACTCTCAACCAATCTCAAAATATCACAACTGAAGTTCCAATTTCAGGCAGATACATATCAAAGCGAGAGCGGGCAATCATGGGCTCGGCTCCACAAACTTCCAATGTAGACCCCCCAACTTCTTCAGCCTGTTCCCCTGGTACATTTTTTACTTGCTTTCTTAGGTCTAGTTGTATGTTTGATCGTGAAGACTAAGGAAATTAAAAAGATGGGTCTTGGTTATGCTGCTTATGCACATACCGTTTAATCCATATAACAAAGGTTCCCGCAGTCTTTAAGTTATTTGTATTAACTTATCTGTTATTGATGGATTACAAAGCAACCTAACAAATCGATTATTGCAATTGTTCTTATTATGATAATGTTCGAACCACTTGGGTCCTTTGGTATGCCCTTATTGAACTTGCTATGTTAGTTCCCGCAGGTATTTTTCGTTTAGTAATCAGAGAATTACTTGTCTTTGATGACACTTTTGCAAGTTTTAAGTTATATTTGATTTTATTTTTCCTTTCTTATTTGAGGCGTGTAAGTAATTTCATTTAATCTTTTTATCAGTGGTCCAAGGAAGCATCTCAGATTCATTCATACGGAAAGACATTTATTCATCGTTGAGGAATAGAACAGAGGGCTACACAAATTCTGGCCGCATATCTGACAGGGTGTCAACAACTCTTATGAACAATAATAAGGCCGTAAATGCAATTGAATGGTCAAAAAATCATCGTAAGTATTGTCTTGATTACTAATTAACTTTGTTTGTTAGATTCATTTTTCATTTCGTGCCACATTGATGCATGCAGTATATAATTATCATCTTTCTTCTATTCAAGGAAATCAATAGGTGTTTGCATACTTAGGCTGTATTTGGGAAGTGGCTTTTAGGGGCTTACGGGGCTTAAACTTTTAAAATAAGCCGCTTGTTTGTCACACGGGCTTATGGAGGCTTATATAAGCCATAAGCCTCCAAAAGTCCAAGCCCATTGAAAGAGGCTTATGAGGGCTTTATGGGGACTTATATGTAGTTAAATTACTTAAATACCCTTAAAAATATAATGGATTATCACGTAAAAGCAGAAAATATATGTAAACTTAATTTGATGTATTTTTATACGATTTTAATTCGCCAAACACCTCTATAAAAATATAAATCTTTCGGCTTATAATATAAGCCCCAGCCCGAGCTCGAGCCCCAGCCCAGCCCATTCCGCCAAACATACCCTTAATCTTGTTGCTTCATGCATATAGCGCAACTGTTGTGGTTTGCATTTGGTTGTAACCTATAAGTTTGCTAGGATAGCAATTCTTTATTTGTCATCATCATTAATACGTCGGCGATCTTTGATTACCTTAGTGATTACAAAAGCTTTTACTCTTTGTTGGACACCAAGATGTTAGCCTCAAAAGTATTGATAGTTTACTAGATTTGTTTTATCTTAATAATTAGTCATAGTATAGGGGTCAGTTATGTATTTATCTTATTCCCTGTATTCGTAAGTCTATATAAACCGCATCATGTCTTCACTTGAGAGGTGTGTGTTGCAATAAACATTTATCATTTGGCAAACACCCTCTCTTCCTTTCCTCTCTATCTCGTTACACATAAACATGTATATGTTTAGTTTGTTCACGAGATGCATATGTTTAATTATTGTAACGAGATTAGTCTAGGATTGTATCACACTATCACTAAGTTGATCTGAAAAACATTCACAAGAATTGACATTTCTAATGTCACGGATTTCTGTAAAATGAATTTAAATTGTCACGAGGTTGCTAAAGACTTAGAAAATTTTCAAATTTTTTCTAACAACTTTGTGACATTCACTTCAAATCTGTTTCATATCTTTTTGAGATACAATTCTTACGCAAAATGCATTCTTAACTCGATTTTTCAAATCAAGAGTTGTCAAATTTTTTTCCAGTTTGAGATTTCTTATCTCAAATTTCCGAAGTTTGATGAAAATTCATTTTCAATGATACTTTTTCTCTAAACTTTCAAAGATAATATAGAGTTGAACTTATATTTTTCAAATTAAAAACAAAGTTCAATCTTTACTTTAGAATGTTCTGAAAAAGTAACATAAAAACAAACTTTTGGTGAGGATGAAAACATATATAGAGAAAATAAATCGCATGTTAAAAGAAAAGAAGGCATACGCTTATGCTATAAAAGCAAGAATGCATAAGAAAAGAAAAAGATAAAATATGCTCAAAAAGAAATGCTGAAGCATTTAAAAACAGACAAAGTGAAAAATTAAAATTTTTTCTTGTACTTAACAACTTTCATATTTTATTAAACAAAATCTCATTCAATGGCTTAAGAACAACAATCACAAGACATCCAACAAGAAGAACAAGAACAACTATCACAAGACATTCCAATATTAGCAGAAGAACAACCACATCAACTATCCCCAGAACAACTCCTACGAGTAGAACACAGAGTTAGAATTGGTCCTACCAATTTCAAACTTGTTCCAAGAGACTTCACATGTGATCACCCGATATTCGTTGAAATCCTCAAGAATCACCCCATCTACTCTGCACCCTCACTCTCAACATCATCAATTCCAATCATCTATATTCAACAATTCTGGCACAACATCCACATAGTTGAAGACACCAAACCCGAAACCCTAAGAACCACACTAAATCAATATACTATTGATCTAACTGTTAATTTCTTTCGCACTGCGACTTAACTGATAGAGGATTTGAAGTAACTCTAAACTCACAGCAGGTGATGACTTTCCTCGTAGAGCTTGGCTATGACACTCATGAGGGCAAGTTAAACCGACTTTCCGATTTCAGGAGAAAGTATCTACCCAAGAGATGGGCTACGCTCTTCTCAGTTCTCAACTGTTGTTTAACGGGGAAAGAATCCGGGTTAGATAATGGCCGGAACACGCTCCTACAGATCATGTACGAAATTGTGAACCGTTGCCATTTTGACTTTGCTGAACTCATATGGAATGAGCTAGTCGAGTTGGTTAATGGAAAAAATAAAGAGTCGAAGAAGAAGGAAGGGTCGTATATACCATTCGCGAGATACATCAAGCTCATCATATAAGCTTTGATGTATAACCAACACATTTCAGCAAGACTAGAAGAACAAACATACAAAGACAACTATATGCACATTCTTCAGAATGATGCAAAGGCGACTACTAAGCTGCCAATGGACATTCCACAAGACTTGTTGGATCTTGCTGACAAAATCACATATGTGTATAAGGAGTTTGTTAGGGTAGCTGACGCTCCTATGGAAAGCTCAAAACCGAACACATAGGGTTAAAGAGTCTAGCGCCTGCCTAGGATCTAGCAAGGAGAGGAAGAAACAACTTGCTATGAAACATGGAAAGAAACTTGCTAAGAAACATGGAAATAAACCGGCTAAGGGGAAGTCGGAAAAGAAATTTGTTGAAAAAGAAGATAGTGACTGGGATGAATTGTTTGAAGAGATGGATGAGACGACTCCTAAAAGAGTGCAGCATGAGAAATCAATCGGAGGCGAAGAAAAGGAAGCTTCTAAGTAGGATAAGGGGGAAGGAAAAGAACGTGAACCTTCTAAGGAGAATAAGGAGGATCAGTGTTGTAAATATCGGTCTTGGCGGCCGATATATCACTGATATATCGCTTATCGGTGGTCAACCGATACGATTTTTCCCTAATCGGTCAAAAAAATCGGTTTGGTCAATATCAGTCAAGATCGGTCAAAATCGGTCAAGATCGGTCCAAATCGGCTGTTAAATCGATCTATAAAATGAAAAACAAGTACGGTTTCATACATTCTTTCACTCGGATAAAAGAAAACCAACAATCACAAATGAATTAAACCTACCTTGGAAGAACAAGCCTTAATCGTTGTTTGATTTCGTAGCAAAAAGAATCCAAGAAATAGAGCATGTTATGATTCGTGTTGGTGTAGTTACAAAGAGGGTTTTTGATAATCGTATAGATATAATATAAGAAAACAAAGGGACGATTTGAGCTTTTGATTTGGTGGTGGATGCAAGAAAACATTTGTCTGCGTTTATGTTTGTGTGTGATGAAGTGATTAGGGTTAGATACGAAAAGTAGTGGTGTTATATAGTCCTAGGCTTATTAGGTTTAGTGTTGGGCCTTGGTTAGTTTTTTATATTGGACTTGGACTCACAAGAATTGGACTGGGCTTGATGTTTAACTGGTTGGCTTAAATCTAAAAGGAAGAAATGGACTGATATATCGCTGATAATTTAATAAAAAATATAAAATACATATAATTTCTTTATAATTTAGGGTCTCCGTTATATCACTGATATATCGCCGCCAAGACCGATATGGCGCTTGGCGGTGGTCGACCGCCGAGCGATATTTACAGCAATGAGGAGGATAGTGAGGAGACTAGGACTAGATCAGATCGTCATGACGATATTGATGATGGTAAGGATGGTGGTGGTGAATCACTTAGTCACGAGATTAGGTCGGAGATGTAAAATGAGTCCACACTAGTAGGTCCCTTAGGTCTTCTCCCAGTTCATAAATGATAATCCTAATCAAAAACTTGAAGAGATTTTCGGGACGAATGTTGTGGATTCTCAAAAAGAATCTTCACGAGGATCATTCGGAAATCTTGCCATATTATCATCACGCCAGCACTCAATGCATGTCGAACATCTACTGTACCATTTGTTGATACAAGTAGTTCGAAAACGGAGATTCTAAGTGAATCCGGCTCGTTACCGATTACCCAACCAACACCTATACCAGCTCTACAGGACCTAACACCACCAACAACAACAAAACCTGCACCTACACCGGTCTCACCTCCAACAACTACAACATCTGCAACAACTCCAATTCCAACAACATAGAAATATGTTGATTTACCAAAACCAACTTCCATCATGACTGAAACAACAACTACAACAACAAAAGCACCAACCGCTCCACACAACATTCATGCAACACCCAAGGAACTCTAAAGAAAGTTACGGACATTTTAACTGGGCAATTTGAAGAAAGGTTCTCAACATTGAAACAAAGACAAGGACAAGATGTTGCCGGA
This sequence comes from Chrysanthemum seticuspe, assembly GCA_019973895.1. Taxonomy (NCBI): domain Eukaryota; kingdom Viridiplantae; phylum Streptophyta; class Magnoliopsida; order Asterales; family Asteraceae; genus Chrysanthemum; species Chrysanthemum seticuspe. The sequence goes on from BPTQ01000008.1 coordinate 318,782,084, forward strand.
CCTTCACAAAGGCATCAGGGTACCTCTATGAAAGACTTGAAGGTTTTGATGTTGATGCAATTTATTGAGAAACCCAATCTCGGAGAAACAGATCCACAACTCTTCAATGCACTTTTAGATAACTCATCACAATCCAAAACCGAAACCATAATCCGAGAAGATTCAAAGCTCTACGGGAGTCTATGGAAAACACAACTTCCCGAATCACTGAAGCCATCTCTGAGCTTAGTGACAAGGTTACTTCTTTGGAAGAAAACCGTAAGCCTCCATCTCGGAAACGTAGTCAAGATGATCCCAAGGGGGAGAAGGACCCCAAGAGATTGAAGACTACGGCACCAACCGACACTTGACACCAATCCAAGCTACAACATCAACACAACAATAAGAAAATCCCTCTGGTTCATCAAAGCCATGCAGAAGAAACGGAAGTGTAGCTAAACAATTTGTTGGCTAAGAAATAGGATTATGTTTATCTAAAACTTGAGGGGTGCAAAGTGTGGAAAACTAGAAGAGGGGGGGGGGGGGTTAAATAGTTTTACCGATTTATCGTTTTTAAAATTATGTTTTCAAAAACTTTAGATTCGAGTTTACGTGTGATGAATCAACAACAATACATAAGACAATAACCAATAACTACTAATGACTGTGAAATAAAGAGTGCAAGATAAATGTAAAGAGTTAGAAAGAGCTCTAGATAAATGTAAAGAGTTAGAAAGATGACACCGTGATTTATAGTGGTTTCGGTAGCGAAGCTCCTCTTCACCCTACTCCACTCCTCGAGTACCCAACTCGAGAGTTCACTTCACTATGTCAATAAGCTCCCTTCAGGCGGAGAAAACCCTACACGTCGCTTATACCAATTTTCGACACTAAGCTAAATATCGAGTCTTAATATAGCTAGAACCAATCTCACACACTATCTACCCGATCTTCTCACAACTACACAAACCACAAGATCTACCCGATCACCTCACAAACTACACAACATACATGATCAACACGATCAACTCGATCTACTCAATCACACAACTACACAAGATTAAAGATGATGGACTTGATGTATGCTAATACAACAAGTAGCCAATGTTACTAATACACTAACTATACTAAAACACTTGATATCTTGATGTATATGAGTGTTCTTCTCTTGCACTTGTAATGGAAGAATGTTTGGATCACTTTTGAATGAAATCAAACAAGTTTATGATCAAAGAAATGAAGCTAGGAAGTATGAAATGATAAAAGAAAAAATTCAGTGCAAAGAGGTGAGTGAAATGTGAGAAATGATCCACTATTTATAGGACAGGAAAAACTGGACGTCTCACGGACAGATGGTACCTTTAATTATGCACGGTACCCTTAATTATTTAAGGGTACCGTCCATAAATATTGGTACCGTGCACGCTCCTGTTCTTGTCCTTTAGTGGGGAACTTAAAATCTGGTGAAGGTGGTTGTTTTATTGGGGGGAAATCCAGATTTTGAAATTCAAATAATTTTATTTGAATAAAACATTTTATAATAATTAGAAAATATTTTGTCTAATTAATTTGTGTAAAATGTTTGTCACATTTGTATGAAAGTTATTTCTTTGATCATTCACAAGGTTTGATGTTCATTATTCATACCTTTTAGTGATTTGGTGTCGAGATGGAGTTTTACGACTAAAAACTTTGTTCACGTTAACTTTTACACGTAATGTTTTTACGTTTTGTTATTATCAAAACGTAGAGAATACGAATAACGTTTTTACTTTTTAGACATTATTTGTATTAACACAATGCGTAAAACTTTGCGAACAATAGTTTTAATACACTCGCATTAAGAACTTTCAGATTTGGATTTCAGAAGTGTTGGTATAATGTGTCGACGAGTGTTTTAGATAAATTGTATTACTGTTATTTCTAGCTCGCTTTTGTTTCCTTACAAGTACCAACTGTATTTTAAATTTTTGTCAAAATTTGATGTTTGCCATTCTGATGTGTTCAATTAAGATAGTTTGCAGCTCATCTTCTTGCATCTGCTGGTATGGATTCTTCCATCTATGTATGGAACGTGTGGAGCTCGGAACAGAAGAAAGCACGGGTATTCAACATTCATACCGCAGCAGTAAAAGACATCAAGTGGTCGGAGCAAGGTTATTCTTTACTCTCTTGCGGATACGATTGCTCAACAAGACTGATCGATGTTGAAAAAGGGTTAGAAACGTGTGTTTTTAAGGAGGATCAGGTTGTTGGAGTTGTTAAGTTTCATCCTAATAATTCCAACCTCTTTTTATCTGGGGGGTCAAAAGGTGTCATTCGGTTATGGGATATTAGAACAAGGAATGCAGTGAATCAGTATCTTCGAGGTCTTGGTCCGGTTCTTGATTTGGAGTTTACGAATGATACACGACAATTTATTTCTTCTAGTGATGAATCCAAAAGTAACATCAGTGAGAATTCTATCATCGTTTGGGACGTCTCACGACAAGTTCCTCTATCAAATCAGGTACAATTTCTAGTTATGTTATTCAAAGATAAACAAATAATGTTACTCTGAGATAAATGACCAATTAAGTCGAATTTTAGGGGTAAAATACATAAAATACCAATTTATTTGTTCCGTTTTAGTCATTATACTTTTTTATTTTATATCAAAGTCATTAAAAATATGGCTGTGTCCTATTTGGGTCATCAGGTAACAGATGTTCTTAGATTACGTCTTTCAAAAATGATAACTTTTATGTAAGGATTTTTCTCTTTATAAATAAAGATTTTAGATTTTTATAATGTGCTGTTTGATTAATAAAAAATATTGCGAACATGGGCTACCAAATGACCCAAATGGGACACAAAACTATCTTTTACCGACTCGGATGTACAAAGAAAAGTACAATGACAAGATGGGCATGATGTGAAAAGTATGTTGGTATTTTGTGCAAAGAACCCTGAATGTAACTAAATCAAATGCATATGTTAATCATGTATGTATGTATATGCACTCCATTATTGGAGTGATTATATGATTATTGATATTTCTTGTGAAACTAGGGGGTGTCCACTGTTAGTTACTAAAAAAACATTTCCAGTTCTTCCAGAATTTTTTTTCTATTATTCATCTTTGGATAATGTACATAGAAACACCCCTTGTTTTCTTGGACTAAACGCACCCTTAATATCTGAATTAAATGAAAGCCATCTCTCTAAATAAATACTGATGTGCATAGATCAAATTATATAAATCGAGATGGTTTATGCAAAATAGGACTGTAAATGTATTGCAACTTTACTACTATGAGCATTTCAACTTGATATACCAAAGAATTCTATTTGAACTCTAACATCACATGAAAGACGTGTGGTAAAGATTATAAAAAAAGGTGCCATAAGAAACCTAATACTACAAGTATCAAATTGAGGAACTAACTGAAGGGGCCTTTCGTGAGAGTCACTTGGGTTCTACTTGTTCCTATATTCAATCCACCTTCATGATTCGGATTGTTTGAATCTGAATGGACTCGGTCTAGACTTCCTATGTAAAAGGGCATTGGTGCTGTATGTGTAATTGTGTATAGAGATATAGTATCACAGACCTAGATGTTTAGGCATCATTAGTTCATATTGTTTTCCTCATTTCAAGTCTTGTGCTTCATTTCTTTGAAACGCTCATGAAACTTGCAACACTGCAATATTATGTGACCTGTCGTATATTACAGTGGCGGCGTTAGGTAATGGTTCAAAATAAGCTGGGATGACCCAAAACCGATTTTATAATTTTGTATATATTATTGTTTTTCTTCAACTGTAAAGTTATTAGAACTATCTATTTCAATCTTTCCACCCTACTATCTATTTTTTAATATAGCAATTTAAAAGGTTGTAAACCCCTGAGATTGCTTTCGCAAATTTAAACCGTTTGACCTGTTTCTCGTTAGTGAATCTTTGTAATCTCACCCATATTGAAACATTTTCACATAAGTGGGTTAAAAAGGCTACTTCTGGTCATTTGCAATCTTGTCACCATGGTCTTGATTATCGTATGTTCTTCTACTAATTGCTCTTTACTATTTTCCTCAGATTTACGTGGAAGCTTATACCTGCCCTTGTATACGACATCATCCGTATGATCAATATTTTGTGGCACAATCAAATGGAAATTACATTGCAATATTTTCATCCAAACCTCCATATAGGCTCGACAAGTACAAAAGATACGAATGCCATGGTGTTTCCGGGTTTCCCGTCAAATGCAATTTTAGTCCGGACGGTAAAAAACTCGCCTCCGGCTCCTCAGATGGTTACATTTACTTTTATAATGCCAAAACATGTGATCTCATCAAGAAAATAAAAGTGTATGACCAAACATGCGTAGATGTGGCATTTCATCCTGTCATGTCAAATATAATTGCTACGTGCAGTTGGAATGGTGAGATCTCAGTTTTTGAGTGACCGACATAGACTGATTAGTTTCATGATGGGATTGGTTTCGACAAATAATTCAATAGCATTTAATGTTGATTTACTTGTGCTTTGCTTCTGGACTCTGGAGTATCCAAGACTATGAAATGTAGTATTCAAGTTCTGTTACCCTACAAGCATTATTGATAGACTGCATTATTCTTGATTGAACATGTGCTTGTGTGTTGGTCCTATCTCATATATTTGACACCCTGAAAGCCGAAAACATTGCCGAATTTCTGGCTGAACAGGTCTAATGGTCTTAATATCTCATGACCCATCTCCACTTTTGAGGGGTTTTGAGTTTTTTTGGTTTCTTCAAATTAGCTTGTGTTTTTGTGCGTGCGTGCACACGCATGTGTGTGTGCGTGTGTCCAAAGTAACTCCATGTCCATATGAGCGGACTGATGGAATGCCACTCTCAATGTGGCTTAAAACCGTTGTGTCAATTAGGTTTGTACCTGATTTGGGTTTGGGGGCGTTGCAATATATTTTGCATATGTGTTTGTGGCATATCGCTGCAATAAGAGAACCATGGGGGGCGAAAAAAAGGTGGCTTTGGGTTTTTGTTCCGTCACTTATACACCGTTCCCGGTGTAAAAAGAAATAGTGGGTTTTTTAGTCATGTCAAACACTACTTAGATCGGAAGTAACTGTGATCGGATTCGTCGCTACCTCAGCTCTACATCAACATCCACCGTTTACCAAATCAACCACCAAACCATCCACACAAAAGTACCTTACTTAAAACACAAACGTGCTCCATAATACATTCACACAAACACAAAAACAAATAAAATTGGTTCGGTCTGAACTTACAACACCATTACGCATACGTGCATTATTATTCTGTTTGTATGCCGAATAAGAACGAGAGAGAAGACATAGGCTTTGGTAAGAGAAAGGTCATATTTACGTACACATACGGATATGTTCCTAGAGAAAGGTCATATTTACGTACACATACGGATATGTTCCTCAAGGCAACGTGTATGGGTACTGTCTAAGTTATTTTGTTGGACCACAGTTGAAAACTATCAAAGGGCATGAGTCATTGTTTACGTTATCGTTAATTTAAGTATGCTTCTATATATGACTTGTAAGAAATCTAATACCACAAATCACACCAAATAACTGTTCGAGGTACGTGTTAGTAATAAGGCTACCCGTAATGCAACTCATGACCGAGGACACCACATCAGTTTTCAATTTCTACAACTTCATTACCAATGAGGATGACCGAGGACACCAGCAAAAACATACCCCACTACTCTCACAAAAATCATTTAATAGCTCACAACGAATCGGTCGTATATACGATCGGGTTCTCCATTTTTGGTCCCTAGGACGCGTCACCCATGAAGGGCCATAATAGGGATGATGCGTCACCAAGTTGGTCGACCGAGTTGTTTGACCGATGCATTACGGGTAGTCTAAGGTGTTTGAGTATAATTTAAATTAAATTTCATAAGCCTAAAATTACGGTTCTTAAATTTGTTTTTTTAAGCCACTAATTTCGTGAACTCATATTCGTTATATCATTTCAATACAAATCAAACGTCAAGTTTATCTTTTAAAGACCCTTTTTAAACAGTATTTGATTTGCTTTTTACATTATCCATCCAAAATGCGCATATTTCTACACATTGGAAGATTAAAAAGATAATTAAATTGTGGTCAAGCGGACCTTGGGCCGAATTGGGCCCATGCTGCCGGCTGTACCCCCAACATGAAACGATGGCCTAAAAGTTCACCACTATCAAATATCACCTTTTAAATATGCTTTTTCACCCTTCATATACAGCTAATCATAACTTTCAACTCAAAAAATTGACACATGTAAAAATGAATAATATGAGCAAATAATTAAAAATTGACCATAAGTTATTTAAAAATTGCCATAAGTTATTTACAATATATTGGTGTGGTACATGTGTAACATATGAATTATGCATCTTAAAATGACATATATGAAATATGAATCTTTCTCTAATTCCACTCTTTATGACGAAAGGGGAGTTGCGTGGCATAAAGTGGTGTAGTGGTTACCGCAATCATCACTGTTAATTTAATGTTACATAAGTTTTTCAACACAACCAATATAGTGTAATAACACCACTAACAACATCACCAAAACATATTGCACTTAAACACAAATACACCTCACAATATACACACACAAAAAGAAAACAATTTATCACTTTCCACAAACCGACTTATGCCCAAAAGTGATGACCAACGCGTTGGTTGGAAGGTAGTCTTTTAGAAAGACGAGTCGTTGAGGTATGACATGTGTGGGGGGTGGGGGGAGAATGCGTCTACAAGAGCCTTAGTATACTTGATCTAACACATCAAAGTTAGAAATATGAGCTAACACATCCAAGTTAGAAACATGAGGTATGAACATGAAGAGTTGGTATAAAAAAATAGAATAAAAATTATAATAAGTAAGGTGAGAAGAAATTACAATAACACATTTCAGATGCACCTACAAAAGTAGATGTTTCTCTCTTTATTTATTTATTATTATTATTATTATTTTTTTGATATAAAGTTTATTCTTTTTTTAATTCTCACCAGATCCCAATCCTGAACATAAACAGATATAACGGGCACTATAGTTAGGTTTTAAATGTGAAATAAAGTTTAGTCTTTTTTTAATTCCCCCCTTCGTCCAAGTGTTATTATTCATGTTTTTTTATTGAGATGTCTCAAATAAATTGTCCACCGCTAAAAATAGATACAGAAATTTGATGTAAGTTATCATATTACCCTTACTTGATATTATTATTACGAACTTTAAAGAAAATAATAATTAATTACTGTAGTTATGGTAAAATTGTAATTCTGTTAAAAAAAAGTATTCGTCATGTTTGTTTTTAAACTATGTGTTTTTTTATACGGACAAATACTACTTAAGCAATTTTTTTTATGAATCTCTTTAGCTACTTGCTTCCAATAAAGATATAGTGAATTAATCCGAACCAAGTACTTCGAACGGCTAAGCCAGCACACATAGTCTATGTGTTTAACTAATAGGTGGTTAATTGATTGGTTTGTACTATTGGAACCCTCAATGATGTCACATCATAGGGGAATATTCTCTTTGTCCCTCACTTTTTTCAGTACAACACAGTTTTTTTTCAGTTTCTGTTCCGTATTTCTGACAGTTTTAGGCGTTTGATTTATTAAATTTTATATTTACTGTTCCGCAGTTTCAGGTTTATAGTTTTTTGATTAAAAAAAAAAAAAAAAAAAAAAAAAAAAAAAAGGTGGGTCAATCTAAAATTATAGGAGGGGTCAAAATAAGCTTATAAATATTTGATTTTTGTTGGATATGATACATGAGAAAGTCAAAGATTTGATTTTCTCACATTTAGTAAAGAGCTTATAAATATGTTCTTTCGGAAAAAAGAAGCAAAAGTTTTCCAACTTGATATGTTCTGGATTCTTTTAGTGACATAGTTTAATAGTAACACTAACAAACCTATGTAACTATCTCCACCCCTATATAAATATATTACTTTATTGCTTATTGTGTGTGATTAGGGAACACTTAATAAAATAATTAGTTGTAGGTAAGCATCTAATATAATCTATCTTTTGGAATCACAAAAGTCATACATCTTTATTTGACTTATCAAATCACTTCTTTTACGATCCATCTTGTCATGTATTTTATCTTGTTTTCTTTTCAAACTTGGGTTAATCTCCTATTCAACCTAATAATTACTATTCTTGTCCAAATCAATGGATAATAACATTTTTCGTTTTCTTAATTATTTTACAGCATGATCATCTCTGTTTTGAATCTTTTAAGTTGGCCGAAGAATTAAAATGAGTCGTATGTTTACATGGACATTTTGAAAGTTTGAGTTTTTTTTGTTTGAACACTTATATTACCAACGTATTTTTCAAAATTTTCAAATACGAGTAATGTATTTGTTTTAAATATTATTATCACCAGCCAAACTTTACATTTTTTACAAATATCATCAACTTGTCAAAAGTGACTGGTTATAAAGGATTGCCATCGTCACGTCAGCGAGTTTAGCCGGTCATTTATTTTTCGTTTAATAAAACATTTCCTCCTCATTAACTCTTTTTCCACCTCATTTAATCACACCTCATTAATACCCACCCACCCCGATCAAACATAAACATACACACACACGAGGCTTTACGAACCCGTGCGATGCACCGGCTGTGGCTTTAATTGAATATGTACGTGTTTTGCCCTCCATTCTAATTGCTCTTCGCCTCGCTACAAGACAAGAACATGGAAAGCAAATGCTTGCTCGCCTCATGTTTGCTTGCCCAAAGTGTCAATTTTGATAAAACGGGTTTAGATGATTCATTTTGGTAAATGTGAAGGTAAAATGTTTATTTAAAAAAAAATCACGCTTTATTATACATAACAAACTTATTTATCAAATATCTAGCCATAACTTACTAATTAATTTTAAAAAGTATCTTATTTTTTTAAACCACATGCGTAAAAAACGTACATTATATTTTTTCTAAAAACTTTTAAAATAAATCTTTAACGTGCCAAATAACTTTTAAAACTTTTTTTTTCACAATCTACGCAACAAATAGTTGGTTAAATTATTAGCAAAAACTCTGTCACGATATTTAAAAACAAACTAGTAAGAATTCATGCGAAAGTCAGACGAAACAAAAATTTGGTAAATATATATACATATATATATATATCATAATCTAATAGTGATTGACATTAAAAAAAAATAAAAAATAATAAAAAATAAAAAATAATAAATCTTAGCCCAAAAAGAGAAGAAAGATAACTCTTACAACATTCCATGGCCCAAAACATAAAAAAAATTCATTACGAGTTTTTCACAACAACACAGATAAAAAAATGGCGCACATGCTCGCAGCAATACGCGAGCGCTTTCTAGCTCGCTTTATATAACTTCATTTAAAATGATAAGATTATTTTTAATTACTCTAGCAATGGGAAAACATGGAATGTTCTAGTTTCCAGTAACATTATCTCTTACATAGGATGCCACCGAATATATTTCCCAATACATTTACACATATGAAAACAAACAAATGGACTGAAGAGAAACATAGTCCATAATATTTGGAGCACTAGACCGACAAGCTATGCAACATGACAGTAAGGTGCAAGGTGCAAATCAGTCACTGTAAGATTGATTTTAGTTTAGAATTTACTTTTCAATGTGATATTTGAGACCGGCGTTTTTATTTGAGGAAATTTGCAGAGCAGTCGGCATGTCCAGCGGCACTTCCTTTTCTAGATCAGATTTCTTTTTTTCTTTTTTTTTTTTTTTTTTTTTTTTTTTTTTGGGTAAATAGCCCATGGCGATTTTATAATTTGACGACTCCGCTAGATTTGTAACATGAGTCCCATGTAGTACTATTTTGTCTTTACTATTCTTATTATAAATGACATATATACCCTCTTTTTCAACACCCGGCGACCACCACCAACCTCCGACCACCACCACCAATAACCAACGACCATCACCACCACCAACCTCCGACCACCACCAAAAAGCCATCGATATCAAGATTCTACCAAGAAAATTGTTGTTATCCACAAATTAAACATAAACGAGCGTTTATACTGCTAATATGAGCATAACCCCTTATCAATTTTAACATACAAAAATAAAAAAACTCAAAATTTATCCTATGTATATTGGAAACCTTAATTATTCAATTAACAATTTATGAAATTGTTTTAGATGAAATTGAACATGGTAGAGTGTTTTTAACTGATTTCCAAACAAATCTCATCAATCAATTGATATAAACAATCACTAAAAGTTAACTACCTAATTTCTTGATATGAACCCTAGAAATCGATTTTACATTTTCGTTGGACTAAACAACGAAACTGTCGAGCGAAAATGTTGTAATCGAGCCTTCCTAACACCTATCCGAACAAAAACCCCTATGCCAATTCATATCAAACACTAACATATCCCAAAAATCATGCTAAGTTCTTACCAAAATCCTAGAAGCCTAGAACACGAAATTTAGTCGATCAAAATGTGTAAAAATCAAGAGGCATGCTCGGAAAGTTATAGAACACGATATGAAATCACGTTTTCTTCAAGAGATATGATCGGAAGTTGGTGGTAGTCGACGCCTCGCCGGATTGGGTCTTCATCTTTTGCTACTGCTGTTAATGTGTTTGTTCTTGGTGGGTGTGCTTTGCACCCCTCACAATATGTAGTATTATAGTTACATTTCCTAAGTTATATCACTGTTACGTAATCACTTGATTGAAGTGGTAGATGATTAAGTATTTTAAGTTTAGTATAAGCTGTCGGTTTCTTGCAGTATCATTGTTTTTCAGGATATGTAATCGCTTTGTCCATAAAATGAATTTTTTTTAGTGTAAACAACAAACTTTTAGGTGGTTGGTATATATGTAATAACAAATGAAAATAGAGTATATATGTAAATTGTATTAAAATAAAATAGTACTGTATGAGAAACATGTCACAATTTAGCGGAGTCGCCCAATTTCAAAGTCACCCTGGTCTATTTGAGGAAGAAAAAAAAACTTTCTGATCTAGAAAAGGGAGTGTCGCTAGGCACCTGAGCTACTTTTGAATTTTTCTTTTTTTATTTTGTATCAGTTTTTGGGTAGTAATTTTTTTTTTACCAATACGGTCATATACTACTATTATTTTACAAATTTATACCTAAAATATGACTCTTAATCAATTTTGTCCGATATGATGTGCTATAAATGAAGCTTGCGCATCATTTTCTATTTTACTTCCCCACATATTTACACGTAAACATTATCACCCAAACAAATTAACTATGGTTTTGGCCTGAATGCGCTAGGCTCGTTTATTAACTACTCGGCTCGAGCTCTAATAAACTTTTGTAAATTGACTCGAACTCGAATGTTTTTTTGTTGTTCGAGCTCGAGCTCGAAGCTCGTTTAAGACGTATAACGTTTTTTACTCTTACAATAAACTAACTTTCAAGCTTAATATGTCATAATAAAAGATCGAACTTGATAAGCTCGTTTATTAACTCAAGCTCGAGCTCGAAAGCTCGTTTAAAATTATAAAAATTATAAAAATCATTCTAATGCTCAAACTAAAGTTTATGTAACTTATAAGCTCAAAAAAGCTTTTTTAGGAACACAAAATTAACACTTTATTAACATTTAAAGCTTAACTAAGTTTCAAAATAAGGTGAGGGCTTTGCTTATATAAGTTTTTTCTCTTGAAAGTTTTCCTCTTCAAGAAATGTGGGATAAGTTTACTAGTTATGTCACTCCTATATTTGATTTCTCTTATTCTTTTGATATTCAAAGTTTATTTCTTATTTTTTGTTTAAGTATTTCCAGTTAGAAAGGAAAAGATATAATTATATTTTTATATTTTTCTAATTTTAAAACAAAAGTAAGATTAACTTATACACATATATAACTATAAAAGAATGTAGTAGCTAATGATTACATTAAAAGGTTTTTATCTTCCTCTATTATATAATAAAATATCAAAAACTATTCATTGAGATTATTATTACTTAGTAATTAAATGAATAAATAAACACCAAACTATAAAATACAAAATAGAAAATCTGTAATTGTAAGTAAATATTGAATTTTAGTTTCAAGCAATAAACAAGCAAATGGTGTAAACCAAACGGTTATTTAGACTAGTTCAATCGATTGGACTGGTTGAACTATCAAATAAACAGAACAATTTGTTTGATGTTCGATGTATTCAATATATAACATGTATATCATTATATGACACTGTGAATGCTCAATTTTGAAAGAGTTTAAATATGTTGTTTTGTTTAATTTATTAACTATGAGTTGTTGTTACTCTTCTTGTTCATCACATTCACTATATACTTATATGTAGTATTTTTGTATTTGATTAATGACTATGAAATACTCAATTAATGTGATTGTAAAAGTAATAACATAATCATCGGAGCATTGCCCTAATGGTATCGCTTCCCCACCGCATACTTCTAGTTCTGGTCAAGATGACTTTTAAAGAAATAGGTCATGGGTTCAATCCTATCTTTTGGCTAAAAGGTCACTGGAAAAATTGCCCATTGCTTAGGGGTTGGGTCCTTGGAAAAGTTCAGTCAACGCCCAAAAGGGGTGCATGGAGTCAAATTTCTCCGCCGATTTAAATCTTCTAGAGAAAAGTAATCACAGAGTCAATAAATGAAAACTATGAATGTTTAACTTGTATAGCTGAATGATTACATTAAGTTATTCATTCTGATGATATAACTTGATGCACGACACATGGTAAGTCCAGTGGATTGATCGTTCTCTAGGAAAATAGTGAGGTAGATTCGAAGTATATGTCGTCTAAATCTAAGTATTAAAGGGATAGTCTAAAGAAATAGGTCATTTGTGGTATGTAGGTGTGAATAAACGCATGTTATCATGTGTGTCGTTTGTTTGTGTGTGTTTATGTGTGTGGCACGGTAACTTGCGACTCTAGTTTGATTTAAAATCACAAATTTCGGCACGTAACTCATCTCTTGACTAAACTTGTAAGAGACAAAGATAAGAAAAGCCTTAATACATAAATGTCACGTTTAATTTCATCGAATATCAAATGAATTTACATTTCACTTTGATTCTCCATAATTTTCATGGTGTATAATGGCTATAGTGAATGACTCACTTTGCGTTGTGTAAGAAAACTTTTTGAATGTCTAAATTTTAAGTTTTTGCATTTTGAATTTTTACTATTGAGTGTTACAATTATTGTGAATTTTACAAATTTGACTTTTAAAGTATTGATTTTCTAGAAAGATTACACTGACTAGTTCAAGTTGATAGATTAACATGGAATGATTGTTACAAGTTTAAATATTATTTTTAAAACCCATTTTTTTTTTAGTTTTTTCTTAAGAAAAAGTGTTCAAATGCTTTATATTTGTTTAGAATAGGATATATAAATAATAAAAAAATCTTATAAAATAGTATAAAAAGATTAACCCTAAAAAAGTTGTCTTTTATTTGGTTAACAATATTGTAGAAACTAAAAGACTTTTTTCTCTATTAATAGTGTATTAGAAATTAAAGATGTAAATAAAAGAAAACACATCCCATATTGAAAAAGGGAAGGAAAAAGAAAAAGTGAGAAGCCTATAAAAATTAAGCCTAAAAAAAAGAAAAAATGAGAAGCCTTAAAAAAATATGTAGCTTAAAGATTATAAATTACGACTTGAGTCTAAATCTTATTAGAATCATATTTTAAAATATTAAATTTTATAATAAGCTTAAAAACCTATATAGACTAAGTACTTACATGTTAAGCTCGAATAGCTCGTTCGGCTCGTTAAGCTTGTTCAACTCGAAACATGTAAACGAGTTTTCGAATGAGCCGAGCCTAACATTAATTTTCAAAGCTCGACTCGAAAAACTAAACGAACACTAATATTTGTTCGAGATCGACTCGAGCTTGAAAGTATTAAGCACGGACTCGAGTTAACGAGCTCGAGCTCGAGTAGCCAAGGACGAAGCTTCATTGGGGCGGGGGTGGGCCCTGCCTCCCCCCCCCCAAACTTATTATCCTTTATGTATTTGATAACTAAGTTAATGCTAAAAAATTTCGTTTTGATAATATGGCCCCCCTGAAATTGGAAATTGATATTTCACCCCCCCTCCAATTATTTGGTTCAAGCTCCGTCAATGCGAGTAGCTCGTTAAAAGCTGGACTTGTTAGCACCCTTAGTCCTTGTGCACCAAACATTTATGAGGCTCTAACGCCTTGGACCAAATTCAACAACCACTGAAGCTATCATTTAATGTTTGGTGCGCAAAATGCGGCCACACCACACCAAAATATACGTGGCAACATTTCATTCGTTTAAAAATTAAATATAGTGCTCTAAGATAATCTACTTTCTGTTTTTAAATTTTGTTTCTTGCTTATTTAATGTTTGATGCGTGAATTTTGGTGCGAGCGAACTAAAAGTCACAAAATTGAAAATATAATTGAAATACAGCCTTCTATAAAACTATACTCGTAAATACGATTTTATATTGGGTTTAGCATTTGCATTCAGAAATATTATAATGTATAATTGAGTTTGTATGCACAAATATCCTAGACTCTTTACAAAGTATTTATGCCTTTATAATTTTGAAAGTATCTACATATGTAATATAAAATCTGTAAAAATGGTATCAAAACAACAAGAATACAAGGTGTAATCACCCAACCAACCACCCCTTGGTGATATTAATATTTTATTATAACAATATACACATATAGCTTGTCCCCAACACGGATGCAAGCAAACAATACAAAGGAAAAGAGATAGTCCCTCTATAAGGTGCTATCATACAATACTCACACACTAAACCAACTTTTAAGATCAAGAGGATCTTAACTGAAACTAAACAATAACCTAGTGAAATAATGAAACCAGAAACAATATCAACTGAACCAAGATCGCCAGAGAAACTAGAGAGATGAAACCAAGTGTGAGAGAGAATGAATGAAACCCTAGAGAGATGAGCAGCTTATATAGCCTGAGAAGTTTCATATCAACCCCTACACAATACAAACTAACAAAACAGACACAAACTTAAACATTAGAGAACTTAGGCTTAAATAATTACCAAACAGCCCTCAGACTTTCATAAGATTGCCTTATTTCAACACCCTTCCTCAATCTCATGAAAGAAACAAGTTTATTATTCCCAGTTTCTTTACCAGAAATCCATGCTGTACTAATCCAAGACCCTTAGTTAAAATGTCAGCAGTTTGACTTTTAGAGTCAACATGCACAATTTTGATCAAACCAGATGCAACTTTTTCTCTAACAAGTTGAACATCAATATCAAAATGCTTAGTTTTTTCATGCATGACTGGGTTAGCAGCAATCTGTATTGCAGACTTATTATCACAACATAAACTAACAGCTAATAACCCAGTTTCTCCCAAATCCTCCAACACTTTTAAAATCCACATGACTTCACAAGTTACAGAAGCCATACTTCTATATTCTGCCTCAGCAGAAGATTTAGACAAAGTAGCTTGTTTCTTGCTTTTCCAAGAAACAAGATTTCCATTTACAAAAACACAATAACCTGAAACAGATCTTCTAGTCACTAGACATTTTGCCCAATCAGAATCAGAATAAGCAATCACTCCAAACTTGTCCTCAAATTTATTAAATCCAATACCATTACCAGGAGCAAGTTTCAAGTATTTTAAAACCCTTAAACCAAGACTCATATGAGACTGCAGATGAGCATGCATGTACTGACTCAAGCTTTGAACAACATATGAAATATCAGGTCTAGTCATAGTTAAGTAAATAAGCTTTCCTACCAATTTCTGATAACCAGTAATATTCTTTAATAGCTTATCAGAATCACTTTCTTTATGAGCCAAGACATAATTTTCAGGTAAAGGAGTAATAACAGGTCTACATGCAAGTAATCCATAATCATCTAACAATTCAAGACAGTATTTCCTCTAATTTAAGCAAAGACCAGTTTTAGTCTTCAAAACTTCAATTCCCAGAAAAAACTTTAACTCACCCAAGTCTTTTATTTTGAACTTAGATTTTAAAAACTATTTCACTTTTTCAATTTCTTCAACATTATTACCAGTAATAATCAAATCATCTACATATGCTAAAAGAAACACAACTGTATTACCATTTCTTTTAATAAAGAATGAGTGATGATTTTTAGACTGAACAAATTTAGCTTCAAACAAAGCTTCAGACAATTTGTGATTCCATTGTCTAGGAGCCTGTTTAAGCCCATACAAAGATTTTTTCAACCTGTATACTTTATTGTGACCTTTAGTAGTATAACCAGGGGAGGAAGCATGTATACTTCCTCATTAAGATCACCACAAAGAAATGCATTATTAACATCCATTTGATGTATACACCAATCATACTTAACAACAATACTCAACAAACATCTAACAGTGTCCATTCTCACAACAGGACTAAAAGTTTCCTCATAATCAATTCCCTCTTTTTGACCATAACCCTGAGCAACAAGCCTAGCTACCTTTTAACCTCGCCAGTGGACTTATACTTAATCTTCCAAACCCATTTGCTACCTATAGGTTTTCTACCCACAGGCAGCTCAGTTTCTTCCCAAGTATCATTTTCATGTAAAGCATATATTTCCTTATTCATAGCATTAACCCACTTAGGATCTTTACTGGCTTCACTATAACTACTAGGCTCAATGGTCTTATTCAGATTAGACACAAAACAACAATTCTCAGCACTCAAAAACAGCATGATTAACATACTTATTCAAACCATATTTAACCTTAGTGTCTAACACATAATCATTCAATCTTTCAGGCAACTTAGAAGATCTAGAAGATCTCCTATGACTAACAGACCCTTCCTCAACTTGATTTTTCAAAAAAATTTGAAACCTCTTCTCATCAGGTAGACTTGGAACAACATTTCCCTCAGAATTTATATTTTCATCTAAAGGAGTTGCAGAATTCACATCATCTCCATATGGTAGCAAACTATCAGAATGATGTATCTGTTCTACATTTACATCCTGATCACTGTTTGCCACATGATTTGGCTGATGGATCCTACCATCTCTACCAAAAGATGATGCTTCCTTATCCACACTATCATCATTGGGAGTAGGGACATGAGTTTTGGGTTTTGACACATATTCAGAATCAATAAAATCAAAAAATTTTAAATTTGACACCTCTAAGTCTTCTTTGACATCATTATTCTGATTCATTTTATATGAAAAAATAGTTTCATAGAACTTAACATCTCTTGAATACAAAATACTTCTGTTTTCAAGACTTAGAAGCTTACAAGCTTTCTTTCCTGCAGCATATCCAATTAAAACACATTTTTCAGATTTCTCAGAAAACTTATCAGACCCTTTTACAATAGCAACAAAACACAGACATCCAAAATTCCTAAGATGAGACAAGTTAGGTTCCCTATTATAGACCATAGAAAAGGGTGACTTACCCTTTAAAACAGAGGAAGGAAGCCTGTTAATCAAATAAGTAGCAGTAAGAACACAACCAGGCCAATAAACAAGAGGAATTCCCCCTGAAACACAAGACTTCTAGCAACATTTAGCATATGTCTATGTTTCCTTTCAGCTATACCATTCTGCTGAGCTGTATATGCACAAGTTGTCTGATGTATAATACCCATGGTATTTAAAAAATCTGACATTCTATTATTCAAAAACTCAATGCCATTATCAAACCTTATCATTTTAATCTTTTTATTAAACTGAGTAAGCACCAGATTATAAAAACTCACAAACATGGAAAAAACTTCATCTTTAGTTTTAAACATATACACCCAGACAGACCTACTATAGTTATCCACAACAGTCAAGAAATATCTAAAACCTGTCTCTGATACCATGTAAAAATGGTATCAAAACAACAAGAACACAAGGTGTAATCACCCAACCAACCACCCCTTGGTGATATTAATCTTTTATTATAACAATATACACAGATAGCTTGTCCCCAACATGGATGCAAGCAACCAATACAAAGGAAAAAAGATAGTCCCTCTATAAGGTGCTATCATACAATACTCACACACTAAACCAAACTATTAAGATCAAGAGGATCTTAACTGAAACTAAACAATAACCCAGTGAAACAATGAAACCAGAAACAATATCAACTGAACCAAGATCGCCAGAGAAACTAGAGAGATGAAACCAAGTGCGAGAGAGAATGAATGAAACCCTAGAGAGATGAGCAGCTTATATAGCCTGAGAAGTTTCATATCAACCCCTACACAATACGAACTAACAAAACAGACACAAACTTAAACATTAGAGAACTTAGACTTGAATAATTACCAAACAGCTCTCATACTTATTGGAAAATTTAGTGCACTTGTGGGATTAGTTCACACCTGGTAATGGGTCAGGAGGTACGGAGTGTACACCCATAAGGTCCCTGAACACCCTGACTCTTTTAGTGGAAAGTACTGCTAGTGGAAAGTACTGCTAGTGCTAAGTTTGTGCTGATAAGCAGTGTTTCTACTGCTAGTGCTAAGTTAGTGCGGATAGGCAGTGTTTCCACTGCTAGTGCTATGTTTCCACTGCTAGTGTTATGAAAGTACTGCTAATGGTATGAAAGTACTGCTAGTATTAAAGTATTGCTTGTAACGGGCATTGACCTATTCAAGTTGGCAGTTACAACTGCTTAATGACCACGTTTAATTGGTCATGTAACCACTAACGGCTATAATAGGGATAATTATGAGGCAATTAATGGGCCGATTAATTCTCATAATTCCATTTGACTAGCTAAGAGTAATCTCCTATAAATAGGATGTCTGATTATGCATGAAGGACACACAGAAAACGATTAACGCTTCTAAGCAAAAGGGTTATTGATTTGTGCCTAAGTCACTAACAAACAATTGACTTATCCCAAGTAGATATTCGTGATACCCAGGCATTAGGGTCGAATAGTTTACTTTGGAAAGTGATCACACGATTCCAAGTGATATGCGGTTACCACCTAGTGGTATTTGCAGTTGCTACTGATTGTCTTTACCCTGTTCTGGGAGCTAACCACCAACAATCAAAGTAAACTATTTGTGATAATCAATGGCTGCTGCTGCAATGAAACACATGGCTTCAAACTTTGCCAAGCTGGACAAGTTTGAAGGGGTGGACTTTAAGAGGTGGCAGAAGAAGATGCACTTCTTGCTTTCCAGCATGAGTGTTGTGTATGTGCTAACCACTCCTATTCCTGATGATGGGGATGATGCTACTGTGGAGCAGATCAGGAGGAGGAGCAAATGGGAGAATGATGACTACATTTGCAGAGGTCTAATCCTCAATGGTATGTCTGATTCTCTGTTTGATATTTATCAGAACTTTGAATCTTCCAAAGTACTGTGGGATTCCTTGGATGCCAAATATATGGCTGAGGATGCATCAAGTAAGAAGTTCCTTGTAAGTAATTTCACAAATTACAAAATGACTGATTCAAGACCAGTTATAGAACAATACAATGAACTTCTTGGTATACTTGGAAGTTTTACACAACACAATATGCACATGGATGAGGCTATTCAAGTGTCTTGTGTCATTGATAAACTTCCTCCTTCTTGGAAAGATTTCAAGCATACCTTGAAACATAAAAAGGAGGAGTTAACTCTGGTTGAGTTGGGCAGTCATCTGCGCATTGAGGAATCTCTCAAGGTGCAGGATAATGACAAGCCAAAGAGTAGCAATGCTACTGGTGCATCTGTTGTCAATATGGTGGAGCATAACAACTCCACCAGGTACAATGACAACAAAGGCAAACGCAAATATCATGATAACACAAGGGCAGATCCTAACAAGAAGGAAACACCTACTTGTTGGAAATGTGGCAAATCGGGTCACATTAAAAGGGATTGCAAAGGTTGGTGGTAAAGCCAATGGATCAGGCACTAATGGTTCAGGGAGTGGTGTTTCTTCCAAGTCACCGAAAGGTCAGAATATGGTTAATAAGTCTTTTCAGATTTATTATGTTACATATGTATTTGAATCTCATTATGTGCAGGATGATGATGTTGCGTGGTGGGTTGAATCTGGTGCAACAGTTCATGTGTGTAAAGATAGAAGCTGGTTTAAGACTTATGAGTCACTGAATGATGGTTCTATTCTTCACATGGGAAATGAGTCAACAGCCTTGGTGCATGGTCGTGGTTGTGTAGATCTTAGATTTAGTTCTGGAAAGATTGTAACTTTGTTTGATGTTATTCATGTTCCTGATATCAGGAAGAACTTGGTTTCAAGTAGTATTTTGAATAATCATGGATATAAACAAGTTATTGAGTCTGATAAATTTGTTCTTTCTAAGCATGGTGTTTTTATTGGTTTTGGATATTTGTGTACTCAAATGTTCAGGCTTAATATTGTCACTGATAGTGTTAATTCAGCATTTGTGACCACCACTGACCTAACTGACTCTACCCTATTGCATGCAAGACTTGGCCATATACACTATAAAAGAATGCAAGATATGTCTAAGGATGGGTTAATCCCTACTTTTGACATGGACACTGAAAAGTGTAAAACTTGCATGTTGACCAAGATAACCAAGAAACCTTTTCAGGGTGTTAGTCGTGAGACTAAGCTCTTGGAGCTAATACACAGTGACCTGTGTGATTTGCATGCCACTCCTTCTTTGGGGAATAAGAAGTACTTTGTGACATTTATTGATGATGCTTCTAGATTTTGTTATGTCTATCTATTACATACTAAGGATGAAGCATTAGATAAATTCAAAGTGTTTAAAACTGAAGTTGAATTACAACTTGGGTCTTTGATCAAAAGATTAAGGACTGATAGGGGAGGTGAGTACATGGATACTCTGTATTTTTAGTCTGTTGGTATAATCCATGAAACGACTGCCCCTTATACTCCTCAGCAAAATGGTATTTCTAAAAGGAAAAATAGGGTACTAAAAGAGATGGTTAATTCCATGTTGTCCTATTCAGGACTGAGTCAAGGGTTCTGGGGTGAAGCTATGTTAACAACTTGCTATTTATTAAATAGGGTTCCCAACAAAAGGAACAAGGTTACCCCTTATGAACTCTGGACTAAAAGGAAACCCAACCCGAACTATCTCAGGGTTTGGGGTTGTAGGGCTGTTGTAAGACTCCCTGATCCAAAGCTGAAAACTTTGGGTGAAAGAGGCATTGACTGCATCTTTGTTGGATATGCTAAGCATTCCAAGGCTTTTAGGTTCTATGTTATTGAACCTAATGAATATGTTTCAGTTAACTCAATAATTGAATCAAGGGATGCAAACTTTGATGAGAATAGATTCTCATCAGTCCCTAGACCAAGTCAGAGGACTCCTAATGGAACTCATGACACTGGTGTATCAGAGGTCTCTGATGATGAACCATCAGTGGTCCCTGATGAGGTTGTGGTTCAACAACCTGAACCTGTGCTCAGGAAGAGCAAAAGGGTCAGGACTCCAAAGTCATTTGGACCTGAGTTTCAACTTTACTTAGTTGAAGGAACCAGGGATGAGGTCTCAGACCAATACTCCTATTGATTCATTGTTGAGGATGATCCCAAGACATTTGAAGAAGCAATGAAGTCCCAGGATATTGCTTTCTGGAAAGAAGCAATCAATGATGAGATGGATTCCATCATGGGCAACAACACTTGGGTGTTGGTTGATCTACCACCTGGTTGCAAACCTCTGGGTTGCAAATGGATTTTCAAAAGGAAAATAAAGGTAGATGGAACTATTGAAAAGTTCAAGGCTAGACTAGTCATTCAAGGCTTTAAACAAAGGTCAGGGATAGACTATTTTGATACTTATGCCCCTGTGGCTCGTATCAGTACCATAAGACTGCTGATTGCTTCGGCATCAATTCACAATCTGATTATTCATCAGATGGATGTGAAGACAGCTTTCTTAAATGGTGAATTGGATGATGAGGTTTACATGAACCAACCTCAGGGCTTCATCATGCCTGGCAATGAAAACAAGGTGTGTAAACTGATTAAGTCTCTTTATGGACTGAAGCAGGCACCTAAGCAATGGCATCAAAAATTTGATGAAGTGGTTTTGTCTAGTGGTTATGTTCTTAACCAAGCTTACATATGTGTATATAGCAAATTTGATGAATCTGGTAAAGGACTCATCATTTGTCTATATGTTGATGACATGTTGATCTTTGGCACTTACTAAAATCAGGTTGACCTGACAAAGGAATTTTTGTCATCAAGGTTCTCCATGAAGGATATGGTGGAGGCTGATGTTATCCTTGGTATAAGGATCAAACATGAAAGTAAAAGAATTTATATCTCTCAGTCTCATTATATTGAGAAGGTATTGTGGAAATTCAATTACTTTGATTGTACTCCAGTGAGTACACCTATGGATACTTGTGAAAAGTTGATGCCTAATCATGGCAAGGCTGTATCTCAACTTGAGTATTCTAGGGTAATTGGCTGCCTGATGTATGCCATGACCTGTACAAGACCTGATATTGGTTTTGCAGTGGGAAAATTGAGCATGTATACTAGTAATCCTAGTGCTCATCACTGGCAAGCAGTACTGAAGTATTTGAAGAGAACTATGAATTATAGTCTCTCATATACTTGTTACCCATCAGTGTTGGAAGGATACACTGATGCAAGTTGGATCAGTAACACTGAAGACAATTCGTCTACCAGTGGCTGGGTATTCTACTTGGTGGAGGTGCAATTTCTTGGGCATCCAAGAAGCAAACTTGTATCACCAGTTCAATAATGGAATATGAATTTGTGGCTTTAGCAACTGCTGGTAAAGAAGCTGAATGGTTGAGAAACTTGCTTCTAGAGATTCCATTGTGGCCTAAACCTATAGCACCTATTTCTATCCGTTGTGATAGTGCAACTACATTGGCTAAGGCTTATAGCCAAATGTACAATGGTAAGTCTAGACACTTAGGTGTCAGACATAGCATGATTCGTGAGCTTATCATGAATGGGGTGGTATCTATAGAGTTTGTTAGATCTCAACAAAATTTAGCTGATCACTTGACGAAGGGTCTGGCTAGAGACTTGGTTATAAAGTCTGCTAAAGGGATGGGTTTAAGTCCAACTTAGTCACTGAATGCTAGGACACCCAACTCCCTCCTAAGGAAACTTGGGAGTTGAGTTCAATGTGGAAAGCTGAACATTCAGTGGACTGGAGCACATATTTTATTTACATCCCAAGGTTGTGCTCAGAACCTACTGAAAGGAGGATGAAGTATTTATTTCTTAATGGTTATTTTTCTTTGAAAAAGTGCTTGGCAGGAGCATGAATAAAGAGGAACCACCTATGTAAATGTTGAAGTTTTGCCGCTTCAGGAAGCTTTGGACATTTAGCTTTTGCAACATTTATGAATGTGGATATGGACACATGGCTTGTATAGTGTTAGGAGCTGATAAGTGTTTGAAAATTTGTGTGTATTTTATCTTCAGGTATTCAAATGGGTTGAAGGGTTGAATTCTTAGAACACCCTGATTCTCGAATATTTGAACGTGTAATTTACTAAGATGAAAATTCAATCCTCAGGACATTTTCATTTATGCACATGTTTTGTTTAATGTTTGGTTTTCATGCAAAGGAAGTGAACTAAATTTGGGGAGGATTGTTGGAAAATTTAGTGCACTTGTGGGATTAGTTCACACCTGGTAATGGGTCAGGAGGTACGGAATGTACACCCATAAGGTTCCTGAACACCCTGACTCTTTTAGTGGAAAGTACTGCTAGTGGAAAGTACTGCTAGTGCTAAGTTGGTGCTGATAAGCAGTGTTTCCACTGCTAGTGCTAAGTTAGTACGGATAGGCAGTGTTTCCACTGCTAGTGCTATGTTTCTACTGCTAGTGTTATGAAAGTACTGCTAATGGTATGAAAAAGTACTGCTAGTATTAAAGTACTGCTTGTAACGGGCATTGACCTATTCAAGTGGCAGTTACAACTGCTTAATGACCACGTTTAATTGGTCATGTAACCACTAACGGCTATAATGCGGATAATTATGAGGCAATTAATGGGCCGATTAATTCTCATAATTCCATTTGACTAGCTAAGAGTAATCTCCTATAAATAGGATGTCTGATTATGCATGAAGGACACACAGAAAACGATTAACACTTCTAAGCAAAAGGGTTATTGATTTGTGCCTAAATCACTAAAAAACAATTGACTTATCCCAAGTAGATATTCGTGATACCCAAGCATTAGGATCGAATAGTTTACTTTGGAAAGTGATCACACGATTTCAAGTGATATTCGGTAACCACCTAGTGGTATTTGCAGTTGCTACTGATTGTCTTTACCCTGTTCTGGGAGCTAACCACCAACAATACTTTCATAAGATTGCCTTATTTCAACAAAATCTATAAATTCATTTACATATGACATGAGCGACTTAAATCGAATCTAGTGAACATACGTTTTTATCTTTTGTTTACCCATAAAATCCCACCAAATTATAAGTGACCTTGGAGCTAGATGAGCAACAATCATTGGATGGCTTTACTTTTCTTTAAAAGAAAAAACTCATTCCTAAGACCGGGTATTATGGTGCCTTTCCAATACACGCAAAGGTCTTGTTTGGCGCGTGAAGGCCAAGACGGGGAAGTGATGGCGCGCGAAAGTGGGTGGTTCTATGAACGGAAAACTAAGAAAATGAGAGTGACGAGCCATCTTTTCATTATTACGGATTATTAATTTTGTTTATGAATGTGTTTATGGGATTAGCTTGTTCTCGCATATGTTATTGTAATTGATAACATGAATAAATATAACATATTATGGAAACGTGGATTAGCATAAAGTCATAAACTAAAGGGTAGATATTTGGACAAAAGTGGCGTGTGGAGTTTTTTCTCAGTGTTTCTTTTTCTGTTCATTAAAGCCCTTTTCTTCGGCTACAGCATCCATTACATACATCTTCATAATATTTCTTTCTTAATAATTGGTGTTATAGTAGTTGTTGCCATTTCATGGGGTATCTTTTTTAGGGGAATGTACACTGCATGCTTAATTGCACAACTACTACACAAACGTACTATACATACACCTATATACATTTTCAAATTCTTCGGTGTCGTTTTCCGGATATAAACTTCTAGTCTTTTACGATATCGATTGTAGGCGCTATGATTAAATGAGAAAAAAATGTTAAAGTAAGAAGAATGAGAAATAACCATAACTAAATACTCCGTATTATAGTTGCATTGATTTGACTTATATCAATACATTTTTAGTCTTTTATATGCATCCTAATATATTTTTAGCTTTTTTAGCTTTGTCTTTAGGTTAGTGGTTAGTGTTCAATGTGATATTTCTGGCACATTCCATTGTATTTATGTTTCTGTGATATTTCTGGCACATTCAATTGTACTTATGTTTATGTGATTATATATTTCGGCACATCCCATTGTACTTATGTTTCTGTGATATTTCTGGCACATTCCATTGTACTTATGCAGGTTTAAGAATTCGTTCAATCATAGGCGGATCTATTGAAAACTGTAGATGCAACTAATCCTTGTTCAACATTGGGAGGGTTGATTAATGGGAGGAGAGAAAGAAGGAGTGTTGGGTGTCTACAACCAAGTTATTACGTTCGAAAATCTAATTAATAATTTGGTATGTTCTTTAACTATTGATGGTTGTAGTTTAAACAATTTGGATTCAAGTAATTTGATAGACTTTTTAAAATTACGAATGGAGGTTTGTCCAATTGAAGGTTACCAATTTTGTAGGTTCCGGTGCCCATAGGAAAATTTTATAAAGTAGATGTACTTTGTATTGTGGATAAAATTGATGAGTCCCATATTTTGTTCGGGAAACCTTGGTGACACAAGGTTAAAGGCATTTATAATCTTCAACAAAAAATTTACCTTTTCTCATAGGACGGAAAAAATTTTATGATTCCATTCGAAGTCAAACCACAAATACCAAAGCCCGAGATTAAGATTCAAGAAAAATTGTTAAAACTTAAGATCATTGATGTTGAAGTCGACACAACTAGTGTAGAGGCATCAACTGTAGTAATAGGGAAGATAAAGGATTCTAGTGTTTTGAAAAATCTTGAAGTTGAAGCAGCCGAGATCCGAGGTTGTTAAAGGTACAAATCTCCGTGATTTAACTTTAAATGTGATTATCAAAAATCAAATAAAGTTTTTAATGGCGAACAAACAAACTATTTGTATTGCAGTCGAAGACTTGCTGATTGTTGATAAGGAATTCAAAGCTCGATGTTTTAAGTCATATGTGGATTAATGGGAATGTGGAAGACATGTGAAGAAACATGAATTGATAAAGGGAAAGAGTTATCGAGTTAATGTGAAACGCAAAGTTACTGAAGATAAGCTTCGTCGTGAGAGGTTGTTCGAGGTAGATGAAGCTTTTGATGATGAGAACTCGAGAGCGAGTTTTTTTCAAGTGAGGGAGAATGACTAGGACAAGATTTGAGTGTTCGCAAAAGGGTTTCCTAGAGGTTTTATCCTCGTTATCAATCTTGAGATTATGTATCAAAATTCGCTTCCGGCGTCTTGCATCAAAATCTCTTCATTTCCGATACCCCTCTTATATATTTGTGACAACGAACCCAAAATTATTATTAGTTTATGTGGCAAAAGTGAGTGGAAAAATTCATATCAAGATAGGACATGTTTCCGGACCATAAAAGTACCACCGATGGTACCAATTTCTTATGCTTTTAATTATTACTATCATGATCCTACATAGAAATTGTGTATTCATTGATGTGGATGTTATCCTTTATGTATTGTAATCCTTTTAATAATTTTTAGAATAAAATACACCGTTGGTCCCTAAACTTGGCAGGCCGGATCGCGATAGGACAAAACTCGCCTTTTTCATCGCCATAGGTCCAAACCTTGGCCATTAAATGACAGATTCGTCCTTTGACCAATAATGCTGTTGTCAACGTTATGTTGGTGAGGGCAAAATCGTCTTTCACTATAGCGTACTAAATAAAACCGTTGTACAGTGTATGTAGCTAGTATATGTGTGTAACAAGGTTTGGTCTACATTTATCACCCATCCCTAAACTATCCTTCAAAACCCGTCTTCTTCAAAACGATAATTGTTTCAAGATGGTACGTTGCTGGTGTGGTAAGCAAGCTATTATTCACACTTCGTGGAGCTCTGCCAACCCAGGGCGTCGATTCTTTGGTTGTCCTGTTCAAGTAAGTGCGTCTTAATATTTCTTGTGTAAGTTTGTAACAATGGTGGTTGTTTAATGACTTGTCATAATCATCAATAGGGGTCTTCTTGTCGGTGGATAAGATGGTATGATCCTGAAATCTGTGCTCGTTCAAGAATGATCATACCAGGACTTTTGAGGAGGATAAATGAGCTTGAGGCAAGATTAGTAGCTGCTCAAGGTGATGTGTGGAAGTGGAAGATTTACCTGGTGCTAAGTTGGATGTTGTTCTTAATTGTTTATGCATTGGGATAACTTTTTAACCTTTTATGTAATGAGGCTACTTGGTTAATGTTCTGTATCTTGAATTGTAGTAACCTTGTTATGAAGTATTCAGTTTTGTTTGTTTCTGATTTTCTATGCCTTATGGGTATGCAGATGGTTAGCAATTTGTTTAGGGTTGACTTTTAAATGTCAACATTCTTATGAGGTTCTATTTAGCTTTGGTTACTTTTGATGCAAATTATTCACACATCAAGCTTAGTCAATCTAAAAAAATACACAATAATGACATGGTTCCATAGTTAATGCAAATGGATATAATTCCAACTGCATAAAATTGCATACTTTTCAAAGCATGAGAGCTACAGTTAAACACACACACACACATATGTTTTTAGAGTACATAACTTGTCCATCGGAAATAGCATAGATGAAACATCGTCTAGATAATTAGCATAACAGATTTGACCTATGGTGAGGCCATCATTCTTTCCAGTGCAGCCTGCTGCCTAGTCATTCTTCGTGTAGCAGGCTGGGTTGAAGCAGAAAGTGCTTGAACATCAGTTGACTGCATCTGAGAATCAGACTGGGATTGATCATGTTGCTAGGATTGACACTGGGCTTGCTCATGCATGCTGGGATCGGCAATTGCTTCAGCTTGATGTTGCTGGGATTGTGACAGGGATGCATCATGTATGATGGGATCTTCAGTTGCTGGCTCTTGATTTTTAGATTGAACACCACTTCCTCGAACTGCACTAACTTGGCTTTCAACAACAACACCTGTACCATCAGCTTCTTTATCTGCTGCTACCTTTTTACCTTTAGGATGTTTCTTTTTTCCTGCAACTTTAGTAGGCACCTGTTTGACATTTCCCTTATTGGCAGTTCCACTACTTGCAGCTCCAGCATACCCTAGGCATGTTACCTTGTTGTGTCCAGCAATGCCACAAATACTACACCTGACACTCTTCCAAGACATTGACAGCTTACCATCCTTCACAATCTCTTCAGTTTCAGGAGCTATCCTAACTCTTTTTCTACCTCTTGCGGTAGGTGGGTTTGTTTCGGATTTCGGTGGAACAATTGTTGTTGGCATAGTTGATTTTTCCCAATGTACACTGCTAGTTATAGACTGGACATGGTGTTTGTAGGTAGCCTCCCAATTGAGAAGATAGTAACAAGGATGAGCCCATGTTTCAACAACTCCGACTTGTTGGCCATTTAAAGCCATATTCCAATTGGTAGCAACAACATGTTTACATGGTAAACCTGTTATCTCCCACCTTCTGCAAGTACAAGTCTTGTGTACAACATTAACTACACATTGGTCACCCCATGGTCCACTAACCTGAAACTTAGATCCCCTATTCCATAACACATTATACTTAACAGCCTCTTTCTTAATAGCCTCTAGCATGTGTTGTGCAGTTGGTGTTAGTGGCCCATCACTCTTCTCAATCACCATAAGAACATGCATTATCCTCTTCATACAGTATTCCCTGATGTATTCTAAGGCTGTAATAATTGGTTTGCTTAACCCCTCTTTTATTTTCTCATGAAACACTTGACACATGTTATTAAGTAACACATCAGAAGTAGCTCTCCCTAAAGATGACAAGTAATAAACATGTATTAATTATAACTGTTTATACTGCATTTATGAATACAAAGTAAGTGAAACTGATAGATCACTTACATGAAAAATGTGACCTTGACCAATGAATCAGTGGTATCTTACTTAACCAATCATGGGCTGGTTGATTAAGTTTCTTGAGATCAGCCATAGCTTTCAGAAACTGTACAACAGTTGAGGCTGTTGCACATTTCCACAGATGGTCTTTGTAAGCCCTACCTTTCCATTGCAATTTCATTTTCTCATGAATGCTTTTAATACAGAATCTGTGTTCTGCACTTTCAAAAACTTCTGCTACAGCTCTACTTATATCCTGCACAAAATCAAATATCTTTACTGTCTGTTTCAAAACAGTGAGACTTAAATTCATGAACAGAGTAAGAGAGTACCTTATTCATGTCAGTAATAAAAGTGATGCTTGAAATTGGCCCAAGTGCTATATCATCGGATAAACAATGAAGAAACCGAGTCCATGATCCTATGTTATTTGAATCAACAAAAGCATAAGCGAAAGGGTATATACCATTGTTGCTATCAATTCCCACAGCTGTCATCAGTTGACCATTGAAAGGACCACGAATTGGAAAAGCAGCCAGCCCCAACAACGATCTCCCACAATCTTTAAATCCTTGCTTCAGTGCACCTAAACAAACATACACTCTCTTGAATTCTCTGGTTGGAAGAGACTCATCCGGAGGTCGTTCCACATTCATCTCCACTGTTGTATTAGGGTTTGTCTTCTGCAACTCTTGAACATTGATGAGTGTGTAAATACTCATCATTTTTGGTTAAATCTGAACTGCAAAACGTTTAAAAATGCTCAGAAATGCATCAAAATACTGAAAATAATCCAAAATTGCATTTTATATGTTTCAGATGCAGAATGTTTAAAATCAGATGAAAAATGAGCTAAGTTTGCATAATTGGCAGTTTCAGTCCCCCAAGTTTCAAAAGTTGTCAAAAATAGTCCCTGAGCACTTATTTCAAAAGAAAAGTCACCAAAGGTCCTTTTAAAATCATAACTTGTCATAATTAGTCCTTTGGTGAAAAATGTCAAAAGTTTTGAGAAATTACAAGTTTGGTCCTCCAAGTTTCAAAATTGGTAAAAATGGCCTTTAGAAAATTGAAAATGTCAATTTTGGTCCTTGCATTATTGAAACTTGTTACTTTTAGTCCCTTGAAACATCTTTGTGAAATTGGCAGAATTGGTCCTTGCATTTTTCAGAAATTACAAAAGAGGTCCTTGATTAATTAATACCCTTTATACCATTTGGACCATGCCAATACCCCTTGGACCCTGCCAACCATTGTGACCCCTTCCAATTTGGACCTTTCCCTTATAATATTTAACCCCGGTCAAACCACTAGTCAAACTAGCCCCTACCCGCCCTTTTCCTGTCTTCCCCAACAACTAGCCTGCAACATCAGCCTTCCCATCCCCCCTCCTCACCTTTACTCCTCCATGTCCCCTCATCCTCAACAACCTTCCAAATAGCATTTAATGCCTCTTCTACCCAAGCACTCAACCCACAACTGGCTTAATACATTTTTCCCGCCAAAATGCAATCAAGGGCCAAGATTACTTGAAGTCATCCAATGGTCTTAAATAGATGTGGGAAAAGCTCAGAACAAGTGGGGAAGAAGTTTGGAATACAAAAGGAAGCAAGAGGAGAGAAGTAGAGTAGTAGAATTTAGTTTTAAATTTCTTTAATGTCGTTTTTTTATCAATGTATTAGTTTAGCTTAAAATCTGTAATCTTTTGTTTCTATGATCCAAACTCAAGTTATTTTATCATTGTAATCAGTTTTTAAGAATCAATTTCAAAGTTTGATTAAAATTCTTGTTCTTGTGTTTTCTGTTGAAAATTTCAACCTCATGTCCCTATATTCAAACTTCCAATAGTTTATTTTCTCATTCAAACAAGTTAACTTAAGCTTATTAAAGCTTTTAATAAGCTTATGAAACAAATTAAATCAATTTTGAATGATGGTCAACAAAAGTCAACTACTGATGCATAATTGGAAATGGTGATGAATCTGGGTAATGCAGAGCTTGGAGGGGTTTAAATAGATTAGGTTAGAGTAGTTTTGGGTTTGGTTTAGCCTGCAACACTAGCTGGACACCTGTGAGTATTAATCTCAATTCCAGTTTTCATATCAGTTTGCATATTTTGTGTATACTTGTATTTGTAGTTTTAAATAGTTGAAATGTGTTTATCTAGTTGTTCTTAGATCAAGTAAACTCAGTTTAATTGTCTGCATTTGCTAGTTCAGTAGTTTGAGTAGTTTTTATTGCAAATCAATGTTTTAAGGTGTGTTTGGATTTAATGCTTTGTCTGTGATTTAGGTTTATGCAGTGGTAGGTTCTTGTTGTTTCAAGCTTTAGTAGCTCATTTGAACTCATTTGAGTCATCAAATTGTGTCTGCAACCCACTATAGTCAAAGTTCACTTAAACCTGTCCTAGTGTCTTCACTGATGGGATTTTAGAAATTCAAAAGCTCATTTTGTGTTTAAAATACATAGAGTTAGATTGCATTAGGTCTATTTCATCATTTAACATCTCAATCAGTCCAAAAATTGGTTTCAAATTTCATTTTGGTCAAAGTCTCATAACTGTCTCAAAAAGTCAAAAACTGAAAATCCAGTTTTGAACCAAACTGAGTTGAATTTTCTTGGACTCATTTCTGAGTCAATTTCAGTGAAAATTGTGATTTTAAAAACTTCCCTTGGTCTATTTTATTATTGTCAATTTTGTAGATTTTTCTCAATTTTTTATAAGCTCTAAATGGGCTTGTCAATTGGAGCTTATTTGCCCTGTGCAACTGACTCAGTTAACACTGAGTCTGCACAGGGTCTTGCAGACCTTGCAGCCAGCTCTTGAGAGCTTGTCTTTGGCTCAATTTTGGTTTACAAGGTCCCAGCCAGGTCTAGTTTAGGTTCCATCTCTTGGTTTTCAATTTTAGCTTATTAAGAAGCTTGTGCTTAAGCTCAAACTTGGTACCCTCACAACTGTTTTTAGCTCATTAGCCAAAACCTCAAATCTGTTGAGCTTGTTGATCAGAGGCTAAAGCTTGTGTAATACTTGTTCATTTTGAGTTCTTGTAGCTTAATATAGCTTCTGTTACAGTTGGGTAGCTTTTTGTTTTCATTTGGCTTATTCAAAGTGCTTATTCACAAGCACTTGCAATAGCAGTTTCAATTTCTTGAACACAACCCCATGTTTTTATATTTTTCTTAGATTCTCAATATTATTTTAAGCTTATCTTGAATTTTTCAGATTTTTCTAGGGCAGTTTGGTATTTTTCTTGATTTTAATTAGTTTTTAAGCATTTTTAATTAGCATTTAATACAATTAATTAAGAAAAGTTTCAAAAAAATAATTTTTCATTTTTCTTAAGTTAAGATAAATATAAAAAGACAAAAAAATATTTTTCCAAATTTTTCTTAGTTAAATTTGTATTTTTAAGTAATTTAAGTAGTTTTAAATAGTTTTTAATTCATAAAAAATAGAAAAATAATCAGAAAAATACAAAAATAGTTTTGAAAATTCTCTTTTGTTATTTTAGATTTTTCCAAGTCATAATTTCATTTTTCTAGCTTTGTTTCATATTTTCTTGTATTTTAGGTTATTAATTAATAGTTAAAAATAGTTTTTAATTAATAATAATTAGATAATTAGTTATAAAAATAATTTTCTTTTTCTATAAATTTTCTTTTATCATTAGGTTTGTAAAAATATCATTTTCATATTTTTAGGATTTATATTGTTTAAGTTTCACATTTTATTTTGTACGTCGCGTAGTTTTTAATTCAAGTTTTATAAAAACATAAAATCAAAAACATCATTTTAAATATAGTGATAGCGTTTATTTAATATTTTTTATCTTTTTAATTTCCTTTAATTTGCATTTAAGCCCTTGTAGTTTATGTCCTTTTTCTGTAGTTATAATCATATCAAATCTCTTTTCCCGTTCAAATCTCTCGATCACTATTCGTTTGGTGATTCTTCGCATAGCTCGCTGGGACATAACGACCCGGGGAAACACTATACTCCCCTGATCTTCATTGAGTTTGTTTCTGAACCGTTTTAAGTTTTTTACGGTCGGCCATTCACAAGTGGCCGGCTTGTGTGAGAAAACTTGACTGTTCGGGAGCGAATCAAACATAATCTCTCAACATGGTAAATTGTAGCTTGAATTGACCCCTGATGGCTGTTATTGCTAGGTTTTTGGCCCTTAAAATCTTCTGCAGGGACACTTGAAGGTCGTATTGGTTGGTAAGTTGATTATGCACAGACCTGACAGGAAGCTCTGGATTTGTTTCAACTTGTGTTGTAATTTTCTGTGAGATATAGCGAAGGTCAAAAGCTCTGACTTCCCTTGATTGCAAACAAGTGTGTTGCTCATTATATGTTCTGACTGACCAGATACCTGTCTCACCATTCCTGCCGACAAACAATAGCCATGGGCAGAGTATTTGTGAAGGGTCCTTTTTGCTAGAAAGCACTGCATTTATACCGCTTCTGCTTAATGGACTTGTAGATGGGCCAATATCCAGTCCAGGACCTTCAGTTGGGCCTGAAAGTGGAACACAACCCCTACACCTGACCCTTATTCTTGTTTTATCAAAGAGGTCTTTACATAGGGTTATAATGTTAGGCTTTGGGTAGGGAATAAAAGGATTTTGTTAGATATGTGAAATTTTTTTAGTAGTGGCAAGTCAAAAATCTAAGTTAGATGCATGTAAAACGTGGCGTTGCTAAGCCAAGACTCGACTCACTAACACTAACTAATAACTTGGAACAAAATCAAAACATAAAGATAGATGTAGGATGGTAGTCCGTAAATTTTTCTCTTTCTTTTTCTATATTTTTTTTCTTTTTCTTGATTTTTATCTTTTTTTCCATACATTCTTACCTTACCATCCTCTAAGATAACATCAATGTAGAGAGATTCATAGGAGCTTCCCTACACTTGAGTTTTTATTTCTCTAACACTATTGACCCGAAATGAAAAGATCAAAACACTTGGAGTAATTAATTATGTAGGAAAAGGGAATTTGAATTTAACGTTCCTTCCCGTTACTCCATAAAATATTACTTAACCCATGAGTCCCAATCGTCCCAAAACTGTGTACAAAGGATATGACTCGACTTAGCAACCGTGCAAGTAACTAGATAATTGAACTAAGGGTTAAACAATAGTTACAATAATGCACTAAAGATGAGTGCATACAAGGTGGGCTAAGGCGATTTGGGTGTAACATTTGGGGGTGGATTGTAAACAATGCTCTTCATTGATATTCCGGAAACCGGAACATCACGAGAACCGCGAAAAAGATAGGCTCGAAGGGGTTAACTAGGGGTATCGTGTACTAAAGATGAGTACATCGCAAAGGTGTGGGGAAATTACTCAACCAATGTGGTCGATATAATTATAATTACAGGTTTAAAACAAGGGTTATCCCAATGCCTCTTATCATTTAGTTAATCCTAACTACACAAGTGCAGTCTCACTAACGATCTCGGAATGCATCACAAAATCAAGTTCTAAAATATTTTATACTACCGGTACACTCTATAAGCATTAAAGATGAATGCTTTTATTCCTAAAGATCTAGGGGCGAACCTCACATTTTTGGGGTAGAATTTGAGTGGTATACGGTTTTTGTGCTAGTCATATAACTCCTATCCATGAGACGCTTTATTAAGACTAAAGTTTTACTCGTAAGTGTCATAAAAAATTAAAATTTGGTGCTAAAATTACTGTAACAAATATTTCTCATAGTTTATTACACAAATTACTAAGGACAAGGAACAAATCAAGTGAGTGAAAAGTTTCTAAGTTCCCGTTGTATTCTTCCTCCGTACACTTAAACTGAACATTGTCTCCGATTTTCCCCTAAAGTATCAAAGTAATGATAGTGAAAGGTAAACTAAAATAGAGAAACTAATACTCCCTTGATTAGCTCGGTAGGATATGTGTAAAATCGTGGTTAAATCCTCCTCCAAGAAGAATGAGTAATAAATAAGTGTTGCTTCCATCTTGCAATTCATATTCTTGTCCAATATATCCTGCAAATCAATGAGAAAAGGGAGACGAAACATCGCATAAAATCGGTGGTAAAAACTATATAAAAGTAAAATACACTAGAAAGCAAGTAAGATATAATGCTTGTAAAATAGATGTTTGCAGATTTCTGGAAAATTAAGAATTCTTCCAAAAATTACAGATTAGACAGTAAACGAAAATCTGGAAAACTGTTTCTAAATTTCCTGACGTCGTCGGGCATTAATTCCGATGCCGTTAGGTTGTCCTGACAGAATGAGTCAAAGTCATTTTCTGTAAAAATTACTTCTTTAAATGCCTGGAAAATTACTGAAAAACATCCATTGTGACTCAATACAAGCATTTGACTCTAACAAACACACACACACACACACACACACACACATATATATATATATATATATATATATATATATATATATATATATATATATATATATATATATATATATATATATATATATATATATATATATATATATATATATATATATATATATATATATATATATATATATATATATAATTTCAAATTGTTAGGATTTAGTAAATCCAGCTATTAAAGAGTCGGTCACCTCAAGTATATGTAATCGTTAGAAAGCTCGTAGTCGTAGATTATTTTATGTTAAGTAGTATTTAGTTAAGTAACACCGTGGAGGACGGACGGGTCTTTACCCACTGTATGCCTGATCCACAGCCCGTAGGTGGCGATTTGTGTAAGACTATAAATACTCTCTACCTCCCAAGGTAGAGAGTTGGAGCTCATAATAATATTTTCACTTTCTCTCACTAAGTTCTCAAACCTCTAACTCTTTCTCTCTCTAAAACCTTGAATTATACGCCTACTTGTAATCATGTTATGATGTGTTTGTGAAATCCAATATGCTACAAATGGTATCAAGAGCCATGGTTTGATCATCTCTCTTACATATCCTTGGATTTCTAGTGGTTTTAGATGGTTTTTGAGTTTGAAAAAGTTTAGTGGTTTTTGCATCATTTGGATTATTTCTAGTGTTAAAGTTTGAATTTTGGGTGTACTTTTGTGTTTAGAATCATTGTAAGTGCTTGGGTTTTGATTTGGGAAGCTTGAATCACTGTGGTTGAGCTTGTTTTGGATTGAAAAGTGTGTTTTTTGAAGTTTTTCTTGCTAGCGACTTGGTTCTCGTAGTGTTTTTAATCATAGCGACTTGCTTCAGTAAAAGGTAGCGAGTTATAGCGTTAATTGTTAGCGATTTGGTCCTAGCGACTTGTCTATTGAGACAAGTCGACAAACAGTACAACTTAGTGGATTCTCAACTACGGCTAGCGACTTGGAGAAGTTAGCGACTTACTTTCAATTTTGTTAGCGACTTGTACTTAGTATTCTTAGCGACTTGGACCTTAGCGAGTTGCTCTTTAGCGACTTGACTGTGTAGCGACTTGTGTCCAGCGACTTGGGTCTTAGCGACTTGGTTCACAGGAAATTGAGATCTTAGCGAGTTGCTACTTAGCGACTTGGTTCAAGAATTCTTAGCGACTTGGTTGATTTTTGTTTGTAATACGGTTTTCTCTTGATTTAGTAAATCCCGTGAAAGAATCTATTTCCCGGTTTAATCATAGAGTTATAAAATCCCGTGTAATCTGTTAACATGTCTACCAACGTACCTACAATCATCTCCACTGTTGCTGAGGATGTTCAAGCAGCTGGTTCAGATACTCGTCCACCTATGCTTGACAGAACTGACTACGACTCTTGGGCTCAACGAATCAGATTGTACTGTCTTGGAAAGGAAAATGGGGTCAACATTCTCAAATCCGTTGATGAAGGACCTAATCAGGGTCTTCCAAAAGATAAGGAGAAAAAGAGATTCGATGCTGACATCAGGGCTTCTAACATTATACTTCAGGGTCTTCCAAAAGGTATCTACAAGCTTATCAATCACAACACTGAAGCCAAGACAGTTTGGGATAATGTTAAGATGCTTCTCTCAGGTTCTGAATTAACCAAGGAAGACAGAGAATCACAACTGTATGATGAGTTTGAGCACTTCAAGATGAAACCAGATGAGAGTGTCAATGAGTACTACGTGAGATTCCATAAGCTTGTGAATGACATGAGGAACATCAAAATGACCATGCCAAACATTCAGCTGAACTCAAAGTTTGTGAACAACATGAATCCCGAATGGCACAAATTTGTCACCGCTGTGAAGCTAACCAAAGGATTGAAGAATACAAACTATGAGCAACTGTATGCCTTTCTTCTTCAAAATGAGAGACATGCTATGTTTGAAAAAAGGATTCTGGAATAGTTCAAAACCAACCAGGGAGAAACAAGTTCTTCAAATGATTCAACAACCTTTTACACAAATGTTGGAATTAGCACCAAAGCTTCTCAAGTTATACCCACGGGGTAATGGTAATCATAAACTCATACCCGATCCAATGTTCAAACAAGCTGATGCTGATGCAGTCATGGGTCATTTCATCAATCAACTGGCTCTTATGGTTAAACAAAACTTGACTCTCAATCCACATACCAACAGTCTTCACACTAACAATGAGATCAGAATTGCATCCAACCTTCACAATCATGCGGTTGTCAGAGATGGAAAAGTTATGGTGAAACTAGTTCAAGGAAGGCAATATGAACAGGGAAGAGGTGGAGTAGGTAGAGGTTATATTGGAAATCAGAATCAGGGAAGGAATGGAAATCAAGGTCAAGCAAAGCCAATTAAGTGCTACAACTGTGGTGGTGAGGGACATATTGCTAGAAACTGCACATCTCCAAAACGTCCACAGAATGCAGAATACTTTAGAGATAAGATGTTGCTTGTGCAAGCTCAGGATAATGGAGCAGCTTTGGATGAAGAGGAGTTGTTGTTTCTTGCTGAGGGAAATGCCCGAACCTATGATGCTGATGTTGATGAACAGCCAATTCAGGAGATAGGTCATAATCATCAAAATGCATTTCAAGTAGCTGACTGTGATGCATTTGACTCTGATGTCAATGATGAACCTACTGCCCAAACAATCTTCATGGCTAGCATCTCACCTATGGTCTCTCCAAAGGTCTCTTCACCACAACAAGCTGGCCCATCCAAAGATTCAATCATTTCAGAGGTATTAAAACTATATGATGATGTTGATGAGCAAAAGATACATAATAAAGTACAGTCTCTTGAAACTTATAAATCAGATATTGATGATGAGGGTAATAGTAATATTGTCCCATATGATCAATATGTGAAGCAAAGTGAAAGTAAGATTGTACCAAGTAATGCATCTTCTGCAGTCAATGATGATTATGTTTTTGATGAATACACTGCATGTGCCCCTGATGATTCTGTTACCTCTGAACTGAATGCATATAAAGAACAAGTTGTTTTTTATGAACAACGTGCTAAGTTTGAGTTAACCACCCGTGAGCAGGAAATGGATGACCAAATGCGTACAATTATTAGAAAAAGTAATTTTAGAGAAGAAGTATTAAAACAAGAGCTAAACTCGTTACAAGAAAAGCTTTCTAAAACTGCTAAGCAAAAACAAGAACTTCAAGAAAATGTTAAAATGCTTAAGCAAGAATTCAATGCTAGGGAATCAAAACTTTTGAATGATTTTTATAATCTAAAAACTTTGAAAAACAAGCTTGAAAATAAGTTGTACGTACAAGGGAATACCATTCAGACTGCTCACTTGATCACTAAGCATAGAGTCTTATGCGATAAGCATAACATTCCCCTTGTTGAGGAACCAAATCCAGAGGTCATTAAAAAGGCTATAGCTGCTCATAAGGTACTTTATGATGGTAATGAGATCCTTAAGCTTAGACAGAAACCTAGTTGCGCTGAGTGCACTGAGAAAGATAAGAAATCAGATGAAGTCACTAGGGAAAAAATGAATAAGAAGCTAGAAGATCCTGAGTGTAAAATGAATAAAATAACGATCAAACCCCATGATTACACTAAGGAAAATTGGATGTCCTTAAACATGTTTAAGCCTCAGACTCTATTAACCCCTGAACAAGTGTTCTGGAAAAAGGATATGGATATGCAAAAAGCTGAAAATCTTGTTGAAAAGAATCCCCCTTGTAGGAAATTGCCTAAAGCAACTGTGTATCCTCCTAATACACCAATGCATTTAGTTCTTAGATCTATTGCCACTAATAGCAAGACCTTAATCAACCTGTATGTTGTTTATCAGCTGTTTGTTGATTTTGAGAAAACGTGTAAGAAGAGAATCACACCTACAGGGATAACTGAGGGGAAAGGGGTTTTGAGCAAACTAAAGAATGTTATTTAACTGAGGTCATGCCTTTCTTTAAACAATTAAAAGGTCAATTTGAGAGTCTTCAAAAAGGGATAAATTCAGATATTAAAGAAATGGAAAAGGAATTTGATGCAATGATAGTTGAGGTCAATGATTATGAACAGGAACTCAAATATAATAAAGTTGAAAGGAAGAACTTGCACATCTTAAATGAGAATTTGATTTCGAGTTGTGTTGCTCAAGATGTGTTTTATACTGTTACTAAGCACTCTATTACTGCTTCTCGATTTCATGAATTATCTATTGCATTGAAAGTTTCCCATGATCGTGTCATTGAGCTTGAAAACAAAAACTTAGAACTAAATGAGAAAATTGATCAGGATGATCACGATAATTTGGTAAAACATCTTTCTAAACTAGAAGTTGAACATTTTGATTTACAACTAAAATATCAATATCTTAAAGAAAATGTCAAAACCTCAAATATCAAGACATCCTCAGATTTCCAGAGTTTGATGCGGTTTTTCAGATAAACAAACGTGACGAACAGATTCAAGCTCATTGTAACACGATCAGAAAGTTGAAAGCCCAAATCTCTCAATTAAAGGGTGAAAAGAACAATGTGACTCGCTCCCAAATGCCTCCTCCTTTAGATTCTCAGTATTCTCAAACTTTTCATCTTCAAAACTTAGTTAATGCTTTACAAAAAGAAAACGAGAGTTTTCTAGAAGAAAATGAAAAAGTTAAACGACACTTTAAAGAGTTATATGATTCAATGAAAGTCACTCGTGACAATAACAACGAAAAAATAATGTCTTTACAAAAAGAAATTAAGAATCTGAGGAGTCAGGAAAAAGGGAAACTGCCACTTGTTCTTAATGAGAATGTTGCATCAAAGTCATCCTCAGACTGCAAATATACTGTGACTGTTAAATACATTCCTCCTCATCTTAGGAATAATGAACCTGTGTTTCATAACTATTGTGCTCACCTTAAGGATAGTCTAGAATGTCTCCATGAGATTGTGGAAGAGGATTTCATAAATAAGCCTCTTGGTAAAGAAATTAGGTTTGCTTGCATTCAGGCCAAACGATCTCAGGAGTTGCTGGAATGTTTAATAGCAACATGTCCTAAATCCTCTGGTGCGAAAGGTAAAGCTGTGACGCCTTGTTCTATGCCTAGTGCCAAGCATACAAACCATTCTATGCCCAGCTTTAAGAAATTAAACACTAATGTGCCTTCAAGTAGTTCAGATCCCTGCACTTCTAATTCAGGAATGCAAAAAGTAGATCAACCAACTAATGTTCCCATAATTCCCTCTACATGAGTAATCAGTGACATTAAAGCAAGCGGGTCAAAGCCTCCAGGCAATACCAAGCAAGATAGGACCTCGCAAGCTAAGAATGTGCATTGGAAGAGAGTAGAAGATCACCCTAGGAATATTAAGTTTGAGTTGAATAAAACGAATCGTGTTGATTCTAGTATTAGCTATAAGCGTACTGTAATTAATTCGAATTCTGCTACTATTCGCAAACCTTGTAATGATGACTGCTTGATTTCTGTTACTAATCATGAATGTGGTGTGAATGTTTTGTCTAATGTTGTCAAATGCCCTGTTAAAACTGTTAATGCTAAAAATCAAGCTAAGAAGGCTAAAAGGCAAAGGCGAAAGAAAGTTAGAAAACAGTGGAAACCCACAGGAAGGAAATTTAGTAATATAGGTTATCAATGGATACCTACTGGGCGTAATGTTAATGAGTTTTGCCCTAAATTTGCTAAGTCAATGCCCACTAGAAAATGGATGCCTACTGGTAGAATTATTCCCTTAAGAAGTGAACATACTTTGAATAGGACAAATATGGACACTAGCACTGCATCTATTTCTAATGATTCCATTGTTTCTACTTCTGATGTGGGTGTTCCAATCACTGTTACTAACCAAGTGGAACCCATTATTGCATGGGGTTCCCAATTATCCAGTTATCCGTTCTTGTCTGTGTTCAGCTGCAGATCGTTCAAATCGTTCTGTGGTACCTGGACTCAGGCTGTTCCAAGCATATGACTGGTGATCGCTCGCGGCTCATGAACTTCGTGAGTAAATTCATCGGGACTGTTAGATTCGGGAACGACCATTTTGGAGCAATTATGGGTTATGGTGACTATGTAGTTGGCAAAAGTGTAATTTCTAGGGTATATTATGTTGAAGGTCTTGGTCATAACTTGTTTTCTGTTGGTCAATTATGTGATTCTGATCTAGAAGTGGCATTTAGAAAACATACTTGTTTCGTTAGAGAACTCGATGGTGTGGAACTATTAAGAGGAACCCGTGGTTTAAATCTATACACCATCTCTATCGAAGACATGATGAAGTCCTCTCTAATCTGCTTGTTGTCAAAGGCTTCGAAAACAAAGTCATGGTTATGGCATCGT
Source organism: Chrysanthemum seticuspe (assembly GCA_019973895.1). Lineage (NCBI taxonomy): Eukaryota > Viridiplantae > Streptophyta > Magnoliopsida > Asterales > Asteraceae > Chrysanthemum > Chrysanthemum seticuspe. The sequence continues at coordinate 318,823,868 of BPTQ01000008.1, forward strand.
CGTCTCAATCACTTGAACTTCGGCACCATTAATAACCTTTCCAGAAAGGACCTTGTCAAAGGCTTACCCAGATTAAAATATGAAAAAGATCATCTTTGCTCAGCTTGCCAATTGGGAAAAAGCACGAAATATGCCCACAAACCAAAACCCACAAACTCAGTAATGGAAATTCTTCATACCCTTCATATGGATCTGTGCGGACCAATGAGAGTGCAAACGATAAATGGGAAGAAATACACTCTAGTCATTGTTGATGACTACTCTCGATTTACTTGGGTAAATTTTTTGAGGACAAAGGATGAAACTCCAGATGTCATCACCAAACTTATCAAACAGCTTCAGGTTTGACTCAACAATACAGTTAGAATTGTTCGAACAGACAATGGCACAGAGTTTGTTAACAAAGACTTAATTCAGTTTTATGAAAGTGTTGGGATCAGTCATCAAAGAAGTGTTCCATGAACTCCTCAACAGAACGGTGTAGTTGAAAGACGAAATCGAACTCTTGTAGAAGCCGCAAGAACAATGCTAATTTATTCAAAGGTTCCAATGTTTCTATGGGCTGAAGCCATTGCCACTGCTTGCTACACCCAAAATCGTTCCCTTATACATACCTCTCATGGAAAAACTCCATATGAACTTGTCCATAAACGAAAACCTGATCTCTCTTACCTTCGTGTGTTTGGTGCTTTGTGCTACCCAACGAATGACGGTCAAGATTTAGGTAAATTAAGAGCTAAGCCGGACATTGGAGTTTTTGTAGGTTATGCATCAAACAAGAAGGGTTACCGAGTCTACAACAAAAGAACTCGAGCTATCATGGAAACTATTCACGTCACGTTGATAATGCTACACGCGTCGTTCGGGGTCAAAGGAACTTCCTTTTCTTCGAGCAAGTTTTATAACACCCTAGGCAGTGAACCTAATCGTTGTAGTGTAGTATTAGGGTAAGCCACGGGTATTGATATCGTTCTCTAGGGGAATAGGAACTCTAGTGAGAAGTTACTACGCTAAGGTTGGGGTTGAGGAAGATTATTTTTTTTTATCTTTTTATGTTTTTTAGGAAATGGAAAGGTACGAATCTCGGGGTTTGGATTTGGGGGTTGGTATTTCTACCGATTACTTCTACTTATCTAATTATCTAAACTAATGTGAGGGTAGTCTATGTCTATTGTTGTGTGCTCGTATGATGATTAAAAATGTGTTTACTTAGATGCTACTACTCCCTAGTTATCTCCTATTGATGGTTGAATTGCCACGTCCTTATTCTTAACGCGTTGTGTTTTCTAAGGTTGTAAGGTGTGCATTCCCTAACTCTTTGAAGTCACCTTTAAGTGTAGTAAACGAAATCCACTAAGTCATTCATAAAACTATCAAAGATTTATCAAGTATTAAACACAACGATAGCCTAGTCGCACTCCTAAGCCAATTACAATTAATATAAGAGACAACCTAACAATAATTAACAACTAGGTTTCATATATCTAAGCAAACACACAAGTAAATTAGCCGGACATGGTAAACATGCAAGCATACACACAATCAATTGAAGACATAATTGGATTAATGAAGTAAAACACTTATCTTGATGTAAGATAGGGTTTGGAACCCTAAAATACTGTACAAGACAGCCTTGGTTCGGTTTAGGTTTTTACTCCAAAAGACTACACACTAAAACTGAAAAAATTTGGATTCTATATATAATATTACAATCGCGAAGGTGTCACCTTATGATTTGTGACGCCGTCAGGTCGCCGTCATTAGGGTTTCGTCTTGGCCACGTTAGTCTTGCGACGGCGTCACCTTGTGCTTGTGACGCCGTCTTCTTCAGCTTCTGACGCCGTCTGGATCAAATCTAGGCCGTCTGAGTTGCGACGGCCTACTCTTTTAAAGCCTGACACCGTCACTTGAAAATAAGGAATTTGGCTTATGTGCCGTCACAAAATGCTCCGACGGCGTCGCAGTTAAGCAGTGACGTCGTCTCCTTGTATTTCAGCAGCTTGAGTGTCTCGATTCTTGACTTTGGTCATTTTCTTCGTATATCCGCGCCTTTTCTTCCAAATAAGTGCCATTACAACAATTTGCCTTCAAGAGACCTAAAAAGTGAAAATGAACGATATTAAGTAATAACGGATACAAAAGTGATCAAATAAGGGCTTAAACGACCCCTAAAAAAGGTACATTTTAAAACCTTATCAAATATCCCTACACTTGGTATTTGCTTGTCCTCAAGAAAATGTGCTTTTAGCCAATTAATTTATAAGTTATGGGTCATGAAGCATTGGTTTAAAACAGTCCACAACACATATAAGCCCCGCAAAAGTCATAACAAGCACGGAAATTACATACTAGCACCTCACATGGGGTGTTTGGATACTGACATCTCTCTCGGGTGTATATGAAATATAACAAGTTGGAAATGGAAGATAAACACTCATTAACCGGTCCTAGTACATAGATTACCATAGACTTGAGAATAGATCAAACCTCCATCGCTTTGGCGTAAGCACCTAGGAAAGACTATCAAAGAGGTCTTTAAAGGGTTGTAATGTTAGGCTTACGGTAGGGAAACAAAGGGTTTGGTGGGATAGGCTATTTAGTGGTGGCAAGTCAAAAATCTTTATGTTACAAGCATATGAAGAATGGCGTTGCTAAGTCAAGACTTGACACTCTAAACTCTAGATAACTGAAACAAACAAATACAAATTTAAAGGATAGATGCAGAATGGTAGCCCATATTTTATTTTTTATTTTTTATATACTCTATTTTTTTTTTCTTTTTCTCTTTTTCTATTTTTTTTTCGATTTTTTTTTCATACACTTTTACTCTACCATCTTCTACGGTAACATCAAAATGATAAGGATTTATAGGCACATCCCTACACTTGAGTTTTTATTACTCTGACACTAATTTGACCCGAATTAAAAAGATCAAAACACTTGGAGTACATTATTATGCAAATAAGGGAATTTGAATTAACGTTCCCTTCCAGTCATTCCATAAACTTTAACTTTTCCCATGAGTCCCAATCGTCCCAAAACTGTGTACAAAGGATATGACTCGACTTAGCAACTCATGCAAGCAACTAGATAATTGAACTAAGGGTTTGGGGTGATAACAATAATGCACTAAAAGTGAGTGCATACAAGGTAGGCTAAGGTGATTTGGGTATACATTTGGGGGTGGATTGTAAACAATGCTCTTCATTGATATTTCGAAAAACCGAAACATCACGAGAACCGCGAAAAGGATAGGCTCTGAGGGGTTAACTAGGGGTATCTTGTACTAAAGATGAGTACAACGCAAAGGTGTGGGGGAATTACTCAACCGATGTGGAAGAAGTAATTATATTACGGGTATCAAACAAGGGTTATCCTAATGCCTCTTATCATTTAGTTATTCCTAACTACACAAGTGTAGTCTTACTAGCGATCTCGGAATGCATCACAAAACAAGTTCTAGAATCTATTATACTACCGGTTCACACTCTAAGCATTAAAGATGAATGCTTTAATTCCTACTAATCTAAGGGCGATCCTCACATTTTGGGTGGAATTTAGGTGGTAAAGGGTTTTTGTGCTAGTCATGCAATTTCCTATCCGTGAGACGCTTTTGTTAAGACTAATGGCCCACTCCTATATGTCATGAAAAATTTTAAATTTGGTGCCAAAATTACCCTAACCGACATTTTCTCATGGTTTAGTACACAATTACAATTGGACAAAGCAAATAGTCAAGGATAAGCATAGTTTCAAAGTTTCCGTTTTGTTTTCCCTCCCTACACTTAAACTGAACATTGTCCCCAATGTTCCCCGAAAGTATCAAAGTTATGATAATGGAAGGTAATTAAAAACGAAAGAAACTAGTACTCCCCTGATTAGCTCGGTAAGATCCGTGTAAAGTGGTGGTTAAATCCTTTCCAAGGAAAATGTATGCGTGAAAAGCTCCTTCCAATCTTTTGTTTCTTCTTCTTGATAAATAAAACCTGCACATTCGAAGAAAACAAACGAAACCTTCGCGTAAAATCGGCGGTAATAATATATATAAGACTCTACTAAACTAGGATATAATGCTTGTGGAATGGATGTTTACAGAATTTCTGGAAAATTAAGACCTGGAAAATTCCAAAAATTTATAAGTAGCACAGAAAACGAGAAAAAATTATCAGTTGTTTCTGCTCCTTCCTGACGCCGTCAGGTTGCGATCCTGACGCCGTCAGGTTATCCTGACAAAAACTGGTCTCTGATTTTTTGGAAAAAATTCTGGAAAATTTACATCTTTAGAATCTGGAAAAATTTCTGCAAAACATCCATTATGACTCGATACAAGCATTTGACTCTAACAAACACACATATATATCTTTTTTCAAGAATTGTAATTCTCATGTTCACGTTCTTTTTAAAACGTGTGTAATCCTCCCTACACTTATCCCTTTTGTAAAATACCTTTATATGTAATTAAGACGAGGTTAAAGACAAAATAAAGCATTTTCACAAATTCAAACATGAGAATAAACAATCAATGAAAAGATATATGACACACAAACAAGCAAACAATTAAGCATGGGTTGCCTCCCACGAAGCGCTTTTCTTTATTTATGAGTCTTGTAGCTAGACTCGAAGTCGTGCCCCTACGTGACTTCATTATCGTCCTTCTTTTCTTCCACTAAGCCTTCATCATAAGGTTGTAGACGTTGTATGCTCACCGTGAATTCTCTTCCAACATCGTCTATTATGATAACGGTTTTATTTTTTAGATTAGTTTCTTTCACCGTATAAGGTCCAAACCATCTTGGCTTATTCCTTCCCCATAATGCTTTTATTCTTGATTTATATAAAAGCACATTTTCTCCATTCAAAAAATCCTTAGGGTTCTTTTGAGTTTGTGGTATTGTGGTATAGTTATATCCTAACTTTTTATCACGTTTTCACAATGTCGCATTTAACCCTTGAACCATGAATTCTCTAAGCCCCTTTTCCCATTCAGCCATTTTCTTCTTAACGGCATTATTGGACACCTGCGAATTCTTATCTTTTACCTTATCCATAATCTTCAAAGGATATCTCGGAACAATAGGTATCCTAACCTGTCCTTTTCCACTTTTGAGTATCATAATCCCTTCACCGCATTTAATGGTTGCCTTGGCGGTGGTCAGGAAAGGTGTTCCCAGGATTAATGGCAGGTTTTTATCTTCCTCAATGTCTACAATTGCGAAGTCCACCGGATAGACAATATTGGCAACCTCAATTAAGACATCCTCCGCTATTCCTATGGGATAAACATATGAATGATTTGCTAAGGAAAGTCTAAGATTGGTCTTGGTCGGTTCCTCCTTAGTCAACTTATTATAGACTGACAGCGGCATTATGTTTACATCGGATCCCTGGTCGGCCAAGGCATTTAGGTTCTCTAAGTCACCTATGCTACACGGAATTACAAAGTTCCCAGAGATCTCTTGCTTCTTAGTTACTGGCTTTCTCAGAATCGACTCGTACATAGGTCCAATAGGCATGGTGTCATACTCTTCCTCTCCTATTTCACCTAAGAGGGCTTTCCTAAGAACATCATTGCACCTAAAGTTTTTCACTTGGTTAACGATTGTTTTCTTATTGATCTCATGCTTAAGGCAATGCTTGATGAATTTGGGTTCATCATCAGTCCGAGCCTCATTCTTATCCTTACTATCCTTGCTGCTCTCAGGCTCCTTCTCAACTGATCCATCTTCATCGGAAGCAATGGAAATGGCGTTAACAGACAAAGTGGGGGGTGGCGTGCTCATCGTTCCTCACTAGTACCTTCTCGGGAATCTTCGTCTTAGTGTACTCTTTCACTAAGTCCATCATCTCCGCCATTTTTTCCTGTATTTCATCCCTTTGTCCATTGAAGGCTTCTAAGAGGGTGTCGAGCTTGGTTGTCATCTCGCTTTGTCGTTGCTTGAAATCGGCTTTAAGTTGTGTCAATCGAGCTTCTTGAGATGACATGAATTTGGACACCATTCCCTCAAGACTAGTGGAAGTTCCGGTGTTTGGAGGGTTGTTGTAGGATTTTCCTAAGTTATTAGGCTCGAGCTTAGGAGTCTCGTAGGAGCTCATTAGGAATTTGACTTGATCTTCAAGTTCGAGCATCCTACGATTGGAAGGTTGTGAGTCAACGGGAGGCAAAGAGATTGCCTTAACGGTTTTGGGCAACTCACGGGGGTCACTCCAACTTTCGTTGTCATAGAGAGCAAGGTCCTCTATTATACCTCATGATTCTTCCGCGGTGAGATCACTAAGTTTTCCACCGGCCGCTTGGTCAATGGATCGCTTTGTGGGGAAGTTGACATGATCATAAAAGATTTGGACTTGGAGCCAAAGATCAATGCCGTGATGAGGGACTTTATGAAGTGAGTCCTTGAATCGAGTCCATGCTTCGTAGAGAGATTCACCTTGACGTTGTTGGAACATCAAGATGTCATTCCTAAGCTTAGTGGTTCTCCCCGGTGGGAAAAATTGAGCAAGGAAGCGAGAGGTGAGATCATCCCAACTTGAGATGGAGCCGACGGGAAGTAGCTCAAGCCAATTACTAGCTTGGTCCCGTAGAGAGAATTGGAAGAGACGCAGGCGCGTAGTCTCCCGAGTAGTAGCATCAAGGTCAATGAAATCGACAATTTTGAGGAAATCCCTCAGATGCTGCTTAGGATCTTCAGAACAAAGTCCATGGAATGCACATCCGTTTTGCACCAACCGGATGGTGTCGGATCACAGGGCCGTAGTTTGGGCTTGGTCGGGAAGCTCAATGGTGTTCCTATAGTCTAGGTGGCTTGGTCTCGAGTATTCACCAAGAGTACGGGCTCTTGGCGGGTCATTTGGTTGTAGGTTGATGAATGGTGGTTGGTTATCACCTTCCATGATGAAAAGTGATGGGGTTACGAACAAAGGTCACGAAGAAGGGGGATAAACTACGAGAAAGCTAAAAATTGAGAAAAATTTACTTGATAGGAATCAAGCAAAGAAACCTAAACGAGGTGGACTACTAACTAGCTAATCTATTCCCCGGCAGCGGCGCCAAAAACTTGATAACGCTACACGCGTCGTTCGGGGTCAAAGGAACTTCCTTTTCTTCGAGCAAGTTTTATAACACCCTAGGCAGTGAACCTAATCGTTGTAGTGTAGTATTAGGGTAAGCCACGGGTATTGATATCGTTCTCTAGGGGAATAGGAATGCTAGTGAGAAGTTACTACGCTAATGTTGGGGTTGAGGAAGATTATTTTTTTATCTTTTAATGTTTTTTAGGAAATGGAAAGGTACGAATCTCGGGGTTTGGATTTGGGGGTTGGTATTTCTACCGATTACTTCTACTTATCTAATTATCTAAACTAATGTGAGGGTAGTCTATGTCTATTGTTTTGTGCTCGTATGATGATTAAAAATGTGTTTACTTAGATGCTACTACTCCCTAGTTATCTCCTATTGATGGTTGAATTGTCACGTCCTTATTCTTAACGCGTTGTGTTTTCTAAGGTTGTAAGGTATGCATTCCCTAACTCTTTGAAGTCACCTTTAAGTCTAGTAAACGAAATCCACTAAGTCATTCATAAACTATCAAAGATTTATCAAGTATTAAACACAACGATAGCCTAGTCGCACTCCTAAGCCAATTACAATTAATATAAGAGACAACCTAACAATAATTAACAACTAGGTTTCATATATCTAAGCAAACACACAAGTAAATTAGCCGGACATGGTAAACATGCAAGCATACAAACAATCAATTGAAGACATAATTGGATTAATGAAGTAAAACACTTATCTTGATGTAAGATAGGGTTTGGAACCCTAAAATACTGTACAAGACAGCCTTGGTTCGGTTTAGGTTTTTACTCCAAAAGACTACACACTAAAACTGAAAAATTCGGATTCTATATATAATATTACAATCGCGACGGCGTCACCTTATGATTTGTGACGCCGTCGGGTCGCCGTCATTAGGGTTTCGTCTTGGCCACGTTAGTCTTGCGACGGCGTCACCTTGTGCTTGTGACGCCGTCCTCTTCAGCTTCTGACGCCGTCTGGATCAAATCTAGGCCGTCTGAGTTGCGACGGCCTACACTTTTAAAGCCTGACACCGTCACTTGAAAATAAGGAATTTGGCTTCTGTGCCGTCACAAAATGCTCCGACGGCGTCGCAGTTAAGCAGTGACGCCGTCACCTTGTATTTCAGCAGCTTGAGTGTCTCGATTCTTGACTTTGGCCATTTTCTTCGTATATCCGCGCCTTTTCGTCCAAATAAGTGCCATTACAGCAATTTGCCTTCAAGAGACCTAAAAAGTGAAAAGGAACGATATTAAGTAATAACGGATACAAAAGTGATCAAATAAGGGCTTAAACGACCCCTCAAAAAGGTACATTTTAAAACCTTATCACACGTTCGATGAGCTGTCCGGACAAATGGCTCCAGGACAATCCAGTTCTGGACCCGCATCTCAACCTTCATCAAGTAGTCCTATCAGTTCTACTCTTGTCTCAAATCCCTCTTCGACAACTCCTTATGTACCTCCTTCAGAAGATGATTTAAAGAAATTGTTTGATCCAATGTTTGATGAACACTATGAGCCAAATGCTAATGAAATATCAATTCCATCAACAGAGGCTGCTCCTATCCCTGTCAATGAAGTCAACCCTTCAGTTTCAATATCATTAAGTCAAGAAGCGCCTGCTGCTGATCAGTCTGTCTCATCAACAAATCATCAATCATCGAATGTACATCATGGAATTGTTTCCGGCACCCATGATGAAGTTAATCCCTTTGCTACTCCCGAAGATGCTCCATTTGAAAACATATTTGCTCCTGAATCATCATCAGAACCATCTTCATTAGGAGATATCAACTCTGCTACGTCAGTTCCTCAAAAACAACCACATGAATACCTTAGAAAATGGACACATGATCATCCATTGGACAGCATCATTGGAAACCACTCTCGTCCAGTATCCACAAGGAAACAACTCGCAACCGATGCCTTATGGTGCTTCTTCAACTCCATACTCTCTAAGGTCGAACCAAAAGATGTTAAAACTTCCATGAATGAAGACAGCTGGTTCAATGCCATGCAAGAAGAAATTCATGAGTTTGATCGACTAGATGTATGGGAATTAGTACCTGCTCCAGATTGTGCTATGATCATTGCTCTAAAGTGGATCTTCAAAGTGAAACTTGATGAGCATGGTGATGTTTTAAAGAACAAGGCTCGACTGGTTGCAAAAGGATACCGTCAAGAGGAGGGTATTGACTTTGAAGAATCATTTGCTCCTGTTGCTCGTATCGAGGCAATCAGAATCTTCTTGGCTAATGCTGCAAGTAAGAACATGGTAGTCTATCAGATGGATGTAAAGACGGCTTTTCTTAACGGAGATCTTAAAGAAGTAGTATACGTCAGCCAACCTGAAGGCTTTGTGAATCCAGAGCATCCTACTCACGTCTATCGTTTGAAGAAGGCTCTTTACGGTTTGAAGCAAGCTCCAAGGGCATGGTATGATACGCTATCAAAGTTTCTTCTATCTACTGGATTCAGTAAAGGAGCAGTTGATCCAACATTGTTCACCAGAAAGTCAGGTAAACATTTAATTCACGTTCAAATATATGTTGATGATATTATCTTTGTCTCGACTGACCCCAATGAATGTGACCGTTTTTCAAATGAAATGGGTTCTAAATTTCAAATGTCAATGATGGGACAAATGTCATTTTTCTTGGGATTACAAATTTCACAAAGTCCCAGAGGCATTTTTATAAATCAATCTAAATATGCAAATGAGATTTTAAAGAAATTTGGATTTGATTCTAGTGACCCTGTTGACACTCCCATGATAGAGCGTACTAAACTGGATGAGGACCACTCAGGGATCATGGTAGACCAAACGAAATATCGTAGTATGATCGGATCCCTGATGTACCTTTCAACCAGTAGACCATACATTCTGTTCGCTGTTTGCATGTGTGCTAGATATCAGGCTAAGCCTACCAAAAGGCACCTTGAATCGGTTAAACGGGTCTTTCGGTATCTCCAAGGAACCATCAATATGGGACTTTGGTACCCGAAGGACACCGGTATGTCACTAACAGCCTATGCGGATGCTGATCATGCAGGATGTCAAGATACACGTCGAAGTACGTCTGGAGGTGCTCAGTTTCTGGGTGATAAGCTTGTGAGCTGGTCTTTAAAGAAGCAAATGAGTACTTCTATTTCCTCTACAGAGGCTGAATACATAGCCATGTCATCTTGTTGTGCTCAAATCCTATGGATGAGATCCTAATTATCTGACTATGGCTTTGAATTCAACAAAATCCCTCTATACTGTGATAATAAAAGTGCTATTGCTCTCTCATGCAACAACGTACAACACTCAAGAGCAAAACACATCGACATTCGACATCATTTCATCAGGGAGCAAATAGAAAACGGTGTGGTGGAACTCTATTTTGTGAGAACTGAATATCAGTTAGCAGACATCATCACCAAAGCTCTTCCTAGAGAACATTTTGAGTTTATCCTCCCACGACTTGGTCTAAAGAGTCTTCAACCGGAAACACTCAAACGTCTTTAAGAGGACGACGAGGAGTAAAGGTCTTTCTTCATCCATCTCTTGTAAATAGTTATTCGAAAAGAAAAATACAAAATTTCAAAACCTTCAAAAAGCAAATAGAAAAATATAAAACTTTCAAAAATCCATAAAAATTTGATAAATCTTAAAAAAAAAAAAAAAAAAAAAAAAAAAAAAAAAAAAAAATTAAAAATTTATTGTCATTTTGTCATGTTTTTCTCGATTCGAAAATATCTACGGTCTTTGTGATGTCATTCAAAGAATGACACGGGACTTTAGATATTGTTCGAATGTTCTTAAAAAAATAAAAAAATAAAAAAAAAATTGTGAGAAAATGAAACAATGGTTTATTGTCATTTCAGGCAGTAACTCGTTTTTCAATGAAAGAACAGAGCCATGCTTTATCTTGTTTGTCAAATCTCATGCTCTGATTCTATAAACAATTACTTACTATCAAATGAAAACTAATTGCTTTGTAAAATAACTCGGACTCTATTTTTGAAAATCATCTGGACTTAACGTTTGTCAAAAATATCTACCACTCAATCAACAACTTATGTCATTGATTGAGGGGGATAATGATTTCAATTAAATCAAAAGGTTATTTGTCATACAATTGTTTTCAAAAGATAATCATGCATGATTAATCAATGGAGTGTAAAGTCTCAAAATCCGATACTTATCAGTTAAAATGTTTTCATAATCAAGTCACAATTCTCCTCAAAAGCTTTCAAAATCAACTTAAATCTACAGAGATCACAAATCTCAAATGATTTGAAAATTGTGATCGGGGGAGAATTTGTGATTTAAATTGGATGTAAACTGATAATTCGATAAATGGTTTCATAAGTGTTTAGCTTGCTTCCCTCCCTACATGTGCCAAACGATTTCAAATTGTCCATGCATATGTTGAGGGGGAGCATCTTTTTAAAACCACAAATAATTGAAACGTGATTGATTTGTCTCTAAGTGCAGGTTCCCTCTAGTATGCGCAAAACTCTTTCAAACGTTGAGGCACATATTGAGGGGGAGCAAAATTATGAAAACCTCATCCTTCCCCAATATGCTTTATCTACTTGATTTATTCAGGGAAGTGATGTTGATATTTTTTAGAAAATGGTAATCAAAGAAGTTAATCCTTCCTCTTGCCTCCGTGTGCTAAAACGATTTCAAATACATGATGCACATGTTGAGGGGGAGATCTTTTTCTAAAAATATTAAAAGTAATTCAGGTACAAAATACTTTGATAATATATCACAAGTATCTGGATTGATTTTCAAATGGTTTTCGATTGGTTCCAATGGCAGATGAACAATATCAAATAGACCGACCAGATTTACTTTATTTATGGTGATATAAGGATGATAAGGTTAGGTATTTGTTCCCATGATCCGCCAGAACCGGAGGGATCTACCCAGGGACAATCCATTAGATAGTGTAGAGTTCTTAGGTATGATGATAAAAGGAGAAAAATGAGATATGGGAAGAGTGCGGACTGAGACTGAGCTAGTACTAGAATAAACCCAACAAGGTTCTAGTTATGAAGTCTCGGTAAGCACTGAAGGGGTTGAAGAATGAAAAAGAATTGAATGTGAAAAAGGGTTAAAAGAAATAGCCCTCCATTTATTCAACCTTAGGTCAGAAACCGGGTTCAATTCATATGCTACTGGTGGTTACCAAGGTAACATCGGTATTGAAGACAAGACGTCATGGACCCAGTGACGCACTGCACTTCAACTTCCCAAGCTACTCAATTTCCTATTAAAAGGGCTTGTTTCATTCTCACGGGGAACCTACATTATCTATCGACTTACTCTTAGAGTTTGTTGATATTGAAGAAGGAGACCCTCTCCCTAGTCTCCGGCCTAGGAACCAAAATATGCACAATTGAGTCTAGAGCCACGAGATCATCTATTAATCTCTTTAGGACACTGTCTATGAAGACTCTCTGTTTCACAAAATGTGGAAAGAGAGATTATATCTTATGAGTCATACGCATTATCTTTGTGGTATTGCCAGAACATCTGAGTGATATGCTAACATATTTACAATGAAGATGGAAAGCCTTCTGGAGCCAACATCAAACAAGGTACTGGTGGGTGGCATGTGAGATCTATCCAATAGATCAACCATGTGAAAACTGAACAGAAACAATGGGGCGATTCAATCTTTTGAATCAATCCTGGTTCAGGTTATGGATTGACGGATACCTTTGAAAAACCGGTCGTTGTGCTTAAAAACTCTTTTCGTTAGCACATCGACTGTGTACTCATATTTCAAAATAAAAGGTGTTTATGATTGATAATTGATTTTCATTAAAACTTTCGTTGTATTGCAAAAACAATTTCTATTAAGCGGTACACGATTGTTTTTCAAATCTCTGTTCGTAAATCAGTGAATCTCAATTCGCTGGTTCACTCACTCCGTGTTGTCTTCTTTGAGACGTTCCGGTTTGAGAACAACTAGAGCAGCTGCGAAACCCTGTCAAGGAAATTCTTCGGAATTATACCTGATCACAGGCAGTACTTGTACTGATCAATGGGGAACCGTGGGCCGTGTACCTCAATTCATTGAAAGTGATCAAAGACAATTTCATGCGCTTTATTGCTAACTGTTGTATGCATGTACGCCCGACGTTTGCAGCTGATCAGAATGAAGCGGTCAATCCATAGCCGCATGCTCACACAACACATTCATTTCTAAAGAAATCATGATTAGTACTTCAATGACTCTGAAATTTTCACTCTATGCTTCTGCCACGCTGCTGCAAATATCATGAATCAACGAAAGCTTCCGCTACTCTGATAAGAAGAAATCATGAACCAAAATGTGAGCATGTCGGTCCATAAGTCACAACATCACATAATACCAACACTGAAACGGATGAGTCAGAGATTTATATTAGCTGATGATCTCAATGCTGGCTCAAAACTCATTATCACGTGGATCAGTTAAAGACCTCCACTTGGATTAACCAAACATGCAACAATGATGAATCAATAACTACGAGCTACAGAGCAAATAACTTTAACAAGAATCCAAGAACAATTTTAATGTAATATCTGTTTGTATTCAATGTATTTTGAGGTGACCTCCCTTAGGGGGAGATTGTTAGGATTTAGTAAATCCAGTTATTAAATAGTCGGTCACCTCAAGTATATGTAATCGTTAGAAAGCTCGTAGTCGTAGATTATTTTATGTTAAGTAGTATTTAGTTAAGTAACACCGTGGAGGACGGACGGGTCATTACCCACTGTATGCCTGATCCACAGCCCGTAGGTGGCGATTTGTGTAAGACTATAAATACTCTCTACCTCCCAAGGTAGAGAGTTGGAGCTCATAATAATATTTTCACTTTCTCTCACTAAGTTCCTAAACCTCTAACTCTTTTTGAATTATACGCCTACTTGTAATCATGTTATGATGTGTTTGTGAAATCCAATATGCTACACAAATATTGTTAATCTCATGTTCATATTAGTTCTAAAAACACATGTGATCTTCTCTACACTTGTCTTTTTATAAAATACCTTTATATGTGATTAAGACGAAGTTAAAAAAAACAAAATAAAGCTTTTTCACAAAATAATGAAGGCATGAGAATTAAACAATAATGAAAAATATATATAAAGGACACAAATAAAAAATGAAAAACAAACATTCAAACAATTAAAAATAAGTTGCCTCCCAAGAAGCGCTTTTCTTTATTTACGAGTCTTGTAGCTAGACTCGCAGTCATACCACTGCGTGACTTTATTATCATCATCTTCCTCATTATGTTTCCCGTAGGATCTTTCCGTGACATAGTTATGCTCGATGATGTGTTTTTCACGTTTCCACTCTCTTAATTCAATCTCGCTATCTTTGTATTCCCTAATCTTCTCCTCCCATGCAACGATTTTTCTCCTAACATGACTAATGTGAACTTATGAGTCATGATCAACCTTTTTCTTCTCCTTAGGCTTCTTAGGATGTCTTGGAACTATATGTATCTTAACCTTGCTTTTACCACATCTAAGTATCATAACACCTTCACCGCATTTGATTGTTGCTTTGGCGGTGGCTAACAAAGGTGTTCCAAGAATGAGAGGCATGTGTTCATCTTCCTCAATATCCACAATTGCAAAATCCACCGGATAGATGCTATTTGCAACTTCAATCAACACATCCTCCGCTATTCCTAAAGGGTAAACAAATAAATGATTGGCTAAGGAAAGTCTAAGATTAGTTTTAGTTGGTTTCTTCTTAGTCAATTTATTGTAGATTGATAAAGGCATTATACTTACATCGGATCCTTGGTCGGCTAAGGCCTTTACATCTTCTAATTTACCAATGCTACACGGTATTATGAAGTTCTCGCAAATCTCCTGTTTCTTAGCTACTGGCTTCTTTAGAATTGCCTTGTACAAAGGTCCCATAGACATAGTATCATATTCATCCTCCTTTATTTCACCTAAGAAGGTCTTCCTAAGAGCATCATTGTACCTAAAATTGTTCACTAGGTTGAAAATGGTTTTCTTATTACCTTCATGTTTAAGGTAGTGCCCTACAGTCTTAGGTTTATATAATTCCTTAACTTTTCCATTACCATTATTCTTACAATTCGTGTTACTCTCTTTTCCCCCTTATCCTTAATCTCAACTACTTCCTCCTTAACACTAGTTTGTTTTGCGGTCTCCTCATCATGAACAATGGAGATGGCGTTTACATACATAGTGGGGGTAGTATTGATGACGTATAGTCTATATCCGGGTCACGGACCCGACTAAAGTCCAATACTAACTTGGCCCGGTACGAACTGGGCTAAATCGACTAGACGTTTGGGCTCATGAAGGCCCAAACCCGAATCTATTGATGGAATAGATATCCGATATCTTCTAAATAGGAAGATAATCATTCCCAACCGACTAAGGCGGGATACGCCGAAGGTTGAGGAACACGGAACCAACAAGGATTCCGTGCGTATATAAAGGGAATCACATCCCTCGTTTAAGGTACGATCTCAGAACCCTAACACTCCTTAAACCCTAAACCGATTACTTACTCTCACGCCGGAGGATAATCGTGGGAGACAATCCCACGGTAAGCCTAACGGTGTTTTCTGTCTCTTAGTGCGCAGGTCTCAAGTAACAAGTAGCAATTGGTACAAGAACCGGAGCCCAAACAAGGAACGCCCAGCTTTTGTATCAACAAGTGGCGCCATCCGTGGGACCATTCACTAAGAACCAAGACTGCTGGGACAACCAGCGCTGCTAAAAACAAGGGATCAGGCCAAGACTCGGTCTTCCCACTGGTGGAACCGCGCTCGGGGACAACCCCAGCCACTGCAACCGCAGCCAGTGAAGTAGATCCACTGCGCACTGTCCTTACCACTCCCTTTCAATCGGTGTTAGAAACTGACTTGACAAAGGCACCAGAGGCACCAAATCGGAATAAGGGCATAGTAGTAGAAACAAACACACTCGCTCTAGAAGGAGTTGCGCCGCAGCTGGCGCCAGAAGATTTCGTATCCCAAAACTACGAAGCCTTAGCTACCCTCATGCAAGAGGAAGAAAAGAAGAGATCGGGTCGGAACTTGCAAGCCCGACTAAATTTTGATTCTGAATACGATACTTCCCCACTGCGCCATCAGAAAGAGAAGCGCGGAAGAAACGGACGCCGACCCCCGGTATTCAACAGGATCGGAAGGAAAATCGAGGATGATGAGACATCTCACTCTCATCACTTGAGCGATAGTGATGAAAATGAACGGCGTACTAGTGTCTATGCTAGACTGGGTAGCCGCAAAGTGCATGACTGACTTGGGCGGAGGTACTCCCCAAGTGAAAGTCCTTCCAGTCCAGACTCTGGGGATAGCCGGCGCAAGCACCGAAGGAAGGAAAACTCGTCCTCCGATATCTCCTTGGACAACGAGGATAGTGATACAGGACATTGGAAGTCCAGAAGCAGACACAATGACCAAGAGGAGGACATGTCTCTCCCATGGCGCCGTCAGAAGGTGGATGCGTTCACTAGACGCATTAGCGATTTCTCAGAGAACAAGAAGAGGCGCATGCCCGCTAATGTCAAGACCTATGACGGAACAGGTGATCCAGAAGATCACCTAAAAATCTTCGAATCAGCCGCAACTATTGAGAATTGGCCACAACCAGTGCGGTGCCACATGTTTAATTCCACACTAGTGGGAAGCGCGCGGAACTGGTTCAACAAGCTTCCACGACGGAGTATAAATGGTTTTGAAGAATTAAGAAAGGCGTTCCGCCTAAATTTTACTCAACGGAAAAAGTGCGCTAAAAACCCTGTCGAACTTGCCAGGGTAAAGCAGCGCAAGGAGAATCTACGAGCACATTCATAGAGCGCTTTAAGGATGAATGCATGCAAGTTAAAGCATGCCCGGAAGTGCTAAAAATCTCCGGTTTCATGAATGGAATTAATAACCCAGAACTCATCAAGAGGTTGAATGACAAGATTCCTGAAACTTTTGACGAACTCATGAAACGCTCTAGGTCCTTCGTACAGGGAGAAGCTGCCGCGGCGGATAGCAAAAGAAACTCCTCAAACTATCGGTCGCAGGAACAACCTGGGAGACAACCCAATGACCGGAGTAGCAACCGTAATAGAGGCTATCGCAGTCAGGGGAGCGGGAGGGATAACGACAGATACACCCCGCTGACAAAAACCCCAAAGGAAATACTCGCGACAGAAGGGGCGAACTTCCCAAGACCACCACAAATGCGCACCCTAGAGGATCGGCGCACCGGGAATGGATATTGTGACTACCACGCACAGAAGGGCCACACCACTAACGAATGTGTCCAACTGCGCCAACTCATTGACAAAATGGTCAAAGAAGGCAGATTGGACCATTTGGTCAAGAATATCAAGGAAGGAAAGGACAAACAGAAGAGTGGCAATAAGAAAGAGACACCTAAAGACAAGGCCGACACCATTTACATGATACAATCATGGCAGCGGATCACAAGGCAGAAGGTCAGCCAGGATTTTTCACGTGGAAAGGAGATCTCTTTCCCCACCTTAACCGCGGACAACGCAGTGGTGGAACCACTCACTATAGAAATAAGCGCGGGGGGTCACGACATCCACCGCATGTACGTTGATGGTGGAGCTTCTGCGGACATCATGTATGAGCACTGTTTCAAACGACTGCGCCCTGAAATAGGCAGTCAGTTAAGCCCGGTCAGAACGGCGTTGACTGGTTTTACAGGTGAGAAGATATGGCCTATGGGGCAAATACGATTACCTGTCAGCATTGGAAACGAAGAACACTCCGCAACGGCCTGGATGGAATTCATGGTGATTAAATCTCCCTCGCCATACAATGGCATTATTGGGAGACCTGGAATATCAGCTATGCGAGCAGTGCCATCAACAGCGCATGGGATGCTTAAATTCCCAGTGGAAGGTGGTATTGTTACTCTTTACAACGCCACTATACCACATAGAGAATGCAACACGATTGCATGCGAAACGGCACCAACCCCAGCACAGCAGACAACCAGGATTCCAAATCTGAAAGTAGCAATTCACCCCGAATACCCGGAACAGGAAATATCCATCGGAGGTTCATTGTCGGACAACGGAAAAGCAACTGTATGTGCACTCCTGCAGAAGAATTTGGATATTTTTGCATGGGAGCCTAAACACATGACAGGAGTACCGCGCTCTATCACAGAGCATAAACTGAGAATCCGACAAGGATACTCACCCATACGCCAGAAGAAGCGCGACCAAGCCCCAGAGCGCGCGCAAGCAATCTTGGCAGAGGTACACAAACTGGTAGAGGCAGGAATCATGCGGGAAGTTTACTACCATGACTGGCTTTCCAACCCAGTCATGGTAAAGAAGAGCGACGGCAGCTGGCGAATGTGCGTAGACTTCACCGACCTTAACAAAGCATGTCCACAAGACTGCTATCCTTTACCAGAAGATAGACTGGAAAATAGAGTCTCTGTGCGGATATCCATTAAAGTGCTTCCTCGACGCGTACAAGGGATATCATCAAATCCAAATGGCTAGGGAGGATGAGGAAAAAACGGCCTTTCACACAAGCCAAGGCGTCTACTGCTACACAAAAATGCCCTTTGGCTTGAAAAATGCAGGCGCCACCTACCAGAGGTTAGTAGATAATGCTTTCGAAAAACAGGTGGGACGCAACCTAGAGGTCTATGTTGATGACCTGGTCATAAAAAGCCACACTGAAGATGAGCTAGTGCGTGACATTGAGGAAACGTTCAAAACTCTACGAGAGATCAATATGAAGCTAAATCCCAAGAAGTGTACCTTCGGCGCTACTGAAGGCATGTTCCTTGGATACCTGATAGAACCCGACGGTATAAAACCGTGTCCAGAAAAGACAAAAGCGGTCATCGAACTTCCTTCACCGCGCACGTTGAAGGAAATCCAATCTCTCAACGGAAAGTTGGCCGGCTTAAACAGGTTCTTATCCAAATCAGCAGAAAAATCACTACCTCTTTTCAAAACACTCAAGAAGTGTATAAAGAAGGGTGATTTCAGATGGACTACGGAGGCAGAAGAGGCCTTCACTCAGCTTAAACAACATCTGGCAACGCTCCCAACACTTGTCGCACCCCGACCAGGGGAAGAGCTGATCATGTATTTGTCTGCAACTGAAGGCGCAGTCAGTGCAGTGCTACTAACAGATAGGGACTCAGTACAAACCCCTATCTACTTCGTAAGCAAGGCACTCAAGAAGACGGAGATGAACTATAGCGCCATGGAAAAATTAGTTCTGGCGTTGGTATTTGCTGCTATACGGCTGCGCAGGTACTTCCAAGCACACCCAATAGCAGTAATCACGAACCAACCGATTAAGCAGATCATCTCCAAACCTGACGCATCAGGCAGACTGCAGAAGTGGAGTGTATTGCTAGGTGAGCACAACATCTCTTACAGACCACGTACCGCAATCAAAGGACAGATTCTGGCAGACTTCATCATTGAAAAGCCAGACACCGACGAGGTACCCACACCAAGTAAAACCGAACTGCAAGATCCATGGATCTTGTTTACAGACGGATCCTCATGCATTGATGGCTCAGGAGCAGGCCTCATTCTCACAAACCCAGAGGGAATGGAATTCACGTACGCACTGCGCTTTGAATTCGCAGCGACAAACAATGAGGCAAAGTACGAAGCCCTACTCGCTGGACTACGCATTGCAGCTCGAATGGGTATACGTAACCTAGCGGCAAATGTGGATTCCCGACTAGTGGCCAACCACGTGTTGGGTGAATATGTGGCCAAAGAAGATAATATGATCCAGTACCTCGACAAAACCAAGACACTGATAAAAAGCTTTGACAGGTTCACTATCAAGCAAGTTCCTAGAGGGGAAAACTGCAAGGCGGATGCACTAAGCAAGATTGCCTCGACAAGCTTTGCACACCTATCAAAGCAAGTGTTGGTGGAAACACTAAAAAGCAAGTCAATTTCGGAGATGGAAATCTCCACGATAATAGAGGAGGAAGGTCCTACATGGATGACACCGATAACGGATTTCCTAAGCAAGGGAGCATTACCCCAAGAGCATAAGGAAGCCCGCAGGATAAGGCGCACAGCGCAAAGATTCGAGCTGCGAGACAACATATTGTACCGACGCTCCTTCCTGTAACCATGGCTCCGTTGTGTCGGCCCCTTACAAGCAAATTACGTACTGCGAGAAATCCATGAAGGTTCATGCAGTATGCAAATTAGACTGGGGGGACATGATGACGTATAGTCTATATCCGGGTCACGGACCCGACTAAAGTCCAATACTAACTTGGCCCGGTACGAACTGGGCTAAGTCGACTAGACGTTTGGGCTCATGAAGGCCCAAACCCGAATCTATTGATGGAATAGATATCCGATATCTTCTAAATAGGAAGATAATCATTCCCAACCGACTAAGGCGGGATACGCCGAAGGTTGAGGAACACAGAACCAACAAGGATTCCGTGCGTATATAAAGGGAATCACATCCCTCGTTTAAGGTACGATCTCAGAACCCTAACACTCCTTAAACCCTAAACCGATTACTTACTCTCACGCCGGAGGATAATCGTGGGAGACAATCCCACGGTAAGCCTAACGGTGTTTTCTGTCTCTTAGTGCGCAGGTCTCAAGTAACAATCAGCAATCGGTACAAGGACCGGAGCCCAAACAAGGAACGCCCAGCTTTTGTATCAACAAGTATTGTCATCTCTTCTTACTAATACCTTCTCGGGAGCTTTCATCTTAGTGTATTCTTTCACTAAGTTCATCATCTCCGTCATCTTCTACTGCATTTCTTCTCTTTGTCTATAAACTTCCTCCTCGAATTTTTTTAACCTCTCCGAATGAGCCGCCATATAATATCTCATTTGGGTTTTGAAGCTGGGTGAAAGCAGTTGCAGTGAAGAAGAGCGAAAGTGTTTTAAGGAATCGGGGTTTCTCTCGCGACTGGGTGATTCAAAGAAGGGTGTTCGGTCACCGGTTAAGGCAGCAAGGTTGACCGGTGGTCGAGGAGTTGCAAAAATCAATTCGGGCACTTTCCTATGTCGTTCAACTAAATAATCGGCCCGTTTTTCAAGAGCACAAAGTTGCTCTTCGGAGATGTTAGAAGAATTACGAGGTAAAGATATTGCCTTAACCGTGTTATAAGGAGTCTCATGAGAGTCATTCTAATTTGTATAGGAATAATAGGCGAGCTCTTCTATGACATCCTATGACTCTTCCGTATTGAGTTCACTAAGTCTGCTACCGGTCGCTCGGTCGATGGCTCGCCTTGTGAGGAAATTGACATGATCATAGAAGATTTGAACTTGGAGCCTAAGATCAATGCCATGGTGAGGGACTTTGTGGAGTAAGTCCTTGAATCGAGTCCACTCCTCATAAAGGGTTTCACCTTGACGTTGTTGGAACATCAAGATATCATTCCTAAGCTTAGTAGTTCTCCCCGGTGGGAAAAACTGGGCGAGAAAATGGGTAGTGAGAGCATCCCAACTTGAGATGGATCCCGCGGGAAGACGCTCAAGCCAATTACTAGCTTGGTCTCGTAGAGAGAATTAGAAGAGACGCAGTCACGTTGTCTCCCGAGTGGCAGCCTCAAGGTCAATTGAGTCAACAATTTTTAGGAAATCCTTGAGATGCTGATTTGGATCTTCGGAACGAAGTCCATGGAATGCACATCCGTTTTGCACCAACCAGATGGTGTCGAATCGCAAGGCCATAGTTTAAGCTATACGGGGAAGCTCAATGGTGTTCCTATAGCCTTGATGGCTCGGTCTAGAGTATTCACCAAGAGTACGGCCTCTTGGCGGGTCTTGTGGTGGTGGATTTTGTGGTGGTAGTTGATGTTGTGGTGGATCATTGTTGACGGGTGGATTGTCACCGTTCA
Source organism: Chrysanthemum seticuspe (assembly GCA_019973895.1). Taxonomy (NCBI): domain Eukaryota; kingdom Viridiplantae; phylum Streptophyta; class Magnoliopsida; order Asterales; family Asteraceae; genus Chrysanthemum; species Chrysanthemum seticuspe. The sequence goes on from BPTQ01000008.1 coordinate 318,845,855, forward strand.
TGATGAAAAGTGACAAGGTTACAAACAAAAACACGAAGAAGGGGGATAGACTACAAGAAAGTTAATAAAAAAGAAAAAAAGCTCATTTGATAGGAATCAAGCGAGTGAACCTAATTGAGATAGAAGATGAACCAGCTATTCTACTCCCCGGCAGCGGCGCCAAAAACTTGATCGGTGGTTCAGGGTCGAAAGCTTCCTTTTCCAAGAGCAAGCTTTACAACCAACTAGGCAGTGTACCTAATCATTGCAGTGTAGTATGGGTAAGAACAGGGGGTTGATCATTCTCTAGGGGAATAGAGATTCTAGTCGATATATATGACGAAAAGGCAAGGGTGAGGGTGATTCTTTTTAGACTTTTTTTTAAAGCAATTAAAATCTCGGGGTTTGAAGAGTGGGGAGTTTTGGTCTTTTACCAATTAAACTAGTAAACAACTTAAATAAAAACTAATTAAACTAAAGCTATAGATTGTAGGAAGAGTTCTTATGATAACTAAAAGCGTGTTTACTTAGATTTACTTACTCCTAATTATCTTTTATTGGTCGGTTGAATTGTCATATCCTTGGTTAATTGGTGTGTTATATTCCATGTTTTAGTCATAGGGCGGTGCCAAATTCCCTAATTCTATGAGTGCATAAGTCTCCTCTAGAACACCCGGGATCACCAAGTACCGAGGTATCTCTCCCGAATATCCTAGTATCTACAAGCCACAACTCACGCAATAAACACAACGAGAGCCTACTACTGCACTCTAGGGTTAATAATCGCTATTTAGGACGTTCAAACTCACAACAATGAAAGAAGAAGTCAGTTTTCCTCAATATAGCGTGACAACCAATTAAACAAGAGGCAACGTAACAATAATTAATAACTAGGTTTCATTGGATCTAAGCAAACACTAATTAATTTAGTTACATATGATAAAGATGCAAGAACACAAGCAAGCAATCATAAATGAATTAAACATGGTGATATAATAGATTAACAAACTTATCTTTGATATTTAATGAGGGGTTAAAATCCCCTAAGAGCTGTCCAAGTCGGACTAAAGACGTTTAGGGTTTTCTCTCTAAAATAACACACAAAATACAGAAAATTCAAGGTCTATATATAGATTTTACAATTGCGACGGCGTCGCCTTTTGCTGGTGACGCCGTCTGATCACCGCCATTAGGGTTTCGCCTTTGCCAAGTCATCACTGGGACGACATCGGGTAGAAGATATTGACGCCATCTGGGTTGTAGCGGACGCCGTCTTGAGAAAGAGTTGGCCTTCTGGTGTAGAAAGTAAGTGCGACGGGCATGTGGAAATACAAGTGACGCTATCACTTGTTAAGATCAGAAAGTGATCTGAGCCATCGCTTGAGAGAGTTTGGACCATGTAGAAGGCGATGGCGTCGCCCTTGGATTTGGGGCGCCATCCGGAATGCTGTTTGCAACATGTTTTCTTAACTTAGCCGTTTTCTTCATATTTTCGTCCAAAAATGCTTCATTCCAGCATTTTGCTTTCAAATGACCTAAAATGTGAAAAGGAATAATTTTAAGCAGTAACGGATATAAAATGTAACGATTTAGGGCTTAAATGACCCCCTGAAAACGTATGTTTTAAATCCTTATCAGGAGAGAGGATCAATTCCTTTCTCTTTAAGAGAATTAACCATGGACAACATACCACTCCAAGGAATTTGGCTTGAACGATGCGTGAAGACATAAAAAATACCTCCATTGTGGCCATAAATCACCTTAATCACTTTGGCCCAAAGATCAATATGGTTGTGTAAGAACCTCCAAATCCATTTAAACAAAAGCCCAACATTAAGCGCATAGATGCTTCCAATACCGAGGGCACCCAGCTTCTTGCTAACAAGACATTTTTTCCAACTCACCTAAGTTATCTTTTTCTGAACTAACTCACCACCAATAAATAAATTGTTTCGCATTGACTCTAGCTTGGAACAGATGGAGACATGCACCAAGTAAAGTGACATAAAATACGTAGGAAGACTCCCATGAACCGACTTAATAAGAGAGAGGTGACCACCAACAGAAAGTAAACGAGCTTTCCAATGAGAAAGGTTGAAGGAGAATTTTTGAATGATGCCTTCCCAATTTGAACACCTAGCCATCTTACAGCCTACAGGAACACCGAGGTACTTCATGGGCAATTTAGCAGCCCCACAACCTATGACATTAGCCATATCGAAAATATCCTCATCAGAAACACAAACACCTAACAGATTGCTTTTTTGGACATGTATTTTTAACCCGGAGACTAAGAAAAAACACCAAAGAATGCACAACAGGTTATGGGCGTTTGTGAGAGACCATTCACCAATAAAGAGGACATCGTCTCCGTAAATAAGATGTGAAATGCACATATTATCGTTACCAATGGAAGCACCAATATAGATACCCGTGTCCACTGCTTTACAAATAAAAGCATGCAAACCTTCCATAGCCAAGATAAAGACAAAATGAGACAAGAGATCTCCTTGTCTTAGGCCCTTTGAAATCTCAAATTCAAACGTAGGAGACCCATTAACCGAAAGTGAAGTACGAGCATTAAGAAGGCAACCTTTAATCCCAGAACGCCGTCTGAGACCGAACCCAAGCTTGTCCATGACCAAATCAAGAAAATCCCATCTCTAAGAGTCCAAAGCTTTCTCAAAATCCACCTTATGAGTTGTTTCTTGCGCTTACGATACCAATCCATAACTTCATTTAAAATAAGAGGATCATCAAGGATATCTGCCCTTGATTAAGACAGATTGCTCCGGGCTAATGCAACTACCAATCACCGTACTAATTCTGTTGGCTAAAATTTTCCCAATAATTTTATATTGGCATCTTATTAAACTAATAGGGCGAAAATCCGTAACTAGCGGTTGGAGACCTTAGGGATCAAAGCTATAAACGAAGAGTTACGTCCTTTTGGGAAGAGTTACATCCTTTAAAGATACTTATGTTATGATGCACATGCAATTTTTAATAACATGCAATTATTGAAGTCCATAAGTGATTTGTTTACATGACACGAGACAACAACAATAATACTCAATTCTGCCAAAGCGATATGATATACTAAAATTTTACACACTTAAAATATTGTGAAGTGATAAAATATGATGCTAAACATGTTAAACTTGTAAGTAGAAGCTACAAAACTAGATTATAATTGTATCATAGTAATAAATGAGATTGGAGTGTATGCACATTTTATGCAATTTGTCAAGATAGTAGTATTCTGCTGTGATCACTGAATTGTAACCCGTGCATGGGAGCTTGGACATTACTACTCCGTATTATATACTTGAAGATGCATGAGGAGAAGATGGACTTATTTTCAACTTGTAGCACTCATTATTTGGTTAAGGGAATCCATCACCTTTTCACCATGGGGTCAAAAGGAGATACCCCTCAATGCTCAATTATTCACCCACCTAAGCATGCCATAGCATCAAAACAACTCACATGTCGAATCAACGGTCTCGAAATAAACAACACCACGATAATTATATGATATACGAACAAACGATCGATCTGCATGTTTGGATCATGGGACGTGTCATTCATACGTTTATGCAAAACGGATAGGATATTCGTGCCTTATTTTTGCTCTATTGTGCTAAAAAGTTTTTTTACTAGCTATAGTAAGATATCAAGATTCCTTTTCTTGTGAGTTAATTTGTGGCATGGTGCTTGCAATTCGATTTGCGGTGCAAAACTGCAAAAGCTTTCGAACTTAACTCAAAATCTGAAGTTATTTTAGGGTTTATTATATTAATCAAAATAATGTACACTATATGTAGTGTTATGATACAATTATTTGAAGTCTTGAAAAAGGTGACCTAACACAAGAGAGAAGATAATATATGAACACACAGTGTGATCGAATGTTTGTACTTTGTACGAGGAAAGAGTGTCATCTTTTACATGTATTTTTTGAAGACAAAAATCAAAACCATGATTCTTATTCGTTCGTACGGGTGTTAAAAGAAGAGAAATAATGCAAACAAGATGATGAAGGGTAGCCACCAATGAGGTGCTCCGGATGTTAAATTCCATGTAAAAGTGAACAATGTGAAATGTAACTTTTAGGTAATTCAATATTTTATGTAAAAGTGGATATTTTACATCCATTCCATTTACTTTCATAGATACATGATTATAACGGGGTTATTATATAAAAAAGTCAATAAAGCTTGCGGGAAATTTGTCCTAAGTCACTAAAGTTTAATAGTTGTCATTCAGGTTACTCAACGTTAAAAAGCAAACATGTCTATAATTTCAGCGATTTTTACGTTCATTTTTTTTATATGTTAAGTAACAAAAATGTCATGTCTTTACAAGTTCAGTGACCTGAATGACAACTTTCATAAGTTCAGTAACGTGGTTGACAACTTTCATAAGTTGAGTAACCTGAATGACAACTTTTAAACTTTATTGACTTAGGACAAATTTTCCGCAAACTTTAGTGATTTTTTTGTATAATAACCCGATTATAAGGTTAATGTCAATACGTTATTCGACATAAGAGGGTTAATTTCATGATAGATTGTTGATTGTTATGTCGATATTACTCGTGTAGCTAGTTTGTGCCATTTGACGATCTATAGATTAGGATTGGGGTGAACGCGCATATGATACGATATGTGTAGGTTAACTAGAAAGACAAAAGCTATGGCTCGTGTTCATATATGTACCTAAATTTGTTTTTAGAGAGTAAAAATGTGTCTAATGAGTATTTTGACATTATGATACGTGATGTTGTCTTTTGCAAGTGCAGTATTGCATGTCAAGTTTAGGTTAAACATATTTGAAGCCTCGTTACTCATTATCAAGATATTCTTTATGTTATTACGGGTCCAAGAAGATCTTGTGCCAGGAAGGTAAGTGAAGTAAAAGTTTTTATGGTGAAATCGCTTTAATAAGAAGCATTTGCATGGATCAAAGGAGTATAAAATAATTAAATATGTAGTAACATGGGTACAAGATCTAATTCAATGAGTATGAGAGCATGCATTTTTGTCATAATCATCATATGCATTTAACTATTTAGAACTTAGTCCTAAAGTACATTTAAAAATGTTAAGAAAAGGTTAAAGACTTCAATTCAAAGTTAATAAAAAAAGAGTTAAGAAAAAGTTAATGACTATAGTGCAAAAGGAAACCATAAAACCCTTCAAGGCTTGAAAAGGAATTGATAGTTCTTTTTTCAAGAGTGTACCTACATTAACAACTTGCATGGGTCGCACAATCATGCCTATAAAAAGAATTGAGTTTTATAGTGTAAAAGTTATTGTACTTATTAGTTGGTACAATATTTCAACTATTTCAGAAATATCATTTCATTTGTTATTGCAATCTATCTAGTATTTACAAGTTGGTTTTTGTAATTTGCCGAATAAACTCTCATTCGAGTCATTTCGTCCTTCCATGTGTGTATCGTATTGTTAAGTTAGTTTACGTATCCATATACACGATGCCGGCTCGACCATTAAGCCACTAAAACAAACGCTTCAGGCTCCATATATTTTAAAGGCCTAAAAAAAAATTGTATGTGCTAATTATAAATTATGTGTTCAATAAAATTATACAACAAAAGTGAGACTCAAATTATGTGCTACAAGTATAGTTAACTTATTAAATAGTCACAACTGGTAAAAGAATTTTTTTTAACAGAAGTCTCAATTTAGCTCAATGCAAAATGGTCAAAACATAACACAATTCATTTTTGCAAATTACAAACATTTTTCTCCGCTCTTTCAATCATAATTTGCTTGAGAAAAGAATATATTGTTCTAGCTATTTACATTTACTTTATTTTAGCTGCTTTATAGATTAATGAGCATTTATAGTTAGAGCATCTTCAACAATAACATAAGTTAAACTAGGGGTGAGCATGGGGCGGGGTGGGGCGGTTTTATGGTAAAACCAAAAACCGAACCGTATATTTCGGTTTTTGGAAACTACAAACCGTTTGGTTTCGGTTTTTTCGGTTTTTGACATTGAATCGGTTTGGTTTCGGTTTTTTTCGGTTTTTTCTTACTTGAAAACAAGCAAGTTTTAATCTTATATATGAAGTTTACAATTCTAAGTTTTCAAGCAAAAATATTTAAACAAATATCAATAATAGCATATTATCTAGCAATCCAAAAGCGTCGAAAAAACGTACAAAACAACCAAACATCAATCTAAAATCTAAAATGCGCGTCTTTGCGGCTTTGCACTTTTCGTTCGCTTACGAGAATTGTAGGGTAAATTTTCAAAGAACACTATTGTTCGAAAACAAAGATATAAAATCTATAAATAAAAAAAAAAATTAATGTATAGATAGTAAACAACACATTTTTTTTAATAGATAAAGTTTTATACTTAAATCTTTAAAAACAAATAGCAAATCTTTTATATAGATAAGTTATATAAAAACATATAAAAAGGTGGGGCGGGGCGGTTTTCTCGGTTCCGTTTTTTTATAAAACCAAAAACCGCCCCAAACATTCTGTTTTTATAAAATTCAAAACCACCGCCATCGGTTTGTCAAATGGGGCGGTTTTTTCGGTTCGGCTTTTTCGGTTTTTTCGGTTTCGATTCGGTTTTTGTGCTCACCCCTAAGTTAAACTTTAACATCTGTCACGTCAGCGTCATATCAGCTTTAACATTTCACCTTAACATCTCCAAGAAAACACCCACAATGTTTAACATTCTAAGTTAAACTTTAACTTACCAACAATTTACAAAAACAACCCCTCATTTAGGAGCAGAAATGAAAAAAAGAAAAAAAAAAAGAAAAGAAATGCAATTAACGCCTGTTGGTGTGTTAACACCCAACAATAACTTGGGAATAACATGGCGGCCACAATGGTTAACATCGGTTTAACACCGAATGTTAAACAATAACATTTTTTTTGGGGGGGGGGGGGGGGGGGGGGGGAGGCATTATTGTTGGAGATGCTCTTAGCTAATTATTGAATAATGTCAGCCCGAAAACAAAAAGCAGTATAAGAAAAATCAAAGACTTTATTTGAGATCTCGTTTTAGGCCTCTCGAGGGCTTGAGACGGACTTGCATATACATGCTGTATTTTTTAAACGACAAACTTAAACACGCATTAATGTTACACTTAGAGTGAAGGGTATCATGGCTAAGCCATGCCTCTTCATTTGGGCCCCACATGTCACATCACTTCAACACACCCACTTAAAAATACCCCTCATTCACAATTAACCTCAACCTCTTCACTTGGGTCTCACCCACTCAAACTACACACACTCATTCAAACACAAAACACAATTTAAAATCAAAAAAGAAAATAAAGTTGTTGTCTTTTTCTTCGTCACTTCCCCGGCGAATTGCAAAGTGGCGAGCCATGGTGGTGTCGTGGCTAAGGGTGGCGAGTGGTGGCGAGCCATCCACATAGGATTGGCGAGTGTGCTTCGTTACGATACTCATCACTCTTATGATCCAAGAGACTCGAACCCTCAACCGTCTTACTTACAATATTTCTATATGCATGAATAATAAGTTAGAAATCACTGCGATGATAGCTTCAACAATCAACATAGACCTTCTAAATTTTGCACCACACTCTTACATGGTGTATAACATACCCTGTGTTGGACGGTTTTCCCATGGTGTTTTATACTTTTATTGTACATTATTATATGTTTAAGATATAAAATAACTAGTAAAAAGCTTTCAAGGGACCAGAAAAATAAAGTAAAGATTTTTGCGTTGGTTTTACTTGTATTACGTGGGTACTCTACCTTCTCCTTCTAATTTACACAACTTTTTCACGTCTTTTGACACCATCTATTCATTTATCTTTATATATTATTAGCAAAATGAGTAACCGAGTAAATCTATTATCAACCTTTCGTAAATGGGAAACGTACCTGTATACTTTTTCTGCATTAGTAAAGGATATAATTTGAGATCACTTGTTTAAGATGTTAGTTAATTTGGAGGAAAATTTTTCAATGAGATTATCAAATTGCACGTAATTACAATTTTAAATCTATGTTTCACACATTCAAAATTTAATAAACTAGTACCATTATTGGATGAAAGTAAAACCTCTCATTCGACTTCCGACTATGTAATCGTAGGATGACAACAAAAATATTGTTTTTTTTTTCACTTAAAACAAATTGTTATCAAATTAAAAAAAAGTGTCATTAAAAGTATTAACAAAAATAAAAAATAAAAAAACAAAAAATCATTATTATGTGCTTCACCTGCATTTAAAAAATGTAGGCAGAAGACCAGTAAGTAAAAATCTACCTATAGTGACATAGAAAAAGTGTGAGGATATATTATTTTTGTCTTTTAAAACATATTTTGTACAAAAAAATATATCATTAAATCTCAAATTTTAAACTTTTTATTAGGTCACTAGTTTTACAAACACAAGTAATATAGAAATAGATAAGGCAATTGAACAAGAACCAAACACACACACACGATAATATAACACGGTTATGCGTAGAGGTGAATGAAAGGAAATAACTTGAACAACCAATCTTCAAATGAAGGTTTACAAGAGTATTTATAGGAGGAAAGCTAGGGCAACACTCCTAGTTTCCATCCTTTCCTTAATGGACTAAAGCCTAGGCTTATGGGCCTTCTACATAAGCCTAAGGCTAATTGCAAACATAAAGGCAATAATAAAGCTAACTATTACATATTAATTACAAACACTTGATTATGGTTTAGGAGTGATTCCAACAATCTCCCCCTCAAGTGTTGGTGATGAACGGTGAAGGCACTGATGTAATAGTAGCTCTGACGTCTTCTGACTTTCTTCTTTCTTGTGAGAAGAATTGCCTCGATTCGAACAATCTCCTCAATGTAGAGAAATTGTCTTCTTTGAACGGTTATGTTTTGACGTCATCTTTAACTTTGTTCTTTGATTATTGTTCTTTGTGGTGAAAGTGACAGTATGTTGTTGTCTGCATCAAGTCTGCCTCAGGTCTGCTTCGCTACTACAGTGTCTCCACGTCATTCTTCAACATGCTCACACGCTCTTTGACGTTGGAATTCAGTACTGATGAAGTTCTTTAAGTCTTTTAACTTTGTAGATTCTTTGATTTGATGAAGAATCATTCTGACTGTTGTGTTGCTTTATGATAGAACTTCCATTAGTGATGATGTTGGCGTGAGCATGAGAAGAATCAGCACGATCATCCCGCTCCGGAGCTTCCATAAGAAGAAAAGATTTCAAACGGTTAGTAATAAGCGGTTTCCGGCACTTACAAGTTTGAACTTCGAGAGTGTTAACAACATAGTGTGAAAACACAACTCTAATTCTCACAAACGCCGTTCCTGAACTGGAGTCCCACAAGTGAGATAATGCGATGTACCGAAGTACATCTACAGTTCAGATGAGTCGCTGAAGTACACCGAATTATCACCTCACGACTGTAGACCGTTTGAGACACACTAAGCGTAATCCACGGGGAGTTACCGAAGTGACCTGCTGTCAGGGCTGTTTGATGTTGACCCTGGCAGGAGTTTCCATTCAATCACTGAGGATCACAGTTGTGAACCTCTCATAAATGTTCTCGACATATTGCTAAGATCTGTGAAGGACTCGATATGAACCACTAATGATCTTATTCGTTGATCAACAAGTGATGAAATGTCAAGTGTACCTAAGAGGTCTTTTGATGAATCTCGTGGCTCTAGACTCAATAGTGCGTTTTGGTTTTCCTGAACGGAGACTAGGGAGAGAGTCTCCTTCTTCAATACCAGCGATCTCTAAGAGAAAGCTAATAGTTTACGTAGGGTTTCCTGTGAGAATGATACAAGCTTCTGTAGAGAGAAACTTGAGTGGTTAAGAAGGTTTAGTGCATGCGTCACTGGGTCCATGACGACTTTTAATCTTCAATACCGGCGTCACTAAGTGACAACCAGTAGCATATGAATTGAACCCGGTGTCTGCCCTAAGTTGAATAACCTGGAGGGCTATTTCTTTTCACCCTTTTCTTTGCATTTCTTTTTAATTCTTCAACTCCTTCTTTCTCCGATTCTCATTTTCTCCTTTTTATAATCGTACCTAAGGACTTCTAAGTACTAACTATTTGTGATGTCCTTGGGTAGATCCCTCCGGCTCTGGCGGATCATAGGACGGTTATTCCTAACCTTAGTCACCTTATAACTCCATGACTAACCTATGTTGCCATTAAAACCACTGTTGTGAAGAATCTCTCAAAGGGTTTGTAAATGAAAAACATGTTTGAACCACAGTGAGAGTTTTATCTTTTAGCAGAAATACTCCCCCTCCACATGTGCTTTAGAGTTTTGACGGAAATATGCACAGTGTGGGAAGAGCGCGCAATTTAGAATTGATCAACTCAAGATAGACAATCCCCCGCGAGACACGGTTACGTTGTATAGTTAAAGAGTTACATTGTCAGCTTTTAGGTGACAACTAGCTCTAATAACTACCTTGAAGGTGTAGACAAACCTCGAAAGGTTGTCATACCCGTCAGAGTTCATGTCTACCAAGAGTTTCTCGAATGGTACTTTCTACTCGGACAAGTCCTTTGCGAGACACGTTTACATTACTAGCGAACTAGCTTGAAATTATTACCCGTCCAGGACGAGTCTTTTCGAGTTACTAACAGTTTAGTACCGTCAATTCGTTGGTTAAGTCTGTTACACAAAGATTCATTTGCATTTACACAACATATTTCTTATCACATAATTTTCTCCCCCTAAAAAATGGCATATAAAATGTTATTTTTGAAAAGTTGAGAATAAATATGACCATTTCGAGTGTTGCGGGAAGATGACCATTATGAACAATTTGTGAACAAAGTTTTAATTCAAATACTCCCCCTCAACTAGTGATATAAACGGTTGAGGTTTTGAAAATCATACGGGGAAGTACTTATCATTTTGAGCAAAACCTTGAAAAATGAAAGGTTTGATAGGTTTTACTCAAAAGTAAGAAGCTTTCGCTCCTTTTATAAGGATTGTGGCACTGAAGCGTACCACATGGTCCTTTCTTGACAATTACGGGTTGTACACTGTTATGTGTGCACAAGCCATGGACATATATAATCACACATCCAAATGTATAATGAAAGAAACAATTCAAGGGGTACCAGGAAGTGCAGTGATGTCGCCAGGAGTGCGAACAGGGCGTTGATAGCCGGTGATGTTAATCCTGGGTCGACCACCAACAAAGCTTTCCAACGTTCTGAACTGATCCCTTCGAAACAACCTTTCATCAATCATTCCGATGATCCACCTCACATCCCTTCGATCCTGAGAATTCCATCGCTTAGGAGACCCAATCTTGTGACGAATGTCCTTCAACCTATAGGACAATCCGTCCCTAACCATCTTCAAAGTGTGATCCCCAAACTTGTGAAGTTCACTACACGCCATTAAGCAATTTCTTTGTAGTTCACTACGGTAAACGACGCCGAAAGGTTTGCTGATGAGTGTATATTGTGAGAGCTGGTTGATGTCGGGAAGATCTAGCTGAGGTGGTGTGAAGTTGACACGGGTCTGATAAGATTCAACTGCCAGCTGAAGATCTTCTACACGTTCCTTGATGACTATGCGTCTGATGAAGATGAGCAGTGACTTGATGAATTCACGTTGTACTTCGGTTGAAAATTGCCTCATGCGACCCTGTACTTTGGCAAGGTACATGTCTTCAATGTCGTTGATAGACAAATTCTCAAAGTCAGCCTCAGAGAATGCATAATCTTTTTCATCTTGTCGTTTGACCACGATATTCTTTAGGAAAGTGTAGTCCCACTTAGATGAAAGAGCAACGTGTTTGATGGCAACGATATCCTTAGTACTGAACACTGCATGTTGAGACTTCCGAACCTGACAGCTTCGGTAGTAGATTCTTCGACGTTCCGGCCAGTGATGAATCCCGTACATTGCATCTCGGTCGTATGCTTCCACTTTGTCAGAGAACAAGTGATTGGCACGTTCCTCGATGGCTATGCAGTTCGAGTATATAGCTGCTGGGAATGGAAGTGTCAACGATGTAGCGTATTTCCTTGAACCATCGCCACCATGTAGAAGAAATTCCAGGTCTTTGTTGAAGAAATATCTGAATGGAATCCTCAGTTCATCTGGTTGGCCGATCGTTGGTAGTGGTTTTGACCAGTCGGTGTAATATGGAGGGTTGTCCCGTTTAGTGAAGTCGACGTTTGCTTATGGGTTGAGCCAATCCATGTTGTTAGACATAGCTCGAGCAATGTTTTCAAGGTGATATTCAGCCTCGATGGCACTTTCTGAGCTATCTTTCCACAGTTGAAAAGCTTCATTCTTGATTCGCCTCAACTCGGATTTCGTCATCTTCTTCACATGGAACTTTTCTTGCATAATTTTAGCATGCTCCAATGTATTACCGTCTACCAGATCTTGACCTTCTTCAGGGTAGGGAGTTGAGTTAACAAGTGTAGAGAACCATTCAAATTCCTCTGTTTTATCGTCATCTAGCCATGATACGACGTCAGCCATGGGCGCCTTCTTCTTCTTCTTCTTTTGTTTTGGCCTAGATGAGGATTCTGGTTTCTTAACTTGTTTGGGAGAGGGGGGTTGTTGTAGGGGCTCAAGGACCTCTTCATCGTCACCACCCGTATACTCAAAGTGATCACCGGTTTTATGAGTCAGAGGTGGTAACTCGGAATCGTCCTGAGGTTTATCTGTAGAAGAACGAGGAGGAGACCTTTGTCGAGTAGGAGTCCGTTGGAGAGGAGGTAACATAGAAGATGATTCACCAGAATTCTTCTGATGTTTAGCTTTATCATGCTTATCCTGATCCTTATCTTCATCGTCTCTAGGACGTTTAGGCTTTTCTGCTTCGAATCTACATGCTTCTTTGAGTTGGTAGTCCAGCAATGCTTGAAACAGCTTTCCTTCCTCAGAAGTAAATGTCCCAGATCGTTTAGACAATTGTGTGACAAGCTTGGCCACCAATTCATTATCCGAGAAAACTACAGGATCAGATGGATTGATTGTGACGGTTAAAGGTGTTGATCTTATAGTTTGCTTGGCTATCTGCATAAGATTCGAATATAGTTGTCTGGTAAACATCTCCTTTGTGACTTTAGGAACGATATCCTGAAGGTACTTGTTAGTGTAACCTTCGATCATTTCGTTCAGTTCCTCTTGACGATGACTTTTCATGAACTTCTGAACAAATTCCCTTTCTTTCTGTATCTTGTCATTCTCATCATTTAAGTACTGTATTTGGTCAGCAAACCAATTCAGTTTTCTGTGGAGCATGTCCTTCTTTCTGACTTGTTGGACAGCTTTCACAATTCTTTCATGAGTATGAGAAATCCAAGATCGAGGTGGTTTCTTCACAGATTTGGATGTTGATTTGGTTGATTTCTTTGATGGTGGTGGTGAGGAGTGAGATGAAGAATCTGATGAGGAGGAGACATGAGGAGACCCGGGGTCCTTGGGCGGTTAAGAAGTTTCCTTCTGTGAACGTGTAGGACTTTCCAGAAGCAACATGTCATAATCAGCATCTTTATCTTTCTCAGACTTCTCAGTTTCAGGTTTCTCAAACTCATATTCGATAGTGTCCTCCACAAGCTTTTGTTGTTGCACAAGAATGGTGGCACCAGATCCCTTATCGGGTCGATTAACCGCATCAGGACCTGGTGAAGAGTGGACAGCACCACTTGATCCTCCGGGGCCACCCATTTGTTCTTGTTCAAATTCTTTAGCTTTTTGAAGGTGTCTAACTAATTTAAACTTCTTCCTGTAGGATTTATCCAATTGCTCTTCATCACTTTCCGAGCTTTCTTCATATGGCACAAGTACAGGAGCCTTTCCTTTTCCTAGATCAGCTGGAGGACTAGGAGGTTTCGGTACTGAAGGATTGTCATCGTTTGCAGTTTCAGAGTATGTAATCTCTTCATCTGTGTCAGTACCTTCAGAGCTTTCGTCCAAAAGCTTTCTTTGCGGTTCAGGTGTGGGAATAGGTTCAGCTTCCTTTACGGGAACAATCCTTTTACGAGGAGGATTCCTTTTGGGAAGCTTCCTATAACTTTCAGAACTTACTGCACTTCCAGCACTTCCTCTTCTAGTTCTCCGAGTAGGAGTTCCTGAAGGTTTTTCATCAAGATGACCGACTTTGCCTTCTTTTACTGCTACTAGATACCTTTTGTACGTTTCAAGCTTCTTGAGTTCTTTAGATAGAAGGTGATCAGGCAGTACGGCACCCTGCTTCTTAGTTGTCGATTCCTTGATTCTGATAGAAAGGATAGGTTCGGACAACAAGTCATGATTGTCGGGGTCATTGAGCCTCTGTGGAATATCAGGATTGAGTCCAAGTGCTCTCTGGATCAAAAGCTTTGTGTATCTGATATAGGGAATCTTTGAGCCAAGCTTCTTGTGAAATAGCATCATGTCCTCCCATATCAGTGCTTCGATTTCGATGTCCTTCTTATTGATCAAAGACCAGAAGATTTGCAGTTCCATGAGCTTTGGATGCTCATAACCACTGTCACGACCAGAAACAGACTTGGTAATGATGATGTAGAGGGTTCTCCACGGTTGAGGAATATTCTTAAGCTCCACGTGAGAATGCTTAGTAACAACCCCTGAAGCTTCATCATAACCAATGTCAAGAAGAAATTGCAGAACTGTCTCTTCAGTAGGTGTAGCAAAGAAGTCAGTTGGCTCGATTTCAGGAATGAGAAGAACAGCCCGTAAGTCTGTATGAGTGATGGTGACTTGTTTGTGGTTAAGTGTCACTGTCACTGCACTTTGACCTGTGATCCTCTGCATAGAATTCCAGAATTGTTGAATGTATATTTTCGGTACAGTAGCAGAGTGTGAGAGCATGTTCTGGTAGGGATGATTCCTTAGAATATCCACAGCAATGAGACAAGAAGATTCTGAGCATGTGAGGGTTTCAAAGTCAACCCTGAGGTTATTCTTTCCAATCTTTCTCGGATAGCCATTTGGGAAGATATCAGCAATAGTGAGAACCTCAGGTGCATCCACATCCATTTGAGCAGCCATGTCGTGATCTGAAATAACATTAGCCAAAAGAGCCAACATATCGAAAGACATAATGTTAGTCAACAGAAGGTTTTATTGTCTAGTTATTGAATGTACAGTGTCAATGATTGTTACGAGTCCTAAGTCACTTGTTTGTCCAATAGTCTAATGACGTCGTGAAATGTTTCGTGAGTTAGTTAACTTTAAGTTTTAAAGTTTAAGTTATCACTTATAGTTCACAACATATCAAACGTTTAAGTTTATTAGTGACATTATTGGATTCGTGACGATGTGATTTGTTTATTAACAAGTTTGTACACGTAACAATTCATAATGAAGGTCAATCCAGGCTTAGGCGTAGTTTTGGCAAAGTTAAGCGTAAACAGTAATGACATACGCGTAGACGAAAGCTTATGCGTAGGATCCTAACTTACGCGTAAGAAATGTTACGCGTAGGAAAAGGGGACCTTATGCGTAGAGCTTACGCGTAGGCGCATATAAACCTTACGCGTAAGGCTTACTCGTAAGAGTAGACCTTATGCTTAAAGGTCACTGTTTACGCATATCCTTCACAGGATACGCGTAGTCCCACTATAGAACCTTATGCGTAACAGTTACGCGTAAAATTTCTCTTACGCATAACTTTCTACGCGTAAGGTGATCCTTATGCGTAGAGATTCAAATGACCTTGATTCTGAATTTTTAAGCGTAGCAAGCCTGAAATAAATTCATCAAATCAGCAATCTTAACATGTATATTCATTTTTACAACAGATCATGGCATGACGACACATTAAACATTTACGCGTAGAAAGTCATACGCGTAGGTCAAAACCCTAAGGGTTATGAATTACGCGTAAGATTTCTAACCATGGAAATTGCACCAAACTTTTTCTGGTAGGTCTTAGATGTTATAAGAGTCTAATAACCAAGTTTTAACACTCGATTTGTGATGAATCAAAAATACCCAAGCTTTAGAACTTTAAACCCTAATTCCTAATTCTGAGTAAATCAGTGTTTCTGGGTTGTTATAGAACCTAGATATCATCAATTCAACATCATATAACCATAACACAACAATCTTTTTGACCAGAAACATACACATTTGAAAACACTCAAAATCATGCATAAACCCTAATTTTGAAAATCATTCAATTCGAGTTTCTGGGTTTGTTTTGAGGATAGAAAACATATCATTGATGTTATTAAAACATTTTGACATTATCTTTTAGCCACAAAGACATAACACATGATCATGTGTTCTTACGCGTATGCGAAGAACACAAAATCACCCATATAAGTAGATTTGACCGTTGGATTCATTTGAAAATCAAAACCAATGTTTAAAAACATGTTAGAAACATTAATCCACTTACAGTTTGATGATCAAAAACACAGATTGGATGAACGATTTTTAGGCGTAGGATCTTTTAGGTGTAAGTAATAAATGTGATGGAATAGTTAGGTGGAGAGTGGTTTTATTAAAATGACTTTAACATTTTGACAGTTTTGTTCCCTCCACCTTTTCCTTTTTCATACAAAGCCATTGAACTTCCATTTTGGTTACCAAACAAAGATTTTGAGAAAGAAACTTGACGACACTCCCCCTCGACTTAAGAAACTAATGAAAGGTTATAAATTTTAGTCCGAGGAGTGTCATTTAGCCAGAAAAGTTTACCACCATTGATAAAAGAAGCAACCGGGATATGATAACATGCAAGTACACAGATGTTTTGAAACAGTTAAGTGATACTTTTCTCCCCCTCAACACTTGATCGTAAAAAATACTAAATTTTTGAAAGATTATAGTGTTGATGGAAGAAATGTACTTGCCATGTTGAAAGAACATTAGATTAGAAGAATATTTTTGTTGTTTTATAAGATTTTATATTTTTGTATTTTGTTTTTGAAAAATTATTTACAAAAGAGATTTTGGTGTTTGACAGGTTTTTAAGACTTTTTTAAGAGGTCATCCAATTCCTCTTGAGTCAAACACCTCATACTAATCCGGTGGACCAACTCATTAAACCGAGCAGGAGGCAAGGCTTTGGTGAGTAGATCTGCCAATTGGTATTCTGTACCCACGAAGTATAATTCAACGGTACCATGTTCCACGTGGTCCTTGATGAAATGATAACGAAGATCGATGTGCTTTGATTTCGAGTGCTGAACTGAGTTGCACGAGATCGCTATGGCACTCCGATTGTCACAGTACATCGGGATTCTGTCAAATACGTAACCATAGTCTTTGAGTTGTGTTCACATCCATATGACTTGAGCACAACACACGGACATGGCTACATATTCTGCTTCGGTTGATGACAGCGATGTACAATCCTACTTCTTTGATTGCCAAGACACCAGTTTATCACCAAGAAATTGTAGAGCTCCTGAAGTACTTTTCCTTGAGTCTAAGCATCCTACGTGATCAGCGTCTGAAAAAGCGATTAGTTCAAAACCAGAATCCTTCGGATACCAGATCCCCAAGTTAATGGTTCCCTTGATGTATCGGAGGATTCTTTTAGCCTCAGAGAGGTGGGTTTCAGTTGGTCGCGACTGATAACGGGAGCATAGATAAACGGCAAAGACAATATCAGGTCTGCTAGATGTTAGATACATGAGAGACCCAATAATACTTCGGTATTTGGTAGGGTCCACTAATTTCCCATGTAAATCAGCGTCTAGCTTCTTGGTATGAGTCATTGGTGTGGCATAAGTATCACAGGTTTTCATTCCAAATTTGTTTAACAATTCAAGGGCATATTTGGATTGACTCAAGAAAATACCACGGGGTGATTGATGAACTTGTAATCCTAGAAAGAATGTAAGTTCACCCATCATGGACATTTCAAAATTTTTCTTCATTAGTTTTGCAAAAGCGATTGAAAACTTTTTATGTGTAGACCCAAAAATGATGTCATCCACGTAAATTTGAACAATTAATATATGTGCCCCGTGATATTGTATAAAAAGAGTTGGGTCAACCGAACCTTTGGTGAAATTATTAGCAATGAGGAAAGATGATAGCTTATCGTACCATGCCCGAGGGGCTTGTTTGAGACCATAAAGAGCTTTGTTCAGTTTGTAGACATGGTTCAGGAACTCAGGATCAACGAATCCTTCGGGTTGGCTGACAAAAACCGTTTCTTTCAGTTGTCCGTTGAGAAACGCAGTTTTGACATCCATCTGAAAGACCGTCATATTCATATGAGCCGCGAACGCGAGAAATATCCGAACAGCCTCAAGACGAGCAACCGGAGCAAAAGATTCTTCAAAGTCTATTCCCTCTTCCTGACGATAACCCTTAGCAACTAGTCGTGACTTGTTTCGGATTACGTTCCCTTCAGCATCCAATTTGTTTTTCCAAATCCATTTGAGACCAATGACGTAGACCCCTGTTGGTCTTTCAACCAGTTCCCATACTTCAAGACGTTTGAATTAGTTGAGTTCTTCTTGCATGGATTCAATCCAGTTGTCTTTTGTCATTGCGTCTTTAATGTTTTTAGGCTCAGATTGGCAGACAGTGAGTGCATGAATGCAATGTTCACCATCTGTGTGAAGACGTTGTCTCGTAACGACTGGTTGATTCGGGTTGCCAATAATATTAGCCAAAGGATGGTCTTTTGTCTATCGATGTGTAGAGGGTTGATGTTGGTATACATTGTGCAGATTTTGAGGATTCAAATGGTTTGTTGATGATTCCGCGACCTCAGGTGTAGCAGTGTCATTAGCAAACGGGTTAAAGAACGCATTTGGATCAAAATCTGCAGGTGGGGGTACTTCATTCAGAATATCATCAGCCGGTTCATCATTGTTGGAAGCGGTTTGTTCAACTGTAGTGTTGGAGTCAACTGGTGTAGGTGCATCTTCAACAGTAGTTGTTGTAGCAGGTGTATCAGGTATAAGAGTATTATCAGGTTGAGCAGCGGAAACAGCGGATACACCTGGAGCACGTTCATCAATATCGTCACTGAACAGCGGAGCAAATAACCTTTCCATTTGTTGACGAGTGAGCTGGGGGCTTTGTTCAGCTGATGATGGGGGTTGAGGGAAGTTTAAACGGTTGTAACCGGGTTCTAAGCTGTTATACTCAGAAGCCATCTCCGTGAGTTCATCAAAATGAGCATGAATCGTTTCCATCACCTGTTTTGTACGACGATTCCAGATCCGGTAACCTTTAGAATTCTCACAATATCCAATAAAGACTCCAATGTCAGCTTTGGCTTTGAGCTTTCCAAAATCATCACGATCATTATTCGGATAGCAAAGGGATCCAAATACATGAAAGTGTTTGAGATTCGGTTTATGGTTGTGGACAAGCTCGAAAGGTGTTTTGTTGTGGCGTTTTGTGATCATAGAACGGTTTTGAGTATAGCATGCAATAGATACAGCTTCTGCCCATAAGTAATCTGGAAGTTTAGCATTGATTAACATTGTTCTTGCAGCTTCCACTAACGTTCGGTTTCGTCTTTCAACAACTCCGTTTTGTTCGGGTGTACGTGCAATAGATGTTTGATGCTGAATTCCCACTTTCTCATAGAATTCACGAAGGGTTTGGTTAACAAATTCAGTTCCTTTGTATGTTCTGATTAGCCTGACGGTGTTGCGGAGCTGAACTTGTATTTTCGTGAGAAAGGTGATGATCATTTGTGGAGCTTGGTCTTTGCTTCGAATAAAGTATACCCAAGTCCAGCGTGAGTAGTCATCAACAATTACTAAGATGTAGCATTTGCCATTGATCGTTTGCACGCGCATCGGGCCACACAAATCCATGTGAAGAAGATGAAGCACATGCTGAGAGCTGTGTTCCACCTTTGAAGGAAAATGAGCACGAGTGCTTTTCCCTTGTTCACAGGCTGAGCAAAGGTGATCTTTAGAATACCGGAATCGTGGGAAACCTTCAACTAGTTTGTGTCGAGCAAGGTTGGTGATGGTTTGAAAGTTTAGATGTGAGAGACGACGGTGCCATAGCCAGGATTTTGTTGATGTTGCCTTTGAAAGTAATCAGATGGGAGATGAAGCAACCATGTCTTGCATAGAGATAGTGTAGAGACTAGAATTACGCGAGCCATACATAAGGTCATTTCCTTGTAGATCACGAATGAAACAAGTTTTCTCCCGGAAAGCAACCTCCAAATCTTCATCACAGAACTGACCTACTGAAAACAGATTGTGACCGAGGCCTTCCACATAGTAAACCCTGCTGATTTCGATGTTCCCATTGACATAATCTCCGTAGCCCATGATAGCTGCGAAGTGATCATTCCCGAACCTGACAGTGCCAATGAACTTTGCAATAAAGTTTGATAACAGTTTAAGGTTGCCTGTCATGTGTCGGGAACATCCACTATCAATAATCCAGAGAATGATCTGTATCACCTGCATTACACACAGACGACACAGATGGAATAGAAGTAGATGTGGAACCCGAAATGTTAGAGGGTTCCGAAGCAGGTATATTAGACATGCACACATTAATGATTTTAGGCATCCATTTAAATCCTAGTGTGTTATATATCCATTTCTGTCATCTATAACTACTCTTTGCTTTAGTCTTATTGAATGCACTAGGTGGTACTACATTCTTAGGAGGTGAAACTGGAGCTACAGGGACAACAATGTTTGCCTTAGAATCTAAAGAGGGCGGTTTACCAAGCACAGACTTAGAAGAATTAGTGGGCTTAGAGGTATTCTGATTCTTAGGATTCCGTAAACGAGAGATTATAGCTTTAGCAACACATTTGTCATGACAATCAGAATTCATACTTTTACGACAAATAACACAAGGTGCATCAGACTGAATATCAAAAGTACTTAACATTTTAGCATTCGTTACATCACTATTTCTATTACATTTGCCAGACGCAAAATCTATAGTGGAAGCAACGTGAGTCTTATTCATAGTCCTAGGGTGTTCTTCTACTTTAGCATTCCTTATTGATCTTTTCTTAGGTCGCAACTTCCTATTCTTCGATTGAGTGCTCCTAGGCTGTGAAGTGCGGACGTTTGGAAAGGACGCAACTATTCCTGTTTCAGTAGAAGGAAGCAAGTTAGCAACTTGTGATTTGGCAGTAGGGATTCTAGGTGCACGATTACTAAGTGTTACAGGTGCTAATCTCTTAATGATGGTTGGCGGAAGTTGTTCATACTTTCCTAACATTTCTCTTAACTTAGAGATAGTGTGAATCAAATCTTGATTTTCAGAACGAATATTACCAGCAAAATTCATGACTTCTCTAGTGTGAGCAAGATAGTGATCAAGTTCGTTGGATGCTTCATGACGAGTCTTATTGAGTAAATCAAATATGACACCATATTCCTGTTTAACTTTTACAAGTTCTTGTTCATATTTTGAGATTTGACTTTTCAAAGACACGTTTTGATCATCCAGTTGCTCAATTTTAGGATCAAAAGATTTTGTTTGCAACTGAGCGATTTTCTTTTGAAAACCAAGTTGTTGGTTGTGAATATCTTTCTCACACCAATTAAGACGACGTTTTGCATTGTAAAGTTCGTTAAGTAATCGTTCATTTTCAGCTTTTAAAGACTCGATTTGAAGCATCTTATCAGTATTCTCAACAGTTACCACAGAGTCAACATTATCAGCAGAGATATAATCAGATGCATGTGGCAAAGAATGGAATAACACAACATTATGGATATCAGCACAGATAACATCTTTCAAGAGTCGATCAACATCTTTTCTCAACATTTTCTTTTTACGTTTAGTATTAGAAATAGATGTTTCAGTTTTCTCGAAAACGACCTTCATCACTCCAAGTTCCTTATGAAAATCCTTTTCCCAAGCTAATGCACAACTTTTCAAATTTTTAACGTTAGGTAAAAGATTTTTCTGAAAAATGTCTCTTTGTTCTCGCACCAGAGGCGATTGAAAATGATCAATTTTGATTTCAGAACGATATTCTATCTCATGTTGTAAAATTTTGAGGTCAGCCATGAAAATGTCAAAATATCTAAGAATTTTTCGATTTTCAGGTTTTGAGTTTACTTCACTGATGGAAGGTAAAGGACCATAAGTTTGTGCATAATCTGGTTGGGGATTAACGTTAGAAGACTCAGGTGTTTTGATGATAACCCTTGGTGTGTTAGAAGAATCCGTTGGTGTGACGAAAGTGACCGGTTTTGAATAATTAAAAGGTTTGTTGTAAACAACAGTTTTTAATTTTGATCGGCTCTCGTCTTCTGCATCTAATTCCTCTTGACGATGATATTCAACAACACTCATAACAGTATCATTAATTTTATATTCTGCACTGGAAACTTCAGGATTTGGTTTGAATGTTTTTAGTGAAAGCTTTGGTTGGTAATCAGCTAGATTTGGTCCATATCCTTTTAGATTGGGTTTTAAAGTAAACTTTTCAATAGCTGTTACTGATTCACCATGTTTGTAAACAACAGTTTTAAACTCTTTAATTTTGTTTTGCAAGCCGATAATTTCTTCAAGAAGGTCATCTACCCTATTCGTTGAATGCTTTTTGTATGCGGAGAACTGTTTTTGACAAGTTAACAACTCAGCCTTAGCTTTTTGATTTTCCAAGGTGAGAGCATTAATTTGCTTTTTATGTTCATGTTTCAGTTGTTCTATTTCAGACAACAAAGCATTCTTCGAAGCGGCTAGATCACGCATCTGTCTCTCTAAATATTTTTCGTTTTGATGAGATTTAGCAAAAGCGGCTTCAAAACCTTTTTCACGGTTTTCTTGAGTTTTGAAAAAGTTGAGTTGCATTTGTAAGCATTCAAAATCCTTTGTTAACAGTGCATTTTTTCTTTTTAAGTCCTTATTTAATGCATAACATTCATCCATTTTGATTTGATGGTCTTTAATTAAACGAGCAAAATCCGGATCAGGCAACAGTTCGGCTTGTTCAACGTGAGTCACAGCATGATCATTATTTAGATCCTCAAGTACAACCACGGAGTCAATTTGATTATCAAAGGAAACCATAAGGTCATCTTGATCGTCAAATGTAACTACAGGGTTTATTTGAAAATCGTCAGAATGAGATGTAGATGACTCATTTTGAACAGTCTGAACCGTGCCGGATTCAGATATTGGCGGAGATATTAGTTCAGATATGATGATGATTTGTTCGGGTACCTGAGACAAGCCATCAGTGTCATACACTGGGCCTGTTTCACTCATGTGTAACTCTTGCATATTAGCCATCAACATAACAGCTGCATTGGCCTGCAAGTCCTCCATATCATCATCTGAGTCTGCATCTGCCATAAAGCTCTGTTCTTTGTTTGTGAGAGATCCACCAGCTTCATCCTTAAGAGCCAAAAGAAGAGCCTCTTTGAAATAAGCACTGCCCCTAGTCCTTGGCTTTGGGCATGCATTAGCCAGGTGTCCCTTCTCATTGCAGTTGTAGCATCGAAGACCATTAACCCCATTATGAGCATTTCCCTGTTCCACCACTTGAGCTCTGTTGTTATTTCTTCCCATAGCATTAAACCCTTGACCACCTCCCATTTGACGACCATAACCACGATTCTGAACTTCAACTCGTCCATTGTTCACAACAGCCTGATTTCGTGTATTGGATGAGGAACGAATACGATTGTTGGATTTGTTGGTATAACGGCTAAAAGCATTAGCAATCATAACAAATCCCTGTTGCAATGCTTCGAACGGATCGGATTCCTCATTAGTTTGACTATGAAGTGCTTGATCATTGTTGTTGTTGTTGTAAGGAACCAATTGATTTTGTTGAGATTGCTGTGATTGATCGTTTGGTGTGACTGAGGCAGTTGGTTGAGTTGCTTGTTGAGGAGGATAACTTTGTTGAGCATATAAGGTAAGTTGTTGATTTTCCGGATGTGTAGGTGGAGCAATTTGAGCACGGAGAATCCTTTCCCGATCAACTTCCTTTTCATGAGGCTTCAAGTAATCGTACAACAATCCATATGTAGAATGATGCATATTCTTCGCTTGACGGAGAAAAATGACATACTTCTCCCATTCAGGACCAAGACTACTCAGGAACTTAGTATTCACTGCAATTCTTGGCATGATGATGTTGTGTTTATCCAAATCATTGATGATGTCTGAAAAACGATGATGATAGGACTCTAGTGTCTCTCCAGGTTCAATCACGAAGTGTTCATAAGCCAAGTAAATTTTGGATTCCAAATCCTCCTGATTGAGTACCGATCCTTCCATAAGAAGACGAATATGATCCCACATTTTCTGTGCAGTCTTTTGAGCATCAACACTACGAAGAATTGGGTTTGGTAATCCTAAGAGGATATATTCCATTGCAAGTTCATCTGCTTCATAGTGTAGAAGTTCTTGAGGATTCAAGTCTGTAACAGTAGCAATATTCGTTTGTTCATCTCTTGGTGGAATGGCATTTGGATCTCCGGGTACAATGACAGTAGGCATCTCAAATGGACCTTCCAAGATAACCTTCTTTAAGAACTTTCCATGTGGCTTCTTCAGATCACAAAACCTAAAAAACCTTATCACCCATTGATCGTAGTTTCCTGGAGTGAGCATTGGAGGTCTATCAGGTGATCCAGCCTCATGAATTGATTGTTGGCTGCTTAAAGCTTCACACATCTTTGCAAACCAAGTGGGTTCCTTCATAGTGTTCCTTGATGGCTGTTGATTGAAGTCATTTGTGTAGGGTTGAACTTGAAGACTTGGCGGTGGTTGAACCATTTGTGGTGGAGGAATTGCTCCAAGTTGTGGAGTATGTTGTTGATTAAATTGTTGTTGATAAATTGCTTGTTGTTGATTCCATTGTTGATGTTGTGGACTTAGTTGTTGTTATCGTTGAGGATAAGTGTAAGGGAAATAGTTAGAGTATGGTGGTTGTGACATGTTGAAAAACTCGTGTTGGTAAAAATGGATCTTTGTAGTCGAATGAACCTTTGATGAAGAAGTATCCTTAGGCGTAGAAATCACAATAGCCAAGTAGCACTTATGCGTAAAAACATCAAAGTTACGCGTAACAATTAGAAGTTACGCGTAGAATTTAGCTTACGCGTAAGTAGGGAAAAGACACTAAAGTTATGCGTAGACAAAAGTTAGGCGTAGGATTATCTTATGCGTAAGACTATGCTTAGGCGCAAGAAAAATCTTATGCGTAGGATTTCTACGCGTAAGCTTATGCTTATGCGTAATTTTAGGGTTTTATCCCAAGTGATCTTTTACACTTCACAGTGCAAAAGATATCCAAAGTCGACGTATTTTCAGGCTTATCCAAGCAAGAAAACACGGAGTAAACTACGAAAACGAAGATCAAACCAAGGAAATACTTACGCGTAGTTTTAGGGTTTCACTACGCGTAGGTTTACTCGTAAATTTGATAGTGCTCAAAGATGTTTCTAAACCAGTTTTTGTGTGATGAAATAGCTTCAAGATCACCAAATAACACAAGAATGTGAAATTTGATGAACCAAACCTTCTAAAACAGTTACGCGTAGAACTACACCCACGAATAAAAACGAGTTCAAAAACAATGATCCACGCATAAAGTTCCAAACTTTTTGCCAAAAAACGTTAGTTTAACACCTTATAACATTGAAAGGACAAGAATCTTGGATTAAAAAGTGAAAAAAATACGTTTTTGATCAAGCCAAAAGTAGGGATACGCAAGTTATGCGTGAGACCAAAACTCACTTCAAACAATACGTTCACTCAACTATTAGGCGATTGATACCACTGTTAGGTCACTAGTTTTACAAACACAAGTAATATAGAAAGAGATAAGGCAATTGAACAAGAACCAAACACACACACACGATAATATAACACGGTTATGCGTAGATGTGAATGAAAGGAAATAACTTGAACAACCAACCTTCAAATGAAGGTTTACAAGAGTATTTATAGGAGGAAAGCTAGGGCAACACTCCTAGTTTTCATCCTTTCCTTAATGGACTAAGGCCTAGGCTTATGGGCCTTCTACATAAGCCTAAGGCTAATTGCAAACATAAAGGCCATAATAAAGCTAACTATTACATATTAATTACAAACACTTGATTATGGTTTAAGAATGATTTCAACACTTTTACGCACACTTTTTAATAATGTTATTCAAAAATTAAATTTAATGATATTTTTTTTATCACTAAAACCTCTGTCAAATATAGGTCTACTTTCTTGTAGTGGATTCCTTACAAAAAAAATTGTCCTTCAGTGTCACTATAAAAAAGTGTTAATTAAAGTAAGAAAATGTCGTGAAAAGTATTGAATTGCTGACAAAAGTTAGAAAAAGATGTTGCTTGATATTTTAGGTGCTTTTTTTTATATATTTAAAAAGGTGCAAGTAAAAGTGAAGTCAGTAGAAGTATACTTATAATAACACAAAAAAATGCAAGGATAAAAAAAAATTATTTCATGACACATAATTTTCATAAAAGGTGTCATAAAATCTTAAAATTTTGACCTTTTACTCATATTTTTTAAAAATGTAGTTAAAAAGT
Organism: Chrysanthemum seticuspe; assembly: GCA_019973895.1. Classification (NCBI taxonomy): domain Eukaryota; kingdom Viridiplantae; phylum Streptophyta; class Magnoliopsida; order Asterales; family Asteraceae; genus Chrysanthemum; species Chrysanthemum seticuspe. The sequence continues at coordinate 318,872,299 of BPTQ01000008.1, forward strand.
TAGATTTAATGATATTTTTTTGTCGGGCAAACTGCTTATCGGGTTGTGGTCGCTAAACTTCTTCATTGGGCGTTAGCATGCTCTTTATGACAACAGAGAAATAATCGATTATTCAACAAACGCAAAAGAAATGTCGGCTAGTTGTTTGAAGTAATTTCACTAATATATATTCGTTGAAGATGTTAACGCTTTATATGGCTATTTTATTGCTAAAAGGATGGCTTTTCCAGTTGTTGAATCTATGTTAGGAATAATTGGTCGAAACATGGGCTGAAAAGGATATGATGAACTCCAAAGGCTTCTTTTTCTTTAAATTTGATTCACAGGCTGGTTTAAAAGCTGTTTTGGAAGGTGGTCCGTAGATGATTCGCAAATCTTCAATAATTCTCAAGAAATGGTCTACGGATACTAGTTTGCGTAAGGAAGAATTGACTCGCGTTCCAGTTTGGGTTAAATTTCATGATGTTCCAATTCAAGTTTTTGAAGAGGATGGTATTAGTTTGATTGCTACTTTTATTGGTAAATCTATTATGCTTGATTCTTACACAAGTTCTATGTTTAAGGATTCGTGGGGTAGAAGTAGCTTTGCTAGGTGCCTAATTGAGGTCAATTCTGAGGCTGATCTCGTGGAGGTTGTTACTATTGGTATTCCTTCACTTTCTGGGGAGAGTTTTACTAAAGAAACTATTCGTGTTGAATATGAATAGAGGGCTCCCAGGTGTAATATGCAAGATTTTTGGTCACACTCATGATCAATGTCCTAAACAGGTGGTGAGTCCTCCTATTGTTTCTATTTCGCATGTTGTTACTCCTACGATGGTGCAGAATAATGATGGCTTCCAAACGGTGGGTAAGATTAAGAAGAAGAAAGGTAAAGCCAAGTCTACTAATGAGAGTGTTTGTTGGTCCCTCTGTTAAACAAAATTTCAAATATGTTCCAAAGGCGGCAACTAGTGTACCTAAGAAAAGTGCTAATATTTTGGGTAATGCATCTAAATCGTCGTCTATGTTGAAGTCTACTAGTAATACCTCCATGGAATGTAATATTACTACATCTAATTCGTATTCGGCATTGAAAATTGATGATGATGATGATGATGAAGAACATGTTGAAAATGTTTATGATGAATCAGCTAACTTATTTACAAATTCAAAGACTGGTGAAAGTTCAGCTTTCACAGTTGCTGCTAGTTAGCTTGTTCAATTTGATGTTTTATTCTTGGTGCATCTTTTGTTTCTAAGAGTTGTAAGTGCTTATGGCATGTCGTAAGCACTAGTTTTAGGTGTTTTTCAAGCTTTTTAGCTTGAGGTAAATATAGTACTTCAACCATATTTCATTTGTACTTAATGTTTTTTCAGTTTTAATATATTTACCGGGATAACCCTTTACCAAAAAAGAAAATGTTAACGCTAAAAATTCAAGACTTGAGCTAATGTGAACATACTTAGAAGATTCCTTTAGATCCTTATATGTCGATTGAACTACAAACCGAGTAGCAGAGGGTATTAAATAAATCACTATCTAATTCACGTGATTTAAAAAGCCGTAGTAACATTATTGATCAATGAAAAATAAGCGATGCCCTTGTGTGTTAGATATCGTAGATTAATAGTAATGGTGACTGCATGTGACCGATAAGTGATCGCGGTCATCATTGCCACTTCAACGACAACTTATTTTTCTGTCTTGAAAACTAAATGCATGATCAAATATTAGTAATAAGACGACCGCGATTACTACTAAAAATGTACCTCACAAAAATTTTAAAAAAAATTAGTCGCACACATACAAAGTGACTCGCATCATTCGGTCGGCTACCCGACAAAATCTTAATTATTTTCAAAAAAGGCCGCATTCGTTGGAGGTCTCGTAGTGGTGGGGGACGCATTTTGAGTAGCAACCAACCATGAAGTCGACCACCCATTACGACTAGCCTTAAATAACTAGAATCCCGATCACTATAATATCATTTACCACATAAGTACTACAGTAGTTTTAAAAGGAGAAAATAATGGACATTCCTGAAATCCTGATCATAAGCTGTAACCACTCATGGTTCCACTTGGTGACGGTCCACCATGATCACAGGAGATTAGGTAGCTTCCTGACCGTTGGATCAAGTTGCTTAACTTCTGGGTCAACGCATTTGTGGGGGAGGACACGTGTCAATCAGATGAGGAAGTGGGCGTCAGCTTGAGGGAGGTATAGGCAACAAGCATTCTTGAATCGTGGGTCACTGCCATGTGACGCTAGTACCCTACTTTCGGTGACTTGGATTATCATTATTATGTGCTTTGTCTCATAAACATTCCTTTTAAATATTTTTCAACACAAAATATATTTTCATTCTAGCATTATATATCATAAACATGAAGCATCCTACTATATATATACACACACACGTGTATTTATCTTTAGTTTTTACCAACCCACGAAAGGTCAAGTTGATTTTTCATACTTAGGTTTATTAAAAGAAAAAATAGAAAGTGAATACTCCGTATATATTACCATAAACCTTCAATATTTTAACTTTCTATACAGTTGACAAAATAGCGATGATGATCATCTCGACCAAGCGAACTTTGTTTTATACTTTATTTATTCGTACTCTTGATTCTTACTTATTTCGTTTTCACACGGCTATAAATCTGGGAGTTTTAATCAGCACTCTTAATTACTTAATTTGTATACAATTAAGTTGAAAGCCAATAAACTTGAATTGTTCTCATATTAGGGTTGCGTAACAAAACATGATATTGACAGGTTCAGTTCAGTTACTTCTATTCATCTTAATAAAAGTTTTAGATGTTTGCTATAAGTTTTTATCAACGGATTACGTCTTTTTTGGCAAGTTTTATCGTTTACTAGCTCCAAAAATGAACTGCCTTGACTTACTTCACATAAACAAGGTTTCACGTAACCTTTTCGATTAGGTATATATGGTTGCAAAAGTCAAAACTGCGATGTGATTATAAAGTTAAGCTAAAAACACGAAACATACAACAAATCTGTTTATGTTCATATTGAGTATCCATATGCTGGTCAATTTCTTCATAGCACGTCTAAGCTATCAAAAAGTCTTGTAATTGACTGCTAAAACTAATATTTTCATAAAGGTTACTTGTACCACCAAGCTATCACACTTTTGCCTAATCACCCACTTAGAAAACATAATATAGTATGCATGAATCTTAAAGTAATGATATACCAAAAAATAATCTATCATAACTCTTATTTGTTCCGTCTCTTAATAAGATATTTTCAATAAGTGAAAAAATATGTTTGCGCAACTAAAATTGGACTAATGAAAATGCACTATTTTGTCATGCGAGAAAATTTATTATTTCATTGATCAATCAAAAGTCAAATTGAAACAATTGAGCCAAACTCATTGATACTATACGACCCGAGTTGAGTAATATCGATAGTTGGCACTATTTTTAGCGGATACTTTCTCCTTAAGAATTAAAAAAGAAGAAAGAATTATTTGACACAAAAACCTGATTGATTTCGTTAAATGGATGGCTGAAGCCTACACGACTCATAGGGTAATCACACTCAAACACAAAGACGTTTCCTAAATCGACAATGACTCTTATCCTAACATGACTTAATGACTTATCCTAACAAAACATAAACATAGAGATAGTTATCGCAACACAAAGTCTTTGTGCCACTTCAGTGCCATAGACACCCTTGTAGTTCGCCTTGGTCCTGTAACAGCCCTTGGCGTATCATTCTCCCTTCCTTCAAAAATGATCTTGGGGATTCCTTCAAAAATGACCTTGTTCCCAAGGTCATAAGCTGGGTAAGCTTTTTGAAATTCAGACAACGACTCCCAACTTACTTCCTCAGTATAACGCCCAACCCATTATACCAAAACATGTTGCACTGATTCCCATTATGCAATATAACCCTTGGCCCACAAATAGCTATGGGTTGCTCAACTGGCCGACCGTCCTCAACCTCTTCAGGAAGGTTTGTTACTTCTTCGGTGTCTTCACCCGAAAATGGCTTGAGAATGGATACATGAAACACTGGATGGATCTTACTATCGGTCGGTAAAGCTAGACGATTAGCCACTTTCCCAATACGTTCTAAAATCTCATATGGCCTATAGTAACGCTTAGCCAACTTTTTGGATACTCGCCTTGCCAAAGTGAGTTGACGGTAAGGTTGAAGCTTAACGAGCACTTTATCCCTAAAGGTGAACTCAACGTCTCTACGCTTGCGATTGGCCTTCTCCACCTTTCGATTTTTAGCAGCTAATTTATTTTACATTAGTTGTCGCAGCAAGGCATCACGTTCACTCAACACATCATCCACAACCGCAACTTTCGATGATCCTAGTGGGTATAGAATGATAGCTTATGGAACCTTACCTTACAAACCTTGGTAGGGCATCATTCTTGTGCTACTATGATAAGTTGTATTGGAACAATACTCGGCCCATGGTAAAAATGAACCCATTGAGTAGGTTGGTCCTCCACCATGGCTCGTAACTATTGCTCTAGCCCGCGGTTTACCACTTCCGTTTGTCCATCCGTTTGAGGATGATAAGTTGTACTATGATTGAGTTGTGTCCCACTGAGTTTATAAAGTTGCGTCCAAACACGGTCAGACACGATAGTCTTTGGTATTCCATGAAGTTTTATAATGGTTTTTACAAAGACCTCCTTGTAGGTATTGAATCTAGATGGCAAAGGAGCAAAGTGCGCATATTTAGGGAATCAATCCACCACGACAAGAACAACAGTAAAACCATTTAATAATGGCATACCCGTGACGAAATCCATAGATACATCCTCCAAAACCGCGATAGGTGTAGCTAAAGGCTGTAAGTAGCCCACAACCGCTTAGGTCGAATACTTGGTCTGCTGACACACATGATAATTCTTAATATATTCCTCCACCGATTTACGCATTCCTTTCCAATATAGCTAATAAACTGAGCATCATTTTCTTGACCCCGTCATGCCCTAAACTAGACGTGTCTTGGTACTCAAATAACAACAATGGTGTTAATTTTGATTCTTCCCTAATAAAATACCGGTCTTGAAAAATTACCAATCCTTTATGTCGCATAAAACCAACCGCGGCTATCCTTTGGTCAAGTTGTTGATGTAGCGTGATTAATTCTTCCAAATCTCTATTTTCTGCCTTTGGTGTGTCCATTAGCTCAGTCACTAGTTGACTCATCGTCATGAATGAGGCTGCCAATATTTCATCATTTTCATACATGCGAGACAACGCATCAGCTGCCTTATTTTGAACCCCGGGCTTATATTCAATACTAAAGTCAAACCCTAACAACTTACGCACATATTTTTGTTGAATTGGAGTTAGAATTACTTATTGCATAAGCTCTTTAATACTCATGTGATCGGTCTGGATGACAAACCGTCGCCAAAGCACATCGTGCCGCCATTTAAAAACCACTTCCACAATGGAAAACAACTCTTTCTGGTATGTTTCCGAATCTCGCATGCGTGGTCCCAACCGCCGACTAAAGTAACATATGGGTCGAGAATTTTGTAATAATGTTGCGCCTATGCCTTCCTCAGCGGCATCCATCTCAACAACAAAATTTTGAGCAAATTCAGGCAAACTTAACACCGGAGTAGTAGATAATTGGAGTTTGAGTTATTCAAAAGCTTTTGCTTTAGATTCGCCGCACTAAAATCCATCCTTGCGCAACAAATTAGCCAAAAAGTAGCCAAAGTTGTGTATCCCTTTATGAAACGCCGATAATACCCAGCTAATTAAATGAACCCACGCACCTGTTGCTGCGTCTTCGGTACCGGCCAATTACGAACGACTGCCACTTTCTTTGAATCAACCTCCACGCCAAGCTCTGAGATTATGTGACTAATATATTCCAACGATGATGCCCCGAATGCGCACTTGGATTTCTTCACGTAGATACTCCATAACCAAGACAAGACAAGACACACTCCAAATACTCCATATGAACCGTAAGTGAGGTGCTATAAACTAAGATATCGTCAAAGAAAATGATTACAAATTTACGCAAGTAGGGCGAAAACAACCAGTTCATGGTGGCTTGGAAAGTAGAAGGGGCGTTAGTGAGCCCGAATAGCATAACCAAAAATTCATAGTGTCTATCATGTGTATGAAAAGCCGTTTTGTAAATATCTCATTCATGAACCCGTATCTGATGATACCCAGCCCGCAAATCCAATTTAGTAAAGACAACTACCCCCCAAGTCCGTCGAACATCTCATCTTCAGTCGAGATGGGAAACTTACCTTAACTGTGACCTTATTAAGCGCCCGATAGTCCATACAAAAACGGTAACTCCCATATTTTTTCTTGACAAGCAATACAAAGATGAGAAAGGACTTTGACTAAACCGTATGATTCCTTGTTCCAACATTTCTCTCACGAGTTTTTCTATCTATCCTTTTTTATAATGCGGGTAGCGATAAGGCCGGACATTAATGAGATTTGTATTAGGAAGCAAATGTATTCGATGATCAACTATACGATGGAGGTAAAGTAGTAGGTACTTGAAATAAAGGACCAAACAGATCCAAGACTTGCTCGATCTCGAGTGGTGTTGAGTCCGCATTCCCTGGTGATTTGTCATCCACATCCTCATCCTTTGTTAAAGTGTATAATTCATACACTCCATACATATCATCGATGACGAGCAATGCGCGCATATGATGAAGCCTAATCTGTTTCATGTGTAGGGACTCGTCGCCCTTCAAGGTGTATGTAGTTGAATTCCATGGTTTGGTGTGCATAATCATGCGTTACCTTGCCAAGGTTCCGGAACCACTGGATTTCCAAAACCACATCAGGACCTTTTATAGGAAGAAAATATAAATCTACTTCTACTACTAATCCTTGCATGCTTAACGTCACATGTGTACAAAGATTCTCACACAGTAGTGACGCCCCACTCCCGAGATAAACTTTAAAAGCTTTGGTTGTTTGAACCGGTAACCGCATTTTTTCCACGATATCAGGCCTAACAAAATTATGGGTACTACCATTATCAATTAAAACATGCACCTTACCTGACCCAATCGAGCCCCAGAGCTGGAGAGACCGAGGACTCCCTTGCCCGATTAAAAAATTTAAGATAGATATATCGTCGCGTTCCACAACATCTATAGTGGCGGTTTATGTCTTGGGTTCCGCTTTATCCACCTCATCAGCCATTATCAGTAAGAACTTCCCTAGACAGTTATGACCACACACCCACTTGTTATAACAATTAAAGCACAACCCCTTGTTAAGACATTCCTTATGTTGCACCAGAGAAATCCACTTAATAGCAAATGGTTTAGAATTTGCAATGACGGTGGTTTGGGTTTGGGATGGTGTCAGTAATAATGCATGCTTAGTAGTGCTAATTGAAGTTGAAGGAACCCCAAAACGAGGGGTCGACTGGCGTTTTCCCCCAGAACTCATCACGGCTTTGGTTGCCGTAGAAGAAACCGATGTTACCTGGTCGTCTAAGCGGGATTCGGTAATACGCGCTAATGAGAACGCGTCACCAAGCGTTGTTGGATTTGATACCAACAGCTCGCGTTGAAGATGAAGCTTAAGCCCAGAGATGTAAAAAGAGATGAGCAACGATTCGGGTATATCAGTAATCCTATTCATAAATTTTTTAAAATCATGTTGGCACTCCTCAATGGTACCAAGTTGTAGCAGCTTCGGCAAAGCACCCTGTGGATCTTCATATTTGGAAGGTCCAAAACGGTTCTTAACACTTTCCACAAACCGATCCCAATCAGTGATCAACCTATTATTCTATGACATCCAACGAAACCAATCCTCAACTGCGCCTTCGAGGTTAATACCCACAATCCGAAAACATTGATCCGTGGGTGTGTTAAATAATGCAATGTATTATGTAATTGCAAAAATCTAGCTATCCGGATCATCCCCTGTAAACATAGGAATGTACAAACGCATTGATCGTGGCAACAATATAACATGATCGCCACCACCTCCCTGACGATTCTGAACTAACCCATGTGTAACCTGTAACTCAGCACGCAAAGCATTAAATTGCTCCTGAAAAACCACAACTTGTTCTTGTGCAAGTTTTTGGGCCACGTCGGCCAGCTCTTTAAGCAACAACCGAACAGTGTTTTCTTCCATGGTCATGAGAACAATGAAAGCACCAATTGGTACGAACCGAGTTGGATAATATCGATAGTTGGCACCACTTTTAGTGGGTGCTTGCTCTCTAAGAATTAAAGAAGAAGAAGAAGAAAGAATTATTTGACACAAAAACCTGATTGATTTCAATAAACGAATGCCTTAAATAGCCTACACGACTAATAGGGTAATCCAACTCAAACACAAAGACGTTTCCTAAATCGACAATGACTCTTACTCTAACATGACTCAATGACTTATCCACATGACTCAACACATAAACACAGAGATAGTTAGCGCAACACAAATTATTTGTGCCACTTCGGTGCCATAGACACCCTTATACTTCGCCTTGGTCTTATAACAGCCCTTGGTGTATCACTCATCAAAATTTCGTCCAACAAAAAAATATGTGTAAAAACATATGTGTCAATTTTTTAAAGAAAAAATCTAATAAAATGAGTGAGGTAATTAATAAGACTTTAGCTCTTTAATTTTAAATAAGTTATATGTAAGAAAACTTATTAGTTTAAATACCCTAAAATTTATATTATTTTGAAAAAAACGTATATGTTTTTGTTATTGATGCGACGGTTGCAACATCGAAGTTTTATAACCCCTTAGGCTGTGTACCTACTCGTTGTAGTGTAGTAAAGGTAAGACCAGGGGATTGATCGTTCTTTAGAGGAATAGTGAGGTAAACTCGTAGAGTATGACGACTTGATCTAAAAGACATGAAAATGTTATTTTTGGTATTTTATGTTTATATGAAAGCAAGTAAAATATCGAGGTTTTGGAGATTTAGTTTTAAAACTAAATTAACCTAATTGCAAGAAAAGTAAATTCTTGTGTGAACTTATATTATTGAGAAAACGTATTTATATAGGGTGCACTACTCTTTACTAGCAATCTAACTAAACCTATTAAACTGTTACACCTTAACTAGTGCAATGGTGAATATTCCTCTTACTTGTCATGTATAGGTCAAATACACATCTATGCAAATAGCCTAAGTAACCATTCCTATAAATTGAAATTTACATAAAATAGCTAAAAGCACGCATTAAATATCCAACCTAATTAAATATCTAATTATACATGCTTAACTAGTTACTTATGTTAACGTTCAAGCTAAGCGGTTCCTAACCAGTTTTTAACCAAGTAAACGCATTTACCAATTAAGGAAACACTAGGAATAATTTCACACTAACAAGTTTCATGCATCATAGATAAATACTAATTGAATTAGCTTAACATAGAAAAACTTAAATAACTTACGGAGAAGTAACTCGTATATCAGAACACTTAGAAACTTGAATTCTTTCATCGAGAAAAATTGATGGAATACAAAATTTTGGGCCCGTTCCAGCAGACCTCGCTATTCAATTACTTCATGCAGAATGTAAATAGCCACTACCACGGTACGTAACACTATCGTAAAATACGTTGACCTCACTAACAACTAGAATCTACAAAATGTAGGAACAAAAATATAGGTTACAAGAATTAACTAAGTTAGCATAACATGAAAGAAATTGAATGATTCGTTATTTGGAATTGTAATAAAATCGCAGTTAAGTATATTACTAACCTTAGACATGATGATAGAGTGGGTTTTGAATTAAACAATAATTACTTGTATGGATTGACAGAATGATAAACGGTCGGAATGGAAATGGCTTTGAGAAAAGAAAGGGGAAGAACAGAATTGATATTAAAGAAATTAGGGCTAAAATTTAAATGAAAAAAATTATTACCTAGTTTTTACTAATTGTTGTTTGCAATAGCTTCGCAATACGTAATTAACATGATACGTGCTAAGATAGACAGTCATGTGGGATACGAATAGGCAATCGTTTTCAAAAAGAAGCATTTTGCAATGAACCGTAAACTATCGCAATATTCCTGGTCTTAGCGTCGAGTTGAAAATGGTAATACCCCACATGCCAGAAACCTTTAGAATTGTACGAAATGGATGTCGAAATGTAGAGAATTTAGCGAGCAATTTTCTGAACTAGTTTTAAGACTTTTTGGTTCAAAAGGGAGGAAGAAATTTTTCGAAAAGAAAACGAAACTACTTGTTAATTGTGTAAAGTGTCAAGGAGAATTGGCATCACTGACGCAATGCATTACGAAAGGGCGATATAGTTAGTTCACATAATACGTCCTAGTTTTAGTAATTAGTCACAAAGTTGATTCAAAGTTAAATATATCTGTCATCTTGAATGTCAAATTTGCAAATCTCCCTATCTATTTTCTGTTGCCGCCGTCCTAGATAAGATTTAACAAAAGAAGTCAATATTCAACATTCGAACAAAAAATCAAACAGAGAAGATCGAATGTCAATGTTGAACATTCTTAAAATGAACAAAGTTAGGTGAACCATATATATTCTCCTAACCGAACACAAACCCAACGTGGTATAATCAAGTCCTACCATTTATCGTTTACTGAGACAAGACACATATGTTCGATTTCATATGTGTAACTTTGGTTGTCTTATTTTTAGCTTACATGTGCTCAAAACCTATAATATTATAACGATATGTGTAACTTTGGTTGTCTTATTTTTAGCTTACTGAGACAAGACACATATGTTTGCAATTCAATATCATGTGTACGAGTTTCGAGTTGTTTGAATACACTCATGTTCTATATGTCTTGTTTAGTTTCAAAGATATTCTTGCTATATTTTTACGTGGCTTATCACCTAGTCATGTTAACTAAAGAACCTCATACGTAAAATGTTATTATGAAAATTGTTTTGAGTGTACGTTTAGTTAGAATAATTTCATTTTGTGCTTGGTTCAAATTAAAGAAAGGGAAAGACAATGATAATGGTGGAGAAAGGGAAAGGGAAAAAAATGCATTCCTCCCAATTTGTTGGGTAATGGCTCATTACCCATTATTGGGTAATGGGTCATTGCATTATCCTCTACCAAACACCTTTTTTCATGGTCTTTCCTATTTCTTACCTCCTATAACCCCTACCAAGCATGCCAATAGTAAAAATGCATTATTAGAGCACCCGGTGTCGTTTCGTCGTCCCCCTTCGTCATCCACGGTGGAGGCTCGCCGTGCCTCGCCTTGACACCGTGGTGTCTCGCCGTCCTTCGTCGTTGCCAAGCTCATCGTGGTGACGACGAGTAAAATTTCTGACAAAAAGTGAGTATAACGTTTGAATTATTCAATTTCTATCCGTTTAACAACGGATATAATTTTTTTTTTCTTTTAAAAAAAGAAAAAAAAAAGCCACCACTCACTCTATAAATTAACATAACATATCATACATTTTTTTCATATTCAATCAAAATAAACCATTCAAACTTGCTGAAACATGAGTTACACGAGTGAATCATCTTATTCCGGCGAAAGTGACCTTGAAGAGTTAACGGAATTAGAAATGTTTATTAAAGAGTTCGAGGCGGAGCAAGCGTTGCAGGAACAAGCACCTGGTCCATCAAAGTGTCGTCAATATGTCCCTCGTGAACGTGAAATTGCTGAAGCACGTCTTCTTGATGACTATTTTGGTGACAACCCAAAATATACGGACGCTAATTTTAGGCGTCGATTTCGTATGAGCCGTCGTCTATTTCTACAAATAGTACAAGGTATTGAAACATATATTGAAACTCATCATCCTCTTCCTAAGCATTTTGCTTTCTTTAGAGTTCGACCCGATGGTAGGGGTGTAATGAGTTTTAGTGTGATTATGAAATGCACATGTGCCCTACGCCAATTGGCTTACGGGATATCAGCTGATGCGTTAGATGAGTATTTACAAATAGGTGAACACTGTGCACGCGATTGCCTAGATTTTTTTCTTATGTGCATAATCCAACTATTTATTAAGGAGTTTTTAAGAAAACCAGATGAGGATGACATTCGTCACTTATACCATGCACATAACACTGTTCATGGGCTTCCGGGAATGTTGGGGAGCATCGATTGTGTAACACCCCCAATTTCGTGATACGCAGCGGAATTCAAGTTGGGTGTTACTTCATGGCTCAACAGTTACAATAATAGAAAACGAACTTTAATTGAGTCGTTTTAAAAGATTTATCATCCTATTTATATAAATATCAGAGTTTACAAAATGAGTTCCCAGTGGTTTTACAGCTTATTAAATAAGTTTTCGAATGATAATATAACCTTCTTGAGTATCCGTGCCCTTCCTTGCCATCCTCGTAAACTATGAACCTGAGATAAACATGCTAAAAAGTGTCAACACAAAGGTTGGTGAGTTCATAGAGTTTATAGATAAAATTGTTGAGTTCAGTAGTTTCAAGTTTGAGCGATTATTGTAATAAATACCGATATTGATGAAATAAGTAGTGGGTTTCGTTGTTATACACCCATAGTTCGTTTGTTTTCCCTAACCGGGTCAAAAGTTCAGTGAATCCATAGAGTTTGTATGCAAATCAGTTGAACATAAGTTTCAAGGTTGGGCCACGTTGTTGCACCCATAAATTCAGTAGTTGCAGCATTCGTATCATTGCAACATAGTATATATTGCCTTAAGTCTCATGAACGCGAACCTCAACACGAACGCGTCATAATAATGCCGTAAATTACAGACATCATAGTAATGATGTGAGCAACAATGCCCTCTGGTAGGAGTTTGCCATTCTCCTAGTATTTTCAAATAAAGTGCATTTGGTTACCTATCCGGCTAACACAAATGGGGCGTCAACTGCCAATAGATCTATTCACTATATTCGCGTTCACTCGCAAGTGATTAATGGTTCATGATATGAGGGACTTTCAATGGCAGGTGTAAGTAACTTAAGCAATAGTAATCAGTTGTAGGTGTAGCATAGAAAAATACTTGTGTTCGTGTTTGTAGCATGTATCTCCCCACGAGTTTGAAAAACAAGTAAAAAGTGGGACTATGAACTCACAGTAATATATAAAAGTTTTTAGAGTACTTATAAAAGTGAAAACAATTAGCTGAGCATGTATCTCCCCCAAAAGAGTTTACCAAACTAATAAATTATAGAAAATGGGGCTACGAACTCACGGTAATTTTGTAAGAGTTTAAAAATAAATGTAAAAATATCAAGCAATATTTGAGCATGTATCTCCCCCAAAACGTTCAAAATAAAGAAAAGAGGGGCTATGACTCACAGTAATATGTAAATAGTTAAGCATGTATCTCCCCCAAAAGTAATTCGAAACAATTGAAAATAGGGGCCATGAACTCACAGTAATATGAAAAAGTTTAGAATACTTGTGGAAGTAAAAATATGTAATTGAGCATGTATCTCCCCCAAAAATAGTATAAAACGCATAAAAGTAGGGGCTATGAAACTCACTGTAATTCGTAAGAGTTTAAAATAAATGTAAAAATATCAAGCAATATTTGAGCATGTATCTCCCCCAAAACGTTCAAAATAAGGAAAAGAGGGGCTATGACTCACCTTGGATGGAAATCTGATTGATGTCAAAAGTTAATTCAAAGTGAAATGGTGAATGGCTCCAACACGTGACCTGAATCGATATGTCAAGTTTAAGTATTCGTATTCATCTATATGTGATTATAATGCTTTACCGATGGTTGGGTGAACATGAAATCTCTTCAAAATTTAGTAATACTTATTATACTTCTTTTTATGGCTCGGTTGATCGTTTATAAGTCTTATCGAAATCCAACTTGTTAAATATAATATGTTTAAAAAATGTTAAATTTTACAATTTTGAGTATTTACGGTTTTTACCCTTGCACTTTCAAAAATGACACTTTATACCCTCAACTATGGGTTATTGACAAAATCAGCCCTTGTATTATTAGCTTTGAAGAAATTACATTTTTATCCCAAGAAAACTTTATCTTTAAAAAATTACAATTTTTATTCTTATAGTTTTATAAGAAAAGCTTACTTGTTTTAGGCCTAAATCGACAAAAGTAAGGGTAAATATAAGCGAGGCCTTAAGAGGTTTTTACTACGTTCTTGATCCTTTCAATAGTTTGTCCAGTGGTCTTTCTAATAGTTCAAACTAGAGGTCTTAAGTTCTTACGGTTTGGTCGTAATGATTTTCCAAAGTAGGGGGGTTAGGTGCCTTTTGTTGGTTTTGGGCGATAACAGGGGATAAACAAGGGCAGATTTTACACGAGGCAAGCTAGTGTTTCTACAACGCATTTGACCCTTTAAACACTTTGCTGTAAGCTCTTCTAAATGGTATAGGTCTCATGTCCTAGTCGTCTTTAATTAGAAAGATAAAAGTCCACGAACATGGCCACTTGGTCACGATGCGTTTTAAGGAAATTTCATTTTTGACTCGTTAACTTTTACGGTGTCACCTAGGGACGTTGTAATATGTTTATTAACTCTTTTTAAGTCATTATTCAACATTCTATAACTCCTACGACTCAAATTTTGAAAAGTGTACACAAGGCCTTTTTATGAAAATTCCCGCGAGTCACCTTCTTTGTGGTTGATTATAAAAGAGACTATAAGTGATTTTAAAGAAGTTATTGGGGAATTAAAATATTTGCAGCAAGACCTTTAAAACGGTGTAAACCTCGTACTTTGCAACCCTTTAATTAGCAAGATATTAATTACGGAAAATAGCTACTTAGGCTATTCTTGCCAAATTGCAATTCTTGTTTTTAAACCATAAAACTTTATGTCTTTTGCATGCAACTTTGTGAAATGTTGTTTTACTCATTTCTAATGTTTCTAAGACAGTTCGTAATCAAATTTATCAAAAATCCCGAGTTTTCCCCACAAACCTGTTATAAAATACTTTTGGTGTTTAGGACTTTTAGCCATAATGAAGGGCTGTTTTTAAGCATGGCGACTATGCTTTTTAACCGGGTTATGGGGGCGTTCTAGAGTGTCCTAGGTGGTGTTTACAACGGTACTTTGGTTGGCCCTAATACCTTTAACCCGAAGTAAATAAATGGTGCGCAAGTAGGGGGGCTGGGCTGTTTTTGTAACATATATATAACAGCTGTTGGGATTTTTAATAAATTATGAATTCGTTATGCGTTTTCTGGACCCGTGCTCCTGAGTTTTTGAAGAAAAAGTCGTTACGGACAACTTTAGTGTTTTAACTTTTTCATGAAACGGAAGAGAAATGCCTCGTTTCGCGTGCCCGACCCTTCTGTCCACAGAAAATTTCGGACAGATTTTTGGTAACTTCATTTGGTCATAACTTTTGATTCGTGTACTCGTTTTAAGTGATTCAAATTGCTACGTTTTCCTTATAAAATTCTTTTTAACAGTATGCAATTGATATTAAAAGTTAAAACGAAATAGGATGAGTTTAATAAACTTACATGCTTGGGATTTGACAAGAACCAAAAATGAGAATAGATTGGCTTCTAAATGGAACAAGACTCTTTCCCTCCTCCTAGGCTCTAATGTACCCTTCCTTTACTTCACCTTGGTACTTAAGATCAGATTATAATGGTGTATTTGTGTAGTGTGTGTTTCGATTAGTGATGAGAGAAAAAAAAATGAAAAGTGTGATCGATTTATATAGGAGAAGGAATTTGGGTTTGTATGCAATGTATGGCTACAACAAGGGATACTTGTCCAAGAGGAAATGGAGCATGGTGTTCTCAATATGTCCATGCACCATGTTGTTGGCTCAAGTGGTTCAAAAGACACCATGTGTAAGCTCCCGGAAAATTTCAATGTACTTAACGCTTTAATCAGGAATTAAACACGATCTATTTCGTCATGAAATTTTCTAAGCATCACATTTGCATATCATTTGGCATATGCATGATCAACGCAGCTTGAGCGTTCATAAAATATACCGTTGTGATCAGAATAAAATTCCCCACGATCTTGATAATCCCAAAATACGTAACGAATACGTAAAAATTTGTAAAAATACGAATTAAATTATAATAAAAATATATTAAAATTCGTATTGGGCCTCGGAACTCATTGGACTCCGTACCATCCCATGATCCAACTCAACTCGTTATTGGGCCTCATAACCGGGTCAAGCCCACACCATTTTCTTGGGCCTCGCTACCCTCTCAAGCCCAACCCCCTAAAAACTATTTCGGGCCTAACATTTGTACACGACTAAATATATGAGCCCAAACCACCCATATGTTTTTGCTTTGGGCCTCGTCTATGTCACCTAGCCCATGATCATATTAGGAAAACTTGTAGTTAATATTTTTGAGTGTTTCCTTCTGTTGTAAACGAACGAGCAAACAAAAGGGGGAACCAAACATGAAAGTCAAATACACCTCAACTAAGAATCCTAAGTCAAAGTGCTTATGTATGAAAAAGAGGAGACAAAACCCATACATAGCTACCCTAACTATTAGTTTATTAAACTATACCTTACCTCAAACACTACATTGACCTCTTAGACCTTAAAATCCAATGGTTTTTGTGACCATTGACTCGACACAACAAGACCAAAGCATCCATGATATCGGCTGCCATTATGCACGCCCAAGGACCAAGTCAAAAATGCACATGTCTATAAATCCTATGGCTAAGTGATCCAAGAAATAAGAATATGAAATGTCCATGCACATGTCCTAAATCCCAGCCGAACATGAAGCATGCTTAGCCAAGTTTATACTCCATCTTAGATACTAGAAAAGTAGGAGCTACACCAATAAAATAAACTAAGTACCATGCCTCTCTTTACTATAAATCAAACACTTAGGGAAGGACATACCACCCTCAAACACTTACATTGCCAAACTCACAAACTCACAAACACTACACATTTTAAAGTAAAAATCGTCCACTGTGGAAGTAGAACAAGGAAAGGAAACATTGCAAGGTGAAGGAAAATAAGGATACGAGTAGCAAGTTATAAGGAGAACACAAGGTCTCGAGTTCATACCATCTTCTCGACATCTCATCCCCACTCAATCGAGTGTAGTAAGTCTTCACTAAACTCATTTCATTTCCCTCTCATTTCATTTATATCACACGTTAGATAGTTAAACGCACCAAATGATTAGTAAATCTTTATACACATGCGTGTACAATAGAAAAGTGCTACATTCATACCTTAAGGTCACGTAAACACAAAAACATGACACTAATGATCAACTTAGAAACCATACGAGGACTTCTCATCCCCTCGTTCACTATAAAACTCATGACAAAACAAACGGGCCTAAAGCCCAACTGTCGAGCCCAATAAGCCCAAATGAAGTCCAAGTGAAGTCCAACCCGACCCAATAAGTTTAAAATAAGTCGTTAAGCGCTAAATTATAAGCTACAAATAAGATGTAAATGTTTTTGCAAATTTCGTTTTATATAAGAATATTTTCGGACTATTTTTGCAAAATATGAAACGAAGGGTCCAAAAGGTTAACAATTGTAAAGCTAAGGGATCATTTTATAAGCAAAACAAGTAATTTATAAAAGTCTAAGGACTAGAAATGCCTATTTCGAAAATACATGGGAAACATGCACGTGTGCATGTGCACATGAAAACCACAAGGACCGAATGTGTAATTAGCCTAAACTAGTTATAATTAAAGTTTAGGGTGAAAAGTGTCAAGTTTGGAAAACAAAGGTTTAAAGCATATAAAATGAACCTAGAGGGCTGATTTTGTAAATTCAGTTTTACCAAGGGTTAAAGTTGTCATTTCTGAAAGTTTTGGTATAAAATATAATTCGGGTGGAAAGTGTCATTTTCTAAAAGTCCAAGGACTAAACTCGTACTTTTTGTAACTCGAGGATAAAAAGTGTAAATTCGGGAAAAGTTTAGAAAAACTTATAAACCCATCCTAATTACGTAAAAACAAGTATTTTGATCTTATGAGTATTTTATTTCGGATAACGTTAAAGGTATTACTTATATATATATATATATATTATAAGATTATAATTATATATATATCAAATCCGATAAAACACACGGGGAATTCATTCAAATACGCTAAAATACTCAACAAATCTATTAAGATCACAATGGGGGAAAACATTTCACTTATGCGTAAGTGAGGATAATTAATTAAGGCAATGTAGCACATAAATTAACTTAAAACGTTAATCTCGATCGCACACTATTGGATTAGACAATCCAATGATCTATTGAATAAGAATATTCAATGCTCTATTATTTTGGTCGCGAACCAAAATGCTCATTTACTGAGACTCGCCATCTCATCATTTTAGGTTTTGAGTTGGAACCTCCGCTACATTGTGCTTGATCTTTTTGTGCGTGTGCATTATCATCAAGGTGAGTTCATAGCCTCGCTTTTACTTTATTTTTGCAAACCCCGCGAGGGAGATACATGCTCTAAACTAGAACACAAGGTTTTTCTTAAATGCTTGATCTTCTTGATTATTGGTACTGCCTAAGTTGTTAGCCACAAGTCCCCTGATCATGAACCATTAGTCACCGCGAGTGAACGTAGATATCGTGAATAGTACTATGGGGATTAACGAACCCCGTTTCGGTTATAGAGAAATAACCGGGACGCACCATATCGAATTTCTTTAGGTAATTGGCTATTACCTCCTTTGGGGCATATTTTCGTACACTGGTAATTCGGTGTATGCAGTTGAGTCTTGGTTTCATGAGCTTAGTGCATAATAATCTGTGATATTTCTCTTATGATATTGTTAGTTTACAATGATCATGATCTTATACTTGTGTTCAACTTATTTTAAACCTATGGACTTCACTCAACATTTTTGTTGACCTTTTTAAGCATGTTATCTCAGGTAATCAGTGAAGATTATGACCAAGGTGCGGAACGGGGCATGGCAAGGCTTATCTGGTGGTGTAAAACATAAAAGTTATCATTTCTTTCAAACTCATGATCTTTCTTTTGGGAAAAACACTTGATCTATTTACAATATTTTGTAACAAACTATGAGTTTTCGATGAATGATAACTATTTTAATAAAACGTCTCTTTCGAGTCGTTTTCTATAATTATTGACTATGATCTCCATTCAAGTAACACCCGAATTAGTCTTCCGCTGTCATTAAGATTTTCGGGGGTGTTATAGATTGGCATCAGAGCCAAGGTTATAGAGAACCAAAGAGTTTTTCAAAAACATTTGGACTATAACCGCACTTTTAAAACGGGACTATTTTACACCACTGCCTTATGCCCTTCCGTGACCGCTCTATGCATTAGGATTAATGCATCACTAGATCATAAGTAAATTGCATTCATTTTAGTTAGGCATGGAGATTTGCTTGGCAAATATGTGTAGCTAACTAAAATAATTATATTATTTGGCATTTACTTACATTAATTTATGGGTTGTTACAGTACCATGTCTGCATCCCACCCAGTTGTTCTATCCTCAGACACCGAGATGGAAGATACCATGTCCTCTACGACTGTCACTATGCCACCTCATCCCAGTCCTGTCATACCAGCTACTGTATCGGACGAAACTGAACCTTTTGAGGAAGGTGAAGTTGCCCGAACTCCTACTGCTCCAGCTATGACTGCTCATCCTCAAGAGTACAATGCTTTTGCTTCCATGACCCTAGATCAGTACTATGAGTCGCAGCAATGGCTACCTGCTTCAGATGTTGCTGTGGATGATGGATCATCCAAGTCATCAGAGAACACTGACTCTGCTTCATCAGATTCTTCTGGATCATCTTCCCGAGCTATCCGTCGTCGTCGACGTAGGATTCGTGTTCTTAAGCCTCATGAACCTGAGCCGTTTTGAGTACCTTATAGACTGCATCCTAATGGTAAGACCTTCAAACGCACCGCTAGGAAGCGTGTGCGATCCACCACTATGACTCATGTGATACCATCAGCTCAGTCACCACCCGCTCAGTCATCACCAGTTTCACCTGCTGTCCCACCTACTGCTACTTCACCACCACTGCCACTTACTGTGTTCTACCATCAGACCACTACTGTTCCTGTTTCATCACCACCTACAGCATCACCTCCTTTGGACACTTTTAGTGAGCCACTTTTACCGCTTTGCATCAAGTGCTATTCACCATCACCATCTGATCCTGACATGCCTACTCAAGTGGATAATGAGACCGGACCAAGGAAGAAATCCGGTGCTAGGCGATGGTCATTCTTGATACCTTTACTTCGACGTTGGAGAGAAGAGGAGGGAGCACCTAGTTCGTTTGAGCTTGGAGAAAGCTCAACTACTGCACCAGCTCCAGTTCTGCCTGTTACCGGTGAACCGGTACACCACACTATTCCTCTGTTGGCTACGAGACTTATCAGGCACGAAGACCAGTTGAATGAGCTCATGGCACATTATGATGAGATTTCACTGGTTAGGATAGAGAGCTTGGAGGAAGAAGTCGAAAACCTCGTGATAGGTCGCTACTCCATTGAGATTGTGTTTGATATGATGAGTACCCAGATTGTGGAGGCGAGAGAGGCCGTTAACCGATTGACTCAGAGATTGGAGACTACTATCCGAGATGCTAGTACTTTGAGAGAGACTGCCTTAGGTCGAGAGAGAGTCATGCATCACGAACTTGCATCCGCTCATGCACACACTGCTATTCTGGAGGAGAGGATTGATGACCTCGAGGCGAGAGATCGAGCCCGTGAGCAGCAGATCCGAGACTTGACAGCCATGGTTGAGGAGATTCGTCGTCATCAGGATGACGCATCGGGAGATGCGTAAATCCTAGTCATCTTTATCTTAGTATGTATCATAAAGCCGCCATATGAGGCATTAAGGCTTGTATCTTTTTGGTTTGTAACCTTGGAACAAGAATTATGATGATGTATGGTTGTGAACAAGACTATGTAATGATGTATTCCATGTATCCAATGGTTGTATTTCTTATATTCTGATGTTATGATATTATTCCTCGGTAATGTATGCCGAACCGATCCTTATGTCCTTATACATATATTATGATTTGTTGAGAAAAATCATATTTCAATTGTTGTTCATATCAATATCATATCATTAATTTAAAGTGGTAATCTGGACTATTATGATATGTATAATATGAAATCAGTTTTATCATCGATCGATAATTTCTTAATCTTGGTATTTATTCTTGGAAATTTTAGAAAAATGGTCAAGAAGAAAGCTACCTCATCCACCATCACTCCCGCAGCTATTCAGAAAATGGTCGCTGAAAGTGTTAGCGCAGCTATAGCACAACATGTCGCTGATACTGCTAGAGCTGAAGCTGAACGCGTTGAAGCTGAACGAATTGCCCAAGAGGCACGTGAAGCTGAGATCGCAAGAGAAGCCGAAATTGCAAGAGAAGCTGAGAACGCCCGAATTGCTCGAGAAGCTGAAGCTGAGCGTGTCGCTCAAGCAGCACGTGAGGCTGAAGCTGCTCGCATTGCTGAAGAGAATCGTGCCACAGAAGCTGCACGTCTTATTGAAATGGCAAACTCAAATGCAACTAACACTCCAACAAATCAAAGTGAGTCCACTGTAACTCGCAAGTGTAATTACAAAGAGTTCATGAACTGCAAGCCGACGTTCTTCAAGGGCACTGAAGGTGCTATTGGTTTACTTCATTGGTTTGAGAGAACCGAGACTGTATTTCTGCTAAGTGACTGCACAGATGATTGCAAAGTCAAGTTTGCGACTGGAACTTTGTTAGAAGATGCGTTATCTTGGTGGAAAGGCCATGCTCAACCAATTGGAATGGAAGAAGCTTGTAAGATTTCATGATCAGATCTGAAACAACTGTTAATGAAACAGTATTGCCCGAGAACTGAGATCAAGAAACTCGAAGATGAGTATTACCACTTGGCTGCTAAAGGTAATGATCTCAAGACATACTTCAAGAGATTCCATGAGCTGAGAGCTCTATGTCCTCATCTGTTTCCCACCAATGAAAAGCTTTTGGAAGCTTTGATCGGAGGTTTACCTCGAAGCATCGAAGGAGATGTCATCGCTTCGAATCCAAAAACTGTTGAAGAAGTTGTCATTGTATCCCACCGCCTTATGGAACCAATACTAAAGCTTGCAAATGCACAAGGCTCAAGTGACAACAAAAGAAAGTTTGATGATCGGAAAACCTCAAATTCCAACCACCATCAGTCCAACAACAACAATCGGAACAACAACAACCAATATCACCGCAACAGAAACCAACATCACAATCGGCAAAACCGAAGGCAAGAAGCCGCAAGGGCTTATGCTGCACCCACTGCTGGAAAAGGGTATGTAGGACCACATCCCCAGTGTAACAGATGTTTGATGCACCATTCTGGACCTTGTACTATGAAGTGCGATAAGTGCAACAAGGTAGGTCATCAAGGTAAGCATTGTCGAAACCCTGGAAGAGGCAACACTGTGACGAACATGAACTGCTATGGATGTGGAGAACCCGGTCATTTCAAGAGTCAATGCCCAAAGTTAAATGTCGTTCAAACAAACAATGCGCGTGCAAGAGTGTACATGCTAGGAGATGGAGATGCACCGTTGAACCCTGACATTGTGACGGGTACGTATTCTCTTAACAATCATTCTGCAAAAATCTTGTTTGATTCGGGAGCAGATAAGAGTTTTGTATCTGCTACTTTTGCACCATTACTTGAAATATCCCCAATCGCCTTAGATACAACTTATGAGATAGAACTTGCCGATGGGAAAATAATAAGAACCAACACCGTAATCCGTAATTGTCCTATTCTATTACAAGATCACTCGTTCCTCATAGATCTTTTGCCAATCAAACTTGGAAGTTTCGATGTCGTAATTGGCATGGATTGGTTGTCCAAACACCGTGCTAGGATTGTTTGTGACGAGAAAACCGTTCATATCCCGATCAACGGTGAAACCTTAGTCATCCAAGGAGATCAAAGTAGAAAGTACTTAAGTATCATATCCTGTGCGAAATCAATAAAGTACATGGAAAAAGGATGTTATGCCTTCTTAGCTCAAGTAACGGAAAAGAAGTCGGAAGAAAAACGACTAGAGGATGTACCTGTAATCAAGGAATTTCCTGAGGTGTTTCCAGAAGATTTGCCTGGACTCCCACCTGCTCGACAAGTCGAATTTCAAATCGATCTTATTCCTGGAGCTACTCCTGTAGCACGAGCACCGTACCGTTTAGCGCCCTCAGAAATGCAAGAGTTATCCAAACAACTAGAAGAGCTATCTGAGAAAGGATTCATTAGACCAAATTCCTCACCCTGGGGAGCACCGGTATTATTCGTTAAGAAGAAAGATGGATCATTCCGGATGTGTATCGATTATAGAGAATTGAACAAGCTCACAATCAAAAACCGCTATCCCTTACCAAGAATCGATGATCTGTTTGATCAGTTACAAGGCTCGAGTGTATACTCGAAGATTGATTTAAGATCTGGATATCATCAGTTACGGGTAAGAGAAGAAGATATACCCAAGACCGCATTTAGAACTCGATATGGCCATTATGAATTCCAAGTAATGCCATTCGGTTTAACTAATGCACCTACTGTATTTATGGACCTCATGAATAGAGTCTGCAAACCATATCTGGATAAATTCGTCATTGTGTTCATCGACGATATTCTTATCTACTCTCGTAATAAAGAAGAACATGCGGAACACTTGAAGACTGTCCTGAAGTTACTCAAGGATGAAAAATTGTACGCAAAGTTTTCCAAGTGTGACTTTTGGATTGAGACAGTCCAATTTCTTGGTCATGTGATCGACAGTGAAGGAATCCATGTGGATCCCACAAAGATTGAATCTGTTAAGAATTGGCCAGTACCCACTAACCCCACTGAAATTCGTCAATTCTTAGGACTTGCTGGTTATTATCGAAGATTCATCGAAGGTTTCTCGAAAATAGCTAAACCATTGACCGAGTTAACCCAGAAAACGAAGAAATTCGAATGGGGAGACGATCAAGAATCAGCTTTTCAACTCCTAAGGAACAAACTTTGCGAAGCACCTATCTTGGCACTACCGGAAGGAGCCGAAGATTTTGTAGTATATTGTGATGCTTCACACATGGGTTTAGGCGCTGTTCTCATGCAAAGGAACAAGGTGATTGCTTATGCGTCACGACAACTCAAAACTTATGAGAAGAATTATACTACTCACGATCTAGAACTTGGCGCCGTGGTATTTGCACTCAAATTATGGAGACATTATTTGTACGGAACCAAATGTATAGTGTACACTGATCACAAAAGTCTTCAACACATCTTAGATCAAAAGGAATTGAATATGCGTCAACGTCGCTGGCTCGAATTGCTTAGTGATTATGACTGCGAGATCCGTTATCATCCTGGAAAGGCAAACGTTGTTGCCGATGCCTTGAGCAGAAAATATCGCCCTAAGCCACTTAGAGTGAGATCATTGGGAATGGTAATCAATTCACCCCTACCATCGAAAATTCTTGAAGCTCAGATCGCAGCCCTTAAGGAAGAAAATAGGCCGAATGAGAAGATTTATGGCATGCCGGAGAATGAGAATGGATTTGTGAAGAGATCGGACGGAACGCTATGTTTCAAGAATCGAAGTTGGATTCCACTCTTTGGAGGTATGCGAGAACTCATCATGCATGAATCACATAAATCGAAGTATTCCATACATCCTGGTCCCAAGAAGATGTATCAAGATCTAAAGCTTTTGTACTGGTGGCCGAATATGAAGGCTGATATCGCTGTATACGCCAGTAAATGTTTGACATGCTTGAAAGTTAAAGCTGAACATCAAAAGCCATCTGGATTACTAACTCAACCAGAACTTCCTATGTGGAAATGGGAAAGAATCACAATGGACTTCATCACAAAGTTGCCAAAAACTTCTAATGGTTTTGACACCATTTGGGTTATTGTAGACCGTCTTACAAAGTCCGCTCATTTCTTGCCAATCAAGGAGAACGACGAGATGATTACACTCGCTAGACTGTACATCAAAGAAATTGTTTCTCGTCACGGTGTACCAATCTCTATCATATCTGACCGTGATAGCCGATTCACCTCAAGATTTTGGCAAACGCTTCAAAGAGCCATGGGTACCAACTTAGATATGAGTACCGCGTACCATCCTCAAACAGATGGACAAAGTGAAAGAACGATCCAAACTCTGGAAGACATGCTAAGAGCATGTGTGATTGATTTCGGAAAAGGATGGGATAAGCACTTACCTCTGGCTGAATTCTCTTACAATAACAGTTATCACGCCAGCATTAAAGCTGCTCCTTTTGAAGCACTCTATGGAAGAAAATGCCGATCGCCAGTTTGCTGGGCGGAAGTTGGAGAAGTACAACTTACAGGCCCCGAAATTGTCCAAGAGACAACAGAAAAGATAATACAAATTCGGAAAAGATTGCAAGCAGCTCGAGATAGACAAAAGAGCTACGCAGATGTTCGAAGAAAACCAATGGAATTCCAAGTCGGAGACCGTGTAATGCTCAAAGTATCACCCTGGAAAGGGATGGTAAGATTTGGAAAACGAGGAAAGCTCAAACCGCGATACATCGGACCGTTCAAAATTCTTCAAAGAATTGGTCCAGTGGCATATAAACTTGATCTTCCCGAAGAACTTAGCCGAGTACATGACACGTTCCATGTCTCAAATCTTAAGAAGTGTCTTTCGGATGAAACTCTAGTCGTACCACTCAAAGACATCCAGCTCAATGACAAACTTAGCTTTGTCGAAGAACCCATCGAGATCATGGACAGAGAAGTTAAGAGGCTTAAGCAAAGCCGCATTCCTATCGTTAAAATTCGATGGAATCATAAGAAACGAGGTGCAGAGTTCACCTGGGAGCGCGAGGATGTAATGCGTTCCAAGTATCCCCACCTATTCATCTAGATCACCCATGACAGCCTCTGCGAGTTTAACCGCGGGACGCGGTTCTCTTAAGGGGTAGGTACTGTAAGCTCCCGGAAAATTTCAATGTACTTAACGCTTTAACCAGGAATTAAACACGATCTATTTCGTCATGAAATTTTCTAAGCATCACATTTGCATATCATTTAGCATATGCATGATCAACGCAGCTTGAGCGTTCATAAAATATACCGTTGTGATCAGAATAAAATTCCCCACGATCTTGATAATCCCAAAATACGTAACGAATACGTAAAAATTTGTAAAAATACGAATTAAATTATAATAAAAATATATTAAAATTCGTATTGGGCGTCAGAACTCATTGGACTCCGTACCATCCCATGATCCAACTCAACTCGTTATTGGGCCTCATAACCGGATCAAGCCCACACCATTTTCTTGGGCCTCGCTACCCTCTCAAGCCCAACCCCCTAAAAACTATTTCGGGCCTAACATTTGTACACGACTAAATATATGAGCCCAAACCACCCATATGTTTTTTTTGGGCCTCGTCTATGTCACCTAGCCCATGATCATATTAGGAAAACTTGTAGTTAATATTTTTGAGTGTTTCCTTCTGTTGTAACCGAACGAGCAAACAAAGGGGGAACCAAACATGAAGGTCAAATACACCTCAACTAAGAATCCTAAGTCAAAGTGCTTATGTATGTAAAAGAGGAGACAATGACACCATACATAGCTACCCTAACTAATAGTTTATTAAACTATAACCTTACCTCAAACACTACATTGACCTCTTAGACCTTAAAATCCAATGGTTTTTGTGACCATTGACTCGACACAACAAGACCAAAGCATCCATGATATCGGCTGCCATTGTGCACGCCCAAGGACCAAGTCAAAAATGCACATGTCTATAAATCCTATGGCTAAGTGATCCAAGAAATAAGAATATGAAATGTCCATGCACATGTCCTAAATCCCAGCCGAACATGAAGCATGCTTAGCCAAGTTTATACTCCATCTTAGATACTAGAAAAGTAGGAGCTACACCAATAAAATAAACTAAGTACCATGCCTCTCTTTACTATAAATCAAACACTTAGGGAAGGACATACCACCCTCAAACACTTACATTGCCAAACTCACAAACTCACAAACACTACACATTTTAAAGTAAAAATCATCCACTGTGGAAGTAGAACAAGGAAAGGAAACATTGCAAGGTGAAGGAAAATAAGGATACGAGTAGCAAGTTATAAGGAGAACACAAGGTCTCGAGTTCATACCATCTTCTCGACATCTCATCCCCACTCAATCGAGTGTAGTAAGTCTTCACTAAACTCATTTCATTTCCCTCTCATTTCATTTATATCACACGTTAGATAGTTAAACGCACCAAATGATTAGTAAATCTTTATACACATGCGTGTACAATAGAAAAGTGCTACATTCATACCTTAAGGTCACGTAAACACAAAAACATGACACTAATGATCAACTTAGAAACCATACGAGGACTTCTCATCCCCTCGTTCACTATAAAACTCATGACAAAACAAACGGACCTAAAGCCCAACTGTCGAGCCCAATAAGCCCAAATGAAGTCCAAGTGAAGTCCAACCCGACCCAATAAGTTTAAAATAAGTCGTTAAGCGCTAAATTATAAGCTACAAATAAGATGTAAATGTTTTTGCAAATTTCGTTTTATAAAAGAATATTTTCGGACTATTTTTGCAAAATATGAAACGAAGGGTCCAAAAGGTTAACAATTGTAAAGCTAAGGGATCATTTTATAAGCAAAACAAGTAATTTATAAAAGTCTAAGGACTAGAAATGCCTATTTCGAAAATACATGGGAAACATGCACGTTTGGAAAATGCCTATTTCGAAAATACTAGAAATGCCTAAACTAGTTATAATTAAAGTTTAGGGTGAAAAGTGTCAAGTTTGGAAAACAAAGGTTTAAAGCATATAAAATGAACCTAGAGGGCTGATTTTGTAAATTCAGTTTTACCAAGGGTTAAAGTTGTCATTTCTGAAAGTTTTGGTATAAAATATAATTCGGGTGGAAAGTGTCATTTTCTAAAAGTCCAAGGACTAAACTCGTACTTTTTGTAACTCGAGGATAAAAAGTGTAAATTCGGGAAAAGTTTAGAAAAACTTATAAACCCATCCTAATTACGTAAAAACAAGTATTTTGATCTTATGAGTATTTTATTTCGGATAACGTTAAAGGTATTACTTATATATATATATATATATATATATATATATATATATATATATATATATATATATATATATATATATATTATAAGATTATAATTATATATATATCAAATCCGATAAAACACACGGGGAATTCATTCAAATACGCTAAAATACTCAACAAATCTATTAAGATCACAATGGGGGAAAACATTTCATTTATGCGTAAGTGAGGATAATTAATTAAGGCAATGTAGCACATAAATTAACTTAAAACGTTAATCTCGATCGCACACTATTGGATTAGACAATCCAATGATCTATTGAATAAGAATATTCAATGCTCTATTATTTTGGTCGCGAACCAAAATGCTCATTTACTGAGACTCGCCATATCATCATTTTAGGTTTCGAGTTGGAACCTCCGCTACATTGTGCTTGATCTTTTTGTGCGTGTGCATTATCATCAAGGTGAGTTCATAGCCTCGCTTTTACTTTATTTTTGCAAACCCCGCGAGGGAGATACATGCTCTAAACTAGAACACAAGGTTTTTCTTAAATGCTTGATCTTCTTGATTATTGGTACTGCCTAAGTTGTTAGCCACAAGTCCCTTGATCATGAACCATTAGTCACCGCGAGTGAACGTAGATATCGTGAATAGTACTATGGGGATTAACGAACCCCGTTTCGGTTATAGAGAAATAACCGGGACGCACCATATCGAATTTCTTTAGGTAATTGGCTATTACCTCCTTTGGGGCATATTTTCGTACACTGGTAATTCGGTGTATGCAGTTGAGTCTTGGTTTCATGAGCTTAGTGCATAATAATCTGTGATATTTCTCTTATGATATTGTTAGTTTACAATGATCATGATCTTATACTTGTGTTCAACTTATTTTAAACCTATGGACTTCACTCAACATTTTTGTTGACCTTTTTAAGCTTGTTATCTCAGGTAATCAGTGAAGATTATGACCAAGGTGAGGAACGGGGCATGGCAAGGCTTATCTGGTGGTGTAAAACATAAAAGTTATCATTTCTTTCAAACTCATGATCTTTCTTTTGGGAAAAACACTTGATCTATTTACAATATTTTGTAACAAACTATGAGTTTTCGATGAATGATAACTATTTTAATAAAACGTCTCTTTCGAGTCGTTTTCTATAATTATTGACTATGATCTCCATTCAAGTAACACCCGAATTAGTCTTCCGCTGTCATTAAGATTTTCGGGGGTGTTACACTATGTATCACCAATTTTAACCAAGGGTAGAAGAGGAGGGTGATGTGTTACTCTAATATGCAAGTAAATGCATGTGGTTAGGGTAATTACAAGTAGTGTGTAAGTAACTAAAGGGTAAGTATCTAGTTCATTTTTAACCATGGTAACAAGGGGGCGTTAGGCTTTAGGGGTAGTACCTAGGGCTTAGTGTGTTGTACATGGAGTCTAGGTGAAGTAGTAACTTGGTTTTAGGGCTTAGGTGAAGTTAGTTTATGTATTTAAATTTAATCTTAGGTTAATGTACATTAAATAAGTAACCTTTATGCATGGGATACTTGTACCACAAGCATTAGAGAGTTGTACATTAGGTTTGAAAATTTAAGAAAGTCAATTTTAAGAGCTTGTGCAATATAGGTTTGTATCATGTGCTTTAAGGTAGGTACATTGAGGTTTATAATGTGATTTTATGTAAACATTAAGCTTTAGGCATTAAGGACTTGTACCCATGCTTAAAAGACTTGTACTCTAGGTATAAAATGTTGTACTTTACTATTTATGAAAAATCGTAGTTATAATAAATTAGGGTTTCATGTAAACTCAAATAAATGGTTAACGTTTAACTTGAAAGTTTAATAATTGTACGTTAACGTAATAACGTAAAGTGGTAAATAAAAGTTGAAAACTTATATAGTTTTACATATAAAGATGTTTATGTTTATTTAAGATGTGAGTTTCATCACATTGGCTAGTTGTTGTGATCAAATAAAAGGATACCGTTTCTTTAAAAAAAAAATTGGACGTAGAAAATGGATAAGTATTCTTTCGTTAGAATATTATATTTGTTTAATACGAGCTGAAATTTACCGGTGGTTACAGATTGTATGCACTGGGAATGGAAAAACTGTCCGAAAGAATGGCAAGGCCAATTTCATAGAAATATCCCACTATAATGCTTGAAGCCGTTGCTTCATACGATTTGTGGATTTGGCATGCATTTTTTGGGGTAGCGGGTGCGAATAACGATCTAACGGTTTTAAATAATTCTCCGTTATTCGACGTCTTGCTTGATGACATCGCCCCTGAGGTTGAGTTTGAAGTACTCGGGTGTCAATTTAAGCAAGGGTATTATCTAGCTGACGGAATTTACCCGGAGTGGGCATCTTTTGTCAAGTCATTTACAGTTGCAACTAATCCAAAAAATGCCGCATTCAAAGCGAAACAAGAAAGTGCTCGAAAAGATATCGAAAGAGCTTTTGGTGTCCTCCAAGGACGTTGGCATATCATTGCCCAACCGGCGCGTGCATTTACTATTGGCAAGTTACGGAGAATCTTGTACGCGTGCATCATAATGCATACCATGATTTTGAAAGATGAAAACTTTGCGATATCCGACATTGCTGAAACGTATATTTCTCCGACACCAAATTTACAGCAGACATGGATTGAACGTTGCCAAGTGCAAAGAAAAAAAGCCAAAGAACTACATGATAAACGCAAACACGCAAAGCTTCAACGATGTCTCATCGAGCATGTTTGGCAACAACTTCAATGGGCACAATTTCAACAACATAATCCGAATAATTAGTTTCGTTATAATTTGATGTATTTCTTGCGTATGTTTTTTTTTCGTATCTTTATTTTATGTTTCGTACGTTTTTTATTAAGTTATGTATTGTATTTTTAATTTGAATGAAATGAATTTATTTAGTTTATTTGGAAATGAAAATTGAATAAAAAAAAATAAAGTGGTAGTGGTGGGCCTCAAATGAAGTGGTTGAGGTTTGTTATGAGTGAGGGGGGGTTTGTTGTGGTTAGTTTTGAAAAAATGCGATGCTGATGTGGCGCTGAGGTGGCACGACGACGAGCCTTAGGCTCCTTTTGACACCTAGTACTCTTAGAGACATAACGTTCACCTGGACAAAAAATCTTGTACACCAAAGTCTAATGTATGTTAGCATTGAGACAAAATCCTTAACCTACCCTTTTGATTTTCCTATAATCCTACTTAACGTAGGTTTTGCGAAAGGTTAATTTCTCCGGAAGAAAATGATATTTTTAACAAGTTAGTAAAATTATAATTAGAATTCAATCTACCCCTCGAAATTATAATTAGAATTCAATATATTCAAATAATAATTAAACCTTAATTGATAAACATTTTGATCGTCAGTGATAAACATCAGGCAATGATTAATAAACCTTCATTTATGAACGTTCATATCATGAACGATGAACATTCTGGCCGCAAGATTGATAAACCTTTATTTATGGACATTCAAACCATGATTGATAAACAGTTAAACACAATTATCAAATGTTGATAACAAAGTTTCACAAAAAATGTTTCTAATGTTGTATATTAGTTGAAGTTTGATAACAAAGTTTTATATTTTCTCAAACATAAAAGTTGTTCATCAAAAGTTACGTAAAGCAATTCATCAAAAGCTACTTCTTTAAGAAAAATGTTCATCAAAATCTTTGTTTTTATTTTAGAAATCGAAAAGCTGTCATTTTGAAATTGTTTACCTAAAGATAACCTAATATTCATCAAAGCTCTTTGTCACTCAATCTTCATCCATACTCATCATCAACATCAAATTAAATCATGACATTTTTCATCACCTCAAAATGCATCCTCATTAACAAAAACATCACGTGACACCATTAACGATTCAACATATAAAATATCCGCCTAATACGAATTAGATTAAACCTCGTGAACATTTTATCTAATAATCGTGTTTGGACTCTAACCTAGTCATCTAACATTAAATTTAGAGTTTCTTATTGGTTGAAAATATCCAAGCTAGATGATAATAGTTTTCGTTGGGAATTATAATGAGTAAGTTACCATGGTTAAAAACGATATGATGAATAAATTGTTGGGGTTATCTCCCAGAACAGGGTTAAGACAATCAATGACAGTAGCAATACCACTAGGTGGTTACCGGATATCACTTGGAATCGTGTGATCACTTTCCAAAGTAAACTATTCGACCCTAATGTCTGGGTATCACGAATATCTACTTGGGATAAGACCAAATGCAGTTAGAGAATTAGGCACAATTCTATAACCCTTTCGCTTATAAGTATTTTGTGTTTTCTGTGTGTCCCTCATGCATGTTCAGATCTCCTATATATAGGAGGTTACTCTTGAGCTATTCCAATGGAATTATGAGTATTAATCGGCCCATTAATAGCCTCATAATTATCCCCATTATAGCCGTTAGTGGTTACATGACCAATTAAACGTGGTCATAAAGAAGTTGTAACTGCCATTTAGCAGTACTTTCCATAAGCAGTACTTTCCACTAGCAGTACTTTCACTTATAGTGGAAATACAGCCTATCAGTGGAAACACTGCTTATCAGTACTTTCATAGCATCAGTACTTTCACAGTGCTATCAGTGGAAACACTGCCTATCAGTGGAAGCACTGCTTATCAGTGGAAACCACAAGCAGTACTTTCCACAAGCAGTATTTTCACCAACAGTACTTTCACCAAGCAGTACTTTCACCAGTACTACCAATACAAACCACTATAAGAGTCAGGGTGTTCATGGACCTTATGGGTGTACACTCCGTACCTCCTAACCCATTACAAGGTGTGAACTAATCCCACAAGTGCACTAAATTTTCCAACAATCCTCCCCAAATTTAGTTCACTTCCTTTGCATGAAAAATAAACATCAATCAAAACATGTGCATAAATGAAAATGTCCTGAGGATTGAATTTCCATCTTAGTAATTACACGTTCAAATATTCGAGAATCAGGGTGTTCTAAGAATTGAACCCTTCAACCCATTTGAATACCTGAAGATAACTACACACAAGTTTTCAAACACTTAAAAGCTCCTGACACTATACAAGCCATGTGTCCATATCCAAATTCATAAATGTTGTAAAAGCTAAAAGTCCAAAGCTTCCTGAAGCGGCAAAACTTCAACATTTACATAGGTGGTTCCTCTTTAGTCATGCTCCTGCCAAGCACTTTTTCAAAGAAAATTAACCATTAAGAAGTAATGACTTCATCCTCCTTTCAGCAGGTTCTGAGCACAACCTTGGGATGTAAATAAAACATGTGCTCCAGTCCGCTGAATGTTCAGCTTTCCACATTGAACTCAGCTCCTAAGTTTCCTCAGGAGGGAGTTGGGTGTCCTAGCATTCAGTGACTAAGTTGGACTTAAACCCATCCCTTTAGCAGACTTTATAACCAAGTCTCTAGCCAGACCCTTCGTCAAGTGATCAGCTAAGTTCTGTTGAGATCTCACAAACTCTATAGATACCACCCCATTCATGATAAGCTCACGAATCATGCTATGCCTGACACCTAAGTGTCTAGACTTACCATTGTACATCTGGCTATAAGCCTTAGCCAATGTAGCTGCACTATCACACCGGATAGAAATAGGTGCTATAGGTTTAGGCCACAATGGAATCTCAAGAAGCAAGTTTTTCAACCATTCAGCTTCTTTACCAGCAGCTGCTAGAGCCACAAATTCAGATTCCATTGTTGAACTGGTGATGCAAGTTTGTTTCTTGGATGCCCAAGAAATTGCACCTCCACCAAGTAGGAATACCCAGCCACTGGTAGACGAATTGTCTTCAGTATTACTGATCCAACTTGCATCAGTGTAACCTTCCAACACTGATGGGTAACCAGTATATGAGAGACTATAATCCATAGTTCTCTTCAAATACTTCAGTACCCTCTGAACTGCTTGCCAGTGATGAGCACTAGCATTACTAGTATACCTGCTCAATTTTCCCACTGCAAAACCAATATCAGGCCTTGTACAAGTCATGGCATACATCAGGCAGCCAATTACCCTAGAATACTCAAGTTGAGATACAGCCTTACCATGATTAGGCATCAGCTTCTCACAAGTATCCATAGGAGTACTCACTGGAGTACAATCAAAGTAATTGAATTTCCTCAGTACCTTCTCAATATAATGAGACTGAGAGATAGAAATTCTTTTACTTTCATGTTTAATCCTTATACCAAGGATAACATCAGCCTCCCCCATGTCTTTCATGGAGAACCTTGATGACAAAAATTCCTTTGTTAGGTCAACCTGATTTTGGTCAGTGCCAAAGATCAACATGTCATCAACATATAGACAAATGATGACTCCTTTACCAGATTCATCAAATTTGCTATATACACATTTGTCAGCTTGGTTAAGAACATAACCACTAGACAAAACCACTTCATCAAATTTTTGATGCCATTGCTTAGGTGCATGCTTAAGTCCATAAAGAGACTTAATCAGTTTACACACCTTGTTTTCATTGCCAGGCATGATGAAGCCCTGAGGTTGGTTCATATAAACCTCCTCTTCCAATTCACCATTCAAGAAAGCTGTTTTCACATCCATCTGATGAATAACCAGATTGTGAATAGATGCCATAGCAATCAGCAGTCTTATGGTACTGATACGAGCCACAGGAGCATAAGTATCAAAATAGTCTATTCCTGACTTTTGTTTAAAGCCCTGAATGACTAGTCTAGCCTTGAACTTTTCAATAGTTCCATCTACCTTCATTTTCCTTTTGAAAATCCATTTGCAACCCAGAGGTTTGCAACCAGGAGGTAGATCAACCAACACCCAAGTGTTGTTGCCCATGATGGAATCCATCTCATCATTGATTGCTTCTTTCCAGAAAGCAATGTCCTGGGACTTCATTGCTTCTTCAAGTGTTTTGGGGTCATCCTCAACAATGAAGCAATAGGAGTATTGGTCTGAGACCTCATCCCTAGTACCTTCAACTAAGTATAGTTGAAACTCAGGTCCAAATGACTTTGGAGTCCTGACCCTTTTGCTCTTCCTGAGCACAGGTTCAGGTTGATGAACCACAACCTCATCAGGGACCACTGATGGTTCATCATCAGGGACCTCTGATACACCAGTGTCATGAGTTCCATTAGGAATCCTCTGACTTGGTCTAGGGACTGATGAGAATCTATTCTCATCAAAGTCTGCATCCCTTGATTCAATTATTGTGTTAACTGAAACATGTTCATTAGGTTCAATAACATAGAACCTAAAAGCCTTGGAATGCTCAGCATATCCAATAAAGATGCAGTCAATGCCTCTTTCACCCAAAGTCTTTAGCTTTGGATCAGGGAGTCTTACAACAGCCCTACAACCCCAGACCCTGAGATAGTTCAGGTTGGGTTTCCTTTTAGTCCAGAGTTCATAAGGGGTAACCTTGTTCCTTTTGTTGGGAACCCTATTTAACAAATAGCAAGCTGTTAACATAGCTTCACCCTAGAACCCTTGACTCAGTCCTGAATAGGACAACATGGAATTAACCATCTCCTTCAGCACCCTGTTTTTCCTTTCAGAAATACCATTTTGCTGGGGAGTATAAGGGGCAGTCGTTTCATGGATTATTCCAATAGACTGAAAGTACTGAGTATCCATGTACTCACCTCCCCTATCAGTCCTTAATCTTTTGATCAAAGACCCAAGTTGTAATTCAACTTCAGTTTTAAACACTTTGAATTTATCTAATGCTTCATCCTTGGTATGTAATAAATAGACATAACAAAATTTAGAAGCATCATCAATAAATGTCACAAAGTACTTCTTATTCCCCAAAGAAGGAGTGGCATGCAAATCACACAGGTCACTGTGAATAAGCTCCAAGATCTTAGTCTCACGACTAACACCCTGAAAGGGTTTCTTGGTTATCTTGGTCAACATGCAAGTTTTACACTTTTCAGTGTCCATGTCAAAAGCAGGGATTAAACCATCCCTAGACATATCTTGCATCCTTTTATAGTGAATATGACCAAGTCTAGCATGCCAAAGGTTAGAATCACTCTGATCATATGTGGTCACAAAAGCTGAAATAACACTGTCAGTGGTAATATTAAGCCTGAACATTTGATTACATAAATAACCAAAACCAATAAAAACACCACATTTAGAAAGAACAAATTTATCAGATTCAATAACTTGTTTATATCCATGATTATTCAAAACACTACTTGAAACCAAGTTTTTCCTTATATCAGGAACATGAATAACATTAAACAAAGTTACAATCTTTCCAGAACTAAACCTAAGAGCTACACAACCACGACCATGCACCAAGGCTGTTGACTCATTTCCCATGTGAAGAATAGAACCATCATTCAGTGACTCATAAGTCTTGAACCAGCTTCTATCTTTACACACATGAACTGTTGCACCAGAGTCAACCCACCACGCAACATCATCATCCTGCACATAAAAAGATTCAGATACATATGTAACATAATAAATCTGAAAAGACTTATTAAACATATTCTGACCTTTCAGTGAGTTGGTTGAACCACCACTCCCTGAACCATTAGTGCCTGATCCATTGGCTTTACCACCAATTTTAACACCCTTGCAGTCCCTTTTAATGTGACCAGTCTTGCCACATTTCCAACAAGTAGGTGTTGCCTTCTTGTTAGGATCTGCCCTTGTGTTGTCATGATACTTGCGTTTGCCTTTGTTGTCATTGTACCTGGTGGAGTTGTTATGCTCCACCATATTGACAACAGATGGTCCAGCAGCATTGCCACTCTTTGGCTTGTCATTATCCTGCACCTTGAGAGATTCCTCAATGCGCAGATGACTGCCCAACTCAACCAGAGTTAACTCCTCCTTCTTATGTTTCAAGGTATGCTTGAAATCTTTCCAAGAAGGAGGGAGTTTGTCAATAACACAAGAGACTGAAATAGCCTCATCCATGTGCATATTGTGTTGTGTAAACCTTCCAAGTATTCCAAGAAGTTCATTGTATTGTTCCATAACTGGTCTTGAATCAGTCATTTTGTAATTTGTGAAATTACTAACAATGAACTTCTTACTTGATGCATCCTCAGCCATATATTTGGCATCCAAGGAATCCCACAGTTCTTTGGAAGATTCAAAGTTCTGATAAATATCAAACAGAGCATCAGACATACCATTGAGAATAAGACCTCTACATATGTAGTCATCATTCTCCCATTTGCTCCTCCTTCTGATCTGCTCCACAGTAGCATCATCCCCATCATCAGGAATTGGAGTAGTTAGCACATAAACCACACTCATGCTTGACAGCAAGAAGTGCATCTTCTTCTGCCACCTCCTAAAGTCCACCCCTTCAAACTTGTCCAGCTTAGCAAAGTTTGAAGCCATGTGTTTCATTGCAGCAGTTGCCATTGATTATCACAGAATAGTTTACTTTGATTGTTGGGGTTATCTCCCAGAACAGGGTTAAGACAATCAATGACAGTAGCAATAGCACTAGGTGGTTACCGGATATCACTTGGAATCGTGTGATCACTTTCCAAAGTAAACTATTCGACCCTAATGCCTGGGTATCACGAATATCTACTTGGGATAAGACCAAATGCAGTTAGAGAATTAGGCACAATTCTATAACCCTTTCGCTTATAAGTATTTTGTGTTTTCTGTGTGTCCCTCATGCATGTTCAGATCTCCTATATATAGGAGGTTACTCTTGAGCTATTCCAATGGAATTATGAGTATTAATCGGCCCATTAATAGCCTCATAATTATCCCCATTATAGCCGTTAGTGGTTACATGACCAATTAAACGTGGTCATAAAGAAGTTGTAACTGCCATTTAGCAGTACTTTCCATAAGCAGTACTTTCCACTAGCAGTACTTTCACTTATAGTGGAAATACAGCCTATCAGTGGAAACACTGCTTATCAGTACTTTCATAGCATCAGTACTTTCACAGTGCTATCAGTGGAAACACTGCCTATCAGTGGAAGCACTGCTTATCAGTGGAAACCACAAGCAGTACTTTCCACAAGCAGTACTTTCACCAACAGTACTTTCACCAAGCGGTACTTTCACCAGTACTACCAATACAAACCACTATAAGAGTCAGGGTGTTCATGGACCTTATGGGTGTACACTCCGTACCTCCTAACCCATTACAAGGTGTGAACTAATCCCACAAGTGCACTAAATTTTCCAACAATCCCACAAGTGCACTAAATTTTCCAACATAAATTGGATCTATTTTTATTTATGTCATAAATGGATCCATAATTGGTGTGGTTCATGTGTAAAATCTGAAACTCAACGCGTAAAAGAAAATCCGAGAAATCCCCAACCATACTGCTAACATGTAGAAAATTATAACCAAAATGGGAAAAACCAAAACTATATGGTTTGTAATTTTCAAAAACCACACTTTGCGGTTTGGTTTTTGGTTTTTGCTCCCTCGAAACCGCTCAGTGTTGGCCCCTAATAATGTCTTTGATTTGATTTTTTGTAAATAAAATGAGACAATATGAGATAAAGGTCCCTGTGGCTTGTTCGGATCGTTGGTATTGTACGGCTTGCATTAAACATGTCTAATCTCCATGTTTTTAGCTTTTTACTTGTTTTTTCTTAATGAAGTTGTTGTTTTAGAAAACTCTGTTGACAGTTTAAACAATTAAACTTAAGAGTTGCATTAAACATGTACACAAATTATTTGTCATTGCTGCCTCATGCAAATACTATATATTATAGCAAGTACTAAATTAGTAGTTGGACTAATATAATCAAAACTACAATATTTAACACTGTATTTTATCAAAGAAAATTATGTAAATAAATGAGGTTTACATTGTTCAGATTATTCGGGGAGCGAGTTTTTTTTACTCAAATGTACGTGATTTCATTGGATTAATTTCAAAACCGTTTCTTACTCTTCCACAATCACCCCTAAACATAAGCTTTGAACCCTTGATCTATTGTAGTTTTTTCTTTTCTTTTCTTTTATCATAGAAAAAATACCAGAAAAATACTCTGTAACAAGAATCACTATAATTTAATTGTCCTTAAAGTATGTATATTATCATGTTGTCATCCATGAGATTCTATTTGTGGTTAAATTGTCTTTAGAAGCTTTATTGTCCAAAAATACCCCGATATACTTCACATATTTACAACCATACAACTATTCTTTAAAAAAAAAAAAATTATGTTAGCACATCAAATGGATTATACACAACATCTTGCCTTCACTTCTCTATATAAAGACCACCACCTTACTCTTCCCTCATCACAACCACCATTTTTCTCTCTAAACACACCCTTCTTTCTCTACATACACCACCATTCGCAACCATGCCCGAGGCACCAAACGACCAAACCGAGACCACGGACTACACACTCACCGAAAAAAACAAGAACACTCTTCAATTCATTGAAGATGTTACTTCTAACCCTGATGAAGTCCAACAAAGAATACTATATGAAATACTTGCACAAAATGCTAACGTCGAGTACCTTAGTCGATACGGTCTTTGTGGACAAACTGATCGTGAAACGTTTAAGAAATCTCTTCCTGTTGTAACCTATGAGGATCTCCATGATGATATCACACGTATCGCCAATGGTGATAAGTCGCCTATTCTTTCATCCCACCCCATTTCAGAGTTCTTAACTAGGTATGTATTCTTTCTAATAATAGTATGTATGCAAGTATTTGTTTCTAATTATGAGTTTATGCAAGTATTACGTTTGGTCCAAGCTAAAAAGAAATTTTGATGATCTATGCATATATGCTATCTTAGACTAAATAAACAACTTGGTGTGTGCATACTTCATACTGCTTTATTTAGCATATTACGTTTCTAAAGTAGTGTTTGAGATCACTTAATAAGCAATATCTATCTGTATAGTTAACTAACAACCGCATTATTTAAGTCTTTGTTTATAAAGTTGTGTGCTTTTTCGATAATATTTTTTTCATGATTTTATAGTCCTAAGTTTAAAAAGTTAACGGGTTTTTGTTACTTTTTACAGTTCTGGGACTTCTGGAGGTGAAAGAAAATTGATGCCCACTATCAATGACGAGCTAGGAAGAAGGTCACAATTATATAGTCTTTTGATGCCTGTTATGAACCAATTTGTACCCGGTTTAGATAAAGGCAAAGGCATGTACTTTTTATTCATAAAATCCGAAGCTAAAACACCTGGTGGGTTGGTGGCTCGACCCGTTTTAACTAGTTACTACAAAAGCTCTCATTTTAAAGTAAGACCTTACGACCCGTATACCAATTACACTAGCCCGAATGAGACCATTCTTTGCCCCGACTCGTACCAAAGCATGTATTCACAAATGCTTTGTGGGTTGTACCTTAATAAAGAAGTTCTTAGAGTCGGGGCCGTTTTTGCATCAGGTTTCATTCGGGCTATTAGGTTTTTGGAAAAACATTGGAGTCTTTTGTGTCATGATATTCGCACGGGTAGTATCAACTCTATTATTACCGACCCGCTGGTGAGAGAATCCGTTATGAAGATATTGAAACCCGACCCAAATCTTGCCGATTTTATTGAGGTCGAATGTTCTAGGAAGTCGTGGCAAGGGATTATAACGCGATTATGGCCTAACACGAAATATGTTGATGTTATTGTCACGGGTTCTATGTCTCAATATATACCAACTCTTGATTACTATAGTAATGGGCTTCCTCTTGTGTGTACAATGTATGCTTCTTCTGAGTGTTATTTTGGTGTGAATTTGAACCCACTCTGTAAG
The DNA here is from genome assembly GCA_019973895.1 of Chrysanthemum seticuspe. Classification (NCBI taxonomy): domain Eukaryota; kingdom Viridiplantae; phylum Streptophyta; class Magnoliopsida; order Asterales; family Asteraceae; genus Chrysanthemum; species Chrysanthemum seticuspe. Next base: position 318,913,093 of record BPTQ01000008.1, read on the forward strand.
CCTAGTGAAGTTGCTTACACTCTCATTCCGACTATGGCTTATTTTGAGTTCCTCCCGGTTCATCGAGAGGATGGTATTGTGGGCACTGGTGCGGCGAAAACTGAGAAAGAAAATCAACAATTGGTTGATCTTGCGGATGTTAAACTTGGTCAAGAATACGAGCTCGTTGTCACAACATATGCGGGTTCGTTTTTACTTCACAGCCCTTAACATAGTGTTTATTAGTATGTAAACTAATTATAGTTATGATAATGCATATGCTAATAAAAAATCTTGGACATATGTTTTCAGGTCTTTATAGGTATAGAGTTGGTGATCTTCTTAGAGTTGTTGGATTCAAGAACAAGGCTCCTCAATTCAGTTTCATATGTCGAAAAAATGTGGCATTGAGTATCGATTCTGACAAGACTGATGAAGTTGAGCTACACAAAGCAGTGGAAAACGCTGTTAACCATTTAGTTCCATTCAGTGCAACTTTGAACGAGTACACAAGCTATGCGGACACAACCACGATCCCTGGTCACTATGTCATCTTTTGGGAAGTTAGCGAAAATGGATCAACCCAGATTCCAGCATCTGTATTTGAGGATTGTTGTCTTACAATTGAAGAGTCGTTGAATAGTGTTTATAGGCAAGGTCGAGCTTCAGATAAGTCTATAGGGCCACTGGAGATCAAGGTTGTCGAAAATGGGACTTTTGATAAGTTGATGGACTATGCAATAAGTTTAGGCGCCTCGATTAATCAGTACAAAACTCCAAGGTGTGTGAAATATGAGCCGATCATCGAGCTGTTAAACTCGAGGGCTGTAACGAGTTATTTTAGCCCAAAGTGCCCGAAATGGTTTTCGGGCCACAAGCACTGGAACAGTGTTAAATGATCATGTGTTTAGGATAGGAAATTAAGCGAAAAAAGATGTTTGTTTAGATCATTGTAACATCTCGATCCAAATGTTATTGTATTTGGTGTTTTTAATGGTATTTTCGAGTAGGGTATGTACAAAAATCAATTCTGTAATCGTAGGAATGTTTATCATTTCGTGATTATTTCAAGTCTCATGCATATTTACTAAACTCCCATCATCATGTTCATCTTTGCAAACATTAAAGTAAAATGATTAACATTTTTAACTTCATACTAACACTAATACAACCAATGCAATACAAAAGTACGTTAGATACGTTTTCAAAATTTATAAACCATTACACGTCGTGTCGTAGCTGAGCAAACGAGGGCCATGTACGAAAGCTTATACGATAACTAAACACGATGGTTAAAAATATATTATTCCAACTATTGAAACTAAAAACATATTATTTTGATGATCTATCATAAGTTTTAACAAATATTTATAATATAAAATTGTACAATGTAAACAATTTTTACTAGAAGTGAGTTTTCAGACCCCAAATATATAACGGGTATATATTTGAGGCCTCTGAAAATTTGAGATCATGTACGACAGCCCACCTCGCAAACCCTCGTATGCAGAGACGAACCTAGGAATTTTGGATGGGTGATGCACAAATTTTCTAATAGAAGTTTTGCACACAATTTTTCGATCATAAGTAGTAAAATTTGAAACATAAAGAAGATTTGGAATAAACTAAAGTAACACTAGATATTATCGTGGGTTGCACGTACTAAAAATCGACATTTTTCAAAGAATTTATACTTCGTGACACAAAATTGAGTGTTGATTGTGTCACACTCCTCCCAAGTGGGTCCGTCCCTGCTCATGGCTGTGACTACACGCATTTTATTAGAGAATATTATATGTCACCAAAAATTAAATATATTGTTATTTTGTGTTTATAAATAGTCCATTAAAATATTACACTGAAACGACAGGCAAGCGGGCAACAAGCTGCGCCGCTAGCCCTTTTTGAATAGCAATACTTAGTCTTTTAAAAACTACATTCAGAGACCTTGGGGTCGTAACATTGCCATGCATAACCCGTTGGACTCTTTTGAGCAGCTCCACAGCATCAGATGCAAGGAAGCCAAATGTATCAAAACATACTTTAACTTTGTTCTATCTATACTACTTTATAATAGATTTGAGACTTGCTAAAAGAGGTAGTCTTAAAATTGTAAGACCAAAAACATTTCCATTATAAGAAATATTTTTCTTACTTTTATTATGAAAAATCAATACATGCACATATAATTAAAAGCCTGGAAAGTCTTGTAACTGCCCTTAAAAGCTTTTAATGGCCCATAATTTTCTTAAATTCTAACATTGATACATACTTGTAAGTTATAACAGCCAATTAAAGGCTTGTAATAGACCATTAAAACCGAGCTTTGTCCCAACCTGTCTATTATAAAAACCCACACACGGGTACCCGCCGCCGCAACGCGCGGGTACCCGGCTAGTTAAATCTTAGAAGGTCCTAAAGGAACGGGTAGACCTTATTTCATATGTAAAGTTGTATTCATTTACTTTAGGACAAAATCAATATGTTTGTTAAACGTAGAGTCAATATTCAACGTCAATTTAAAAGATTGTGAAGAATACAATCTTGATTCACTAGATGGTTTTCAAGACAATATAATAAAATTCCTAAGTTTTAATCACAACCCATTTTTTATGATCATAAAAAGGGTGAAAGCTGAAAACATGTAACATAAATTTTGAGATACAAAGACATACGTAACATACTTTATTGGAGTAATTGTTAGTATCGCTAAAATACTTTCAAATTTTTTTAAATGTCGCTAGACCGGTAAAGCCGGTATTTCCAAATGATTTGACTAAAATACCCTTATATTCTTCTCTTTTGAATTTGTTCTTCAATTTACATTTATTAGTTTGTTTAACAATCCAATTTCCGGAGTACAACTATCAACCACCGCCTCTTTCTCTTTTAATTTGTTAGAAACAGAAACAAAACATTAATAGAAATTAAATAAACCTTTTATAACCTCAAACTGAGATCAATGTTCCCTTGCTTCATCATTCTTGTGTTAGTTAGTTTGTGCTACAGGAAAGAAACTATCCATTGGTTGATGGTTTAACAATCATAGATCTTTTGTTTGACCTTACTCAAAAACTTAAACCTTAACACAAAATTCAAACATAAAGAACAACTGTTAAAAAAGAACTGATTAAGTGGTAGTGTAGTAGAGCTAAAGCTTGAGTAGTGTTAACCTTAATGTCTACAAATTTGATTGATATTGTATCTTTGTAAATAATATATATGATGTGAATTTTGTTTGAAAAGAAATAAACTGATTAAGTAGTACCCTTGTAGAGACAATAATATCTATGTCGATATCGTTGTCTATAACTTGTTTACCTAAATTTGAATTTAAACCCATGTAATAGTTTTGCTCTTGTTGTCACCAACCTACATAATCACTGAAAGATAACCACTCTTTTTTTTTATTATTAAATGTTGTTTTGTATTGAAAGTGGAGATTCACTACTTGGTGTGGTCACCTATGTTTTTTTACTAGTTTGTATGGATAGGGTGTTGTTATTTGTTAAGATGTTTTAAGTATGAATCTGATTCGTATGTCTGAATCTGTAGCAGAAACTATCAATCTGAATAAAATAATGTTGTTTGTGTTTTTTTTTTAAATCTAAATGCTAGAACACAAAAAACCTAGTTTGTATATTATTAAGAGGTAGTTATATTATCTTTCATGTCTTGTTGGGTAAAAGGTTTAAACTTCTTAATGCATCTAAACGAGAGAAAAAACAAACACACGTAATCAATGTTGCAAAAATCGTGAATAGGTAGTCCGGCGGTCGACCACCCTGCAGCGAGTAATCAGTCAAGTCAGGATTAATCGGATTGGCATTTCCTGCAATTTTTTGGTATTTCTGGAGACCAAACTAAAAATCTTAACCGATTCAAAGCCTGCTATGTTTCCAAACCTCAATAAAAGGCTCCAATTCTGATTATGATGCCCATTGTGCGTTATAAGTGAAATATACGATCCCGAAATTAAGTAGAATGCTTAAATTATTATTATTTTTAAAAAGACCGATTTGCCTGATTCGGCCGATTTTTTATCGATTCGACCGATTTTTGACCGATTCAGCCGATTAATCGGCCGATTTTTTGACTGCTTAGTGTCAATTTTTTTCCTAGGCCGATTTTTTGACCGATTTTCAAAAATCGACAAGGTACTCGGCCGATTAACGATTAATCGGCGATTAATCGGCCGAGTTGACCGATTTTTGCAACATTGCACGTAATTGTCAAAAGCTCTTAACGGTTCAAATTTATAGGTCATTAAGAGGTATTAAGTGAGTATATTAAGAAAACTAACACAAGTTTGATGATGTAAAATTGAAACCAACAAAGTTGTTGGGTTCTGAGTTTGATGGGTATCTATGTTATGTTTTGTAGTTAATAAATCAAGAAACCCAACTCTATTATTAGGTTTAAATTATAACTTCTATTTGATTTGGTGGTGGTTTCATGTGTGTAAAAAAATCCAGTGGCCGGAATTTTGATCGATCTGAGAATTTAAGTTCTGAAACCCAAAAATAAATGTAAATTTAAAACAAATTCAAAAGAGAAAGAACCCAAGGGAATTTTAATTAGTTCGCTTGAAAAATTAGCGACATTATTCACAATTTGAAAGTATTTTAGAAAATATAGTAGTTAATAATGTATGCTACGTATTTTGATAAATATAAAAAAAACACCTTATTTATTTTCGGCTTTCACCTTCGATAAAAATTACACCCATTACAATTATACTATGTTCTTTATATATATAAAATTTAAACCCGCAAAGTTACTATTTTAAATTATTTTCTTCAACATAAACAAATTTACATATGAAAGTCAAATAGGAAAAGGATGAGTGTAGATAAATTAAATCAAAGTAGCCTACTTACTTACAATCATAAAAAGCAAAGGCGACCATAAGATGTGCAATGCAAAGCTACAAGTCAACTCTTGCTTCCACCTTACAAAGTGTTGAATTACTTTTAAGCAATTATAGGGTTATCCTTCGTTCAAAAAAAATTATAGGGTTATCCTAAGGTAATTGTTTATAAAGAATATTTGACCATCTTAATTATTGGTCTAACGTCATTTTTTGTGAAGCATAGTGGCAGCTTGGACTAAATTATACAATCAACTCAAACTTTGTACTTTTGTAGTGTAGATATAAGCGGGGACATAACCATTACCAATTGACTAGCTGCACAAATATTTTGAATCGCAGTTTAAACGAAAAAAAATGAATTGAAACAAAAATTTTATTTAAACGATAAAAATTACTAACATTTTACCTTCCTATCAAGGATCCTATGATCTTTTGTAATGAAAAAACACTTACATACATCCTTATTTCAACATTACAAGTTATTATTTCTGTATATCACAAGTTAAAGCACCGTTAAAATAATCATCACCTATCTGATTACGCAAATAAGTTTCAACAAGCTTAATTTAGAAAAACATCTTTCAACCGTAACAGTAACAACAAGCAATGCTACAGCCAACTTAAGCAACCGATTAATCAAAGGATTAGACGTATGCTTTTTCTTATCCACCATCTGTTGAGCAAGTATGGAAATATTATCCAAGTTAGCAAAGCCAATATCACTAAGCTTGATCTCGTTGTAGACTCACCACATGAATACTTAACCTTTCCTCACAAGTATAATCACGTGAATACATTTCAATGAGTTTCACTAACTTTGATACATCTCATTACAAAAACGGGTTATGTGGACTCAACATTGCCATATAGTCTAGTAATTCGGAGTTTTCCTCACTAAAACGTTCTCAAACTCCTGAATTTGCAAACGCGTTTCGTTGGACCATGTGTATTTAGAAGGAAATGATGTCTTTTCATAAATTAACACTATATCAAAAAAAAAAAAAAAAAAAAAAAAAAAAAAAAAAAAAATAGTCATAACTATTTTGAGACCCATCCTGATTTCCCCACAGGATATAAGCAATAAAATTTATTTAAGAGATCATGTTAAATAAAGAGAATATTTTGATTACCCAAGACACGTTGTATGTAGCCACGAAAATAAGGTTACGTTGCGGCATGTTAAAACGATCTTTAGTCCTATCCAATAAGTATAAGCTCAAGAAAAAAGTGTTTTGATCTGCATGATATTCAGAGTTACTCTATACCAACTAAAATCAACACCAATGTTATTATCAAAATCTAAATAAGTTCATAACATTGAGTTAGATATACAATGCCTCTTTGTTCTAGAGGAATATCTTTTTCTGATTTGATATACTGTAAAGCTCAAAATTGAAAGCACTAATGTCAAATGTCAAGTTCTAACATCTTCTTTTTGGTAAAAAGAAGTTATAGGATATGACATGCTCCTCCTACGTACAATTCAAGTGCACCTTTTAATCATTCAAAAAATGAAAACTAACACCCCACTTAACATCCCAATCACCACCTTACATGACAAATTATTCGAGCCACTTCCACGACAAGTCAACGATATGTGTGATAGAGGGGAAATTGGTGGGTGGGGTGGCTCATTCAACTCCGGTCATAAGGTGGTCAGATGCGGGTTGGGAGACACGGACTCAAAGTGACTAGGTATATACAAAAAATAACTCTCGGAACTGACTCGCGTTTCATCCACAAAAATGAGTATCCTAGAGCTAGACCATAACTTATACATCTTTGCGAGAATCTTAATAAATAAATCGGTGATCAATCATAAAGATTACTATTAATTACTGGTTAAGTTGCGTAAAAATTTCAAGAAATTTTGTTCACAAGCAGCTTTTTTTTCAAGTTTGACATTATATTATGCGATGATATTAAATTTAGAGTAAATTGCAAAAATCGTCCCTAAACTTTGGCCAAATTGCACGTTTCGTCCAAAACTTTGGAAAGTGCAAATATCGTCCCTGTGGGGAAACTTTGGGGCAGAAATCGTCCCTGGCCTAGATCAAATGACTAAAATACCCTTGTCTCTATATTACCTTTCTGTATCTTGCGCAAATGGTCCCTGTACTTCGCTGGGTTCTGCAAATTTAGTCCTTTTTTTTTTTTTTTTTTTTTTTTAAATTTAACTTTTTAACGTTTTTGTCAGTTTTTTCCGTTTTCGTTCGTTTTTGTCCGTTTTTATTACGTTTTTGTCCGTTTTTCTTACGTTTTTGTCAGTTTTTTCCGTTTTTGTCCTTTTTTCTTACGTTTTTGTCCGTTTTGTCTGTTTTCCTCACGTTTTTGTCCGTTTTTCTTACGTTTTTGTCCGTTTTCCTTACGTTTTTGTCAGCTTTTCCCGTTTTCGTACGTTTTTTTCCGTTTTTCTTACGTTTTTGTCCGTTTTTGTCAGTTTTTTCCGTTTTCTTACGTTTCTGTCCGTTTTGTCTGTTTTCCTCACGTTTTTGTCCGTTTTTCTTACGTTTTTGTCCGTTTTTCTTACGTTTTTGTCAGTTTTTTCCGTTTTTGTCCGTTTTTCTTACATTTTTGTCCGTTTTGTCTGTTTTCCTCACGTTTTTGTCCGTTTTTCTTACGTTTTTGTCCGTTTTTCTTACGTTTTTGTCAGTTTTTCCGTTTTTGTACGTTTTTGTCCGTTTTTCTTACGTTTTCGTCAGTTTTTTCCGTTTTCGTACGTTTTTGTCCGTTTTTCTTACGTTTTTGTCAGTTTTTTCCGTTTTCGTACGTTTTTGTCCGTTTTTCTTACGTTTTTGTCCGTTTTTCTTACGTTTTTGTCAGTTTTTCCGTTTTTGTACGTTTTTGTCCGTTTTGTCTGTTTTCCTCACGTTTTTGTCCGTTTGTCTTACGTTTTTGTCCGTTTTTCTTACGTTTTCGTCAGTTTTTTTCGTTTTCGTACGTTTTTGTCCGTTTTTCTTACGTTTTTGTCCGTTTTTCTTACGAAAACGAAAATAACTGAAAAAAAACGTGAGGAAAACAGACAAAACGGACAAAAACGTAAGAAAAACGGACAAAAACGTACGAAAACGGAAAAAACTGACGAAAACGTAAGAAAAACGGACAAAAACGTAAGACAAACGGACAAAAACGTGAGGAAAACAGACAAAACGGACAAAAACGTACAAAAACGGAAAAACTGACAAAAACGTAAGAAAAACGGACAAAAACGTAAGAAAAACGGACAAAAACGTGAGGAAAACAGACAAAACGGACAAAAATGTAAGAAAAACGGACAAAAACGTAAGAAAAACGGACAAAAACGTGAGGAAAACAGACAAAACGGACAAAAACGTAAGAAAACGGAAAAAACTGACAAAAACGGACAAAAACGTAAGAAAAACGGAAAAAAACGTACGAAAACGGGAAAAGCTGACAAAAACGTAAGGAAAACGGACAAAAACGTAAGAAAAACGGACAAAAACGTGAGGAAAACAGACAAAACGGACAAAAACGTAAGAAAAAAGGACAAAAACGGAAAAAACTGACAAAAACGTAAGAAAAACGGACAAAAACGTAATAAAAACGGACAAAAACGAACGAAAACGGAAAAAACTGACAAAAACGTTAAAAAGTTAAATTTAAAAAAAAAAAAAAAAAAAAAAAGGACTAAATTTGCAGAACCCAGCGAAGTACAGGGACCATTTGCGCAAGATACAGAAAGGTAATATAGAGACAAGGGTATTTTAGTCATTTGATCTAGGCCAGGGACGATTTCTGCCCCAAAGTTTCCCCACAGGGACGATATTTGCACTTTCCAATGTTGTGGGACGAAACGTGCAATTTGGCCATAGTTTAGGGACGATTTTTGCAATTTACTCTTAAATTTAAGTACAACTAAGATAGTTAGATCAAATCTACCCATCGATGCTTTTTTTCCTGTCGGAAAATTGGTTGGCAAAAGTGACTTTTGACCAACTTTGGACACAATTATCTATATGTATGTGTCACATATATGAATAATAGTTTGTAGGTTCGCGTTCTCCTCGAAGAGAGCTTCGCAATAAGCCTTTATGTGTCCAAAATAGAGTTGATGTGAATGAGATATCGGGTCTCAAAGTTAGGCATTCGGTACCATGCCTAAAGAGGAAAAATGGTTTATTTTCAATCCCACATCGGTGGGATGAGTAAACTTAGAGGGAGTCTATTGTGTATAAATAGAGGCCCTAATTCCACAAGTTTTTCACACATCAAATCAATAGTTATTATTGATTTCCAACATATGGAATACGCATCTCTTAAGATGAAATTCCAGGCAGTTTAGTTAAGTCCGACAGTACAACTTACTGTTTTGGCTGTTGTACCCTGAGAAACAGACGGCGAATCTGTTTTAAGGGAAGCGTGTCAAACACGTGCCTCGGCTTTTAGTGCTTCTTTGTTGATCTTTATTTGGTGATCAAGTAAGTCTTTTAACTATTTTATTATTTTATTTAATTATTGTTTATCTGCTTATATTCTATTTGTATTTAATTTTCTGTTATTTATTTACTGTTAATTTTATTTATTGTAATATAGATTTTATTAATAAAAGTGTAACCGTTTCCCTACATTTCCTTGTTAAAATTCTAATTTCAGGTAAGAATTTGGTAATCATGGTCCTGAGAATTATAATTAAAAGATCAATACATGTATGTAGTTGTATATCAAATTAGCCTAAGCTAGTTATTTGTAGTTAGTGAGAGATTATTCTTTTTAATACAAAGACGTAATACATGTCATAACAGTTAAACATAGCCTTTCGAGGTATGTTCAACATTTTTTTCTTAATGGTGCTAATCTGATTAGAAACATAAGAAATTTTCGACTGAATTTTACGTTTATATGAAACTAGCAAAAAAACCAATGAAATTCATGGGTATTTCAAAAAGATGATAATAAAAAGTAGATAATGACTTGTAAATTACGCAATTAGACGTTAAAAATAACATGATCACACGCAATTGAAAATACGAAGTTCGTACAACTGAAACATACGTGTAAATAAACAGATAGTCAAATAGCTAAAATAACGTAAAATTGCAAGAGCATGCGTAGATCTGTTTTTATAAAATTCTTTTTGTTGTGAGAATCAACAGCTATGTTAATTCACATGTCGACGCTTTTATGTGATCTTTAAAAACTTATAAAATACATGAAGTTTTGCCTAATAATTTGACATGTGTATATGTGATTTAGATACCATATAAGTTATAATAATAAAAGTTTGATTGATAGAAAATAGCGTGTAACTAAAATACTTAGGAAAATTTGGTTTTCTATTATCATATACGGAGTAATTTCTTGTCACTTCTTTCTGTATAATGTTTGTTGTGTTTTCGTAAGGTTGTTGTCTTTGTCACAACTATAAATATCTTCAAAATTTCTTTTTGCGTTTAACGTGAGACACATGCAAGCAAAATATAAACTCTTAAATGAAAAATGAAAATAACCAATTAGAGATGACAACGGGGTCGAGGATGTCGGGGATTGCATTTCACATCCACGTTGCGGATCCCAAGTCCAAATCCTCATCCCCGCCCCATCCCCGAACAGATTTGCTTCCCATCCCCTTCCTCACCGGGTATCTCCATGGGTTATCGCGGATTATTAAGCATATATGTTATCTTTTACATGTTTATGTACAAATATGGTACAAAATAATACTTCGATTTATAAAACAATAATTCTTATATTAAAAAGAAATATACAATAAGTAGTAAGTTTTTGTAATAACAAACAAGTGCTTTTACTATGCATATTTTGAGCAATCTGCTTAATTATGGAAGACTTGTTATATTGTTACGAATATTTTTTTAATCTAACAAGTAACTCTTATTTGTGTTTAGTATTTGTGAAACAACTTAGTTACTAGATAGTTATTGCAGCATATATCGTGCTGAAGTATATGTAACCATATAGGAAATGTAGTTTATAAAACGAAATATTATAAGGTTGAGAAACACAAATCAACGTTAAGCAACATATATATTGATATACACAATTGACATTTTTAAACGGAAAGTGGTCGGGTTCAGGGTCAAGGTCGGGGATTCTTGGTAGTCCCATCCATGCCCCCATCCTCGTTTCTTAATTCGAGAATTCCTCGTCCCATCCTCATACCCGGTCAACTCAGGGATTTCCCGGTCAAACTGGGCTTGGGTGTCGAGATCCTCATCGGGTGCCGATTTTTTGCCATCCATATACCCAATTACCATAGTTGAGACGTTAAGTATCTTTACAGTGGAAGAACTTTGGTTCAATCTGTTTCACAACTTAGTGAAAGACTCTTGAACCAGCCGTCTAAACAATGTAATAGTGCCGTGAGATTTAGAAATCATTTATTCAAATTAAATATCACGAAACAAACACAATCATAAGTAAATAAAAGCATTGTAAAAATATAAAGATTTAAAATATGTTTAAACTCTAGCCACTTTTTCCCTTGCCCTTTCAAAACAAAAACCCTTAACCAATAAAGTATTGTGTAAATGACAAGCTAAGGCATGAAATTACACGTTTTAAAAACTACTTATTTGTCAACTCCAAATAGAATCATATCTTGGTACTTATTATAGATAAAACAAAATATAATTACTAAGTTAAGAGCGGGTGTCGCTTTACCCAACTATGACATATTTTCTCGATAATTTAGAGTCCTAAGTGACGATTCATTTTTTTTAGTATGCATATTAAATTAACTAAAACGATATTATATCTAATTGCACTTACTTTAACTTGTGCATGGAGAACTTTAATACATTTGGTAGCTTGAGATAACAAGCAATGTATTAGTCAAAAACCTAAAATGATCTTGATTGTTAGAAAAATAGACCTAAGAGATTCCGTGCAACAAATCAAACGCTACCTAAAAACACGCCTAGGTCAACTAAGAGAAAATGAAAGTCCAATAAAACGGTGATCAATCATAAAGATTACTGCTAATTGACACTATATTATGCACATATGCAATGATATTAAATTTAAGTACAACTGAGATAGATCAAATCTACCCATAGATGCCTTTTTTCCTTGTTAAAATTCTAATTTCTGTTAAGAATTTGGTAATCACAGTCCTGAAAGTTATGATTAAAAGATAAAGAATTTGGTATATCAAATTAGCTCGAGTTAGTTACTTGTAGTTAGTGAGAGATTATTTTTTGTAACACAAGACGTAATACATGTCATAACAAACATAGCCTTTCGAGTTATATTGTAGGTCTAATAGCACTACTCTCTTTTTTATAATAGCCCTAATCTGATTAGAAACATGAGAAATTTTCGACCAAATTTTACGTTTATATGACATGGAGAATAGACGAAATTAAAACCACACGTGAATGTGTTGACGGCTGATATCCACGTCATGTGTTATATGATTGGTCGGACACACGTGTGGCAATGCAGATTGAATGTTCAATTTCACTGGGCCTTCACACGTGATTGGTATATCTGTTATTGTGTCATGTTTTTTCTTGTCGGGCCTTGGCCCATCTCTGGCCCATTATTTTTGTTTTATCATTTCATGAATTCATTCTATTACAATTATTTAACTTATTTTTTTATAAGTGTGTATTATTCATTGCATGCTGCATGAAAACGACTTAAGCTTAACTCTATATTCAGTCGATAATTAATATTAAAAAAAAACGTTTTTTTTATGTCACTTGTATATTTAGCGTTTTTAAACCTTTAGTTTTACCCAAGTATGCAACAAAAATGTTACATTATAAAATGTGAATAATGAAAGAAAATATCTCAAAGCATGTCTATCAGTCTATGGTTAAATTTGCTATTCATTTTCACTTTTTTTCCAAAAGGTTTATCTTATAGTAGGTCTATACATGTTATTTTCTACTGACTAGTAGGTTACTAAAATCAAATATTATAATCTAAAAAAACATAAGTATTAAAGAGGCATACATGAAATAAATAATGATAGTACAACTGTACAATCACAGGGGAGGTGAACAAGCCCAGTTTGTTGATCCATCACAATTCACAAAATCTTGATTGTGACACTATTTTTGGGCTGTGATGTAATTCCATTGACTTCTATTTCGGATTCATTTCTATATAATATATTTCACGTAAATTCGGATAACATGTTGTTCTCAAATAACCATATTTAGGACATTGATGATAATATAAAGCATCTATTAATAATGGCTTTCTCATACTGGGTCAATTCCATATATAACCCAGAAAAACACCATAATGACATATTTACTTAAAACATGTTTTAAATACATTATACATCATGCATTCAAAACATGTATTTTGGGTATATATGACATTTTGATGTTTAGATGGGTATGCATGTAATTATCCCTCTCATGTTGATATCAACTTTAACAACATTACTAGTGACCATAAAATTGGAGTTGTGTTTTATCTGTAAATAAGAAATGGGTCAAAATTCAGATACCTCAAATGTGGAGACATTCATTCAAAAATGTCCTAAATCAGCTTTATCGTAAAAAATATACTAATATTTTTGTGGTAAATAGTAATGTATTATGTATATATGCATAATTGAAACCATAATTAATGTATCAATTATCAATGTCTATTAAAAAGTCAGAAACACCATATTCGACATGTCACGAAATCTCATTTATGTATCGTAACTTCATAAGAGATAACCACAAGTACACGTAGATGGTGATGAACCTCATAAAATACCAACGTGAAATATAAATGAATCATTTAAAAATGCTTTAAAATTTATTGTTTGATAAGTATAACTGCGATTGCGAAAATGAAATGCAGATCATTATTTAAACTACTCGTGTATGAATTTTATGATACAATAGTCGCATGGAAATGATTGGTTTAATAGTCGAATATCTTGTGATTAAATATGCACATATTTGTATGTATCGTCTAAGAGTATTGGGTATCATAACGCATAGAGTGGCGTTATTGTGTTTTGGCAAGTTTTGAGCCCAAGTTATGATACCCCATATGATGACGTATAGTCTACATTCGAGTCACGAGCCAGACAAAGGACCGCTATTAGTGAGCCCAGAACGAACTGGGCTAAGCCGATAAGTGTTTGGGCTCACGAAGGCCCAAACCCAAAGTTATTTATGGAATAGGATATCGGATATCTCCTAACTTTGGAGATAATTGTTTACCAACCGACTTAGGCGGGATACGCTGAAGGTTGGGGAACACGAAACCAACAAGGATTTCGTGTGTATATAATGGGAATCCCATCCCTCATTAAAGGTACGATCAAAAACCCTAACTCTCCTATTAACCCTAGAACCGATTACTTACTCTCACGCCGGAGGATAATCGTGGGAGACAATCCCACGATAAGCCTAACGGTGTTTTCTGTTTACTTAGTGCGCAGGTCTCAAGCAGCAATATTCAATTGATACGAGAACCGGAGTCCAAACAAGGAACGCCCAACTTTTGTATCAACAAGTGGCGCCATCCGTGGGACCATCACTAAGAACTAAGAACTAGAATGACGAAGCACGGAAATCAGCGATCGCAAACAGACCTTACAGGAAAGAAGCTGCAAAGCGGATCAGCTTCTAAACAGACTTCTGGGACAACCAGTGTCGCTAAAAACCAAGGATCAGACCCAGACCTGGTCTTCCCTACGGTGGAACAACGCTCGGGGACAACCCAGGCCACTACGACCAACACCAACGTAGGAGATCCGCTGCGCACTCTTTTTTCCACTCCCCTCCAATCAGTGCTAGAGACTGACCTCTCGAAGGCACCAGATGCACCTGATAGAAACAAGGGCCCTTTGGTAGAAACAGGCACCCTTGCTCTAGAAGGGGTCACACCGAAACTAGCGCCGGGAGATTTCGTATCTCAAAATTACGAAACTCTAGCCACTCTCATGCAAGAGGAAGCAAAAAAGAGGTCGAGTCGAAGCCTACATGCCCGAATTAATTTCGATACGGAATACGAGACATCACCGCCGCGTCATCAGAAAGAGAAGCGCGGGAGGGATAGCCGCCGACCCCCAGTGTTTAACAGAATTGGGAGGAGAGTTGAGAATGATGAGACAGCTAACTCGCAGCATCTGGAAGAAAGCGAAGAGGATGAACGGCGTACCAATGTCCATGCCAGGCTTGGTAGCCGCAGGGTCCAGGACAGACTTGGGCGACGGTACTCCCCAAGTGAAAGCCCTTCAAGTGTAGATTCTGAGGACAGTCGGCGCAAACGCCGAAGAAGGGAAAATTCGTCCTCTGGTAATTCCTCGGACAACGAGGATAGCGAAACAGGACACTGGAAGTCCAGGAAGAAATATCGTGACCAGGAGGAGGAAGACATGTCTCTTCCGTGGCGCCGCCTAAAGGTGGATGCGTTCACTCGACGTATCAGTAATTTCTCAGAAGACAAGAGAAGGC
Source organism: Chrysanthemum seticuspe (assembly GCA_019973895.1). Classification (NCBI taxonomy): domain Eukaryota; kingdom Viridiplantae; phylum Streptophyta; class Magnoliopsida; order Asterales; family Asteraceae; genus Chrysanthemum; species Chrysanthemum seticuspe. The sequence goes on from BPTQ01000008.1 coordinate 318,928,339, forward strand.
GCATGCCCGCTAATGTAAAAACCTATGATGGAACAGGTGATCCTGATGATCACCTAAAAATTTTTGAATCAGCCGCTACCATTGAAAATTGGCCACAGCCTGTGTGGTGCCACATGTTCAATTCTACACTAGTGGGAAACGCGCGGAATTGGTTCAGTAAGCTTCCACGCAGAAGCATTGATGGCTTTGAAGAGTTGAGAAAGGCGTTCCGCCTAAACTTCACTCAACGGAAAAAGTGCGCTAAAAACCCTGTCAAACTCGCCAGGGTCAAACAGCGCCAGGGGGAATCTACAAGCGCTTATGTGGAGCGCTTCAAAGATGAGTGCATACAGGTTAAGGCATGCCTCGAAGTGCTGAAAATCTCAGGGTTCATGAATGGGATCAATAACCCAGAACTTATCAAAAGGTTGAACGACAAGATCCCCCAAACCTTTGATGAACTTATGAAACGCACAAGGTCCTTCATCCAAGGAGAAGCCGCCGCGGCGGATAGCAAGAAAGGCTACTCGAACTATCGGTCACAGGAACAACCTGGGAGACAATCCACTGACCGGAGTAGCAACCGTAACAAGAACTACCGCGGTCAGGGGAGCGGACGGGATAATGACAGGTATACCCCGCTGACCAAGACTCCAAAGGAGATATTCGCAACAGAAGGCGCGAACTTCCCAAGACCCCCACCAATGCGCACCCCAGAGGATCGGCGCGTAAGGAGTGGATACTGCGACTATCACGGACAGAAGGGCCACACCACCAATGAATGTGTCCAACTACGCCAACTCATTGATAAACTAGTGAAAGAGGGCAGATTGGACCATCTGGTTAAGAACATCAAGGAAGGAAAAGATAGGCAGAAGACTGGGAACAAGAAAGAGGCACCCAAAGATAAGGCTGACACCATCTACATGATACAATCATGGCAGCGAGTAACTAGGCAGAAGGTCAGCCAGAAATTTTCCCGTGGAAGTGAAATCTCTTTCCCCACCTTGACTGCGGACAACGCAGTGGTAGAGCCGCTCACCATTGAAATTAATGCGGGGGTCACGATATCCACCGCATGTATGTTGATGGAGGAGCATCTGCAGACATAATGTACGAACACTGTTTCAAGCGACTGCGACCTAAGATACGCAACCAGTTAAGCCCGGTCATGACAGCGCTGACTGGTTTTACAGGAGAAAAGATATGGCCTATGGGGCAAATACGCCTACTAGTCAATGTGGGTAATAAAGAACACTCCACGACAGCCTGGATGAATTTTATGGTGATCAAATCCCCTTCGCCATACAATGGCATTATCGGAAGACCAGGGATATCAGCCATACGCGCAGTACCGTCTACAACACATGGGATGCTTAAATTCCCAGTGGAAGGAGGTATTGTTACTCTCTACAATGCCACTGTACCACCTAGAGAATGTAACACGATTACATATGAGACGACACTCATTCCAGAACAGCGCGCAACCAAAGTTCCAAACCTGAAGGTGGCAATTCATCCTGATTACCCATAACAGGAAGTATCGATCGGAGGATCGCTGTCGGATAATGGCAAGACAGCCCTGTGCGCACTCTTGCAAAAGAACCTGGATATCTTTGCATGGGAACCAAAGCACATGACTGGGGTACCACGCTCGATCACAGAACACAAGCTGAGAATCCGACAAGGATACTCACCAATACGCCAGAAGAAGCGCGGCCAAGCTCCAGAGCGCGCGCAAGCAATTCTGGCAGAAGTACACAAACTTGTGGAGACAGGTATCATGCGAGAGGTCTATTACCACGACTGGCTTTCCAATCCAGTAATGGTCAAGAAGAGCGACGGTAGCTGGCGGATGTGCGTGGACTTCACAGATCTCAACAAGGCATGTCCACAAGACTGTTACCCACTACCGGAGATAGATTGGAAGGTAGATTCTTTGTGTGGATACCCACTTAAATGCTTTCTAGACGCATACAAAGGATACCACCAAATCTAGATGGCTAAAGAAGATGAGGATAAAACGGCCTTTGATTGGTGCAAAACCGTCAAGTTATCTCACGCAAGCTAGTCACTTGTGAATGACCAACCGTAAGAAACTCAAAACAGCTCAAACACCAAATGCAATTTAGGTCAGAGGAATATAGTGGATTCCTGGGTCGTTAAGTCCCACGGAGGATGAATTGGTGTTAAACAACTTCAGATGTCGAATAATCACTAAGGATGGTGATCAATAAGGTTTTTGAAATATTTATACCTAAAGAAAAGATCTACAAATTACAGCGACTTAAATGCAAATTAAAAGAAAATTAAAAAGATAAAATATATTAAATAAACGCTATCACTATTTTTAAAGTGATGAACGTTTAAAACCTAAAACGTACGTTTAAATAAAATTACGTAAACGTACAAAATAAAACGTGAGTTTTAAGAAATAAAAGGCCTACAAATATGAAAATGATATTTTTACAATCCTAATAATAAAAGAAATTTATTAGAAAAAGAAAATTATTTTTACAACTATTTATTTATTTATTATTAATTAAAAACTATTTATTAAGTATTTAAAATGCACTAAAATATAAGAAAATACAAAATTAACCTAGAAAAATGAAATTATAACTTAGAAAAATCTAAAATATGATAAAACTTATTTAAAAACTGAAAATATATTTTTTAGACTTTATATGTATTTATTATTAATTTAATACTATTTAAAACTAATTAAAATGATAGAAAATACTAATTAATCCAAGAAAATTATGGAAAAATACTTTTTATGACTTTTATATTTATCTTAATCTAGGAAAATTGAAAACATATTTTTTTAAGCTTTTTCTGATTTATTAGTATTAAAAGCTATTTAAAAAGACTTAAAAACTATTTTAAATAAAGAAAAATAGAAAACAGTGATGGAAAAATCTGAAAAAATCAGGAAAACACTAAAATATTATTCTAAGTTTATAAAAAATATAAAAACATATGCTTATGTGTTGGAATAAGAAGCTGTAGAGCAACTGCTTATAAATAAGCAATTCCAAATAAGCTAAAATCCACAAATGACCACCAAATAAACACAGAAGCTAGGTTATGCTATAATAACTAAATACTAACCTATTCCAACCATCCTAAACTTCTAAAAAGCAGATTAAGCTAAGAATTAAGCTAAACAAAAACTAGTTTTGACTCAACAATGGGACAACATTAAGGCTTATCTAGGAGTGGGGTCCACAGGGCTTAAGCTCAAAAGATTGACTGAAATGGATAGTCAGCTGGGTGGTGAGTGGTAAGGAACCAAGAACCACCAGTGGTGTCCACTGGTGTGGCCTGTAGAACTCACCAAAGTGGTGGTGATGCCCACTGTTATGGTGGTGCAGGGCATGTTTCAGAAATGGGTCTCAAAAGAAACAAGTAGATAAGCAGTTAATAAGCTGATTGGGAGAGAGCTAATATTTTTATAATTTAGATAAGCAGTGATATTTTAATATCCTAGAAAGTTATAAGCTAAATCTCAATAATGAACACACAATAAAATTCTATATTTTATTCAAAAACAACTATTTGAGAAATTTGACTTTTTACAAGAACATGCAGTTTGACTAAAATGAATTTAAAACTTAATCTACTGATTAAATATGTTATATTAAGCTATTAGGAACTTAAATTAAGCTAGATAAACAATTTATGTATTACTGTGATGAAATTTGTATTACAATTCTTAACAGTGAACTACATATAAAAGAGTAAAAATGATTTTGACTATTTCTAAAACAAGGACTAAATTGTATGACTGAAATGAACTATTAGGTACTAAAGAGACTTGAAACAAGTACAGACAACAACTCAACTGGCCTTAAGCTCAGTTAACTGAGCAAATCCAAACACTACTTATGAAGGCAGTTTTGAAGCTTTTGTGGTTAAAACAAGTTTGTAAACTAAGAGAGCTATTAATTAGCTGATATTAACTATATTTAAACAGTATTATGCCAAAATTAACAAGATTATAGAACTAATATTAAGAAATGCAAATTTCAAAGATTGGCTTACAAATTGAAATTCAAGCACAGGACATGGAACCAAGGCCTGAGATCACTCTTATAGCTTTCCACAAAGCTCTATACCAAATAGCAATCCAATTTCAACATTGCTTCAGTCTCTTAATTATTGCCCAATAGATTTTTTATTTTTAGCTAATTTATTTGGTATTTTTGGTATTTTTCCCTTTTTATAACTAGAACTGATTTCAAAGTATATAAAAGCTCAAATAAGCTTTATGAGGAGCTTATATTGGCTTATAAGTCCAAAGCAATAACTAAAAACAACATTGGAACATTCACATGAGATTTTTGAAATTTAAAAATTCACAAACTGAAATTGGAACTTGAATACTGAAATTGATTATTGAAAAGGTTTCAAAATACACTGAGAATACTTAATAAAGTACTTGAAAGCTAAGAAATACACTGGAAATAGAAAATTAACTAAAACGACATAGATTAAGCTAAATTACACTACTTAGCTATCCACACTGCTTCTCTCATGATATTTCTTGACCTCTTTCACTCTTTGTCGACCTCTGATCAATTCCCACTTGACTTCTACTCTTGAAATCATCTGAATCGTACACTTGTCATTTGGCGGGAAAAGTCTTTTGACTGGATAGAGTAGGTTTTTGCAATTAAGGGGTTTTGTTGGATGTGGAGGTGGAAGGAGTTGGTATACAGGTGTTAGGAGGTAGTGTGGAAAAGTGGTATTGAGCAGGTGGAGGGGGGTGAGTGGATACAGGTGTGGGGAGGTGGAAGATGAACAGTGCACGCGCGGGTTTATTTTAAAAACACTGGGTCGGGTTTGGTTTTGGGCTTGGGGTATTTGGGCCACAGCTGGGTTTAGTGTTTTGGATTTGGGTTAAATGGTAACAAAGGATCCGTTTGGTTTGAGTTAACAACAAGGACCATTCTTGTAACATTCTGAAAGTATAGGGACTTAACCTGTAACATTTATAAAGCTAATACAAGGGTCTCATTTGCCATTCATTAATAGTATAAGGACCATTAGTGATAAAATCCCATTTTTTTATAATTCCAAGGACCTTTTATGCCATTTTTGAAACTTAAGGGACCAAAGATGTAATTTTCCAAAAGTTTATCATAAGGACCAATTTTGTCAGTTATAAATAGTACAAGGTTAAAATTTGATAATTTTCACTTTTTAAATTAACCAAGGACTATATTTGACATTTTCCAAACTTGAGGGACTAAAGTTGTCATTTTGTGATTTTTAAACTTTAAAGGGTTTATTTTGACAACTTTTGAATCCCATGGACCTTAAATGACATTTTACAAGTTTTTGAATTACCAGGGACTGTTTTTGACAACTTTTGAAACTTGGGGGACTAAAACTGCCAATTATGCAAATTTGGTACGTTTTTCATCTGATTTTGGTATTTTTGCATTTAAAACACATAAAACACTTGTTTGTGATATTTTTATCATTTTGATGCGTTTCTGAGTGTTTTCAGATGTTTTTGCAGTCTAGATAGTACAAAAATGATGAGTATTTAGACACTCATCAGCCTTTCATACAAGCCAAGGCGTCTACTGCTATACAAAAATGCCCTTTGGCTTGAAGAACGCAGGCGCCACCTATCAGCGGTTAGTAGATAATGCATTCGAAAAATATGTGGGCCGCAACCTAGAGGTTTACGTTGACGACCTGGTGATAAAAAGCCATACCGAGGATGAACTGGTGCGCGACATTGAGGAAACGTTTAGGACACTCAAAGAGATCAACATGAAGCTAAATCCTAAAAAATGCACTTTTAGCGCTACAGAAGGCATGTTTCTCGGATACCTGATAGAACCTGATGGCATCAAACCGTGTCCAGAGAAAACTAAGGCTGTCATCGAACTTCCTTCACCGCGCACGTTGAGGGAAGTCCAATCTCTCAATGGAAAGCTGGCCAGTCTAAATAGATTCTTGTCCAAGTCAGCAGACAAGTCACTACCTCTCTTCAAAACACTCAGAAGTGTATAAAAAAGGGAGATTTTCGCTGGACTACGGAGGCAGAAGAAGCCTTTACACAGCTTAAACAACACCTGGCAAAGCTCCCCACCATAGTCGCACCCCGACCAGGGGAAGAATTAAATATGTACTTATCGGCGACACATGGAGCAGTCAGCGCGGTGCTGCTGACGGATAGGGATTCAGTACAAACACCTGTGTATTTTGTAAGCAAAGCGCTCAAGAAAACGGAGATTAATTATAGCGCAATGGAGAAGTTGGTCCTGGCTTTAGTGTTCGCAGCCAAGCGGCTGCGCAGGTATTTCCAGGCGCACCCAATAGCAGTGATCACAGACCAACCAATCAAGCAAATAATCTCCAAACCTGACGCATCAGGACGACTACAGAAGTGGAGCGTGTTTCTAGGTGAGCACAACATCTCCTACAGACCACGCACTGCAGTAAAAGGGCAGATACTAGCAGATTTCATTATCAAAAAACCAGACACTGATGTTGCACCCGCACAAAGTAAGAAGGAACTAAAAGATCCATGGATCTTGTTCACGGATGGATCTTTATGCGTGGATGGGTCAGGAGCAGGCCTCATCCTCACAAGTCCGGAAGGAATGGAATTCACTTACGCACTGTGTTTTGAATTCACAGCCACAAACAATGAAGCAGAGTATGAAGCCCTAATCGCCGGACTACGCATTGCAACTCGAATGGGTGTACGCAACCTGGAATCAAATGTGGATTCCCGGCTAGTAGCCAACCATGTGTTGGGCGAGTACGTAGCTAAAGAGGAAAACATGATCCAATACCTCGACAAGACCAAGTCACTAATCCAAGGATTTGACAGGTTTACCATCAAGCAGGTTCCTAGAGGGGAAAATCGAAAGGCGGATGCACTAAGCAAGATTGCATCCACAAGCTTTGCACACCTGTCAAAACAAGTGTTGGTGGAAACGTTGAAGAGAAAATCCATCTCGGAGATGGAAATATCCACGGTAATAGAGGAGGAAGGTCCTACGTGGATGACACCAATAATGGAATTCATAAGCAAGGGCGTATTGCCCCAAGAACAGAAGGAAGCCCGAAGAATATGGCGCACAACACAGAGGTTTGAACTTCGAGACGGTGTGCTACATCGACGCTCCTTTCTGCAACCATGGCTCCGTTGCGTCGGCCCCCTACAAGCAAATTATGTACTCAGGGAAATCCATACCGGTTCATGCAACATGCATTCAGGACCATGATCCGTAGTGGCGCGCGCCTTACGGTCAGGATACTATTGGCCCACCATGCACCATGATGCGCGGGAATTAATAAGAAAATGCGGCGATTGCCAGGTTCATAGACTCGTTCCGCGCCAACCACAACAGGAGCTAACGCCTATCACGGCGCCATGGCCATTCTACAAGTGGGGTATCGACATTGCAGATCCATTCCCCGTTGCAGCAGAAGGATTGAAGTTTCTCATAGTGGCCATAGACTACTTCACCAAGTGGATCGAAGCAAAAGCAGTTGTAACAATTACTGGCAATCAAGTCAAACGCTTTGTTTGGGAAAATATTGTATGCCGCTTCGGATTACCTGGGGAAATCATCTCGGACAACGGGAAACAATTTTGTGACAACCCCTTCAAGGACTGGTGCGAGAAGTTGAATATCACGCAGCACTTCGCGTCGGTTAAACATCCACAAACCAACGGCTTAGTAGAGCGTCCAAATCGAAGTATGGGTGAAGGAATTAAGGCACGTCTGGACAGGCACAAAGGAAGGTGGGTAGAAGAATTATCGCATGTTCTGTGGGCGCACCGCACTTCCATCAAAACTAGCACGGGAGACACCCCCTTTTCTCTAGTCTATGGGACAGAGGCCGTTATACCAGCCGAAATTGGGATGCCAACTATTCGCACTGTTGAAGTCAATGTCGCAACCAATGACGACGAGAGGCGTATCGACTTAGACCTGTTGCAAGAAAGACGCGAGCGCGCAGTTATATGTGAAGCAAGATCGAAGTAAAAAATGAAAGGATACTACGATGCTAAAGTGCGAAGTGTTTCATTCAGACCAGGTGACTTCGTATACCGCGCCAATGATGCGAGCCACGCAGAAGACACAAGAAAACTTGGACCGAAGTGGGAAGGACCCTATGAGGTTACTGAAGCATTAGGAACAGGCGCGTACAAGCTACGAGACATGGATGGTCGTGAACTACCACGCACATGGAACATTTGAAATCTTAAGCGATGTTATCTCTAGGAATGGCTACGGACCAACACACGGACATTCCCGCACTTTAGTGAAGTGCCCAATAATTATCCGTGTATTTATCTTGTTTTACTTAGGCAATATCTTATTTATTTTCTTTCACAAAAACTTGCAAGTCCTAATAAAACGTCGCGGTTTCTAGCTAATTCCGTGACACGTTCCAATTTGTTATTTCTATATACTTTATGTCTTAACATTTCTTATCTTTTGCCTACATGGCATGCATGCATTTAATAAACCCACGATGGTAAAAGGATGAGTAAACTAAATAACTCGTTGAGTAAGAGGGTTGCAAACCCATCAACATTGGATCACGTATCCTTGTTAAACACCTTGTTCTCAAGACGTTGGAATAAGTTCGGCGCGCATCCCACGACGGGTGCGCGTTTAACAAATTAGGAATCAAGACACTTGACTCCTTGATATGATATTTACAGCACGCTGCATATCACACCATACACGACTATGATACGACTACTTAGAAATTATGTTTTAAGTATACCGTGATTTTCATACATGACTATGAATTTCCTATATTATTCGCGCTTATGTAACAGTTTGATTCTTAGACAACAAGTACGTTTTTTACGCAAAGACGATTAACTAAGTAAAAACATTACAAGCTGCAATAATACCAACACGCATTCAACAAAAGGAGAATTTTATTAAATACCATGCGTTCTTACAAAAATGATGTTTACAAATACAAGTTCCTATCTACATACTCCTAGAATGTCTAAGAGATGAAGTCCCCACACAGCTTGCAACATCCCCAATCTCGCTCAGCTTCTTCAATAGGTCGGAGTCTTGGCGAGATACCGTGGCAACGCTAACCGGTATCCCGTCAGATCTGGGGAGATGGGCTGCGCCAATGCCGCACAAAATGGCTTTACCTTTAATCCCTTCCTTTTTGGCAAGTCTTGTAGCATGCGCTTCCAACACTTGCTTTAAGGACACTTCCTTCTCCAGGGCGAAGGGATTCAAGATATCCTTGGGGCGAGAAAACACAGGCACTTGGAGTTGAGATTCATCGGGTTTCAAAAAATGGTCCGGTTGCGCTTCCGCATTTTCAGCGCGATGCCGAGCTAAGGTCAGCCCCTCCATAATGACCCCTATAGGATAGTCCTGGTCGCGCTATAACTCAGAAATCAGGGGAAGCTCCAATGACTTCATCTTCTCCATAGCAGCCACCAGATCATCATATGAATGCGAATTGTAACCGGCCACCTTATCAGCAGGTACCTTCAACAAATTAGCCTCTTGAAGTTCCTCAACAGCCTCTGCCTTACCCCGCGCAAACTCGCACTGAACTACTCCCCCAAAAGCGTCCACTACTTCCTGCGACTCCAAGGTGCTGAGGGCAGCAAGTCGCAGACCATGGCCAATGAGCCACCTGCGCTCAGCGATAGTAGACAGGAGTTGGGGATATAACTCCTCATCATACTCCAGACTGAGCTTGCGCAACTTCATCTCCTGCGCTTCCAATGAACTTCTCACAGTGGCACCAAAATTTTCCAACTGCGAGACCAACTCTTCCTTGCCCTTCTCAAGATACTTCAGCGCCCAGAGACACGAAGCCTTATACCCCGATGATGCAGCACGCTCCTGAATTATTTGACCCATCAGCGCCATCTTTTCTTCAGCAAGCTTTTGGGCGTACGAACTCAGGCCCTCTGCCTCAACCTTGGCACTAGCCAACTGCGCCTCAAGCGACGCAATTTTTTGATCCTTTTGAGCGCCCTGGCTGCCTTCTCCAGAATGCTTGGCCCTTAGCTTCTCCACCAGCGAAGCTTGATGCGCGGCCGCCAGTACCAACTCCTCAACAATCTGATCCATTGGCGCATCCTCAGCCACCAATGGCTCAGTGCTTCGGCTGTTTGGCTTGGAAAACTCAGAGTGAACAGGACTATCTCTGGGGGCGCGTCCCTACATTAACTTGGCGCGGCTTCGCCAGTTGCACGACTCTAAATAGATCCATCTCTGCGCCACAAAAGACAACAACAAACAAGTTATTATAAGTACAATGGAAGAAGAAAGGCTTACATTAATAAAGTAAAGGAATGCGAAGGACGAGCACCCACCCTGGCTATCCGCGCCTAAAAAGATTGGAACCTCCTCAGGTCTACCAAAGTAATTGCGTCTAATGCCCATGTGGACCAAAAATTCCTCGCGGTAGGAATTGATGGGGATGCGATTGGTGTTTATTGTATCCGCATCCTCCGCACTGTACGATCCAGGGAGGGGGCGCTCATCTTTCGGCAGTGAACCCTGGGTGAAGAAGTCAGAGTGTGAAGGGAAGCATGCTTCATCGACCCAGAAAAACGTCTCTCTCCAATTCCTAAACGTGTCTAATTTTTCTGTATAACACTGAAGTCGCCCAGCGCGCTTAGCGAATGATACCCACCCGATTGACCACGTTGTGTGGTAAAACGCACGGAACAGGTGGATGGTCGGGTTAATTGCCAGTAATCGGCAATTAACCTTGAAGTTGGTGATTTTACCTGCACTTATGCAGTGCAGCTGGGATATATGCAGACGGTAGTAGTTTAACACGTCGCTCAAGAATAAAGATATTGGCACATGTTGATTCGCGAACTCGAAAAAACGCGTGTATACCCCTATTTTCCCTTCGGGGTAGTCCGCAATTGACGCCTTCGCACCCGGAACTTCCGGATGCACCGCGAGGGGAATATAATAATCCGAAGCGAACTCTAAAAGTTCGTCCTCAGTTATGTCGGATGTGAAATCAGATAAACCTCGGACCATGGTATCGTTTTTATATGCGCACGCGCGGTTACCTTTAGAATATCACGGTCTTCTTGCTGGAAAGTTTGAAGCTTTTTTAATGGCGGAAATGATTTTTACTGTGATAATCACAGTAATAAGGAGGTGGAATGTTATATAAGTTTCTTCCTCCACGCGATGAACGCCACGTGGATCCCACTATCTCTAATTGAGTGGATAGGATTTGCTGATGTGACGTGGTTACAGTTACTTTCCCCCGATTTACGAGGCATCCATTTTAAATATTATGTCTAGATACAACATGTATCTTTCAAAGCGGGAAACCTTTTTGGCTTCTTTGCTACGCTTCACAGTTTTTTATTTGGTTGCATTTATTAGTCTAGCATCCGCAGTTCATCACTGCGCATACTAGACTGGGGGGACATGATGACGTATAGTCTACATTCGGGTCACGAGCCAGACAAAGGACCGCTATTAGTGAGCCCAGCACGAACTGGGCTAAGCCGATAAGTGTTTGGGCTCACGAAGGCCCAAACCCAAAGTTATTTATGGAATAGGATATCGGATATCTCCTAACTTTGGAGATAATTGTTTACCAACCGACTTAGGCGGGATACGCCGAAGGTTGGGGAACACGAAACCAACAAGGATTTCGTGTGTATATAATGGGAATCCCATCCCTCATTAAAGGTAAGATCAAAAACCCTAACTCTCCTATTAACCCTAGAACCGATTACTTACTCTCACGCCGGAGGATAATCGTGGGAGACAATCCCACGATAAGCCTAACGGTGTTTTCTGTTTACTTAGTGCGCAGGTCTCAAGCATCAATATTCAATTGATACGAGAACCGGAGTCCAAACAAGGAACGCCCAACTTTTGTATCAACACCGTATGCAAGTTTTGAGCCTAAGTTATGTTGGGCGTTGCCACAGCAACGTGAGAAACAACATGAATATAAAGAAATGGTTTTTTGGTGTTGAGCTCAAGTTATCATACCCCAAGTGGTGTTGATGTGGTGTTATGTTTGTGTTATGATAAGGGGTGTTTTTTTTTGTTAATGTTGAAATGTTAATGTTGATGTGGCGCTAGCGTGACGGGATTTTTTTTCCGTAAGTTGAGTTATGGTACATTATGCTCTAAGATTACAAACACTTTGGGTTAATTTAAAAAAATAATAAAAAAATAAAAATAAAAAATTACTCTCTCCGTTTTAAAGCAAATGTTCAGTTTTTTTTTTTTTTTTTTTTTTTTTTTTTTTTTTTTTTTTCAACCTTAAATTTTTGTTTATGTAATATAGTACCTGATGAAAATTAAATTTTGAAAAATAAATTTAAAGCTCATTTCATTCATATATTTTATGTCTAATATTATATAACATAAAAGAAAAATAATTAAAGTCAAAGTTAAAAAATAAATACTTTAAAAAGTTAAAACCAGACACTTATTTTAAGACGGATGTAGTACATTACAAAATTTAAAAACATAGTAGGTTGATGTATAAACAAGAATAAATTACACCGTTTGTCCATGTGGTTCAGGCGAAATCTCTACCAGAGTCCCTCAACTTTTTCTTTTGCATATTTGATCTTTTTAATGAAGTTTTATAACACGGTTCGTCCCTATATCCAACACTTGTTAAAATCGTTAAGTCTGTCTCTAAAACTTTACATTTGCTTTGCACATCCCACATAACTTATTATTTTATTTTAATAAAAATTATCCTCCCCATAAACTAATATTAAATCAAACCCACCACCGCCAACTGCAACACACCGCCTAAGCCCTTTACCTACTGCATCTTCGACCACATCCTTCCGCCACTACCAAACTGAAACCCAAAACCCAACCCAAAAAATCACATAAATCCAAAACCAAACACATAAATTGATACAACCAACCATCTTCATTTTCAACAAATTTCTCTTTCACGTCTTACACACATTATCATCTTTTCATCATCAACCACCACCACATTATCGTGAAGATTTGTTGATGTTGCTTTCGATTTTGTGGTGATGATATGTTATGGTGATATGTGTTTAATTTGGATTAGGGCTAGGATTAATAAAGATAGGGTTTTTTTTTTTTTTTTTTTTTTTTTTTTTTTTTTTTTAACGATCATTAAAGATAGGGATAAACCGTGTTACAAAACTTCATTTTAAAGATTATCCATGTGAAAAAATAAAGTCGAGAGACTGGGGAGGAGATTTCGCCCAAACCACATAAACAAACATTGTAATTTACTCTAAAAACAATTAAATGGCCATAAATTAGGGGACATGAGACATGAAAAAACATAAAGGTGATATAATAATACACTAAAGGACAATATTTTTAGTCATTTGTATGTGCTGGTGTCATGTTAGTTGTTTTTTAGGTTATTTAATTACAATAGAATGTGCTTAAGTTTGAAATGGTATAATAAGATGATGTAATTAGTTGGTGGGATGATTATTTAATCTAACAAGCCTTATCTTATAAATAATTGAATCGTGATTTGGACAATTCATCGATTAATATGTAATAGTCAAGTGAAAAACAAAATGTCTGGTTTGATGAAAGGCCTTAGAGCATGGAGTATCACGGCGGGTTTCGTTCGCCACTCCAACGTAGCACCTTCGCCACTTCTCGCCGCCCACCGCCACCACACCAGCCACCCTCGCCGGTACAAGTTTCGCCACTCCAAAGACACACAAAATGACAAAAACTTTTTGAATATAAACGTTTATATCAAACAGTTACCTTTTTTTTTTTTTTTTTTTTTTTCAAATTTAAATATTACCTTACTCACTCTATAAATAATACCCATATTTTACACAAAAATTTACACTTCTCATTCAAAAATATATTATCTTCACCATCTCAATCCACAACCAAAAATGTCTCAAGATCCAAACGAGATGTCGTTTATGAATCTCCTCAACTCGTCTTCGTCAAACCCATCCACCCCATCGTCCCAAAGCTCAAACACTTCTTCGCAAGTCGGATTTCAAGCTTTTCAATATCCAAGATAATCACCACCGCAATTCTATCCATCACAACCATCACAATCGCACTTCTATCCACCACAATCCCAATACTATCCATCACAACCATCACCGCCGCAATTCTACGCTTCAAAACAACATTACTTTGAATCACAATTCAAAGTACCTCAACCACCACCAACCGAAACACGTGAAGAACGTCGTCAAGGAAAAAAATCGGCCAAAGCGCCAAAGAAGAAAAACAAGACCGTGGTGAATTTGGACGCGAACAACGAGGAGGAGGAGGAAGAAGAGTCTCGAACCACAATTCGTTGGACAAGCGATGAAGAAATTTTTTTAGCCGAGTGTTGGGTCGAGGTTTCCCAAAACGCCGCTATCGGTAATGACCGACTAAACTATGCGTTTTGGACTCAGATTTGGGAGGACTTCAATGCTCGTAGTCCAGGGCATACTCGTACAAAAAATATGTGCACGGGTAAATGGACTCGGATAAACGGTGATTGCCAAAAGTTTAATGGTTTTTACAAGCATTTGCAGCGTAGATCCGGGGAAAATGATGTTGATCACATTGAGAATGCAAGACTTGCTTTCAAGTCTCAAACAGGGAAACAGTTTACTATGGTCCCGGCATGGAAGGTTTTAAGACAATATCCCAAATGGGACACGCCGGACGGGATCAATGAAGATAATATCGCCGAATTATTCGGCCCTGAGAGCTCGTCCCGCAGGCAAGCCTTGACCGGCAAAAAAATCAAAATCAGTGGAGTCTTCAACGAGCACCGAGGGGAGTCAATCGAATGCTATTGCGGAAGCTTTAGCTCAAGAGTATAAACGTAAAGTTGACGGAGCCAAAGAAGTGTACGAGGCCAGGATAGCGAAAGAAAAGTCACTCCAAGAGTGTCGAGAATTGGAGTTTCTCATGCATGATATTGAGGGGTTGTCGGAGCCAAAAAAATGGATCCTCAAAAAGAAACAAGACGAATTAATAGCAAAATACTACAAGACGAATTAATGTTGTATTTTTTAAGTTTCGTATGGTTTTTATTTTCCATATGTTTTTTTTATTTATCGTATGTTTTTGTTTTTTTTTCCGTATTGTAATTGTATTTTTATTTAAATGAATGAAATGAATTTTATTGTGTTTGAAAAATATGGAAAAGAAATAAAATGAGGGTGGGTGGGGCCCAAATGAAGAGGTTTGAGTTAGTTGTGATTGGGGGGGATTTTTAAGTGAGTGTGTTGGAGTGATGTGGCACAAGTGGGGCCCAAATGAAGAGGAATGGTGTGCCATGATACTCCATGCTCTTAAAGTAAATTGTTAACGATGTTTGACCTTAAAGAATTATCTTCATATTCTTATTTACGTTTAACGGTAATTAGATATCTTAGAACATCTCCAATATAATCAGTGTGTAGTTATTCTTGTTACATCATCTTTAGTTCTTCACACCGTTGGGATTTTATAATCTAGTTAACCAAGTAATGCAAATAAGTACGCAGCGAAATTCGATCTAGTTTATGCAATTAGGTAAACACGTAAATAATAAACAATAATAATTAAAATGGAAATAGAAAACTAACCCTCGAAATCAACTGCACGCTATAACACGAACAAAAAACCAATTATCTAAAATAGATACCTCTACGAGTCCACACACAAACACTTTAAACCAAGTACGTTCGAATTAGCTAGTCGAGAACGTTTAACCCAATCAACACCTTGAATACTTGAATACCACGAACAAGAAAAACCCAAGAACTCCTTCTTCTAATTCTGCCCGAGAACTCAAACTGTCCGAGAACAATTTCAAATAGGGGTGTGCACGGTTCGGTTTGGGTCGGTTTTTGGCTAAAACCGAAACCGAACCACAATGTTCGGTTTTTGTAGAACCCAAAACCGAAACCGTTCGGTTTTTGGCGGTTCGGTTTTTCGGTTTGTTATCGGTTTCGGTTCGGTTTTTCGGTTTTTTCGGTTTCTAACCGTTAATATTTGGATATGGCCAAATTATACCAACAAACTTGTTTTTCGTACAAAATTAGTTATTCTTCTTTACTTTTTTTTCAATGTAAACATAATTATGTTTATTGCATGATTCTACAATTAGTAACATATAAATGAGACATACACATACAAGTGAACATACACGTAGTATAATCATTATCGAATACTTATTGATATATTCACGCAAAACACGCAACACGAAAAACACACATATAAATATAAACGTTAAGAGAAATATATTATAAATCCACTCACAAAATGAATATGAATTTATAAATTTGATTTATTTAGTTATTTAATTATATTATATTAATTAGATATTATTATATAATAAAACTGGTTCGGTTCGGTTCGGTTTTTGCTGTTTGGTTTTTGGACGGAACCATCGGTTTTTAGTTTCGGTCGGTTTTTTCGGTTCGGTTTTTTCGGTTTTCGGTTCGGTTTCGGTTTTTTCGGTTTGTTTTGCTCACCCCTAATTTCAAATACCACCCGATATCGGACAAGCTTTGTCCTATGTCTTCCCTTTGCTGTCCGAGAACCACCAAAACAGAAAACCCAAATTCTCGTTACTGAACACGTTTGACCAGGAACTAGTACAAGAATTATGAAACTCTAAAGCCTCTTGGATCTACAAATCGATGCAAGCTAGTAGTTTTTAAACAAACCAAACCAAAACCCTAATCGGATTAGTAAGATCCGATCGGGTATAATATGAGGAATAGTAAATTGGTTTTTCTGAGGTTTAGGGAAATTGTATCGTGAGTTATGATGCATGGTGTGTTTGTTTATATAAGCTCATAAACCGCCATAAGCTTGGGCTCAAGACTTGCGCACCAAGCTACAAACCCAAACACCCCCGATCGTGAATTGTCTAGGCCCAAGGCTTCACCAAACCGACCCAATAAGAAACTTGTCCAATGGGTCGTTAAATGGATCGGGTATCATGCATGCATAAAACGGGTCATATATATTCAAGTATAAACATTCGTCACGTACTCTCGTGTTTAACGTGTATGACCCCATAGGCTCACACACTTTTAATCGTTTCGTATCTGTGACTACATATTTCAAGAGCACGAGTAATACTTGTTAACACGGACGAAGTCAGGACCAAATATGACCGGGTGCACAAAATCTTTTGAACCGTAATATTTGAAGCACACTTCGAAGGATCGGGTGCATTTAAGGTGCATTTAAGAAAAATCGATAATTTTTTCAAAAAATAACACTACATCGAAAAAAATCATGTAGTTCCCGAACACCCGCTGGAACCCCTGCTCCGTCCCTGCTTGTTAATGGAATAACAAATCTATTATTCAAAAACGGGAAGTTGTTGATCCCGATGACCCGTGGGTATCTCCCGTGGGTATCTCCCAATCAGATTAGACACAAATCCTTTGTAAAATTCACGATATGTACGAGACAAGTATCGTAATATATTCAACCACAAAATTGCAAGTCTACTTTATAACTTGAGTTCACCTATTCTTAAACCAAACCATTTTCATGTCACATTCAAGTATTTTTTAGAAAACATTATTTCACTCATGAACATCTCATTTGTTTAACACCGTTGCTAGTAAAACAAATGAGGTTTTCTTTCTCTTTAGATTACTTAGAAATAACAAGTCGTTGACTTAAAATTACACGCCTTAATTAAGGTATTTTCCGACACCCTTTCCTATCATTTCCTTGACCACCCTCAAACGTCAAACATGTACTTTAGAATTGGGATGATCATGGTCCAAAAACCGATTTGGCCTAAATCATTGAACCGAGGACCGGTTCGTCGATCTGGCAACAAAGCATAATGGTAGGTTGTGTGTAAGGCCGAATCGGACCAGACCGGACCGAACCGAGAACCAAATATGAGAAAATGATGGATTGAGAACCAACCCGAGATATGATCAGTCCGATCCAATCGGCCCGGTTTCTCGATTCAGTCCGGTCTCCAGTCTATTATGCATAGAAAAGCCCATTTATTTATTGATAGGACAACAAATACCCTAACTTAGAATGTTTAAACCACCTCTTGATACGACAACAAACACAAAACCACTCAACCAGCCCAGAAAAGCCCATACAACAGCCCAACAAAGCCCAAACAATCTTCTCAAAACCCTATATCACCATCATCACCACCCTCACTCCCACAAACCAGCCGTCACCCCCAATAACCCTAACCCTAACCCTAATCCAAAAATGGGTCGAGTCATCCGCGCTCAGCGTAAGGGAGCAGGGTCCGTCTTCAAGTCCCACACCCACCACCGAAAAGGCCCAGCACGTTTCCGGTCACTCGACTTCGGAGAACGCAACGGGTACCTCAAGGGGGTCATCACCGAAATCATCCACGACCCAGGTCGCGGAGCACCCTTGGCTAAGGTCACATTCCGTCACCCGTTCAGATACAAGCATCAGAAGGAGCTTTTCGTGGCGGCTGAAGGGATGTATACAGGGCAGTTTGTGTTTTGTGGGAAGAAGGCGAATTTGATGGTGGGGAATGTGTTGCCTATTGGGATGATACCTGAAGGAGGGGTGGTTTGTAATGTGGAGCATCATGTTGGTGATAGGGGTTCTTTTGCTAGGGCTTCTGGGGATTATGCTATTGTTATTAGTCATAATCCTGATAATGGTACCTCAAGGTATATATTTATATTTTTTTATAAAAAATTTATGCATGTTTTTGTGTTTTAGGCTTTTAGTATTTAGAACTAGATGGATTTTGAGTATCTGTTGTGTGTAATGTTATAGTTAAAATGACTAGGAATATTTGGATATTTGTTTGTTTTTAGTAGTTTTCAATTTTAGATTATGTTTGTGTTGTTATGGGAATAGGATAGCTTGATTGATATGTTGTGAGAGCATTGTTAATGTTCTGATCGAGTTTTGAAATGACTAATGAGCTGAACATCATTGTATGAGAATGTTGGTTTTTTTGAATTTGATCTAGTGTGTATTGTTTGCTACGATAAACTTATATACAAGTTAGTCTATATAGCAAAAACTATCAGTACTTGTAGGTATAATATACATGTGTTTTCTGGCTTCAGCTGGGTAGGTAGTTTGGAATCTATACTTGGATTTGGTAGTTAGTTTTCTTTTGAAATTGGGGCATGTTGGTTGATATGAAGTATCATAGTGTTAATGTTGTTGTTATGTTATTGAAATGAACATACAATTGTTTTTGTTTACTATGATCATTTACATACTTGTTTGTTACCTCAAGGTAATTTTTAATTTATGATCAGTCATAATCCTTGTGCATAAATTAAACCCAGATAGCTACAACTTGATTTATGAAATGTTGTTTGGTGCTTTTTTACGCTTTTGAACTTTGGTGCTTGAGATTTTTTGTCTTTCTTAAACCAAATGTGTGTTTTTATAAGAAATGTTGGTATATAGGTTTATTTTTAGAAAATGTGGCTGTTTAGTTTGATAGTTGAAGGGGAGTGATTTGTTCATCTGCTATCTGGGTTATAGATTTATTTGTGTAATAGAGACATCTGAGATTTGTAATCAATTTTTTTTTTGCTTTTTAGGCTATTTGTTTTTGGTGTGTTTGAAAATGTATAATTATTTATATGGAGTTTAATGCTTTGCCTTTCATGCCTTGTTTGTTACTAAAAGATATACAATAGGTTGGAAGGACAGGATGAACGAAGTTTTCATTTGATTTGGGCTAAACAAGTTCAACTTTAGTAGTAACCTTTTCTGTTGGCTTGACCTGCAAACTGTTTTTTGATGCCTTTTTAAATTTTTGTTGCACTTAAATAGTCTAATTTGGCACAGAAAATTGATTTGTAAATTTAGTTCTAATTGTATTATTGAATTTGTAGGGTCAAGCTTCCATCTGGAGCTAAGAAGATTGTCCCCAGTGGTTGCCGTGCTATGATTGGTCAGGTTGCAGGTGGAGGACGTACCGAGAAGCCAATGCTCAAGGCAGGTAACGCATATCACAAGTTCCGTGTGAAGAGAAACTGCTGGCCTAAGGTTCGTGGTGTTGCTATGAATCCCGTGGAGCATCCCCATGGTGGTGGTAACCATCAACATATTGGTCATGCTAGTACTGTTCGTCGTGATGCACCACCCGGTCAAAAGGTTGGTCTTATTGCTGCTAGAAGAACTGGTCGTCTTAGAGGTCAAGCTGCCGCTGCTGCTATGAAGGATAATAAATAGAGCACTTGATTGGTTTATCTGCATTCTGATATTTTTTTTACCTTCGACTTGGTTTTGTTTCTGAGAAGTTTTCATAGTTTAGTTTCGTTTGAAGCGGGTTTTTTAGGGATTCAATCTACAGTTTGTTGATCTAAGACTAAATTTTATGCTATTTATTGTCGTTTTCGTTAATTAACTTTCTCTATGTTATGATAGTTAAAGCATTGATGTGATGCTGCATGATATGAATTTACCAACTCTAAAACATCTTATCTACAATGCAATACCTGTATTTATCCAAGCCTTTAATAGGAATGCAGCGACTTTTGGAGTGATGTCTGATTTGCCAATGTGGTCGACTTATTGCTTAAGGTTAACTTTGGTTTCTTTGATACAATCATGCAACCTGAACTTGACCTTCATACTTTTTTACTGCTCATAGTCTCCTAAAGCAAAGATGACTATTTTATCAATCCATGGGTTGATATGATTTGATAAATAAGTTTGCAATTTCATGTTGAGTTTGACCGAGGAAACAAAACTATTAGCGACTCACGCACACACATTGCATACCACGAAACTTGTTGCATAACAAAAACTGTTTACGTAAATATTTCCCAAACCGAGCACTACTGTTGCTCTTGGATACACAAGTTCATACAAATTTCAAACCAAAACCCAAAAACCAACATCGTCTTGGTACAATCCCAAGTGTAGGTAGCCGTAGGTATATTCTGCATCGGCGTATGCATAACTAACGTAATCTGATACGTCCCTGCAAGCTCAAACTAGACAAAGACTTATGTATTTTATGTTATGTGATCATTTATTCATTTATTGTGTTTGTTAACATTTTGTTAGACTGAAAGTTGGTTCTCCTTCAGCGTTTGATAATGTGGTGTGGACTTGGTCCATGTTCTATAAAATTGTTATGGGATCATATTGGGCCTTTTTTGTTTTTATTTTGTATAATCCTTTTTGTAATTAGATTTTTGTTAGATTGAAGGACATAATACATGTATAACAAAATGCACCAATTTTCATACAACTTAAGTCTTAATTTGAAAATACTGATTAGAAACTAAGGGCTTGTTTGTATAAATTTTTGATCAAGTCATGTTTAATGTTTTAAATAAGAACTGACTTAATGCATACACCTTTCGTTTTATCACTTTATAGTTTTAATCAATATTTTTATTAAGTTATAAACAAACAACTTATAATTTTTTTTACGTCAATTAAGTCAAATTTAAACACCGTCTAAATCATTTTGTAGTCATTATGTTATACTTCAAAAGACAATGTCACAATGATACTCTTCATATAAATATGAAAATACAAACCTCAACTAAACACATTTTTTATTTTTTCAAGTATTTTGTGAAGACAAAATTACTTTTTCAAATTCTTACAAAACTAGAGATAGACAACTAGATGATTTTTTTTTATCGAACTACTAAACGTACCAGATGTGATCTATAAGTAGCAGAATAAAAATGCTTTTATTATTTTATTTTGTTGTTTATGCATAATTGATTGTCAACATTCATCTGAGGTACTGAGTATGTGACACATCCTATAGTGAGTAGTGGTGACACACAGGGCCGTCTTTGAGGGTGTGCAACGTGAGCGATCGTTCAGGGCCCCAAAACTTTTAAGGCCCCAAAATTTGTCCCGCTAATAATTATATGCATGTGTAAACATATTTTTCATGAAGAAAAAAGTATTTAGATGAGAAAATATCTTAAATGAGTAATATGTTAGAACGTTTAGATAACTAATTGCATTATATCTTTTAAACGGTGACACTTTATATATAATATTGCTTAACAAAATGCCTCATTATATAATTTCTTACAGGGCCCTCAAAAATTTCGCCAATTCTTGGGACGGCCCTTGTGACACACCTAAGGTTCTCGGGTGTTTATGAAAATTCGATAGATGTTTGTCAGCTAGAGTAATTTTTGGTTAAAAATCCCGATTTTTTTTATAAAATGAATATGATCTCAGAATTTTATGTCACATAAATGCATATCTTGCTTAGTTAGTCCATTAATACATTAAACAAATACATTTTTTTTTAAATTTGTTTACAAGTTTTAGTAAAATCGTATATTTTAGTTTGTTTTCTTTTTTCTTTTATGCTCGTAAAAGAATAACGTGCACCTATGACTTATAGTCAAAGTCCTGATGACACGTGTTTTGGCCTTTGGGCATATAAGCTTAAATGGTATGTCTTGGTTGTTTGGTAGTTGTCTCTTGATCATGTTTTGGTATGTATTACATCATTTTCTATAGTTCCTTGAGATAGAATACAAGTATGTTATTTTGAGTTTCTTCATAAAATCATACTATTCACGTATTTTGTTCTTTTTCATTCGCAAAACACCCACAATCCATTAAACCTTACATAATTTCATGAATTCCATAAAAAAAGTTACAAGTAAAATATATGTATTGATAAAGAGAGATGTAATTGGTTGTTGTCCCACTTTTAATGGTTCATGGGAGTTTCAGTGGGATGAAACCCATGTTGAGCACCCAGGCCACCTCACTCATGTTTTTTCTATAAGAACTTGCTACCTAGCAACATTGTTGATGCCTTTAGTACTAATTAAGTAATTAGTATGGAGTAGTAATAAATTTTAGAGTAAATTGCAAAAACCGTCCTTGCGGTTTGGTCAAATTGTAGGTTTCGTACCTAACTTTTTAAAGTATATGCACCGTACCTGTGGTGAACTTTGGTTGCGGTTTCCGTTCCTGTCAAATGTAAAATAACTAATATGCCCTTGTAAAAAACTACAACCTAAAGTTCTCCAAATAAACGGTGTCTGTATTATCGAAAGATTACAAAACTTGCAATTTAACCAAACCATAAACACGATTTTTGCAATTTACTCTAAATCTTATCTATACTTGTAGAAGATACAATAAGTAGACATAAAAGAAGGGTTTTTTTCTTTTTTTTTCTTTTTTTTTTAAATGAAAAATAGAGGAGAACAAGGGGGATAAAGAGAAGTGACAATTGTGTGAAGGAGATAAAATCACATGGAACGACGTGCTGGCACACATGCTATTCTCCCTTCATTACCTTCCTACACAAGCATATATGCATGCTCTCATAATTTATTTTCCTCCAAATATTATATACCCATTTTCTCTTCTTCTTTTTTTCACAACAATATTTAATATATGCTAAAAATATAATCTGAAAAAATATTTTCCTCCAAATAGTATATACCATCCATTTTCTCTTCTTCTTTTTTTCACAACAATCTTTAATATATGCTAAAAATATAATCTGAAAAAAGAAAATTGAAAGACCTAAATGTGTGAGTAATTTCGTGATTAAATGCAAGTGACATTGATTTATTGGTTTGTGAAAAAGTTAGTTCTTTTTTCATCAACAATGCTGCCACATAAGTTAAGCGTACAATTAGTCATACTAATTAGTCAAGTTAATCAATGCATATTTTAAAATATGCTAAAACTAAACCACGCTACTAAAAAGGCTATTCATAGTTAGTAACGATAGAGGGGCATTGGAATCTATTTAGAAGGGTATGTATATCGATTTCTAATAATATACTTTGAAATATGATAAAAATAAATCAAGCTACTAAAAAGGCTGCTGATAGCTTGTTAGTAACGATATAAAGTCATTGCTAAAGCCTAAATGACCAAATGCATAAATTGTGAGAAAGAGTGACCACTGGTGGAGACAGGAGCGGGCAGGATGGGCATGTGCTCCGAAAGTGACCCACACTAGTTAGTTAGTTGATCACTGATTCTGTCGCCAAACTAAAACATACCATGTTACATATCATGCAATGCCTACCAAAAAACTTGGAGATCTTTTATAATGTAAAAAAAAAAAAAAATACTTAATTAAACGTACTGATACATGTTAAAATTTCATTCATGAATAATATAGTTGAAGTCCTGGTGTGTAGTTACACAAACCAACATTCTTGAGGTGGGTTTTGGTGATCATTGGTTTAATTGGTTTTGCCCTTTTGGCACATGATCATATGGCAATTAAGGTGGTATAAAAGATCACATGGACAGGACATCTCATAAACGCCATTACTCTACTTTCCTCTTTCTTTCTTTAAATGTTACTTTTCGTTTGTATTTCAATCTAGCTATTATTTCACACATAACAGAAGTTATTGACACCTATGCATTAGCATAAGGAACTATCACTATAAAAGTGATTAAAGGTGTTTGTTTAAGATGAGAGGTTCCACTACTATGATAATGAATGATAAATATAATCTATACTCTATATACATCTAAAGAGGTAGGAATTGATCTTTCATTGGTGAGGGACCCACCACTACTATCAAACACATACCCATTGTCATTCATGACAGCATAACAAACGCAAGTGTCTGTACTAGCTTATCCTTGTAAAACTTAGAGCTTACACAAACTAAAAACTGTACTTATAATTTTGTAATAATGCACTCACATAAAAACTGTACTAAAAAGTTCAAATATCAGCTTAACTGCTAGCATATGTCGTTTTACTATGACGTAAAGATAGTGATCAAATTCGACAAATGGAGCGACACCTAGTACCACAGATATGTCATTTTATGAAATACCTTTTCACAACTCTAAATTGGATAATAACAAGTGAAAAAAATACAAAATGTCAACTTGACATCACTATAAATCCTTGTCTTGAAAATATAATCTTATAGTTGACATATAAATCTTTACATAAGCACATAAGTTTCAAACCAACCACATACACAATCATCCTTGTAATATGATATTAAGATTATGGTTGAACTGATTTTTTTTATTTTTTATTTTTTATTTTTTATTTTTTATTTTTTATTTTTTTATTTTTTTTATAATTTTTTCCCATGAACAAACATGTTTTTTTTAAATCAAAAACTCTGGTAAATTTAGATTTTTTTAGCCTTATTCATTCTATATCTAAAGATTTAGAGTGAATTACATAAATAGTCACTATGATTTAAAAGAGGCATTTACCTATTACAGAGATGGTGCGATTTGATTTTTTTATTACTCGCAGTTTTACGAGAAATACACAGGATTCGTGATCAGGAAAAAAAAAAAAAAAAAATTTACGCTTGTTGAAGGTAAAGTTTGGAAATAGAACAATTCCTTCTGTCGTGTATCCTCGATTAATGCAGCCTCAGATGCTATGTTTCAATTCTCGATTCTAGTATTGAGCGAAAGGTTATACCTATAGATTCCGTATTACAGGTCAATCCTGGTCCACTAGTACCAATAGGCATCAAAAGGGAATTTGCAGATTTAGTCACTAAACTCTAGTCATTTGAGGTTTCAAATAATTACGAATCCAGCCTAATTTTGTTACATAAATGGTCATTGTGGTTTGCCAAAATTACATAAATGATCACTAATGTTTGCCAAAATTGGACTGAATCCATAACCAATTGAAACTTCAGTAACTGAAGCTTATGAAAAAAAAAATTAGTGACTAAATCTACAAAAACCAATAAACCATAATGATCATTTACATAATTAACTCAAATATTTAATTGATAACTTTTTCTGTAAAGTATGTAACTGAAAATATAAAAATGGACCTGTATCTCTCTAGCCAATTTATTTGGCTCACCTAATTTGCCACCAACATTTTCATTCGACCAAGACTTCAATTTATTGCTCATATATGCAACTTAATTGCACTCATATGGCTGCACTTAATAAGGTTGGTGGTGTCTAGACCAGGGTCTTCTAGTTATACAATCATATACCTCTTTTGTCAATAATCACATCAAATGCTTAACTAGTCCCTCAATTTTGATAAACTAAACTCGTTCAAAATGCTAATGGTACAACCGATCATTGAATGTATCCAAGAAAGTCTTTCGTACCGATATTTGGATTTATGATCGACAAACATGTAGAGTACTTAACTATTGTCATTTCCAAACAGGGGCGGGCCGAGAGGGCTTCCTGTGGGTTGTTTGTGAAACACGTGTTTTGTTTGCGTATTATAAAACTGCCAAAAATAACAATTTTTCTAAAATGCACACGCCTAGTCCCGAATTTTGTGTTACAAGTCTTCTTTGATTTTAACGAAACACAACTGCTACCTTTTAGTTCTCGATCCACCGCTATTTACAAGTGACAAATTTGCATCATGAGAGGATATTTTGAGTCAGTTTTCAGTTTATAACCCATGTTCACATTCAATGTTTTCAGGTCCACTTTATAAAAGCCAATAACTACAATCTAAAGTTTTACAATAATTGCCAAAGATAATCATACAAGAATGACTCTAACATAATGCAACAAAATTTAGAAGTATAGATAAATTTTAATTTCAATAGTAGTATACGGAGTACTTACTATTAGCATAAGGCTATAGCAAGCATAGATAAATTTTAATTTCAATAGTTGTAGTATATAATATGGACATGTAACTCGTATTTAGTTTAGCTTATTAGTATAAGCTAAATACGAGTTACATATTCATTTGATGTAATCCGTCAATTCTTAAATGTGGAAGAACAATAAAACACAAATATTTAACAGTGAAAAACTCTCATATTAACATAGGTGGCTCCTTAAATTAACTATTAAAAATTGTCTATATTCGACTCTAGTTAGCTAATATTAAAAATATTTTATTTTACACCACTAAAGCGGGTTTTTGGGGATGGCTAACGGTGGAGCATGTTTGTGTTTAAAGTTAAACACTTTTAAGCTGCAAGCTCGAGGAGCATTTTTAAAACAATATATACCTTAATTCGCGAAGCTAATTTTGTCTACCACTTGAGTTAGCTTTGTATAGGGATGAGCACGGTATCTGTTCTGTACCGATCTCGTACGGAATTAGTGGTACCGATTTTTTCCCGAGCAAAATTAGTTGTACCGGTATCGTATCGAACGGGATTCGGATACCGGTATCGGGAAATCGGGTTTTCCCCCCTTTTTTCAGGAATTTCCCGATTTTGTACCGGACCCGTACCGAATTAGTGGTACCGAATTTTTTTTCACCTTATTTTGTAGTCCCGATACCGTACCGTATTTCAAAAATCGGTACCGTTTCGTTACGGTTCCGGTTCGGTTCCGGAATTCGGTTCGAAATGCTCATCCCTAGCTTTGTAATATTGTGTTAATACTAACTTTAGGTAACTATGAACATACAACTGTTGGGTTTTCTTTTATTTATATTTATTTCTTTTTGTTTTTGTTAGTGAGTGAGGTATTTTCGATGATATGTTATAAGACTCATATTTCCAAATAGTAGTTAGGAAAATGATTGGAATGTCTAAACTATGTGACTAATTGTGTGTCTAATAGATGTGACAATAAATTATTGGTTTGTGAACAAGTGGGTACCCCTGCTGTCTCCAATAAAATGCTGACATATATTATTAGACATACGGGTTAGTCATATCAATCAATGCTCTAACAGTTATAGTTGAAAATAGTGTTTTAATTATTGTGATGTTATTGGATGAATGATGACCTAACACACTAACAAGGGTTATTGGTGCCCACTGTATCTAGCACTCTTATACGTACATCATTTTGTACATATTATAAAGCACATTATGTACATTGTATAAAAAATGTATATATCAACTTTTTTTTTTTTTTTTTTAAGTAAAAGAGAAATATGCAAGAAGTAAAAAGAAATGATTAATTAGCACACAATAAGTAGACAAATAAAAAACCCAAAAACACGGCATCATATACCCACACACGCCACGCTGTTCCATTTCTCCATCCAAAGACCAGTCCATTTTCGCTCTTTTTAATTATCTCCACATTTATAATTAAAATATAGAGTTATACATTGAACAATATTCCCAACACCATTACCTGCCATTTGCATTTGTAGTACTTGACATAATAATAATACTCTTCCATCATTCATCATGGTGACCAACAACAACTCAACCATTATTCCTCACATTCCAAAATCATATTCATATCCCTGAACAACAATGTAGAAACTCCTTTCTTTCACTTCATTAATAGTAATAATAACCAATCGTATCATCAGGTAATAAACTTTCCTTATTTGTTAACAAATTATTACCTTAACTTGTGTCATTTGTTTTGTGTAATTGTGTGTGGTTTACGTATTCTGTGTATATATATAATATAATCATAGATAGCGTGAGCTGGTAATATATTTTGTAAAACAAGTTTCTGTTCAAATTGTTTACGAATAGATTCATGCCTTTTTTTTTAAACTTATTTCGCGTGTTATTCGAGTTTCGTTATACAAACCATTGACTAAGCTTATGCTCACTTTTTTACAATTTATCTACATTTTCGCATCAGCAGGTGATAATTCATGACCAAATTCAGGTGATATTTGTTTAGGAATCTGTTTACGCGCTTTTTTTATACCTGTATGCTTGGTGTTTGCCTGGGGGTGTTTGTTTAAGCTTATATGTGGGCTTATGAGCTTATTTGATTTCAGCTTATATTTCATAAGCCTTAATTTTCCGGCTTATTTTGAGGGGTTTTTCTAACTTGTGGACACCATAAGTACATGAGGGCCCACGAATAACATTTTTATGTGGGTCCCTGTGTAATTTTTGTTTATTTTTGTTGTGCTTAGGGGCACAAGTTAGAAAAACCCTATTTTGAGACTTTTGGGCTTATATAAGTTTATTACGTGACTTATATAAGCCCAAAAGTCTCAAAATAAGCCGGAGAAATTAAGGCTTATGAAATATAAGCCAAAATCAAATAAGCTCACAAGCCAAATATAAGCTTAAATTGTATGATATGTTTGATCTGGAATGAATGGCTACAGTTTGAAAATCGGCTGTGACTTTTCCTTTGGTTTTCGTCTTGTGTTTGTGTTTTGTTGAAAAAGTAAAAGGCACGTTGATTTCGTCAACTGATGATATTTTTGGTACCAATATTCTTCTGAATTGAATGTTGAATATCTTTAGACCCAAAAAGTACAAAATCGCATTCATCTGTCTAATACTAGAAAAAACGCAGAAGACGGTGTTGACAATTGCTAAATAGTAAATTGGTTGGTTATTTGTAGTTAGAGTTGCAGCTTAATCACAATTCAATCTTATTGTTGACTTTTTACAGGTGTGTTGATGGTAGAGACTATTAGAGCACCTGCAAAGAAATGAAAGCAAAGTCATCTGGTCTGATAATCGGGATTTCAATAGGGGTAGTGATTGGAGTAGTTTTAGCAATAATAGGACTACTTTGTTTTAGATTACACCGGAGACGATCTCAGATAGGTAATAGCAGTTCTAGGAGAGCATCAACTGTCCCCATGCGAGCAAATGGTGTAGACTCATGTACAGTGTTATCGGATTCATCTATTGATACAGAGTCAGCAAGATCGTCTATAAATAATGTCACGTCGTTTTGGTTTGGTGGGTCGAAAAAATCTCATGTGGTTGCAGCTTCTGGAATTCTAGAGTACCCTTACAGGTATGTCAAATATCATATTCTCGAGTATGCTCAATTTTTACTGACGTTTATATTCTTACCGCTTATCTTGTTATTTTTCTGGATCAAACAGAGATATACAGAAAGCAACGAGTAATTTCACATCTACAATAGGCCAAGGGGCGTTTGGTTCTGTTTACAAAGCTCAGATGGGCACTGGTGAAACTGTTGCTGTTAAAGTTCTTGCAACTGATTCAAAACAAGGCGAGAAGGAATTTCACACGGAGGTAATGGAAATCTTTACACGTATAGGTTTTATCGTATACATGCTTGAGTAGTTGGGTTCGCATTCATCTTCAAACTTTTCCAGCATAAAGTTTAGAATTGGTTGCTAAAAAGATAAAGATGTCAAATGGGTCGAAATCGCTCAAACTGTACTTTTAATGCACACATCCTCTTAAGTCATTGTATTCAAAAGTTTTAGATACAATTAATGTAAGATATTGTAAATTTGTAATTTTATTTATGTGAGTCGGGTCAAACCATACCGACCCGTACAATAGTGTACCTGTTTTGACCCATTACCGAACCCGCTCGTCCCACCCGTATTGCCACTTCCAATTACAGAATACTCTTTTTTAGTCATGAGATTATTGACATGTTGTGGTAGGCCTGCAAGTTTATTTAGCAGACAAATGGATCAAGAAGTTTAGAATTTGGTGTTGTACACTTGTACATACATCTTAATAGATACCAACAAAAGCTTCAGATTAATTATATTTTAAAAGAATAATAATCGTCAGTTAAGATTTTTCACTACAGGTGGTAAAAAATATGTTTCATTTTATGAATCTAGATCACCTATGTTCTCAAACCTTACCTTTGACTTTCAGGAGTCAAAGAGTTCACATTTCAACAGTTGGTTGCTTCAATCAAGTTTGTAGATTGATATCATTTTTTCCCTTTGTATGTGTTCTTAGGTTAGTTTATTGGGAAGATTACATCACAGGAACCTTGTGAATTTGGTTGGATACTGTGCAGAGAAGGGACAACACATGCTCGTATACGTCTACATGAGCAAAGGCAGTCTATCCTCTCATTTGTACAGTAAGTGATTGAGCATCTAACTTAGCGCCTGTCCTCATAAAAATTAACATCTAGTTTATCGAACACTGTTACCTCTTTGGAATTCAGATGAAAAACACGACCTGTTAAGCTGGAGTTTAAGAGTTCAAATAGCACTGGATGTCGCAAGGGGATTAGAATACCTCCATGATGGAGTAAGCATCGTCAACCAGTTTAGAAATGATTTGAATGCTTGTTTGATTTAGCTCATGTTATTGATATGTTTATATATCTTCAGGCAGTTCCTTCAGTTGTACATCGAGACATTAAACCTTCCAACATCTTGTTGGATCAGTCCATGGGTGCTAGAGTAGCTGATTTTGGGCTTTCGAGGGAGGATATGATTAATAAAAATGCATCCAATATTCAGGGAACTTTTGGTTATTTAGATCCTGAATATATATCATCAAGATCTTATACCAAGAAAAGTGATGTGTATAGCTTTGGAGTACTATTATTTGAGCTTATTGCAGGACGGAGCCCTCAACAAGGTCTCTTGGAACATGTTGAGCTTGTAAGATCTCTGTCCCCCTCTCTATTGCTTTACTTATAATAGAGGCACCAAAATGGGTGAGTTGGGAACTGGAACATGCAACTTTAAGTATGGGTTAGATTGACCCGAGACATATTTTGTTTAAAACTTATGTATATTTCATTACTAATTAGCATGCCAAATATGGATAGAAAAAGGACTGATTGCTTAAAAAAGTTAATTAGCTTTTGTTTGATTTCTTTCTTAGGTAATCAATCGTTAGTAGGTTAGAAAAACATCCAAGTTTCTAATTATTTTAATAATTACATAAGATAAGTGGTTAGCAGCTAACAAGGTTAAGATTACCAGCAGGCTTTTTCTTGCCTATAAAAATTGGTTAACCAAACTAGAAATTTAATTAAAGTTAGTTACCTATTTTTGCTTACAAAAATCAACGATTAAACATTCAGTTGGATCAAGTGGTTAACACCCTTGCCTCTGGAGACAGAGGTCAAGGGTTCGATCCTCACCCCTTGCAAGGCCGGAGGTCCTTTTCTACCTTTGGTAGAACCGGAAGCAGCCTCTCTACCTTAGGTAGGGGTATAGCAGTCTACGTCTTAACCTCCCTCATACACCGTGGAAGACGGTATTGGGACCCATAACCCGTGGAAGACGGTATTGGGAGTTACTTTACTTTTTTTTACTTTACAATGATTTAGGAGATTTATGCAATAAAGCTACAGTACATCTTTTGGGCGATTTGCATCCTGATTGACCCATTTCCTGTTGAGCTTTATTTGACCCGTTAAGGATAAAACATAAGAAAAATAAGTTGAAATGGCACATCTTAAAATATGTTTGTATACACATGCGTACTTGAACATACACTTTCATACAGTTGGCCTTGTGAATTTACAGTCTCGGTATAGTGCAGTTATGCATTTTTGCAAGTAAAGATAATTCTAGTTCTCTAATTCATCGTGTTTTAATGGATAACAGGCAGCATTAAATACAGGAGGACAAGTCGGATGGGAAGAAATAGCCGATTCTCGTCTAGATGGGAACTTTGACGAGCAGGAATTGAACGACATGGCTGCACTTGCACACAAATGTATCAATCGTTCACCAAGAAAAAGACCAGCAATGAGGGACACAGTACAAGTGCTATCTCATATCATAAAAACACGACACAACAAAAAACATTACAAACGTTCTCCATCCGATATAGCCATCACAATAGGTCAATCGGATCGTCAAAGTTCAATGGATAGCAGACACCGCCGGGTGGAATCTTTGGACAGCACAGCTGACTCCACCGATGTTTAAACACATCTTTTTTTTTTCTTTTGAACTCGTTTACTTGATTTTTTTAATCTGTCTTGTGTAATATATATGACCATTTTTACCAGATACCGAGTAACCCAAAGTACATAGCTCAGGTTTGGTGTGTTCCTGATTGAGGAAATTAGGGTTCAAATTAAGTTTTTTTTCTCTGTTGTGTTAGATCAGATGTAACATATCTCACCTTGTTGCTTTCTTTGTGGATAATCCCAATTTTGTGATATTAACAAGGAAACTATTAGGAAGTAGGAGTGTATCAGTGCAATTTCACTAATTTTCTATGATTCTATCCACCTTTTGCTGTTATGAGTTGATTTTCATACCCATATCCAAGGTTTTTTTTTCTTCTTTCAACTCTGAGGTATCAAACTAGGCGTGACCAAGCACTTTCGCGTTGGTTGACGGGTCAAATATTTAGACGGTCTTCGGCATGACAACTAATGCTCAAAAACTAATATGACTACCATGGCAACTTTCATTGAATGTGGTGTGAGACACTATGACATTATGTCTGTAAAGATTACAGCATCAATGATGGTCACCAAAATCTTCAATATTTAATACTCATATTCGAAGGCAGACAACTCCATTGGCAATTGGAAAGCAGTATTAAATACTTCACTTGCAGTCGTGCAATGTTGTGGGGAACAAGAATTCCAGGTTTATGTTGACAAACAGTTTTCCTCAAATTTACAACTTGGAGATATAAGCTTAAGGGTGGTGGCAACCCAATCGGTTTGGCCTTCGGTTTGGCCCATGCCGAGCGGGGTGATCATTGCCTCTAGATCGGTTTCATGCGGCATGGTAAGAGGGGACCCCAAATCGGCAAACATCCCCGATTCTACATGGGGCAATATATGAACGTTACATGCATTTAATGGCCAATATATAGCCGTTTGGACCACCACCTCCACTTCCGCAAAAGAAGGTAGAGCTAGAATGCGTGATAAATGAAGAGGACCTAAAGAAGGCCGTATCTAAAAGCGGTGGTTTTGGAAGGGCTGAGGAGACATCCACCTGCGCATTACGTTTTGCCAAATGATTGTAGTAATGGTGATTTTGATATAACAGGAAACAAAGGGATAAAGATGATGCCTTTTGGTGCTGGAAGAAGAATATGTCCGGGCTATGAGTTGGCTTGCTATACTTGGAATATACTGTTGCATGGCTTGCTATACTTGTTTAATAAAATTATTAAAAAAAAAATGGGTAATGAGTTAGGCATGGTTGCCACTAAAAATCTATTGTTAGGTATGAGATTGTTATGAGGTGAGTTGGCGGGATATTATTGGTAGATGACTAGGCATGAAAAAAAGTGGTAGGCATGACTGCCACCACCCTAAGATAACCAAGAAAATATTTAAAGTTTCAAAAAGGTTGCTAACTAAAATAGTAACTGGTGGTATGACACTAGCTGGGGCATGTCTTTTTTTACTTAATTTTGACTTGAGTTTTTGTAGATAACCAACAGCTAATGTCTTATTTAACCTATGACCAGTGTCCACGCGTGGTATACAAAATGTTATCCATTTCATGCGTGGTTATTGTTATACACTGTGTTTCTTAAAGCGTGTAGGTGAAAAATATGCGGAAATCAGTTAAAATTTGTCTGCGCAAGTAAGTTGTGGATACGTTTGTGTTTAACAGGAGTATAGGTAAGTGGTAAGAAAGACGGCGACTATTAAGACATAAAAGTAGTAAAAAAAGATCATGTGACGTTGATGTGAAATAAGTGAGGGACTCAACTGGTACACTTCCTCTTATCTAAGGAAACAAAAAAGTTAAAACATAATTACTACTGTATATAATACTCCTTCTGCTTCAAATTATTGCTCACCGAAAAAAAAAACCACATAGATTAAGAAGAGAGAAAAAAAAAAAGTAGGGGCCTGTTTGGTTGGGGGTGAAGGAATCAAAGAAAGGAATCTTTTTCACAAATATTTGTTTGGTTAGATTAAGTAATGACATTGATTGTCAAATTGTGTCAGAAATCCTGTACGATCCATTCCATGTAAAATAGGCCGGAATTCTCTCTCCTCTTGTGAAAATATTGTCTGTCACTTTGTTTTTACTTTTTCACACTCACAAATATTTTGTTAATAACTATTTAAATGATTTTTTAAATCTAAAATTTATTATAAAATATATTTAAATAAATATAATTTCTCTCTCATAATCCTACCTCAAATCCAATCCTATACCAAAACCAAATCCTAATCCAAACCCACTTATAAACCAAACGGACCCTAAGTTGTATTAACATTGCTTGTTTTCATTTTTATAAAACCGATTAAAATACAGTTTTACACTTTGAGTATTAATTATATAATTTCATTTAACTTTGTATACTCCGTATATGACTTTGACAGGAATAGAAAAGGACCCATGCCTTATCTAAAAGGAAGCTAGTTGTTGCACATTAAGTGGAGGATCAGAAAAAACCCATATCAAAACCAAAATAGACAAAGATAACTTTGGCTCCACCAGGGTCTATTTTTGAGTAACATGTACTCTCGTAATGTTCATTTGTTTGTATCCTAGGACCACTTGTCTTCTTCTCTGGTTTACAAACTTTTTTTCAAATTTTGAAAACCTTGTACTTCATTCATGACCTAGTATACATTTTCTTAGATTTTGAATTGGTATATTATATGCCACTAGTAGTTTGTAGTTTGTACACAAGTCACATGATGAAATTTTCAAATTTACTTGAATTCTGTATAGTTTATACACCGACAATCTTGCGTTTTTGTGCCAAGAATATATAATATGGTCCATGCTTTGTTAATACTTTATAGTACTAGTTTATACACATTACACAGTATCAAGATCTAGAATCGAAAAACAAAGAAAAGAACACAGTATTTAATGTGCAAACTCGGAACCAAGGTAGAATGCACACACTTTGTGACACCAACCGCTAGGTCTTGAATTGTTTAACGCACAATGATGAAAAAGATTCAAAATTTAGTAAACGGGATGCACGGAAAGTTCTAGAAAGTCTTTACGCGTTCTATTGCAGATAATACTCGGGTTTTGAACATTTTTATATGCAATACATAAAGAAACGTAATTCCTTCATTTGAAGGAAACGAAGGTGTTAACAAAGGCATAGTTCCTAATCAAAAAGATCTCAAGTCTATCTAAACAAAGTTTCACCAAGTAATGTACCAAAATGAGCATTTAGCGTATGTTTTAATTAGGGTTTGCATATTACCACAAAACAAGGTAGAAGAGCTCTAGGGCTAAGCAAATAAAGCTCTTCGATATTTGAATATAATCCAACTTTTCCCGCCAAAGAGTCAAACCCCGACTGACCAGCCATTTCTTGAATATTTTCCAATGGTCGGTGTACCCTCCCTGCTATTACTCTACACACAATCAGCGCTTTTCGTGTATCTGGATTTTCTTCAAACACTTCAATAGATTCAAAAGCTCTAGCACTTGTTGAAGAAGTGAAAACGCCAATTCCACCTTTAAGCTCCCTTTTGGTTGAAAACCCGTCTCTTATAATGCGACAAACACAACATTTATCAGAAACACATAGACTTGAGACACCATTGATGCCTAGGGAACAAGTGATTGTGGCTCCATAAAACCTTAATAGCTCATTTCCATCTGCAAGACAACGGGGGTGTTTCTTGGGTAATTTGCTTGCCTTTGTTTTCACTAGCTCCCTGTATTCTTCGAACCTTGCTAGTGTTTTTTGCATGTTATGTACTTTTAGAATCTTTTCTATTCGGCCAGAATTGTTGTCGGACTTTAACCAACTAGAACGACAAATGATTTCCACTATCTTTCTTGACGAATCACCCTCAATAAGCTCCGTAACTGTAACAAATCCAAATAAACATTAATTCCCACTGTTTCAATGATTGCAAAAAAACAGAATAGCAACTATGTTCTAGATATGAACACTATGATTATAAAATAATCTAAACTACAGGATTGCATTTATGTCCGAGATATGAACACTGTTGGATATATTTAGTGTAATTGGATTAACTTGTTTTGACCAATTTCATCATAATAATACATCATTTAGGTTTGGAGGTGCGGAGTGCACACCTACTTGAATTTATTATGATCTTAGGGGCGAAGCCCCTAAGGGACGGGGGTCCGGGGGCAGCGCCCCTGGTAGCAGGGTCCAAGGGGCGGCAGCCCCTGGTAGGGTCCAAGGGGCAGAGCCCCTGGCTGGGGTAAATTTTTTATTTCCACTGAAGTTGCTATGTAAAAACTTCTGCTGAAATTCCTGCTGAAGGATTCTGCTGAAGTTAAGAATCTGCTGAAGCTATGATTCTGCTGAAGCTTTGATTCTGCTGAAGTTATGTTCCTCAGAGATTAACTTTCGGAAATTGAGGGACAAAATTTGACAGCTTGGAAACCCTAAAACTGCCTTTGGCAGTTATCTCGTATCATAGTTATATACGGTTTATTTGGTCATATATTTTCTACTGGTTCATAAAAATTCTCACACACAAACATACAGAAAATTCTAAACTCTGAATTGTATCCGATTGAATAATTTGGTAGAACCACCGAATTGATTCGATCTGAAAGTGTTCACACGCCTTTCAGAGTATTAAGCATATCCACAATGTTCGTTATTACTACATATCCCCTACAAAAGCAAACTTGCATAACTGATTCAACAATGGAATCTGAGTTTGTGGCATTAGCTGCATTTTGGAAAGAAGTTAACTGCTTATTTGAACTACAACTACAACTCTACAAGTTGCAAACATTTAGTTTCTAGTAGTTACTTACATAAACTAATCACTTTGACACTAGCTAGAACACAACACTGGTTGTACTTGGCGTATTTTATTAGCTAATGAAAAAGCCAATAAGCTCACTTTTTTTTAGCTTTTTTGAGCTTACGAGCTTATCAACTTGAGCTTATGCGCTTAAATAAGCCATAAACTCGAGTTGATAAACTTATCAGCTGAAACAAAGTTTCACAATGTAACACAAATCATTTAGCACAAGCAACGAAACAAAATTCAAACTAGTACAAAAATTTCGAAAACTAAAACCAAAAACATAACCACTTACCAGCATGTTTAGACAAATGATGAGCTTCAAGATTTTCCCATTTCCTAAACACCTTCCCACACTTATGGCACGTAACACCGCCGCCCGAAAACGCGCCACAATCTTTCTCTTTCTCTTTCTCCAAAGACCTCCTACTTTTAACCAACCCATTACCATTTTTCCCCAAATGACCCATTTCCACCCCTTTTATCCCACCAGGCCCAGGTGTCCCAGGCATCAATGTCCCCACAAACTCACCACCAGAATCATGCAAACCATTACTAAAAGTACTAATCTTAAGCTCACATTTTGATGCATTGTTTAAAATGACCTCATGGGTTATTGGGTTCAAAAACTCACTACTGCCTATGGATCTTGGGCTACAGTTTACAGGGTTGTCATGATGACGTTTGCTTCCACCATTGATGACGTCTTTAATGGACCTTGAACAGCCCCATTGATGGCGTTTTCGGGTCAAGATTGTGGTCAAATGGGTTGTTTTTGTTTTGGATTTTGGGTTTATAACATCTGATGAATCTGATTTACAGTGGAATGATTTTTTTAAAGAAAACCAAACTGTTGACATTTTTTTTTTTATTTTATAAAAACTAGACCCTTTTTTTGTTCATGCTTAAAATGATGGAATTTTTTATAAAGATTTGGTTTTTAAGATACCCTTTATTGAGTTCATGCTTAAAAACATGACATTTATGTTAAAGATTTGATTTTAAGGATACCCTTTTGGTGTTCATGGCCAAAAAGATGATAAAGATTTGATTTTAAAGTTACCCTTTTGGAGTTTATGGTTAAAAAGAGGCTAATTATTTTATCAAGATTGAAACTTTATGTTAAAGATTTGATTTTGATGATACCCTTTTTGAGTTCATGGTTAAAAAGAAGAAATAAAGTTTTTGAACAAAAATTAAAAAATGTGTGAGTTTTGGGGAGTGATGGAATTTGAAATGAGAAGAAGGTGAGTTATGCAGACAGAGATAATGACATGATAAAAATAAAAGACATTCACATGAGTCAAGATATTTATATAATGAATATTCTTTTTCTTTTAATGCAATTGGATTTATATTGACTTGTCAAAACTCTATTTTACTTTCTTTTTCAACAAGTTGTATTGAAAAAGAATTGACAATCATGTTCACAAAAGATACAATTGAGATGTGCAATGACATGTTATCATCGTGTTGGGGTTTAAAATCGTGTAGTAGGGTAAGCTAATTAGACCGAATCGTGTAGTAGGGTAAGCTAATTAGACCGGATGTGTTAATAAATCGTGCAATCACTTTACAAAGTCTATGGTAGTAGAACCGGATCAAACCGGAAGAATTAAGAACCAAATATAAAGAAAAGGTGGAACCGAGAACCATCCTAAGTTTTTCGGTTCGGTTTCAGTACGGAAATTTTCAGTAATTCTTGACGTGTACAAAGTGTTTAAAAGATTCATTTTTTTCGTTGTCAATCATTCATGAAAGACATGTTATAACAATACAAACACACAAAGTGAATGTCTCCAACAATGCAAATCGTTTCAATAATTCCAATTGTTCAAAATAACATAAATAAAAGCATAAAATGTCAAAATATAAGTTTGTAATTGTTTAAAAGTATCAAGAACAAGCATTTGTGTTCCAAACTTCCAAAAATGCTCAATGTTCCACCACTTGTTTCCAACTATAACTCCGTACCACTTCTTCCATCTTTTTAACAACATTGTCATCATTCAAAATATCTTCAATTTCATCTACATTTATTTTCATTCTCTCCCATCTTATCCAATTTTGGGTGCAAAGCAATGCTTCCACAAGTTGACTTGACAACGAAATTCTATAAGGGTCCAAAATGCTTCTATCAGTATTAAAGGTCGACTCGAATGCCGCAGTTGAAATTTGAATGATGTTGATAATGATATTTAAATCTTTGAATGATATTATTAATTATAAAATTGATAATTTAGTGTTATTTGAAATGAATTAAATGTTGGGTAGATTTTTTATTTATTTATTTACTATTATTTTTTTTAACGGTTGCGTATACGCAAAGTCCCAAAAACGTTATAAAAGTCCTTACTTTTAAAAAAGACGGTTTTTTTAGGAAAGTACCGAAAGCGGACAGTTCCGACCCGAATCATCCCAAGAATCGAAAATTTAAAATTTTAGGAACCAATAACCGGACCATAGTTCTAATTCGGTTCGGTTCCTAGTTGATACCGATACGGTTTCTCTGTTCTTTTAGTCTTCAGTTTTTCTGAACACCCCTAGATTACACGAAATATGTCTTTGAAATAATTAACATGTTTATATTTTGGTTTATAATTGCAAGTGTTTTAGCTTATATACTAGTTATAAACTTCATGTACGTAA
Organism: Chrysanthemum seticuspe; assembly: GCA_019973895.1. Classification (NCBI taxonomy): domain Eukaryota; kingdom Viridiplantae; phylum Streptophyta; class Magnoliopsida; order Asterales; family Asteraceae; genus Chrysanthemum; species Chrysanthemum seticuspe. Next base: position 318,968,226 of record BPTQ01000008.1, read on the forward strand.
TCACCAATCTTAGATGTATCCAAAAAATATATGCATCTCTCAATTATTTATCTTTTCTTATTTGAATTTTGTGGCTAGGATTTTTTCTCATTCTTCTTATTTAAATAATTCTTCTCACTAGATTTATTCTCTATATACAAGTTATAAACTTCATGTACGCACCTCTTTTGACAGAAGGTAAAATATATAATATATATGTATGTTTTAATTATTTATGCATAAAATTGCATAACTCTCTAATTTTAATAATTCGTTTTTCCAAGATTTTATCGAAAATCAAATTTTATTTTCTGAGAGTTGGTGTATAAATTTAAATAAACAGCGATGATGTAGAGAAAAGTTTAAATGATTATTCTTATTTTGATGTTTACTAAGGGATAAATCCCCACTATCCATCTAGTTTGATTTAATAATGGGGATTAACCTAAGATTTAATAGATAAACCTAAGTCCATATTTTTTTTTTCTTATCTTTTTGTCTTTTTTTTTTTTAATTTTTAAATTCACGTTTTATTTTTATTTTTTTATTTTATTTTTTTAATTCACGTATTTTTCTTTTTCTTTTTTTTAGTTCACGTTATTCACTTTTTTATTTAATTCGCGTTTTTTTCTTCGCTTCCATACGTTTTCGTCTGTTTTCATACGTTTTCGTCCGCTTTCATACGTTTTCATCTGTTTTCGTCCGTTTTCATACGTTTCGTCAATTATTCATACGTTTTGGTCTATTTTCATCCGTTTTCATACGTGTTTTTACGCTTTCATACGTTTTCGTCCGTTTTCATACCTATTCGTCGGTTATTTTGACGTTTTTGTCAGTTTTTAAATGTTTTCGGCCGTTTTCATACGTTTCTGAATATCACAAGTGATATTCTGTGATATTCATAATATCACAAGTGATATACTGAATATCACAAGTGATTTTCAACTAAAGATTTGTAACATGAAAATCACAAGTGATATTCAGAATATCACAAAGTGATATCCAAAAAAATCACAAAGTGATATTCATAATATCACAAAGTGATTATATTCAAAAAATCACAAAGTGATATTCAGAAAATCAAAAAGTGAAATTCAGAAAATCACAAGTGATATTCTGAATACCACAGAATATCACTTGTGATAGTCAGAAACGTATGAAAACGGACGAAAACGTAAGAAAACAGACGAAAACGTATGAAAGCATAAAAATACGTCTGAAAACGGACGAAAACGTATGAAAATGGACGAAAATGAAAGAAAAGTGATGAAAACAAACGAAAACGTATGAAAATGGGCGAAAACATATGAAAACGAACGAAATTAATGTAATGTTGGGAATTAAGGTAAACTACTGATTCTGCCGAAGAAGAATGGATTCTGCTGAAGTTATACTTCAGTAGAAGTGTTAAAGCAGAAATCGTGTTCCTGTTGAAAGTGCGAATCCACGTAGGAGAGATAAGCTCAGTATGGAGTAAAAGTCAGCGCCGTATTAAAGATAGGTTGGCGCCGTAATATGAAGAGCTTACTCAGAATAAACAATATGATTAACAAAACAATATGATTAGTTGCATGCTTGTCTAGATGCATGCTTAGTCTATGTTTTTATTAGGAGCGTACATTGTAAACGCTCGTAAGTCTTTAGGGTTTCTTGCCTATAAAAGGAACCATAATAGTATGTAATAGATAAGTTTTTCTCAAGTCTTTCAAGTCTTGTAATATATCTGAAACATAGAGTTTCTATAATCAAAAGATCCATAGAGGATCAAAGAGTTCTTAGTTATTATAACTTGTATTTATTTTCCGCTACAAAATACGAGTTGTAGAGATCTTCTATTAGTTTGCTTGTGATTACATAGGCAACACTAACGATCTCCGAGTGCTTAAGATCTATCAAGGTCGGTGTGTTTTCAACAAGTGGTATCAGAGCCTCGGGAAAGTCTCTACGATACTAAGAACCATTCTCACCCCCATACAATCAAACATTCATTCACCATGCCTGGATCTGATAATGAAACTGAAGTCACCAACACAAACAACACCAACACCACTTCCATGCAACAACTTAGTCTTTCAAACAGCAATGGTAAATTTCCTTATTTAAAAAGGGAAGAGTATGATCTTTGGACTATGAAGATGGAAAACTGGATTTCCAATATTGATTGGAATCTGTGGGAAGTAGTGAAGAAAGGAAACAGTCTAAAGAAAATGATTCCTGACAGGGATGGGAAGTTTATCATGGCTCCTCCCAAAACTGCTGAAGAGGTGCTGGCTATGCAGAGAGAGCATAAAGTAAAAACTATTTTGCTTCAAGCCATTCCTGAAGATCATCTGTGTGATTTTCACCATATGGATGATGCTAAGGACATATGGATGGCTCTCAAAGCAAGGTTCGGTGGAAATGAAGAATCAAAGAGAATGAGGAAGTCCATGCTGAGACAACAATTTCAGGACTTTAATATCTCCGAAGAAGAAGGTATCCACAAGGGATACGACAGGTTCCATAGGATTTTGAGTCAGCTAAACCAACTAAATGCAAAACCTGATAATGATGACTGCAACTCAAAGTTCCTTCGATCTTTGCCTCCATCATGGTTACATGTAAGTATTGCCCTCAAGGCTAAAGGTGGGTTGGACATGCTCACCTTTGATGAGCTGTACAACAGACTTAGAACTCTTGAACCTGATGTCAGATCTCCCTACCGTACATCTTCTTCTAGCCATGCAGCTTTTGTTGGGACATCTCACTCCAACATGATGGTACCTGCTCCCAGTTCCAACTATTTTCCATCATCTCCTAGTTCCAACTACTTTCCATCATCTTGCACTCCCACTCCACCACATAACACTCGTCCCACTCCACCTTCTTCTCAAACTAAGACTAGTAGTGTGATGGAGGATGTACTTCATTCATTTGTTGCTGACTATGATACTCAACAGTATCTTGCATATGAAGACTTTGATCAGTTGGACCCACTTGAAATGGAGGAGATGAAACTGAAAATGCAGGTGGCATTGCTGTCAGTAGACATCAAAAGGTTTGAAGAGAAGTCTGGGAGGAAGTTTGCTTTCAAGGGAAAGGAACCAGCTCGCTTTGATAGGAGAAAAGTCAAGTGTTTCACTTGTCATCAAATGGGGCATTTCTCAAGAGAATGCAAAGACAGAAAGAGTGGAGATGGTGCTAACTACATTTCCTATCAGCAGAAACAGCAGGAAGCTGGAGCTTCAGCAGCTCTCCTCACCATGGATGAACAGGTCAACTGGACTGCACATGAACCTGTGAATGAGGAAGCTCATGATACTGATAAGCTTGGATTGTTGGCAAGGTGTACTTCGGATGAAAGGCATGATCAGTTTGCCTTGATGGGACTATCTCAGGTACACAACTGTATATTTGGTTGTAGTCTAAGATACAATGAACTTAAAGAAGAATATGATGCTATGAAACCTAAGTTTGATGAATGCTATGTTGAAAATGAAGCTCATAAACTAGCATTAAAAACTGTAGAAAGACAAAAAGTATGGTTTCAAAAGAATCAAATAGCTTATGAAGAAAAGATAAAGGTGTTACAGTTTGATCTAGAAGTTGCTAATAATTACTTAAAACTGTCTGAGAAAGCAAAGGATGAAGCTGTGTCTGAGAACCTAGAACTTAAAGAAAAGGTAGCTGAGGAAATAGCTAGGAATAAACAATGGTTAATTTCAGGTGATAATCTGGCTAGAGAACTCTATAACAGTCAATCAGTAACCTCTGGCTTAGGATTAGGCTTTCAAAAATATGTAGGAGTAGAAGCTAGGTATGATGGTCGTAAATCCACACCAGCAGGGTTAGCTAACTTTGTAAAAGAAGGTAATATGCATGCTGTCCCTGGTCCTATTAGAGGTGAATTTATGCCCACAGACCTATCCATCACTGTGGACTTTGATGGATCACATCATCTATATGGCAAAAAGTCAAAAGACTTGCCAGACCCTGATACCTCATCTAATGACTTTGTCTCTTGCTCTGACAGTGACAATTCATCAGATCAAGGGTCTACTTCCTATGAAAGCTGTGATTCAAATGAGAAGTCTGACCTTTCCAAGCCTGAGCCTACACCCAAGCCTGCACCCCATTCTACTTACAAGCCTTCTAAGGAAGCTGCTGAGGAATCAACTTCCAAGACAGTTTCTTCTGAAGACTTGTCTTTTAAATCTTTGAATAATCAGTCTGTTAAAAACAATTCCTTGAATTTTTCTGTTTTAAGTACTTCTGCATGTAATCAAACATCTCCCTATTTGAATAAATCTTCCAAGAAGAAGACATGTTTTGTATGTGGAAGTAAATGTCATTTAATTAAGGATTGTGATTTTTATGAGCAAAGATTGGGTGCATGTGCTACTCACCAGAAACATAAATCTAAGTGGACCAATGTTGCTAATATTCCACCTTATGTCCCACAAGCAGCTAATACTGACTCTCATTGGAGAGGTTCAGTTACCAGACCTTATGTGCAACCAACTAGCCCATACTTTAAACATGGTCATTGGCCTACATATGTTGACTCTATGTATGCTGGGATGGGATATGGGAGCACTGCTGTGAAGCCCTCAGCAGGTTGTTCTTGGACTAACAAGGGACCCAATTATCAATGGAGGACCAAGAACAATGGTGGATTCTCTAAATCTTCATGTCCTAAACCTGTGATCCACAAGGCAGGTTCAAGTCAGTAATGACTTGAACCTCCATCGTATTCTAATCGTTTATATATATTTTGTTGTTGTTTGTAGGATCATCCCCTTAAGCATAAGAATATTGGTATTGTTGATAGTGGTTGTTCCAGAAGCATGTCTGGAAACAGAGATATGATGCACAATTTTGTTTCCATAGAAGGAGGAGGCAATGTGACTTTTGGAGGAAGTGATGGAAGTATCACAGGGAAAGGCACCATAAAAACACCTCATCTGAATTTTGAAAATATGTACTACGTTAAAGAACTTCAGCATTTCAACTTGTTCTCCGTTTCACAAATCTGTGACACCAAGAACAAAGTACTCTTCTCTGAGAATGAATGTCTTGTGCTGTCTAAAGACTTCAAACTCCCAGAAGATACTTCAATTCTGCTGAAAGTTCCTCGAACTCACAATCTATACACATTCAACCTTAATGAAGTTCAACCTAATGGTGACCTCACGTGTTTGGTGGCTAAAGCATCACTTGATGAATCTACTAAATGGCATAGGAGGATGGCTCATGTGAATTTCAAGACCATTAACAAACTCTCTAAAATGGGTCTTGTTGAAGGTCTTCCCACCAAAGTTTTCACCAATGATCATAATTGTGTCGCTTGCAACAAAGGAAAACAACACAGAGCCTCCTACAAAGCTATCAATGCTATGAGCATCATTACTGAACCTCTTCAGTTGCTCCACATGGATCTGTTTGGTCCAACTCAAGTCAGAAGCATTGATCATAAGTACTTCTGTTTGGTTATCACTGATGGCTATAGCAGATTTTGTTGGGTTTTCTTTCTCAGAACCAAAGATGAAACATCTCAAGTGCTGACTGAATTCATCACTCTCGTTGAAAATCAGTTAAACAAAAAGGTTAAGGGAATTCGGTGTGATAATGGGACAGAGTTTAAAAATGCTATTCTTATAGAACTCTGTGCGTCAAAAGGTATAAAAAGGGACTATAGTAATCCAAGAACCCCACAACAAAATGGGGTGGCTGAAAGAAAGAATAGGACCTTAATAGAGGCTGCAAGATCGATGCTTGCAGATTCTAAACTGCCCACGATGTTCTGGACTGAAGCTGTTGGCACAGCATGCTATGTGCTAAACAGGGTCTCCATTACTAGACCTCAACTCAAAACACCATATGAACTTCTCTTTGGGAAGGTTCCTGTCATTCACTACCTAAAACCTTTTGGTTGTCAAGTGACCATTCTGAACACCAGTGATCCGTTGGGAAAGTTTGATGAAAAGGCTGATGATGGTTATATTGTGGGTTATTCAGCTCATAGTAAGGCATACAGGGTGTACAATTTGCAAGCCAAGAAGATAGAGGAGACGCTGAACCTGAGATTTCTAGAAGATAAGCATAATGTTCAAGGACAGGGTCATACATGGTCCTTTGACCTTGACTACTTAACTGATTCTTTGGGTTACACTAGACACTTGGCTAACCAAAATGCAGGCCCTCAAGCTTCTCCCACTAACAATGCAGGTCCCTTAGATGATGACTCTGAAAATGAGTTTGAAGATGATGAGCAACCTATACTTGTGCCTTCTTTCTCCCCTAACAATATTGCAGGTAACACCTCCAAGGAGATTGCTGATAAGAATGATGAAGATGACTCTCATTATGCTGAGGACCTTGCTAGGCTTCAGACTCAAGAATTTGCTGCCAAGCTTGAAGCAGAGAAACTGAATGGGGAGGTGGTTAATGAAGGAATCAGTAGAACCCAGGTTTCTGCTGAAGTTGACTCTGTCACACCTATCATCCACAAATCTGCTGAAGGCTATGTTGTTTCTTCTCATGTTCCTTCTCAAGTGTCTTCGGACTTTGGAGAACCTCATACACGCTTTCCAAAACCCTCCGATCTTGGAAATCATCAACCCAAAGCTGGAATTTTCACTTCACCCTCTTATGATGCTGAATTTGAACCAACAATCACTAATCTTGATTCATCCATTGAAGTCAGCCCCACTGCCACTAAGAGGATCAACATTGCTCATCCTCAATCCAACATCATAGGTGATCTTCCGGCACCTGTTAGAACTCGTAGAGCTATAACAAGTCCTCAATTTGGGCAGATTGCTTTTCTCTCTTATGTCTCCAACCAGCAAAGAGACAATCACACAGACTTCAAACATTGTCTGTTTGCTTGTTTTCTCTCTCAAGTGGAACCAACTAGTGTTTCTCAAGCTCTTAACGATTCAAGCTGGCTAGAAGCAATGCAAGAAGAAATGCAACAATTTCACAATCAGCAGGTTTGGATTTTGGTTCCACTCCCTGATGGCAAATATGCCATTGGGACAAAGTGGATTCTGAAGAATAAGAGAGATGCTAGGGGTGTTGTGATAAAAAACAAAGCAAGATTAGTAGCTCAAGGCTTCAGACAAGAGGAAGGGATTGATTATGATGAAGTGTTTGCACCTGTTGCCAGAGTAGAAGCAATTCGCATTTTCTTGGCTTATGCTTCTTACATGGGTTTCATGGTGTATCAAATGGATGTCAAAGGTGCTTTTCTGTATGGTGAGATTGAAGAGGAGGTCTATGTCACTCAACCCAAGGGATTTGAAGACCCAGATCACCCAAATCATGTTTACAAGGTTGTTAAAGCTCTTTATGGCTTACATCAGACACCAAGAGCTTGGTATGCTAGGCTTTCATCATTCCTGCTGAAGCATGGCTATAGGAGAGGTGCTATTGATAAAAGTCTGTTCCTAAAGAATAATTATTCAGACATCATTCTGGTGCAAGTTTATGTGGACGATATTATTTTTGGCTCCACAAACGAAGCTTGGTGCAGGGAATTTGAGGAACTAATGAAGGGTGAATTTCAAATGAGTGCTATGGGAGAGCTTACTTTCTTTTTGGGTCTCCAAGTTCAGCAGAAACAGGATGGCATCTTTATCTGTCAAGATAAATATGTGAGGGACATTTTGAAGAAGTTTGGTATGGAAGGTGTTAGGACTGCCACAACACCTTATGAAGCTCCAAAGACTAAAGCAAATAATGAACCAGATCTACCAGTGAATGTTCATATGTACAGATCCATGATTGGTTCATTGATGTATCTAACAGCTTCAAGACCTGATATTACGTTTGCTGTGAGTGTTTGTTCTCGACATCAAGTCACTCCACTTACTTCCCATCTCAATGCTGTCAAGAAGATCTTTAAGTACCTCAAAGGCCAACCTCTTTTAGGCCTTTGGTACCCAAAAGAGTCTCCTTTCAAGTTGGAAGCATATAGTGACAGTGATTATGCTGGTGCAAATCTGGATAGAAGATCCACAACTGGAGGATGCCAATTTCTTGGCAAGAGGTTGATTTCTTGGCAATGCAAGAAACAAACCATTGTGGCTGCCTCAACTACTGAAGCAGAGTATGTTGCTGCTGCAAATTGCTGTGGTCAGGTCCTCTGGATTCAAAACCAATTGCTGGACTATGGGTACAACTTCATGAACACTACTATTCATATAGATAATCAAAGTACCATCTGCATAGTCAAAAATCCAGTTTTTCACAGTCGAACAAAACACATTGAAATCAGGCACCACTTTATAAGAGATGCATATGAAAAACATTTGATAAAAGTGGCTAAAATTCATACTGATGATAATGTGGCAGACTTATTAACAAAAGCGTTTGATGGACCAAGGTTTCAACACCTCGTGGTCAATATTGGCATGTTAAACCCTTGACTGCATAGTTTAAGGGGAGGCATAGGCCTCAGGGGAGGATTTGTGCAAACTCTGCATTTTTTTTGGGTCATTTTGTTCAATAAACAGTTTTCCTTTTTCTAAATTTGTCTTCTATCATCAGGTTTGTAAAAACATCATTTTGCCCATAGTGATAGCGTTTATTTAACATAATTTATCTTTTTGATTTTCTCTATTTGCATTTTTGCCTCTGTTATTTATAATTCTTTGCTAACACTAACTGTCTAATTATTCTTTAGCTTGTTTTTGTGTTGTTCTTGTGTAGTGTTGTGTCTGTTTTGCAGTTGTCTGGATTGCAGTTTGTCCATTCCATGATCAAGATCAAATTCATCAAGTGTGGCTCATTATATATGGTCAAGATAGCTAAAAGAGTGTTGCTTGTTTCTTCTGAAATTAAAAGTACTGAAGCAAACAATTTGATTCCACTGAAGTTAATACTGGAGAAAAGAAATTGAAGTCAAATTGTTCATTCATTCATTCAAGAAACAGTTTACAGCTTACAGCTTACATAAAGTCAACCTACTACATATGCATCTTCAAGATACGAGATGTACACTTAAGCTAAGCCTAATCTAGTGTATATCTTTCATTCCGAAATCTAAGTGAATGTTGGATATGCGTTAGATGCTGGCTTTGCTTTCGTAGGTCTTGCATAACCATCCATTCCGTCTTACTAGATGGTTGGATATGCATGACCAGCACGACGAAGATGCTAAGGACCAAAATGGGAGGATGGATTGATGCAAACGATTGATGATGACGATGACCCCACATGATGACGGAGAAAAATAACGTCTCCTGTGAGCTTCATCTATGCATTTCAATCAAAATGCAATCCATCCACCCTCCTTAAGCCCTTCTCTTAAACGATGTGTGTTGATGCACCAAAAGATGGTGCAGTGAGACCAAGAACCACCTCTCTATCTTTGGGGAGTGGCGGATTCCTGGCATGAGGTCTTTGTTGAGACCGAGGTGCTGGAGGTTGGGAGTAAGATGTTCCCTCCTTATAGGAGTCATCAGAATCATCAGCAGATTCACTTGGATTCACTACACTGTCATCTTCTGAAGAAGGAAGAAAGGGTGATTTATTTGGTCGTGGATAGGGTTGAGGAAAGTAATGTTGCCATGGGTTTGATTCACCACTTGATGATGATGAAGAGGATGATGAAGATGAGGAAGTGAGATCTATGATCTCAGGTTTGGTATTCATGGTGCAATTTGGTTAATTGGGGTTATTTTTGCATCTAGGGTTTGTGGTAAATATTTGGGGATCTTGATGAAGAGATGAGTAACATTGGGATCATTTTATAGACGGGTTCGAGGTTCAATGAGTTTAATGCGAGTGGTTGGCACAGTAATTCTAGAAACTTACCGAAGATATTCGTATCCTTGATGCATTCTGCTGAAGTTATAACTTCAGCAGATTGATCATGTGTTCCTACTGAAGTGTTGTTTTGGGTTGGGTCAAAGATGCAATACACGTCAGCAATGGTCAACCAAATGGTCCATTTTTCTTTGACTATAATTTGGGCAAAAACTATCAATCCACCATCACTCTCTTCAGGACAAACAAATTCCCTCTCATCCTGCTTTCACAAACACTCACCATTTCGAGAATCATAACCCTAAACACTCATTTCCCTCATGGCTCTTGAATTTAAACATGATCACAACAAAGTTGCATTTCTGGGAAATGGCAAGGGATATGAACTGTACGAACCAATGGTGGAATTCCTGAAAAGGTCCAAGATTTGTTATGCTCTAACTCATTCTCCAAATGAGATATATGAATCACTGATTACTCAATTTTGGGAATCTGCTGAGAAGAGGAGTGAGACAGAGATTAGGGCTGTGATTGATGAAACAGAGTACATAGTAACAGAGGACCTAATTAGGGGGAAGCTTCACTTGGAAGATGCTGATGGAGTATTTTACTCTAATCAGGAAGATGTGCTTAATGGGCTAAGAGCTATTGGCTATCGAGGAACAAGAACTGATATGTGGCTGAAGAAGGAACTCTGCCCGAAGTGGAGGTTCCTGGTTCACACGCTGCTTCAATGCATGAGCAACAAGACTGGAGGATGGGACCAGTTCTCTACACAACTGGGCTATGGTATTGTGTGTCTTTCCCAAGGGGTATCTTTCAATTTTTCTAAGTATATTTTTGAAAACTTGGTTGAAAATATTCAAAAGAAAAAGGGAAAATTTTTAATGTACCCAAGGTTTCTACAAATTATTTTAGACACCTCTACCCAAGCCAAATCTTTCTATCCCATAGGTTCTTTAACTGCTAAATTGTATGCTACAATGAGAACCCACTTTCAGGGGGAACATCATCCCTTGCTAGCAGCCATGTTGCCCCAAGGTAATGAGGCTGCTGATGAGGAGAATGTGGCTCATAATCCTCCTTCCTCACCTGTTGCTATTGATGGTAATCCATTAGTTAACATTGATGAGGGCCCCTCATCAACTGTTGAAGCAACTCATGTTGCTCCAGACCAACCGACTTGTCCCAGTCCTCCACCCACACTAGCTACTCATGATGAGTCCGATCTATATAGACTACCCACACCAAGTCCTGTTAGGGATCTTCTCAATGAAGATCTTCCTCACTTTGAGCATGACCATGTTTCTACTGAAAGGTCCAATGAAGCTCCCCTGACCACAGAGCAATCTGCTGGTGGAGCTGAGGACCCTCTTACACTCTCATCTGTCTATGCTCTGGTCAACAGGTATGCTGCTGAGGTTACTAGTCTGAAAAAGGAGCTTGCAGAGACCAAGTCTTCTCTTGGAAGTAAGATTGAAGATCTACAGAATCAAGTCAAGAAGTTAGAGGACAAACTCAAAGGGGGGCTCCAAAAGGAAGCTTGTGGTTTCTTCTGATGAAGAACAAGAAGTACCTCAGTTTGGGTCTCTGGACTTGTTGGCTGATGTTTCTCTCAATGATCCTTCATCATTAGCTGCTGCTTCCTCAAAGAAGAAGGAACCTGTCCTTTACAAAAGAAGAAAGAGATCCTATTTACATAAGGTGTCTTCCGAAGTTTCAAAGGAACCTGGTGTTGATAAGGATGCATCTGCGGATGTACAAATGGAGGATGTATCTTCAGATCCTAATCAATCTTCATCCGTTCAAGAACCAACAGACCCTTCACCTTCAGCAGATCTCTCTGATGCTTTTCCCATAACCACTCCAGCTGATAATCTGCATCAACATGTTGACTTGGGTATTGCTACAGAGGTTCCTGTCGTTGACTTAACTGAAGATGAGTGTGCTAAGAAGCTTGAGAATAAAGGGAAAGATGTAATAACTGAAGATGAGCTTGGTCCAGACCTGGTAAGTGAGGAGGAAAGACTAGGTCAAGCAAGTAGATTGGCTGAGTTTGAGAAGTCAAAGGAAAGTGTAGCATTGGCTCATCAACTTGAAACAGAGGACTTTTCCTCTTTAACTCCTGAGAGAAGAAGAGAACTGGATGCAATGAGGGTTCAGATGCCTGCTGAACACTGGGATGTTCTAACTCAGCAAGTCATTTCAAGACCTTCTCTTGCTCAAAGTATACTAGGTGGAGATTTCCTCAGTGACAATTATGTGGAGAAAATGATGGCTCAGGGAAGACAAAGGAAGCAAGAAGCTATTTCACAAAAGACAGCCATTAAAGCTAAGAAGGACAAAGAGAAACCTCCGTCTAAAGCTGAAATAAGAATGGTGGTGAAAAATCAATGCTCGATGTACAACTCAGGCTTAACAATGAAACAAGTCAAGGCTTTTCCTGATCATGTCTTGTATCGCAAATATAATCAGATCATGAGGGACAAATCATCATCTTCAACACATTCTACCATCTTGAAAAGGATTGTTGAGAATGAAGCTGCTCAAGAAGCCAAAAGACTTAAGACAGATGATGCTCTACCCAAGGTGACTTCTCCAGTCATTCCTACTGAAGCAACTTCTGAAGTTGCTTCCTCTACTTACAAGGGTCAATCTGCTGAACCATCTTCCAATTCTCCTGAAGCACCTGATGTATCAGCTCCCACTTCATCAGTAGCACCTGTTGTCACACTGGAAGATTCTAAAGTTAAGGAAGCTGATCTCGCAGAAATAAAAACAAAAAGGGCAATAAAGATGCTCCACAGGATGAATGCACTTCGTGATCCAACTAAGTCTCCCTCTACCTCTTCAAGTCCTACCACAAATTTTCAAGATGAAAATGCTCCCTCTGGAGAAATCTATAAGCCTGGTAGGAGGAAGAAGAGAATGGCCAAAAGATCTCCCCTGGATCTTGAAGCAGATAACTCAACTTTCATTATAGAGGGATTTGCTGCTGATTTTCCTGACGAAGATCAAAATGCATTGGAAGATTGGAAACTGAAGGATGATGAGATGAATGTCATTCATCGAAGGAACTCCCCTTCAATGGAATTCACATTTCTGAAGGAAATTCTACACTTGGTAGACAGGGCAGACTTGATTTCTCTGTACACTCGAGTTACCTCCCATTACTGCAACAAGGAACCACAAGGTTCTGGGATGTTCTTACCAGGAGATCTTCAAGTCCTGTTAAACTCTCATATTCCCAATAGCAAGGCACATTCCATTTGGGAAAACTCACATCGGTGGAAGGTTGCGTCCTGGAGATTCTATCCTCTCCCTCGTGTACATGTGCTTGAGACTAAGAGTGGAATCACTGTATGTATGCTTGCTGAAAGAAAGTATCCATTGCCCAAGAGACTTATCGAGAAGATGCTTAGTCAGAAATTGGAGATTCCTCCAGATCCAGTGGGCAATGAAAGACTGTCTGCTTCAACAGTGGTGGGTTTGATCAAGACTCAACTTCTACAACAGCAATAGGCCTCATCCTCATCCTAATCATGACACTTGGTACACTTTGCACTACCTTGTTTTGTTACATTTAGTTTTTGTTATTTATCTATTTTTGAGTTATTTTTCAATGTTTTTAGTTAAAAAAAGATAAATAAATAAATAAAAAATAAAAAAATAAAAAAATAACTTCTTATGCAGGTTTGTCTGTTATACCATTCTGATGGTTTTTAACTCACCTGATATACCTTGTGTATGTCAAAGAGTTGACTAGTCCAAAGGGTACAGCTTTGGTAAAGACACAACAAATCTGTTGATAGCTGTAATGGTTTGCTCAAAATCATAGGGTCTACAACCACCCATGCTTAAATGTTGAGGGTTGTATGGTCATCAATTCACCATGGTCTATTCCTCTTTGGAATCCAAGAATTGGCTAGCCCACATGAATATGGGATGTGGTAAAGGCAACTGACTCCATATTTGGTGCTCAATTCACCAATGCTAAGAATTGACTAGTCCTGAGCAAACAGCTACAGGTAAAGACAAATCAAATCTGTTTATATGGTTGCTGGTTTGCCAATAAATCAGATGGTTATCAATGTACCATGGTTTTCGAACTCAAACATATGGCTACTCCAGTAGTAATGGCTATTGGTAAAGAGACATCAAACCCATTATTTTCAATGATTCACCTCTCACAGGAGTTAACACACCTGGAAGTGATGAGAATAGTATGAAACTTATATGTTTTGATGTACATGATGTCATATGTTGCTGCAAAGATCTGGCTTATAATAGTTCAGTCATCATAGAGAAGTTCTTCTTCTGAATCTTTGTTGCTGATCCTCAAGATACTGGCCATTCATAGCTCAGAAGTGTTTAAGATATGGGGAGGATCTTGCTTGGAAATTTTTCGTAAACTGGTACAATCCTCAACAGCATTATCGATCTATCAAGGAAACTGGAACTTAACCTAGTCAAATTCCAATTTAGGGGAGGATTGTTGGGAATTAAGGTAAACTACTGATTCTGCCGAAGAATCTGCCGAAGAGATTCTGCCGAAGAAGAATGGATTCTGCTGAAGTTATACTTCAGCAGAAGTGTTAAAGCAGAAATCGTGTTCCTGCTGAAAGTGCGAATCCACGTAGGAGAGATAAGCTCAGTATGGAGTAAAAGTCAGCGCCGTATTAAAGATAGGTTGGTGCCGTAATATGTAGAGCTTACTCAGAATAAAAAATATGATTAACAAAACAATATGATTAGTTGCATGCTTGTCTAGATGCATGCTTAGTCTATGTTTGTATTAGGAGCGTACATTGTAAACGCTCGTAAGTCTTTAGGGTTTCTTGCCTATAAAAGGAACCATAATAGTATGTAATAGATAAGTTTTTCTCAAGTCTTTCAAGTCTTGTAATATATCCGAAACATAGAGTTTCTATAATCAAAAGATCCATAGAGGATCAAAGAGTTCTTAGTTATTATAACTTGTATTTATTTTCCGCTACAAAATACGAGTTGTAGAGATCTTCTATTAGTTTGCTTGTGATTACATAGGCAACACTAACGATCTCCGAGTGCTTAAGATCTATCAAGGTCAGTGTGTTTTCAACATGTAAACATATGATAACGTATAAAAACGAAGAAAAAAAAACACGAATTAAAAAAACGTGAATTAAAAAATCTCAAATCAAATAATTCACACTAGACATAACACACTTTGATAATCAAAACCCTAACCATAAACAACTACCAATTAAACTATAGTTTTTTTAAGAAAATTTAGTCCGTAAAATTTAAGAGTTTTGCATACAAACCTTAGTTAACATGCTAAAACATCAAATCAACAAACAATAACTTAAAATCAATCAAAATAAATAAGTCGATGATTAATATAAATTGGATTTATTAATTGAAAAAACATACTTTTGATTAATTGAAAAACCATATATTTGATTAATCAAACAAAGCGATGTTGATTTGGGGTTAGTTCTGTTGGCCGTTGTTTTCTCTTTTTATTTTTTTTGTAGATGTGTGTTTTTTTTGTGTGTATCGATAAATGTGGGTAGTGTAAACAAAGATGTCCTGTATTTTTTTTTCTTTTCATAATTTTAAAATTAACTCTAAGTTTTATAAGAATGCAACCTCTTTTTTAAAGTTTTTACTTTTTAGACTTTTGACATATATGTGTTTGTAGGTTTTTCATTAATGATATTTTTTGATTTATCATTATTTCAAAACTCACAATCTTTTCGCTCTAATGTTTACACATTGTTCCTCTCATCTCAAAACACTTAGTTTGATATTTCCCTCAATTTTAGTAAATTGATTTTAGTCATCTTGATCTTGAAATGGTGATACGCGTACAACGCGCGTTCGGGGTCAAAGGAAACTTCCTTTTCTTCGAGCAAGTTTTTCAACCACCTAGGCAGTGAACCTAATCGTTGTAGTGTAGTATTAGGGTAAGCCTCGGGATTGATATCGTTCTCTATGGGAATAGGAATGCTAGTGAGAAATTACTACGCTAAGGTTGGGGTTGAGGAATATTATTTTTTATCTTTTTTTATATTTTTTAGAAAATTAAAAGGTACGATCTCGGGGTATTGGATTTGGGGGGTGGTACTTCTACCGATTACTCAACTGTTCTAATTATCTAAGCTAAGGGGTAGTCTATGTCTATTGAAGTGTTCTCGTATGATGATTAAAAATGTGTCTACCTAGATACTATTACTCCCTAGTTATCTTTTATTGATGGTTGAATTGTCACGTCCTTATTCTTAACGCGTTGTGTTTTCTAAGGTCGTAGGGTGTGCTTTTATCCCTAACTCTTTGAAGCTACCTAAGGTTAATGACTACAAAATCTCTAGGAGTCATAAACTTAACACTAAGGTTTTCTTTGGATTTTTAGCCTACAATTCCACTAGTAATTATAAACTAATGTTCAACAAAGATTAATCAAGCATTAATAACACAACGATGACTTTAAGCACTCCTAAGCCAATTTACAATTAAGATAAGAGACAACCAATCAATATTCAATAACTAGGTTTCATAGATCTAAGCAAACACACAAGTAAATTAGCCAGACATGTTAAACATGCAAGCATACACACATTCAATCAAAGACATAATGAAAACAAGGGAATAAATAACTTATCACGATGTAAAATAGGGTATTAGAACCCTAAAATACTGTCCTAGACGGACTACAATCATTTTAGGTTTTTACTCCACAAGTCTACCTCTCTAAAACTATGAAAATTCGAATTATATATATAGAGTTACAACTGCGACAGAGTCACCTTTTAATTGTGGCGCCGTCAGATCGCCGCCATTAGGGTTTCGTCTTGGCTAAGTCAACTTTAGGACGGCGTCACGATGTGGTTGTGACGCCGTCAGCTTCAGCTTATGGCGCCGTCTGAATCTGGATCCAGGCCGTCTGAGGGAAAAGGTCTTCGTGACGCCCTACTCTTCAAAGCTTGACGCCGTCAGGTGCAAAATAGCAAATTCACTCCTGAGCCGTCACAGTTATAGGGACGGCGTCGCTATTTGTTTGTGACGCCGTCGGGTGCACTTCCAGCAGCTTGAGTGTCTTGATCTTGACTTTAGCCATTTTCTTCACATATTTACGCCTTTTCGTCCAAATAAGCATCATTCTAGCATTTTGCCTTCAAGAGACCTAAAAAGTGAAAAGAAACAAAATTAAGCAGTAACGGATATAAAAGTGGGTGATTAAGGGCTTAAAGGAACCCTTAAAAGTGTACGTTTTAAATCCTTATCAAATGGTCTAAAAAATAGTTTTTCATTTCTTGTAATTTTTAAGGAATTTTCTAAATTCTACTTAGATCATCATCTGATCTCTAGGATCATTTGACTCGACACCCTAAAAATTATTAGTGTCATCCTTGATCACCCATTGGTGTTCATGAAAACTCCATTTCTTTCCATAAAATACGTCATTAGCTATCCCCACTCATTATTCTTGATCATTTAAGTCTCATATCATTTAAGACACCTGAGGAGACTAAAATCACTCAAGATATGTAGGTACTAGACCTTACTAGAACCTCATTGATAACATCAAATTATCCTAAATATTAAGTGTCAATTTCCCCCGATAATGCTTGTAATTTATATCATTTATATGGATTTACGCTTGTTTTCCATTATATTCCACTTTCAGGTAAATTACGAGCATTGGAGCTAAATAGACGCGAAATTGTAGAATTATTAAAGATTTATCATAGTATGCTCACTTTGAAGAAGTTACAGCGTAACTCATCTCTCACATTATGTCGTAACTAAAGCGTAACTCAGAAACCAACTCATCAGGAGATTACGGCGTAACTCTCTCTAAAGATTACGACGTAACTATATTAGGTCAAATGAGGTTCCGCGCCGCTGATAACTACGCCGTAACTCGTGCATAAACTACGGCGTAACCAAGAATTATTGAAGATACGGCGTAACCACTTCTAAGGTTACACCGTAACCAGCAGATCTAGTGAAATTTACGAAGAAATAGATGGTTACGGCGTAACTTTTTTATTAGTTACGCCGCAACCCAGATCTGGCCAATAAATACCCCGCGATTTACAGAATTTCAAGGCATCCCATATTCACACACCACAACCAAAGAACATGGGAAGAATCCAAAGGCAGGTCTAGAGGAGCATACGGAGCTATCTCCAAGGAAGAAATTACTCCCTTACGATAAGCATTAGCATTTTATCTTTCCTTTACTTTCGATTCATGTATTTCGTAATATTAATTATTGAATTGATTTGTATGGTTAATAAGAGCGGCTAAGCACTTCTTGGTGCTGGCCTAGTTATGATTCCTTAATTGTTTTGTTTGCGTTTATATTACTTTCGTATAATTATTTCTAAGTGTATACATGCATAGTTTATTGGTAGCTACCCTTGTTTCGGTAGTTTTGAATGGCGGTAGAGGCTAGTTGCTTAGGAGATATGACCAACTGACCCTAAGTGAGTAGACTGAGATGGGAAGGGTAAGATATGACCAACTGAAGACCCTTTCTACTTGTGCAATCTGACCAACTGATCACCTACCGTTTGGATGAACTTAAGAATTAGGGGGTGAGTGTTTAAGTTGCTTGATAAGGTTTTAAAATGTACCTTTTTTAGGGGTCGTTTAAGCCCTTATTTGATCACTTTTGTATCCATTATTACTTAATATCGTTCCTTTTCACTTTTTAGGTCTCTTGAAGGAAAATTGCTGAAATGGCACTTATTTGGACGAAAAGGCGCGGATAGACGAAGAAAATGGCCAAAGTCAAGAATCGAAACACTCAAGCTGCTGAAATACAAGGGGACGGCGTCAGGTGTTAATTGCGACGCCGTCGGAGCACTTCTGCGACGGGACAGTAGCCAAATTGCTTATTTTCAAGTGACGATGTCAGGCTTTAAAAGAGTAGGCCGTCGCAACTCAGACGGCCTGGATTTGATCCAGACGGCGTCAGAGACTGAAGGGGACGGCGTCACAAGCATAAGGTGACGCCGTCGTAAGACTAACGTGGCCAAGACGAAACCCTAATGACGGCGACCCGACGGCGTCACAAATCATAAGGTGAAGCCGTCGCGATTGTAATCTTATATATAGAATCCGAATTTTTCAGTTTTCAGTGTGTAGTCTTTTGGAGTAAAAACCTAAACCGAACCAAGGCTGTCTTGTACAGTATTTTAGGGTTCCAAACCCTATCTTACCACAAGATAAGTGCTTTACTTCATTAATTCAATTATGTCTTCAATTATTTGTGTGTATGCTTGCATGTTCTCCATGTCCGGCTAATTTATTTGTGTGTTTGCTTAGGGAATATGAAACTTAATTATTGAATATTAATTGGTTGTCTTTTATATTAATTGTTAATGATCTAGTAATGCGATAGATCATTCGTTGTGTAGTTAATGCTTGATTAATCTTTGTGAACCTTAGGCTATAACACCTAGAGTAGTTGTAGGCTAAACCATCCAAAGAGTACCTTAGAGTTAGAGTTTATAATTCCTAGAGATTTTGTAGACGAGACCCTTTAGTAGGTTCAAAGAGTTAGGGATAAACGCATACCCTACGACTTTAGACACACAACGCGATTAAGAATAAGGACGTGACAATTCAACCATCAATAGGAGATAATTAAGGAGTAATAAAACCTAAGTAAACACATCTTTAAACTATCGTACGAGCACACAATAATTAAACATAGACTACATACACCACTAGATTAGATAATTAGATAAGTAGAGTAATCGGTAGAAATACCAACCCCCAAATCCAATACCCCGAGATTCGTACCTTTCCATTTCCTAAAAACATAAAAAGATAAAAAATAATCTTCCTCAACCCCAACCTTAGCGTAGTAACTTCTCACTAGCATTCCTATTCTCCTAGAGAACGATATCAATACCCGTGGCTTACCCTAATACTACACTACAACGATTAGGTTCACTGCCTATGGTGTTATAAAACTTGCTCGAAGAAAAGGAAGTTCCTTTGACCCCGAACGACGCGTGTAGCGTTATCAAGTTTTTGGCGCCGCTGCCGGGGAATAGAATAGCTAGTTAGTAGTCCACCTCGTTTAGGTTTCTTTTCTTGATTCCTATCAAGTAAGATTTTTTCTCATTTTTAGCTTCCTCGTAGTCTATACCCCTTCTTCATGACCTTTGTTCGTAATCCCATCACTTTTCATCATGGAAGGTAATAAACCACCAAACAACACTTTACTACCAAACAAATACCCACTGTTTGATCCAGCCTTGGCCAACCAACTTCGAGCTCGTATTGGAGAGCTTAGAAAGCTAAATAAAATAAACGTGAATGAAGAGGATAGTGCTTATTTCAATCTTTACCCCACTAAGGAAGAGGTTGCTTACCATCGATACATAATCGATAATCCCCGATCACCTATCATTAGGATGTGCCCAAAGATCAGGAGAGGAAATCCTTTGAACCTAAAAATCCCTTGTATGATACGATATAGGAGTGTCGACCATGTTTACATAGATACGGAATCTCCCATTAGTGTGATGTCATCTGCTGTTTACAATGACATTATGAATGAGCGACTTAATATTAGGAGAGACCCTAAGTATCCAGGTGGAGTTTGCAACTTTGTGGGAAGAGTCAAGGATGTACATGTCTTTATAGGAAATTTCACCTACCTAGTTGATTTTGTGGTCTTAGAAGATGTAGGATGCGTCATTGACTATAACTTATCCCAAGTAGTGCTAGGAAAGCCGTTTGTTGAAACATCTAAAATGAGCCACAACAAGTATGATGGAACGGTTAGGTTTAAGGAAGGAAATGACGAGATCACTTATAGGATGCCTTGGAAGACGAATGAATATGGCCATCTATCCCTTTTTGAACGAGACAACATCAAAGCTTTTGAGGACAAAAGCAAGGACGATGTTGAAAAAGGTTATAAATTTATGTGGGAAAGAAGGAGGCTTTATTATAAGGATTGCTTGACCCTAGGGCCTAGGTACAGAGTCGATGAAAATTTTGTCAACATGATAGAATTCTCATTGAGAATGCAAAACGAGACAACGTAGGAGCACGACTACGAGTCTAGCTACAAGACTCATGAATAAAGAAAAGCGCTTTGTGGGAGGCAACCCATGCTTAATTGTTTGCTTGTTAGTGTCATATATCTTTTATTGATTGCTTATTCTCATGTTTAAATTTGTAAAAATGCTTTATTTTGTTTTTAACCTCGTCTTAATTGCATATAAAGGTATTTTACATAAAGGATAAGTGTAGGGAGGATTACACACGTTTTCAAAAGAAACGTAAACATGAGAATTGCAATTAATTAAAAGATATATATGTGTGTTTGTTCGAGTCAAATGCTTGTATCGAGTCATAATGGATGTTTTGCAGAATTTTTTCCAGATTCTAAAGATGTAAATTTTCCAGAAATTTTTCCAGAAAATCGCATACCTGTTTTTGTCAGGATAACCTGACGGCGTCAGGATCGCAACCTGACGGCGTCAGGAAGGAGTAAAAACAACATATTACCTTTTTCTCGTTTTCTGAGCTACTTATAAATTTGTGGAATTTTCTAGAAATTCTGTAAACATCCATTCCACAAGCATTATATCCTAGTTTAGTAGAGTCTTATATATATATTATTACCGCCGATTTTACGCGAAGGTTTCGTTTGTTTTCTTCAAGTGTGCAGGTTTTATTTATCAAGAAGAAGAAACAAAAGATTGGAAGGAGCTTTTCACGCATACATTTTTCTTGGAAAGGATTTAACCACCACTTTACACGGATCCTACCGAGCTAATCAGGGGAGTATTAGTTTCTTTCATTTTTCATTACCTTCTACTATCATAACTTTGATACTTTCGGGGAACATTGGGGACAATGTTCAGTTTAAGTGTAGGGAGGGAAAATAAAACGGGAACTTTGAAACTATGCTTATCCTTGATTATGTGCTTTGTCCAATTGTATTTGTGTAATAAACCATGAGAAAATGTCGGTTAAGTTAATTTTGGCACCAAATTTAAAACTTTTCCTGACATATTGGAGTGGGCCATTATTCTTAACAAAAGCGTCTCACGGATAGGAAGTTGCATGACTAGCACAAAAACCCTTTACCACCTAAATTCCACCCAAAATGTGAGGATCACCCTTAGATTAGTAGGAATTAAAGCATTCATCTTTAATGCTTAGAGTGTGAACCGGTAGTATATTAGATTCTAGAACTTGTTTTGTGATGCATCCCGAGATCGCCAGTAAGACTACACTTGTGTAGTTAGGAATAACTAAATGATAAGAGGAATTAGGATAACCCTTGTTTGATACCCGTAATATAATTACTTCTTCCACATCGGTTGAGTAATTCCCCCACACCTTTGCGTTGTACTCATCTTTAGTACACGATACCCCTAGTTAACCCCTCAGAGCCTACCCTTTCGCGGTTCTAGTGATGTTTCGGTTTTCCGGAATATCAATGAAGAGCATTGTTTATACCCCACCCCCAAATGTACACCCAAATCGCCTTAGCCTACCTTGTATGCACTCACTTTTAGTGCATTATTGTTATCACCCCAAACTCTTAGTTCAGTTATCTAGTTGCTTGCATGAGTTGCTAAGTCGAGTCATATCCTTTGTACACAGTTTTGGGACGATTGGGACTCATGGGAAAAGTTAAAGTTTATGAAATGACTGGAAGGGAACGTTAAATTCCCTTATTTGCGTAATAATGTACTCCAAGTGTTTTGATCTTTTCAATTCGGGTCAAATTAGTGTTAGAGTAATAAAAACTCAAGTGTAGGGATGTGCCTATAAATCCCTATCATTTTGATGTTACCATAGAGGATGTTAGAGTAAAAGATATGACCAACTGAAGACCCTTTCTAGTTGTGCGATTTGACCAACTGATCACCTACCGTTTAGATGAACTTAAGAATTAGGGGGTGAGTGTTTAAGTTGCTTGATAAGGTTTTAAAATGTACCTTTTTGAGGGGTCGCTTAAGCCCTTATTTGATCACTTTTGTATCCGTTATTACTTAATATCGTTCTTTTTCACTTTTTAGGTCTCTTGAAGGCAAATTGCTGGAATGGCACTTATTTGGACGAAAAGGCGCGGATATACGAAGAAAATGGCCAAAGTCAAGAATCGAAACACTCAAGCTGCTGAAATACAAGGGGACGGCGTCAGGTGTTAATTGCGACGCCGTCGGAGCACTTCTGCGACGGGACAGTAGCCAAATTGCTTATTTTCAAGTGACGGTGTCAGGCTTTAAAAGAGTAGGCCGTCGCAACTCAGACGGCGTCAGAGACTGAAGGGGTCGGCTTCACAAGCATAAGGTGACGCCGTCGCAAGACTAACGTGGCCAAGACGAAACCCTAATGACGGCGACCCGACGACTTCACAAATCATAAGGTGACGCCGTCGCGATTGTAATCTTATATATAGAATCCGAATTTTTCAGTTTTTAGTGTGTAGTCTTTTGGAGTAAAAACCTAAACTGAACCAAGGCTGTCTTGTACAGTATTTTAGGGTTCCAAACCCTATCTTACCACAAGATAAGTGCTTTACTTCATTTATTCAATTATGTCTTCAATTATTTGTGTGTATGCTTGCATGTTCTCCATGTCCGGCTAATTTATTTGTGTGTTTGCTTAGGGAATATGAAACTTAATTATTGAATATTGATTGGTTGTCTTTTATATTAATTGTTAATGATCTAGTAATGCGATAGATCATTCGTTGTGTAGTTAATGCTTGATTAATCTTTGTGAACCTTAGGCTATAACACCTAGAGTAGTTGTAGGCTAAACCATCCAAAGAGTACCTTAGAGTTAGAGTTTATAATTCCTAGAGATTTTGTAGACGAGACCCTTTAGTAGGTTCAAAGAGTTAGGGATAAACGCATACCCTACGACTTTAGACACACAACGCGATTAAGAATAAGGACATGACAATTCAACCATCAATAGGAGATAATTAAGGAGTAATAAAACCTAAGTAAACACATCTTTAAACTATCATACGAGCACACAATAATTAGACATAGACTACATACACCACTAGATTAGATAATTAGATAAGTAGAGTAATCGGTAGAAATACCAACCCCCAAATCCAATACCCCGAGATTCGTACATTTCCATTTCCTAAAAACATAAAAAGATAAAAAATAATCTTCCTCAACCCCAACCTTAGCGTAGTAACTTCTCACTAGCATTCCTATTCCCCTAGAGAACGATATCAATACCCGTGGCTTACCCTAATACTACACTACAACGATTAGGTTCACTGCCTAGGGTGTTATAAAACTTGCTCGAAGAAAAGGAAGTTCCTTTGACCCCGAACGACAAGTGTAGCGTTATCATTGCTAACGCCCGGGCACTCACTATTATAAGTCTAGCATGTAGCGGTACTTAATGACTCGGCTTAGGGGACCAGGAAGAACTGGACTTATGAGGGGACACCTGACTTCTCCAGTGGTGGCATCTTTGCTGATAGATTAGGGCGAATTGAACAAATGCTATCCTCTCAAATTTGACCCCACCTAAAGTAATTGGAAGTAATTAGACGTAGACATTACTAGCTAGGATGAATAACTAGGTTAGTTTCCTCTATTGATTACACATTTGCCTTTACTTGCTTTATTAGTTAATTAATTAAATCATCTTAAAATCTGTGACACCTAGACTTAGTATTAATCCAACACACATAGCTCTTGGGACGACCTCGGTTTTACCGAATACTACACTACACACGACCGGGTACACTGCCCGTTAGTGCATTAGGGTAGACCATAGGTATAACGAGACATTCTAAATATTAAAACCTGATCAGTAAAACCTGCATCACTCATCAATCCTTTTCTTGGCTCCTGAGAGTCGGATCCCTGGGTTTAACGTAGCCGGATCCTTTAAGTGAGGGATCCGTGGGAACCGTCTGCTCAGACTAGTGAATCCTACTTGATACAATCACTTCAAACCCTCTTTGTTAATCTAAACACTCCACATTGTCTTAAATGACTCCGTAGATCAGTACAAATCTATAGATTTTTTTAGAAAATTTAGTCCATAAAATTTAAGAGTTTTGCATACAAACCTTAGTTAACATGCTAAAACATCAAATCAAAAAAAAAAATTTAAAATCAATCAAAATAAATAAGTCGATGATTAATATAACTTGGATTTATTAATTGAAAATATACTTTTGATTAAGCGAAAAACATATATTTGATTAATCAAACAAAGCGATGTTGATTTAAGGTTAGTTTTGTTGGGCTTTTTTTTTTCTTTTTTGATGTGTGTTTTTTTTGTGTGTATCGATAAATGTGTGTAGTGTAAACAAACAATGATGTCTTGTATTTTTTTTTTCTTTTCATAATTTTGAAATTAACTCAAAGTTTTATAAGAATGCGACATCTTTTTTAAAGTTTTTACTTTTTAGACTTTTAACTCAAAATTTTATAAGAGTACTTAAATGATTAAAGGCAATGAGTGATGTAGCTAATGATTGCTTTTTATGGAAGAAATAATGGAACTTTTATGAGTACCAATGAATGACTAAGGATGACACTAGAAAATTTTGAGGTGTCAAGTGAAGCTAAATGATCCTAAAGACCAGATAGTAACTTAAGATAATTTTGGAAAATATCTTAAAAGTTATAGGAAATGGAAAAACTAGAATTTGACCCATTTTGAGGTAAGGATGACTAAAATCAATTTGCTAAAATTGATGGATTTATAAAACTGGATGTATAAATATGTGAGAGATGATGTGTGACTATAATAGCGGAAGAGTAATGAGTTTTTAGTGAAGCGATAGATCGAAAAACGCCTTGAGTGTGATCTTAAGTGAGTTATGAGTGAGTATGAAGCTTTACTGAGCTTGAGAAAGACTTAATTGATCCTAAGGCACAATGTTTAGCTAGTGTGAAGTGATCTAAGGACATGGTTTGAAATATAAGGACTGCAACTGCATTTCTGTTTGCCCGGATCCCACGGTTCCCTAAGTGTAGGGATCCGTCTAGCACAAACTGAGGGATCCATCACCTGCAAAACAGTATCTTTACAAAAGGTATGCAAGGGTTGCACAATGCATCATATTTCAAAGCTAGTGTTTAAGAAGTTTGAACGATAGTATAGTTGAGACATCAAATGTTAAATGTTTTATTTCATGAGAGAAATTACATTACAATGATAAAGCATGAGTACTAAGGTTTGACCCTATTTTGAAAAGAAACTAAGTTTTTTGATCATTTTCGCTAGATGGATCATTAAACGGTTGATGAGTATTTGTCGATTTAGGGATGAAGAAAGTCTTCATGAGGGATGTGTTTAGAGGTTCCATCATCTTATTCACAAATATGTACAACGGACTTTGAAATTGAGGGTGGGAGTACATGATGTGATGATAAAGGCGTGTCAAGAACATTCCATAAGGGATTAGTTTGTTCTTGGAGCCTTGAAGGTTTATAATTCGCCTTGCGAAGAAATAGGCGAGATTGTATGGTGGTTGTGTTAGCAAACAATACATTATGTGAGCACAACAAGCGGGAAGGATTTCTCGATTTCCCCTAAGACTCCAAAAATTTTCACGTAGGATGAGTGCGAGAGGCTTGTACTCATCTCGGATGTCCTGTGTATAGATAATGTTTGGATCAGAGTAATAGGGTCGAGGTTTGCATAACATGCGAGTCAAGTCTTGAGGGAAAGGTATGTGTGAACAATATGGACTATTTTCTTCACGATTGTTGAAGAGAGAATCAAGAGACCAATCTTCAGTGAAGGCACATTGTTCATGATTTGGAATTCGGAGAATGTGAGCAAATTTCTCAACGGTTAAAACAAACTTTTGGTTTGTTTTATCCAAAACCAAAAAGATAGAGATCGATCCTTGTTACGAACGAGTTCAACTAGACGGAAGAATTCCAATACAAACCTTGGACAGATTTTCTCGTTGATTCCGAGAAGGCATTCTAGTCCTATGGTTCGGAAAGAGGTAATGATACCTTCTTCGTATTGTAGAGGAGTGTCGACAATACGTCCTTCATGGAAGTGATGAGTTTCGAGATTATTGAATCCATGGACATGATTGCCAGGTGTGGTGGGCTCAAGAGAGATGTTAGGAATGTAGACATAATTGAGTGAAAATTCGAACTCATACTCATGCGAAATGACGTGACCTATGGAAGTAAAAGGAATAAGATGAGACGCATTACAAAAAGATGATCACCTAACGTTTTTACTAGATATTTATTACCAATGACAATTAACTCACTTAGTATTTAACATTCTAGTTAAATATTTCTTTTAGGAAGAAAACGGTTTATATTGCATGAGAAACTGTTTTCCAGAAGAACGGTTCTCACGGTTCCCTTCCAAGAAGAATCCGGCTAGTAGAACTACAGGGATCCGTGGATCTGTAGTGACAGAAAAATGGTTTTGACAAAAATATAGGTTTTTGCATCTTATAGTTTTATACCAAGATATGTATTTTAGCCAATACTCACTTTTAGCATGGATTGTCGGTTTCTAACGTGTCACAAGACCAGAAAATACGAAAGATATAAAGTAAAAGAAATGACAAACACATTATAAAAAGTAAACTAGATAAACTAGAGCATTAGTAATATTTCATTTCAATGCTAAGAACGATACAAAGGATTGGGTATATAACACCAATGTAGATTAACAACACAAAGTACATGTCTCCATAAGAAAACCTAATCATGGGAAACAAGAGAGCAATGAGTGTCAAGACGATGAGTACGAAGGCGATGTAAACCATGATGATGAAGATCTTTCTTGGTTTCGGTTTGAGATGAGATGAGATGAGAAGGAAGATGAAGTTTTGAATGAGAGGTAATATTTGAAAGTGGAAGATTTGAAAAATGAGGATTTGGTAGAGTGGACGTCGGAGGGGATATTTATGGGGAAGGAGGAATTTTTTAGCTTTGTGTTTTGTTTTATTATTAGAAAGATATGATTTTTGGATTAAATGAAATAAGACACAAATTTTATAAACCTAGACTTTAGACGAAAGAGTAACACGTATGCAAGAAAAGTTTCCTAACGAAACTACGTGTAATATATAAGTATGTGAAAAGATAATCATATAAATTCCTATGAAAGCATACTTATTATTTAGGCTAATGTTATTTAGAGATAAGTAGGAAATCATACCTCTAATGCACTTAAGAGTGTCATTACTAATGACAAAACAAATGTCAGTAGACAACTCTGTTTCCTTCATGTTTATGAATCCTTGTTAGGGAAACTAATCTTGTTACCAAGCAATTCCTATGGCTTGATAAGTATGAGCTTTAACTAAGCAAAATGACAAGGAAGGTTAGTGCAATTTAGTAAAAAAATGTTGTCGTCTAATCAACATCCTACAAAAGTGTTTAAAAAACACGATGTTTGTTTTTGTAAAAGACCTTCTTTGTAGTTTTCAATTAAACATGGATCGTATCAAGTTTTTAAAGTACAAAATACTCTAAGAAACTTGGTAACGAAACTCTGATGCCAATTGTGAAAAACTAGAGGGGGGGGGCGGTTGAATAGTTTTACCAATTAAAACTTGGTTTTAAATAATTAGATCGACTTATGTCAATCTATTTAAACATGTGTGTTGGATGTTCATAGACAAACATATATAAATATGTAATGAAAGAATAAGAAGTAAGAAGCACAAAACCACAACACGAGTATTTATAGTGGTTCGGCTACAAGGACACCTTCCGTGCCCTACTACACTCCCCGAGTCACCTACTCGAGAGTTCGTAAACACTACACGACACCAACTCCTTATGGAGGAGAAGCCTTCACAACGTTTCCTACTCATTATCCGGTACAAGGCTAGATACCGGGTTCTTCCACGAGGTAGAACCAAACCTATCACAACGTCGCCTACCCTCTATCCGGTACTAGGCTAGATATTGAGTTCCATTGCAATGGAGGAACTACTACCCAACACTACACAAATCCTATCTCTAAGGAGATCCACTCGTTATGATAACATCAACAAGGATATCAATATCCTTTGACCCAATACAAATCTATCTTGTACATCGAACACACCATATCAAATGTACACCTAAGGCACCTTTCACTAATGCCTTTGACTCGACCTCTAGGTAGGGGTGTTCACGGGGCGGTTCGGTTCGGTTCTGTTAGAGATTTTAACTATCCATCGCGGGGCGGGTAGTTCATTTTACTATTCGAAACCGAACCGTACTAGGCGGGTAACCGGACATGCGGGTACCCGAAATGAGCGGTTACCCGCGGTTCGGGTCACGGTTAACCATTTTAAAAAATTAATCGAATTTAATCGGACGAACAATAACATAAATTAGAACGTAATATGTCAATTGTAGTAAAATTAAATAACATTGAAAAGATTTAAGTAATAATAATGTTGTTTCGTCGCAATAAAAACATTCAAATTATCATATGTAACAAAATAATTAATATTATTTATTTGACGTTTATAAGTACGACCACTTTAATCATATGTAATCCATGAACGTTAGTAAATGGTCACATTAGGTAAGTAAAAATGTGTTATACGATAAAAGTAATGTAATAAGATAGTTAGTACTTGTACATTTTTAAGAATGGTTTGTTGAAACCTACATGTATATTATAGGCGGTTCGGTTCGGGTAACCGCGGATAACTAAAAGTAAAAACCGAAACCGAACCATGATAAGCGGGTTTT
The DNA here is from genome assembly GCA_019973895.1 of Chrysanthemum seticuspe. NCBI lineage: Eukaryota > Viridiplantae > Streptophyta > Magnoliopsida > Asterales > Asteraceae > Chrysanthemum > Chrysanthemum seticuspe. Next base: position 318,997,661 of record BPTQ01000008.1, read on the forward strand.
TCCGGTTTCGGTCTTTCTCGGTTTCGGTTTTTTTGGTTATCGGTTTTTTGCGGTTTTGGATTGAGCGGATCGGCTCGGTTCGCCGGTTTTTCGGATTTTTTGAACACCCCTACCTCTAGGCACCCTTCACTAATGCCTTGTGACTTGACTTCTAGACACCCCTCACTAATGCCTTTAGCCTTGATTTCTAAGCACCCTTCACAAATGATTTCAATATGGACGTTCGACACTTTTCATTAATGTCTTCGTCTTGACCATTTAGACATCTTTAACTTATGTCTTCGACACTACACTTCTAATGAGAAAGAAGAGAACTATCAACAAGAGAACCTCAGTAGTCTTGATGATGACGAAGCATGGCAACTCATGGACTTGAGCTTGTTCGACTTCAAAAGGTGGTGATCTCGTCTTTAAGAGGAACCTAGAGAATCACACAAAAACAAAACTACATACATAGATCACTTGGATATGAGGTTAGAGAGTTTATAACTCAAAGAGAAAATATATGTGAAAGGGGTGAGTTACAATGAAGAAATGGCTCACTATTTATAGAAGAAAAATGCTACTGTTCCACGGATCCCACGGATCCCTCACTTGAGGGATCCGTCCAGTGTAAACCTGGGGATCCGTGGGACGTTCCTATTTGCCCATGGGTTTTGGGTCATGGGTCATGGGCTATGGATCATATGTCCTAGATTGGATCATGGGCATCCAAGTAGATACAATGTATCTACAAGATGCAATGCACATGGATCATGGGTCATGGATAATATCTATATATGACTTATGCATGATGTCATGCAATGGGTTATGGGTTATGCCCCATGGGTATGAGTCATGGACTTTGGGTTATACCCAACTACATTCAATGTATTTAGTCAATGGGTCAAATATTTAAACTTCTACCCATTATATTATCCATTATAATACATACTAATTATGTATATATCTACCCAATATGTAAACACTAGTTGTTGTACATATGTATTACTAAATCATAAAATCACTATTACTTGTTTAGTGTTTTATGTGAAAACGTAAATGTGTTAGTAAACTATTGGCTCAAACCATTGACGTATTTTATTTGTTTCGTTAAAATGATTTTACGTTTGTTATCTACAAGACATTAGAAGATCGTAAAATATAAATAAACGTTTTTACGGTTTATTTGTATTAACATACATTATTACATAAATAAAGGGAATTTGAATTTAACGTTCTTTCCCGTCACTCTATAAAATTTAACTTTACCCATGAGTCCCAATCGTCCCAAAACTGTGTACAAAGGATATGACTCGACTTAGCAACCATGCAAGTAACTAGATAATTGAACTAAGGTTTTAGTATGATAACAATAATGCACTAAAAGTGAGTGCATACAAGGTAGGCTAAGGCGATTTGGGTGTACATTTGGGGGTGGATTGTAAACAATGCTCTTCATTGATACGGAAAACCGAAACATCACGAGAACCGCGAAAATGATAGGCTTTGAGGGGTTAACTAGGGGTATCGTGTACTAAAGATTAGTACAACGCAAGGGTGTGAGGGAATTACTCAACCGATGTGGAAGAAGTAATTATAATACAGGTATCAAACAAGGGTTATCCTAATGCCTCTTATCATTTAGTTATTCCTAACTGCACAAGTGTAGTCTCACTAGCGATCTCGGGATGCATCACAAAACAAGTTCTAGAATCTATTATACTACCGGTACACTCTCGAAGCATTAAAGATGAATGCTTTAATTCCTACAAATCTAGGAGTGAACCTCACATTTTTTTGGTGGAATTTGAGTGGTAAAGGGTTTTTGTGCAAGTCATATAACTTCCTATCCATGAGAGGCTTTATTAAGACTAAAGACCCACTCCTACATGTCATGAAAACTTTAAATTTGGTGCTAAAATTACCCTAACTGATATTTCTCATGGTTTATTACACAAATAAAATAGGACAAGACAAATAGTCAAGGATAAGCACAGTTTCAAAGTTCCCGTTTTATTCTCCCTCCCTACACTTAAACTGAACATTGTCCCCAATGTTCCCCGAAAGTATCAAAGTTATAATAACGGAAGGTAATTAAAAGAGATAGAAACTAATACTCCCCTGATTAGCTCGGTAGGATCCGTGTGAAGTAGTGGTTAAATTCTTCTCCAAGAAGAATGTATGCATGAAAAGCTCCTTCCAATCTTATGTTTCTTCTTCTTGATAAATAAAACCTGCACACTTTAAGAAAAGAGACGAAACATTCGCTTAAAATCGGCGGTAAAACTATATATGACTCTACTATACTAGGATATTTGGTGTTGATTGTTTAGGGGGTGCAACCCCTAAATAAGCTGATATTATATACGTTCATAAGTTGATTGAAATAAGCATGTTTCACTAAAGCATCGAAATTATCTAAGTTGGTTGAACTGAAACAAGTCGATTGGATTGCAAAAGTTATCGTACAACCGATAATATAAATGTAAAACCGCAAAATTACGAATGATGTTCAAATACCTCACCGATTTAGTTATGTTTTTTTTTTTTACTTTGTTTGAGTTATAAATTGAATATCGAAATAGTTTTAGATAAATGTTTCAAAACACGCGTTAATTGCAACTTACTTTCTTACATTTTTCTCTAAAATAAATTTAAGATACATAAACTTTCAAATAGTATTATTTTTTTTCGTTCATTTGACATTATAATGATGTAATACTATCAAACACTTCAATTTTAGAGCCTAAGGTATCCAACGCCATGGCGGTTTCCCTCAAAACGTAATGTGACGGGCGAGGAGGGTACCGTCCCTCGCATTTTTGAGTCCTAAGCCGTTATGACCAGCTGAGATGGTCCCGGAAAATGCATGCGACAACGTGAGAAGGGTATCGGGGTTCACGTTTTCCCGTCAAATGATCCCGTTTTTTACTCTTTTTTAAACGTTTGTGTTTGATTTCTTGCTCGCTAAAATGATGGTCGTGTTGTTGCGGCTGCAAGTGTTGGTTCGTATCTATGGGTATAGATGGAGGATCCTAGCTAGTTGTTTGCATTTGTTTGATTCGTTTAACACTATAGCAAAAAGAAGTTTCGATTTTTGGAGTGTGAAGGGTGCAGTAAGATGAAATGTTTAAGATGGTGGCTAGTAATATGTGATGTAGGGTTAACTATGTAAAAATTAGGGTAACTAGATACTTATAACTCCTAACTAGAAATTAGGGTTGAATTCTATGGGTCTATATTGGGTTGCTATCCCAATTGTGAATGGCTTTACGTTTTAATCCGAAATTAGTTAAGCATGAACTGAAAGTTTGTTATAAAGTTTTGGAATCTGGCTAAATTTTAAATATTTTTTTGTTAATAAAATTTTAATGTTAATTAAATGTGTTGTTTTATTTAAAATAAATGGGAAAAAATGTGGGGTCTGTGGGTGCACGACGACGCCAAAATCTGATGTTATTAGAAGGAGAGGTGTTTCTGGTGTTATGGAGAATCATGGTGTTATGAGAAAAAGTAGTGATGTGACAACAATTTTTCACGGTATCAACAAGACGGCTCAAGAGTACCTAGTGCTCTTAGCTTTGAGTAGATTCACTGCTTTACTTAAAAGTTTGCATTGGGAAGTATATTGAGTTTAAATACATTATTTTCCTTTATAAATAAATTTATTTTAGATTATTGTGATTTTAATTGATTTGATATTCAGATTCCAATTCATTATAGAAAAAGACTAAACGAATAAAGCGTATCCAGGCTCAGTCATACGCGCAGTAGTTGATTTCTATAAGTTTTCCGAATTTGGGTTTAGCTCAAAGATTCGCATATTACTGTAATATGTAAGAATTTTCGTTATTTAGATCCACTTATAATTTGAAATAATTCATACCATTTTAAGGTTTGTATTTATAAATATTTTTAATGGACAACTGCCATGAATAATCCTTATATTTACAAAACTTTTATGGCAAAATGGCAAGTAATTCTCCATTTTAAAGGTTAAAAACATGAGCATGGGAAGATGTTTAGTAAAACGATCTAACGAATTACCTTTGTTTTGGGTATGATATTGGACTAGCAGTATTAACACAACCAAATGATCACCACCAAATACCCATGTTAAATGATATTGTGTTTATGTCTCACAAGTCGGTGATCAACACCACTGATTCAATCTCAAAAGACTTACCATCACGCCTCATGGTGGTGGTGGTGGTGGTATAATGTTTTATGTGTAAGATGCTTTGTCCAACCCTATTACGTCCGATCTTAGCTCTCTTGGCTAGTTAAAACATCTATCAACATGTGTTATAAAAATTACTCCTTATATTATTAAGATGGTTGTCTAGTTTTTATTTATAAAGCATCTTTAGAAATTGCAATCCTTTGACCATTTATAAAGCATTTAACCGGAGTTTCTCTTTCCGTGAGTTGAGTAGCCGGGATTTTACAATGAGACAAGATGTTTTGAAAGCCACCTCATATAAAGTAGCAAAACACGAGAAAACATGCATGGAAAATTAACATGTTTTTATTCCGTTCATGTTTGATACTTTTGGTTTTCTTGCACATGAGGCAGTGGAGCTTCTTATCAGAGTTCAATGCGTTATGCATAGTAATGTTATGATACCTAGATCTACAAATATTGATTTTAAGATAATTAGTTTTGCAATTCAAAAAGGATTAACGGCGCAGCTTGTTGCTCGTTCGTTTGTTTTACAACTCTATGTGAATCCAAATTAACTCATCAAATAAATTAAACAATATTACGTTACTTTTGCTATATAACATACGAAATTGTCATCTTTAATAATCAATAAAGTGATTTAACAAAGTTAACTAATGCAAACAAAAACATTCGGACAAATACATAAAGACGATAACTACTTGTCCAATGTATACTTCTTTCTCAGTAGATAACAAATTCTTCTTGCTTTTTACCTCAAAATTAAAAGTTAAGAATATCTTTTATTTAGATTTTAATCACAATATTTTACGTTATGCGACATATGCATTATTAGTTTATTGCTGGGAAATTGTTTAGTGGACGATTACATATCTTAATTTTTCATCTAGGTTTAAAAGACAATAATTGAAATATAAAATTTCAATTAAAATATTTTAAAAAAAAAACATTGACTTTAAGTTTGATGACAAATCGCAAAGACAAATATCGTCCTTTAGATTAATTTAATTTCAGACGTATATCTAACTTTTTGTCTTCAATTTATTGTATCAAAGTTACAATTATTGTGCAATTTAACATTTTTTAAATCTTTTTGACTGTTTAAATGATATTACCAGACGAGTTTTTAGCTGAAATGGTTAATTAATTAATATAATAATTCTAATCGGCCATTTAAAATATATTTAGGCTAAAATTATTACAAATAATCTCTTTCAAAAGTTCAAAAACCTTACATTGAATAAAAAAATAACTTTGATATTCTAAATTGTGAAGAAAATTGATTAATGTAAATTTAAATTAGCCTAATATATATCATCATTTACGCTCAGTTCTCGAGTTTTGAGTGAAGGAAAATGGAAAAGAATAGGAAAAGGAAAAGAAATGGAAAAGGAAAAGAAATGGAAAAGGAAAGGAATTGTTAGTTGATATGTTTTTTAGATAGAGGAAATAGGAAAGGAAAAGGAAAGCAATCATGTTCTTTAGTGGGAGGAAAAGGAAAATAACTTGTTTAAATTACATATATGCCCTTTAGTTATTAATATAAAATCTTTTAAAAATGGTATATTAGTCTTTGCACAACATAACTTTCCCTTTCCTTTCTCTTTCCTCCCATTTTTGGCCGGAAGATTTTATAAACAAAACTTCCTCCCCTTTTCCTTTCTCATTCCCTTTCCCTTCTTTAAAAAAACTCAAGAACACAAAAAAGTTTCCGTTTCCTTTCCTTTCCTATCAAAATATAACTCAAGAACTGAGCGTTAGTGTAATTTGCATAACAGCACGTAAAAAGTCATGACACCAACTACCGACATCAGCTACCATTGCACCCACAGACGGATCCAGAATTTTTGAATGGGTGTTGCACAAATTTTTTTGATCATAAGTACTCAAATTTGAAACATAAAAAGGATTTGGAATAAAATGAAGTAGCACTAAATAGAGAAAATTACCAAAAGGAGACTTTTTTCTAAGTGTGGTCCGTTTTTAAGACTTTTTTCTAGTCTCTTTCCCAAAAGAGCCACGCTCAACTGCTCAACTGCTCGACCCCATACATTTTTCGACACGTGTCATTCCTTTCGACTGCTCAACTGCTCGACTTGACTGCTCAACCGCTCGACTTTGACTGCTCACCTGCTCGACTCCACCCAAATTTTGCCACGTGTCATTCTTTTTGTATTGTAGCAGTTGAGCAGGTGCCGGTTGAGCAGGCGCCGGTTGAGCGTGGCTCTTTTGGGAAAGAGCCTAGAAAAAAATCTTAAAAACGGACCACCCTTGAAAAAAAGTCCTCTTTTGAGAATTTTCTCCACTAAATATTATCGGGGGTTGCATATATTAAAAAATGTCATTTTTTCAAAGAATTTACACTTCGTGACATAAAATCGGGTGTGGCCCGTACTACATCTAGCTCCCAAGTGGGTCCGTCCCTGATCGCACCAGCTACCGACATTATGGGTGTGTCATAGGTCCATCGTCATTCTCATGCCGTTAGGCGTGTCACAGTGGATCAGATTTCATCGGTCGGTCACCCAACTTTCACCCAATTTGACTGATTTTAGCATCGGTCGTTCCCACTGTGGTGGTTTGGGTCGAAGTCGGTCGAGCAAGGCAAAAAAATACAATCGGTCTAATATTTGACCGATTTTGCACACAACTACAATCCAAAAACATTATATCTTTTGAAAAAAAAAAAAAAAAAAAAAAAAAAAAAAAAAAACTCGATTATTGATTGTGGCAACTTGGTCGTGTCTGGTCGATTATCCGTACCTTTTATGATTATCATTTGCAATGTGTATTTGTGCTTGTGACTTGTGTGTGCATTTTCAAAGTTACAGTTTTAAGATAGAAGATGAAGTTTCTTTGAATGCACTGAAAAGAAATAGAAACTAGCGTAAATTCGGAGTAATATACTGACATTTTTTATACCATGACTAACCATATGTCTTCGCGTTATATAACGGAAACAATTTTTTATAACCAAAAGAAATAGCAAGTGAATATATATTAGAAAATGGAAATCAACGTAAGAATAGATGTGACAAGTAACTCTGTAACTGTAGTAAAATTTTTGGCTCTCTCGCTAGTACTCTGAATATTGTCTATTCTTATGTGGAATTTGAATTATTGGGAAAAAGTTTATATATAGCCCTACATAATAAAGGCCAGGACATGTTTCATGGTAAAATTAACGTACATGTCCGTGTGACACAAACATGACCTTTAGTCCTTTACTATCACGAGAAAACAGTACAAAAAATTAATACTCAATAGTAAAGAGATCAATCGACATATACAAAAATTACACAGTAGCTCTTGAAGACACCGGTTGTGTTTAGGAGAGGCTTCTAGAGAACTTACGAGGGCTTAAACTTTTAAAATTAGTCGGCTTATAAAATAAATCTTGTTTGTCACACAAACTTATGGGGCTTATATTAGCCATATGACTCCATAAGCCTAAGCCTTTGAAAGGGGTGTATAGCTAGTTAAATTATTTTATCCTTCAAAATATAAGAGCACCCAGTGTGGGCTCGTCGTGCCCCTTCGTCGTCCACCCTGGCACTCCGCCGTGCCTCGTTTTGACACCGGGGTTGCTCGTCGTTGTTTGCCATTGTTGAGCAAGTCGTGGTGACGACGAGAGAAAACACTGACACAAGGTGGGACCCAAGAGATGTTGGAGCGGTTTATATTGTGTATGTGTGTAATATATGTGTGTGTAATAAATATGTGTGAATCGGAGGTGTGTTTGTGTGTGTGTAGTGTGTGTGAAGCTTTTGGGAAGAAGAAGAAGTTTAGGTTTTGTCTTTTTTGTTTTTTTTTTTTTTTTTAATTTATAACTTTTTTTTTTTAAAGTATAAATTGTATTTTTATTTTTAATAAAATGAATTTAGTTTATTTGGAAATTGAATAAAAAAAATAAAGTGGTAGTGGTGGGCCGAAATGAATAGGTTGAGGTTTGTTATGAGTGAGTAGGGGTTTTGTTGTGGTTAGTTGTGGAAAAATGGGATGCTGATGTGGCGCTGAGGTGGCACGACGACGAACCATAACCTCGTTTTGACACCTAGTGCTCTAATGGATTATCACGAAAAAACCAGAAATATATCTGAATTTAATTGATGTATTTTTATACGGTTTACATTAATAAGTTTCAGTCCAACTAATTTGTCAAACAACTTTACAAAAATATAAGCTTCAACTATCGGCTTATAATATAAGTCCAACCCTAACTCATTGCGCTAAACAAACCCTTTAGATTTGCTATTTTTCACTATTAAGTTTTGACTATTGTATCACTGTACAACTATTTCGACTTTATTGTGTATGTATGTTATTGTTAAGGGACATATTATATTGGGTTAATCCCAATCGACCCATCACAATACCCAATCGACCCAGTCAATACCCACAAACGACCCGGTCAACGAAAGTCAAATTCAACGTAAAAAGTCAACTCGCTGGATTAACTACCAAATAGCAGTTACAAAACGGTTATATGACAGTTATAAACATAACTGCCATATCATGAACCATCACAACGGTTCAACAATGTACCTTTTCATTTGTTATAAATAGATAGGAACCTTGTACATAATTATGATGACAGATTTATAGAAAATAGAGATTATTTCATACTTTTTGTATATAGTTGATTAAAGATCCAGTAAAACTGGGCCAACAATTAGTATCAGAGCCAAAATCATCATATACCTTTTTCGTTTTAAGTTTCAGAATCAATAAGAACCCTAAAACAGTTTCGAGAAAAAAAAATTCTGCAAAATAATCCGAACACAAAATCAAAAGATATCATCTTTTGTGTTCCATATACGTTTGTCGCACCAATGGAACAATCACATAAGTGACTGCTCATACCCGGCAACAAAATCTTTCATTCGTATTTTTTTTTTCTTCATCGAAACTGATTTTTATCCACAAAGGATCAGAAACGAATTAAAATCGTTTATATATTGATTCAAACAAAAACCAAAACGAAGTCATCAATTTAGGGCAGAATTAAAGATTCAAATTAGAACAAACACACCTGTTCCGAATCAAAATCAAGCCCAGAACTTTATTTGAGTCACCAATCGACTCTATCCCATCTCCAATTGTTTAATCTCTGACGGATATTGAAAACCCCCAATTCATTGAAACCCTAGTTTCATTTTGTGGGATCAATTTGTGCTCGCGAAGAACACATCAAACCAGAGGAGAAAGGAAGGCCAGCGATTGACCATCAAGGAGAGGAGAAGAAAACCTTTCAACCCAGAAGAAAGAAGAAGACGAAGTGGTTTTCAGTCTCCACAAGAGACACGGTTTTTCTCTCAGAAGAAGAGATAAGAAAAAGAGGGCAAAACACAAGGATTATTTAGGGCTACGGGTTTTTATTTTAACCCCCCAGGTTTCGAGAATTTCAAATCCATCCTTTCATTTTTTTTAAAACTTATACTTATCTTTAGTATAGTTTTATTTAATTTTTGATAAGTTACTACATTATACCCTTAAGTATCTTATCATTTTTAGAATATAATAACCAAGTGACTACACTGCTTATTATATCATTAGGAATAACTTTTAAGAAATTAACCTTAGGTTATTCGCCTTTTAAAATATATAATCTCCAAGGATAGTTTTGGATTAAAAAACTAGTCCTATAAAGTTTTATAGCCTAAAAGGAAAAATAAAACATTTTTTCAACACACCTCGTGTTAGATTTTTGGAGATATTTTTTTATTATCAATATATTTAAAATATGACGAAAGGAAGTGGAACTAAGGAACCTAGTACTAATTTTACAAATAGTACACCCCAATTTCAATGCCCAATCCTAAAGCCCGCGAATTACTCATTATGGGCAATTCGAATACAAATCATTCTCGAAGCAAGTGGTTTATGAGAAACAATAGAGCCGACTGAATCGACTCAACCCAATAAGAAAAAAGATAAAACCGCTATTGCTTTCCTTTATCAAGCCTTACCCGAGGAACAATTACTTCAAATAACAAAGCACAAAACCGCGAAGGACATTTGGAATGCTTTGAAAACTAGACACGTTGGCGATAAAGGAGTCCAACAAGCAAGACTACAAACACTCAAATCTGATTTTGAGATGTTACAAATGAAGGAAGACGAGACAATTGACACCTTTGCTACAAAACTTACAACTCTCGTAAACAAAGCCGCTAGTCTAGGACACACCATAGAAGATGAAACCTTAGTACGGAAACTATTAAATGTTGTACCCGATAGGTACCTGCAAATAGTCGCATCTATAGAACAATATTCCGACCTAAGTGAAATGACAATAGAAGAAGCAATTGGAAGACTTAAGACTTATGAAGAAAGGATTAAGTTTAAGAAGGATAAACAAGTGAACAATCAAGAGACTTTGATGTTCACACGACATAAAGGACAAGGAAAACCTTTTAGAGAATATGGTCAGGGAAGATTTAACCAGTCTCAAGGCCGAGAACAAGACAAGAACAATTATCAATCTAAAAGGGAAGAACGAGCATCTTTTGAAGAAGATACAAGAGACAAATCTCAAGTCACATGCTACCGATGTCACAAACTTGGACATTATGCATATGAATGTCAAAATAAACGCAAGAATCAAGTCAGAGAACATTCAAATTTTATTGAAGAAGACTTAGAGCCAACATTACTTATGGCGGCTATAACTGAAGAGAAATGATACAATGAGAAACCGCAGTGATTGCAGTAACAGCAGAGATTGCAAAAACAGCAGAGAGTGCAGACACATCAGAGATTGCAGTAACAGCAGAGATTGCAGAAACAGCAGAGATTGCAGTAACAGCAGAGATTGCAGTAACAAAAGAGAATGCAGAAACAACAGAGATTGCAGAAACCGCAGAGAATGCAGAAACAGCAGAGAATACAGAAGGAAGCAAAATGGAGTTATAGGAAGCAAAATGGAGTTATGTGAGACGACTACAAAAGACTTAAAGATCTACATCGCAGCGATTGTGATTAAGGGGGAGAATATTGGGTTAATCCCAATCGACCCATCACAATACCCGATCGACCCAGTCAATACCCACAAACGACCCGGTCAACGAAAGTCAAAGTCAACTCGCTGGAATAACTACCAAATAGCAGTTACAAAACGGTTATATGACAGTTATAAACATAACTGCCATATCATGAACCATCACAACGGTTCAACAATGTACCTTTTCATTTGTTATAAATAGATAGGAACCTTGTACAGAATTATGATGACAGATTTATAGAAAATAGAGATTATTTCATACTTTTTGTATATAGTTGATTAAAGATCCATTAAAACTGGGCCAACATATTACATCCACCGACATTAAGGGGGTGTTTTTTCTACTTAATGAGTAGGCATAAATTTTATTTTTCTTTTAGAGTAAATTACATGGATGGTCCCTGCGGTATGTCGAAAGTAACAACTTTCGTCCCTCGAAGTTTGAAGTTGCACTGGTAGTCCCTAAATTGGTAAACAAATAACACTACAGGTCCATCACTTAACTAGTGTTAAGTGATTTCGTTATATATTTACACTTTAGCCCTTTTGGGTTAAAGAGCGTTGCATCGTCTATCCTCTATAATAACGGATGTTTATAATTTAAAGTTTTTCTACTTTAGGTAGATTTTTATACGTTTTCTTATTTTTTTTTTATTCGATTTCGTCCGTTTTTTTACGTTTTCGTCTATTTTCATACGTTTTTATTCGTTTTTTTACGTTTTCATATGTTTTTATCCGTTTTCGTCCGTTTTATAGGTTTTCATCCATTTTTATACGTTTTCATCTGTCTTTCTTACGTTTTTGTCCGTTTTCACACGTTATTTAGGTTTTCGTCCGTTTTTTAACGTTTTCGTCCATTTTCATACGTTTTTATCCGTTTTCATACGTTTTTATCCGTTTTTTCCCGCTTTTATACGTGTTCTCATGTTTTTATACGTTTTCGTCCATTTTTATGCGTTTTCGTTCGTTTTTCTTACGTTTTTATATGTTTTCTTACGTTTTTATCGGTTTTCGTCCGTTTTTATACGTTTTCTCTCGTTTTTCTTTGCGTATAAAAATGTATGAAAACTTAAAAAAATGACGAAAACGTACAAAACGCATAAAAAAAAGACGAAAATAATACTCATAGAAAAACACGAGAAGGATCCGTTTTTATACGCCCGTTTTCAAACATTATGATACGTTTTCGCCCGGTTCAAAAATTGAGGAAAATACCGTCGGACTCGTTTTTTCGTGCTCTTTCCAATGGTATGCTCGGGAAGTTTTTTTGACCTTCCTTTGAACCTCGGAAAAGCATGTTTTTGCATTTTTCGAGGTTCTAACGAAGTCGAAAAAATTCCCCGAGCATACCATTGGAAAGAGCACGAAAAAACGAGTCCGACGGTATACTTATATATTTTTTAACAGTACAGATAACCATTTAAATTGATAGGCCAAAAACTAAATGGAACCTTTTTATTGTTATTGAATTGGGCCCTTAAATTTTAGGAAAGGTTATGTAATTGATTTAGGGGAATATTATTGAAGCTATGCTTAGCCTAGTTGGGCAAAGCTTTGCTTCCAACACAAATATCCCAGGTTCGAATCCTAGGGGTAGCCAAATATGTGATATATTTTACCAATGCCACGTGGCACCACCTCACTGGTCCACGTGGCAACCCGACCCGACCCGTTCACTGATCCGACCCGACCCGACGACACGTGGCAACCCGACCCGACCCGACGACACGTGGCACCACTCATGTGGTGACACGTGACGTTGACTACCGTTGACCGGCCTAACCACAAGGACGAATTATGTAAATAAATTTAAGGATAGACGATGCAAGGATCTTTTACCAAAGGGGCTAACGTGTAAATTATAACTAACTTACTTAACGCCCGTTAAACTAAAGGATCGGTGGTGTTATTTGTTTACCAACTTAGGGACTACCAGTGCAACTTCAAACTTTTAGGGACGAAAGTTGTTACTTTTGACATACCACTTCAAACAACATAATTTAAGAAACACCCTTAAGAGCATCTCCAATGTGCATACTAAATAAAACACTAAAATAATGCAAATTAAAAATCTTTGTGGCATATTCTAACACTAAATAGTTTTTACTCCAATGTGTGTACTAAAACTTAACACTAAATAGTAAATAGTCTTTGTGGCATATTATAATGTAATATATATCGATATTGAACTTGTTTTGAAAGTATTAAAGATGAGCTTATAGATTTATATATTATACAAATTTATATTTAGTTTTTAATATGGTGAAAATGTTTAAGTTTTAAAAAGATAAATAGTGTTTTAGTGTGATAAGCAGTATAGCACTATATTTAGTGTTTTTTTCCCATTTACTATTTATCACATTAAAATAGTGCAAGTTTTAGTGATAACATTAGAGCATAATTTTTGCAATTTAGCATTATGATAATGTAAAAAAATACATTCAGCGATCACATTTAAAATGCTCCAAATAAAATATTTATCCATGAGGGTATTTCAAACTGACATCTCATTTGAAATTCTAGGTGGTATCACGTCCATACCATAGGGGCAATGTCACTTGCAACGTGAATGTCTTTCTCCCACGATGATGTAACGCATAATTAGACATATTTTAGATGTCGATGTTCCATCATCTTAATACCAAAATTGTGGTTCGATAGATACTTAATTTTCTAGATCTGCTATTACTTTTATAGGTATATATTGAATGATAAAGCAAAAATCAAACACACAAGTCACAACTAACTACTCGTCAGGGACGGAACCAGAACACAAAATGACCATGTACATTTAGAATAAACTAGACAAGATTACAAACACAATTATTTGAAACCCGATGCATTTAAGAAAAATGAAGATTTTTTTAATAAATTTAGCACTATATCACAAAATCTATCGGAATCTCGGGACACCCGAAACCCACCCTGGTTCCAATATTCGTCGGAGCTAAGAAACTCGCACATGAATACATGATAGGGGACGTTTGATAGTCAGATTTATTTTGCTAGAGGATTTTTGGCAGGCTGCACTTTCATGGGCTCCAAATAAGTCCAGCCCAGCAAAAGAACTAAAGCATAAATGCTTAATAGTTATTCTGGGCTTCAAATTTGCCCACATGGCCACATATACTTTAGTCCAACAATTGGGCTTATAGAAAGGCCCGATGTTTGTTTATTTTTTTTCATGTTTTTAAAACTTTGTTTAAGGGTATTCACAAATCTGGTAATATCTGTATTAATCGAAAACTGAAACTGAACCGAACCAAATTTGCATAACTAAAATGAACCAAATTAAATGAGCCGCACTAAAATGAACCGAACCAAACTTGCAATAATATCACATACTAATCAAGTAAGATTTAATTAATGTCAAAAAGTTCCAGTTTCTGACCAACTTTATGTAGTGACTACATCGGCCAAAAACTCCATGAATGAATCTTCCCCAACTGAAACACTCTTCTACAGAGTTGTAGCCCTATGTGTCGTTGTCGTGTATATGCCTGTTAAATTTTAGAGAAAATGGCCAAGTAACAAAGCGGGAAAACCCATTTGCTATAGGTGCGTAAAGCTGGTAAAATACAACATGTACAAATCACTTTATATGGTATAGTATTAGGCTTTTTATTACAGTAATGCACACTTAGAATGTATAGAATACAATCTACCATAACAATATTTCTAATGGCATGCTCCATGGTTCAAGATGCAAGTCTTGCCCATGGAAAAAATTAAATAAAGATGCGCGTTGGCCACCTTGGAGTCCTTAGGGGCTCTTGGGGGAGGGAGGTCTTGAGTTCAAATCCTGCAAGGGGTTTGAATGAAGAATTTTCCTTCAAGGTAGTCCTTTAATGAAGGGGTTTGGGCCTGGTAACCCCAGGTTCGAATCTTGGAAAAGGCAAGGGTTTATCCCTATTAATTGTCGTGCCTTCGGGCGGATTAGTAGGGGGTTTTCCCCCCCATCGGGTATTTGAAATAGGCGTTTCCGCTTCGAGGGAGCTCTCTAGCGCGGACCCGGTTTAGACAACGTAGTCTAGACCTCCCGCTGTCGAACCGCGACACGAAGCACTTTATAAGAAATTCACCTTTCAAAAAAAAAGTAAAAAAAATGTGCCAAAACGTCTAAAATCTCAAATTTTAAGCATATAATAATGGGGAATGTTCGTGTAAAACCCTTATTTTTTGTTAAATATTATTTAATCTTATGATTATAACCTAAATTAAGAACCATAAGTCTTGATTTTCAATAGTTTGAACCAAAGTGCAATAAAAAAGTAACATTTTTACAATAACGCCGGATGATCGTATAATAAAATCATAAGAGGCTAGTGATACCACTGTTGGTGTTTGTGGATTTAATAAAACGTTTTTAACAAGTAATTAGCATATAATACATTCATATATATTAGATCAAGTAAACGGAAGCACGCAAAAGCACCAATTCAGATTTATATGATTTATACATTTAATCTTATACTAAAAAAGAAATGTTTACCTTATTTGTTCGGTATGATAAAAAAAATAATCAAAGTGTGATTATTCTCTTTGGTTGATCCACACTACACGTTCACCGATACTCTAAAAATGCTAGTCCTAACAACCAATTTGAATACGTCTCAACCTTAAACCTTGCAAGATTAAAACCAAAACTCGAACTATGTTCGGACCAAATGTTGCGTCTTAACATATGAAAAGCCCATTTTGCTATAATAAAAAAAAAAAACATATGCAAAGCCCATCATTGCAATTTGCCACGCTAGTTTTAAATATAAATAATTACATCACAATTCTCAAAAACTCATCTCTAATTCTTTACCAAAATGTTTATCAACAAGCAGACTCTACATTTTTTTTTAGTTTTTAGCCTCTTCCTTTTATGTGAGTGGTTGTTTCTATTCTTTGATACTGTGAAATTTACTAATTCTTGTTACAAAGTTGAAACCCATTTTCTTGTAATAGAGACCAAATTATACTATGTATAAACTGCAATTCAAGTACTATTTTATCGAAAAAGAAATACATAACAAACTTAGTTTCACATGCTTAAATAATCTCTTGTATGTTCGTAAATCGTAATGTTGCATATTTATTGCATTATTATTTCAGCAATTATTTATGGTTTCATGATTTAATTTATAGGTATTCATGGGGAAACGAACGTCGACACAAAAGTGGATACTACAATAGCGAACATCAAGGGTGATAATTTAAACCAACGACCACTTATCAACGGTGTTTGTTTTGAAGGGCCGCCGCAGAAATGTCTAGGAGTATCTCCGTGCTATTGTTGCTCAGGACCCTCGCACTTTTGTACTCCAAACCCTGACTTCTGTGATATGGATTGCTCATAGAGCAACTTTATCATAATAAAAAATTAAAAAGGAAATTTGAATTAATGGTAATTTTATGATGTGAGGTTGATATTGTTGTTTTTCCAACAGTCAAGATGGTTATTATTATGTTTATTTTTTTCAATATTTAATGCTTCGTGTTCGGATATTTAAAAGAAAAAGAATGTTAACCAGTGTCGTAAATAGAAGATATAAAGAAGTGAGCAAGCATGTCATGCATGTAGAAAGAGATCGACATGTTGACTAATAGGGTTGGATACGTGATAAAACCTTAGGTTTGCCATATGTTTACTGTTTTAGCTTGTCCATTAGCTAGAGTTGTTTGATAGTATTGCCTTCATTCTTCATCTCTAGCTAGAACATGACCTATCAAACGTTCAAACTCAAACTGACCTTGTTATGGCGAGGATATGTTGAGTTCTCGCGCCTCATAGTTCAAGGCTTCATGTGGATCTTGAGTACTTTGTCTAGATGGTCAATGAGTTTCCTTGTTTAGCTGGTTATCACATAGGTGGATAGAGGCATGTAATTTCGTGTATGGTAATTATTGGCTTCTTCAATTCCAAAAATGTATGCATCTTTGCTCTCCGAAAAAGGATGGAAAATAAATGGTCATTAATCAATTCATATAATGTTATTAAAGATTTCAATTTTTTTTGTTAAGGTTATGGTTGAATTAATTATGTAGACATTTATGATGGGGGCTTTTGCATATATATCCTTTTGAAAATGCAAAATTGCATATATATCCAAAGCATGCATAAAAACTATTGTAAAATGTGCATAAAAAACTTGTACAAATGATATATATGCAATTATTCACTTTGGGGGGGATATATATGCATTTTTGCCTTTATGGGGGTATCATCAATTAGTAAATATGAAATTATGAACCATTAATCACAAAATATCACATCCTTGAACATTAATTACAATGCAATTAATTCAAATATTTACATGATAAGCTACTATTAAAGCATAGTTCTAAAAATAGGTTCAAAAAGCTTGAAAAAAATTATGTTTTATAGTAGGCATAGTCGAGTTTCATTTTATACCTATGTGGCATAGAAATGCAAGTTGACAGATTAAAACCGTTTTTTGATTTTTGAAAAACTGGTTTTCAAAAAACCGATTTTTTTAAAACCGGTTTCGGTTTTTTCGATTTTTCTGGAATTGGTTTTTTTCGGTTATAAATTTTCTGAATCGGTTTTTTTCGGTTATAATGTTCGGAATCGGTTTTGTATTGGTTCTGTTTTTTCGAAATTTTACTAAAAACTTCGAATTTTATTTAATAAACTTGTTAATTATCAAACATTTAATTAAACAATACATGTAACACCCCCAAAATTTTATAATCACAGCGGAAGACTAATTTGGGGTCGGAGAGGATCACAGTCATAATCATAGAAAACAACTCAAAAGAGACGTTTTTAAAAGTCATTAATTATTTAATTCAAATGCAAAATCGTTTCCAATGTTTAGCAAAATAAAATTGACAATAATGTTTGTGATGATTGATAAATTTGTTTACATCAATGACTCTTGGTCAAAATGCTCACTCCGTGCCTTCATTTTCTGCTTCAATTACCTGAGATAAAAATGCTAAAAGTCAACAAAATTGTTGAGTGAATCTATAGTGTTTGTAATAATAATCATTTGAACACAAGGTGTAATCATTCAAATAAATCAATATGTATATTGCCATAAATCTCATAAACTCAACATTAATGTGTGTGTTAATATAAGGGTGCCTTCGGTGTAGGAGCTTGCCATTCTCCTAGTATAAGTCAAATAGTGTGCATTTGGCTATCAATCTGGCTAACACAAGATTATCTATCCAGCTAGCTCAAATGGGTTGTCAAATTCCCAATAGATCTATTCACAGTATTCGCGTTCGCTTGCAAGTGACTAAGGTTCATGATAAGAGGGGCTTTATAAAGGGGCAACAGAGTGTCTTATGCAATAACATTCAGGATATCATACATAAAAATACTTGTGTTCTATTTGTAGCATGTATCTCCCCACGGGTTTGTAAAACATATAAAATGTGAGACTATGAACTCACCTTGATTGGGGGTAAGTGTGGATAAGCAAACGATATTAAGTGCAATTCGGAAACGACTTCAGCACACAACCTGAAGAATAGTAAATAACTCAGACTTTTGATGGGTAGGGTGGTTTTGAAATGTTTGCAATGTTGGAAGCTTAAAACCATATTACGTTAAATTTACATTATTGACCCTTACGGGGGATATTTACATTTTTAGTCCTTGACTCCTTGTACTTTGGAAAAGTTACATTTTCAGTCCATCTTTTCATATGTGTCAATTAACTTTAAGGTTTTCTGAATATTCACCCTTTTACCTTTAAATTATCAAAATTACAGTTAGGCACAAGTTTATAGGAATTTACACTTTTAGTTATTAAACTTTAAATAGGTTACATTTTTGGTATATATATTTCAAAATGACATGATTTCACCATTAGTTGAAAAATTTACATTTCTATCCTTAGTTTTTTGAGTGTGGCAGTTTTGGGGTGTAATTACAAGTTTAGTCCTTTAACTTTATGAACTTTGCATTTATAGTCCTTATACATCAAAGTTATTCATTTTAGGTCCAATTCTATCCAAAATGACACGTTTTACTCAAAAGTACTTTTATAAACAGTTTATAACCTTAGTTTACCCATTTGACAATTTATATCCTTAATTTCAAAAGTGACAGTTTTGGTCCTTGTGTTTATATATATTGCAAAAATAGTCCTTTCACTTCCAAATTTACATTTTCGACTAAAAAACATTCATACATCCTGTTTGTACATTTAGTTTCCTGATTTGGCAGTTTAATCCTCAAGTTCCAAAATTTACACATTCGACCCCTCAACTTTACAAAAATTGCATTTTCAGTCCAAAATACACTTTTAGCTTATGTTATCATTTCTTTTAACTTATTTCATTCCCAGAGCTTGTGGAGCTTTTAAAATAGCTTATTTAGGGCATTATGAGCTTATTTCTTCTATTCGACCTCAACGAATAAAACAAAGGCCTAATAGTGTTTTTATGGGTCCGTTGGTTGGAGTTTTGGGGAGTGTTTTATAAGCTTATTATTGACTAATTCCAATTTACAAATCAACTTATATAGTGCTTATTCTCAAATTGCTTAATAGGTGCTTACTGGGCTTTAGGCCCGTTAAGCTTATTTGTGATTTTTAAAAACTGTTGTAAGTAAGTTTCACTTTGAGCTTGTGAAAGCTATTAAATGAGCTTGTTAGATTCATGTAAGTGCACCTCTCGTTTTTCTAATGTACATAGAAATGAGTTATGCAATTTATGTGGTATGGTGTACGTGTGGATAAAATGTTACGAGACCATTTCAAATGACAAAATCTACCTTGTGAAGTGAGTTACACTTGGAATATTTCATGAGTCGTTCAAGTGACTTAAGGAACGTGTGTTATTTAGTATTTATTTGTTAGCGTGAGTGTGTAGCAATTGTTTAGACTCATTCATGGACATATATAGATTCAAGTGAGTTCGTTTGTGAGGTCTAGAATTAATGAGAGGTTATGGAATAACATATAAAGCTTAGTGTGTTTTCAATATGTTATCACTTGATTCAAGTATCACAAAAATAACCTAAGTTTTGAAGGAACTTACAACACCTAAAAAGGTGAGATGAAACTCGATCTTGGGACTTGGTGAGGATAAGAAGACTCCTTGGCTCGTTTGTTTGTACACTAAGGTATTGTGGAAAGCTCTTGGATGTCTTGGGCACGAGGTGGATCACTTAGAACCGTGGCTCTTCCTTCTCGACTTGGGACAAAAATGAAAATAACTTGGAATGTTTTTGTAGGTGTGTTTTGAGTTTGTACGTGTAAGATGTATGCATGGGAGTATATAGCATGAAGATAGGGACATGTTGGGTGACAAAAGGAATAAGGGAAGAGGATAAGCAAGTAGGGGGGTTGACTATGTACTAGAGCACTTGAGTGATATCCAAGTTGGGTTACAAGTGTGTTTTTGTTCGTTTGAGGGGTGACGAGGCCAAGGGTTCTAGAAACCCAATTTTATTTCGTGTACAAGGGTTCTAGGGAGTCAAGTGATGCTCTAGTGTGTTATACTTAGTCATGTGATTGGAGTTGAGGTCTTGGTTAGTACTTTTGGGCTCAAGGTTTGCCTAGGAATAGGGTGCAAGGGTCTGTTTGGTTTAGGAGTACCCAAAGGGTCTAACGACTTGTTCTAACGTGTGATATTGAGTTTGGGGGACACATGAGTGTTGAGTAAGGCTTATGAAAACATATCACATGATTTGGAATACATTTTGGGTGATTAGAAGTGTTTAGGAACAAGTTAGAAATGATTTGGATTATTTGTACAAATTTTGTAAATCGTGAAATGTTCATTTACTTTGGCCTTCGTGTACTATTCATACGACCTCATATTTTGTTAATTCTTGTTATCTCGACTCTTTGATGTGTGGAGAATCATGTGGTATATTTTGTTACATATGTTGTGTGTACGGATTTGAAGTAAAAGACTCAAAGTAAACGTGATTATCACTCGTATATGTTAAGTTTAGAAATGTGTTTGGGCCTTTGTTGGGCCTTGGGTTTGGTTAAGCCCAATTGTGGGTTACTATGGCCCGTTTGGTGTTGTTTGGGCTAGCAATTGGGCTAGGTGTGTTATTTAGGCCCAAGGGGTGTTAATGGGCTTAAGTTGGTGTTGTAGCCCCAATAAGAAGATGTGGGGCCCAAGGGGGGGTTGTGAGTGTGTCGTGTCGTTGTGGTGATCAAAACGATATTCAGGTTTGTTTTGCACATAGTCTACAATCTCATGGTATGTGTGTGAGCTCGTTCAAAGGAAAAATGTGAATCATATAACATATACTGATTCGTTGTTGAACAATGTAAGCAAAGTTTTAAATTTTGCCTAAAAATGGGTGTGTGAATAGTAATACGTATCATTGATTAAAGTTTATTAATAACTGGGGATTTTTACAGGATGTTTCTTATACACAAACTTACTCGTTATGACAGCATTACCTGTCTATCTAACGGAGGTCTCCGATAAGCTATGCTAAGTCATTAAGTATCGGCGTTTAATATCGCAATACATGGGAGCTAAAAGTCACTAGATTCCTGCTTCAAGTGGGGTTTAAATTCGCCGGTCCTCCTATGGTCAATTCGTCCCGACCTATAGTTCCTAGATTCCTCACCAAGATGATTATTAGTCATCCGGGATCATTCGACAACCTATTGACAATCATTAAGTTCTGCTACAAGCGAAATTCGAAACAATGTGTGCCCGAACGCTAGCATTTTAGACACACATCCCCAACCTCTTAAGTTCATCCAAAATGGAAAGTGGTCCGGGTGCTAGCATTTTACATTAATAAAAACACGTGCCATCTCACTTTTGAAGTTTTAGGTTGTGCTAGACTAATCATTATTATTATTATTATTATTATTATTATTATTATTATTATTATTATTATTATTATTATTATTATTATTATTATTATTAAATGCAAAGTATTAGATAATTGTATAGTTGTATTTGTGTAAAAAAAATTATACAAACATAGTTATGTTGAAAATAAAATCTTGAAAACATCGAATATGTATATTTAGTGGATTTTAGTTATTAAGATTAGTATAGATGTTAAAGATAAAATTCTTTGAGGTTAAATTTTTGGGATAATGACAAAAATACCCAATTTTTTAAACCTACTTCACAAAATACCCCATTTTATACTCAAAAACCCAAAATACCAAAAAAAATCCGCAACATTTTTGAGAAAAATCGCAAGACTTGCGAGTTTTTGCGAAAATGGAAAAAATATCGAAAATTTTTGATATTTTTAAGAAAAATCGCAAGCCTTGCGAAATTTCTTAAAAATGTCGAAATTTTTTTCTAAAAAATATCGAAAATTTTCGATATTTTTATAAAACTAAAACCCTCCCATACCCATATCGCAAAACATAACAGGTACTTCTTCCCCCCCCCCCCCCTCCCAACCTGCGAATTGAAGAAAAAACCCTCCCATACCCAATTTTTCGTTCGATTTAAAGAAATTGTTAATACAAATAAACCGTAAAAACGTTTATTAATATTTTGCGATCTCTTTGTGTTTTGTTGATAACAAATATAATGTTATCTTAAGTACAATTATAATGATACATGTTATTTTTGTAAAACATTTACATATAGCCATTTAAATACAAAAATGTTGTAATTAATTATTTGTTGTAATAGTTTATTAGGATGGGTAAAAACCACAACCCATGGACCATAACCCATGGATCATAACCCATACCCAAGTTGACTAGATACAATGTATACTTAGATACATTGAATCTAAAGAAAACCCATGGACCAACCCATAACCCATGACCCATAACCAAAAAACCCATGGGCAAAGAGGAGCGTCCCACGGATCCCTAGGATTACACTAGACGGATCCCAAGTGGGAGGGATCCGTGGGATCCGGGGAACAGTGGAAGAATTTGCCTATAAATAGAGAGTCATTTCTTCATTCTAACTCACCCCTCTTCTTACTAAATCTCTCAAACACTCTCATTCTCTTCTAACATATAGATCACTTGATCTAGAGAGTTGTTCTTCTTTCTTTCTATTGTGATCCTCATATAGGTCCTTCTCTAAGGCGAGATCACGAGCATTCTACAAGTCATCCAAGCAAGGGGTCCTTGATTGATTTGTCACCCCGCAAGATTTCTGTAGCGAATATCTTATATTTGATATTTCACATATTTGTTGTGTAATAGTCGTGTTGGTTTGGTCCACCGTGTTACGAACTCGGTATCTAGCTTTGTACCGGAAAAAGGTGTAAGCAATGTTGTGAAGGCTTCTCCGCCAAGTGAAGGAGTTTGTTGACATAGTGCTTGAACTCTCGAGTAGGTGACTCGGGGAGTAGAGTAGGGGAAGGAAGGTGTCCTTGTAGCCGAACCACTATACATCGGTTGTGTCTTTTCTATCCCTTTGCTTTACATTATTTACTTGCTTTATCATTAGATCTATACTTTCTCTACATCCATAAGATCTCACATATTAACGAATCTAAAGTTTTTGAAACTAACTTAAAATTGGCAAAACTATTCAACCCCCCTTCTAGTTTTCCACAATTGGTATCAGAGCTAAGTTTATAAAAGTTTTAAAGTAAAATTGTATTTTAAAAACTTTTCGATCACTATGGGTTCTGAAAATTATAAGGAAGGGCAATCTATGCAACGACCACCACTACTTGAAACTAATGGTTTTATATATTGGAAAAATAGATTCGAAACATATGTGAAATCTAAAGATATTGATCTTTGGTACATTATTGTTGAAGGCGATTTTGAGGCTGCCTCAAAAGATGATAAAGGGAATATAGTTAACATACCTCATGATAAACTAAATGATAGAATTGAAGAAAAAGCTTTCTAAAAATAGTGAAGCAAAAATGGTTTTATATAATGCTTTACCGAAAAAGGAATTCGAAAGAATTTCCATGCTTAAAACCTCTAAAAAAATTTGGAATTCTTTAGTTGTAACTCATCAAGGCAACCAACAAGTTAAAAATAATAAAATTGATTTATTTGTTCAACAATATGAACAATTTTCAATATCGGGTGAGGAAACTATAGATCATTCATTTGCTAACTTTAATACTATTATTCAATGTTGCAAAAATCGTGAATCGGTAGTCGGGCGATCGACCACCCTGCAGCGAGTAATCGGTCAAGTCGGGATTAATCGGATTGGCATTTCCTGCAGTTTTTTGGTATTTCTGGAGACCAAACTAAAAATCTTAACCGATTCCAAGCCTACTATGTTTCCAAACCTCAATAAAAGGCTCCAATTCTGATTATGATGCCCATTGTGCGTTATAAGTGAAATATACGATCCCCAAATTAAGTATAATGCCTAAATTATTATTATTTTTAAAATGCCCGATTCGGCCGATTTTTTACCGATTCGGCCGATTTTGACCTATTCGACCGATTTTTTGACTGCTTAGTGTCGATTTTTATCCTAGGCCGATTTTTTGACCGATTTTCAAAAATCGACAAGGTACTCGGCCGATTAACGATTAATCGGCGATTAATCGGCCGAGTTGACCGATTTTTGCAACATTGCTATTATTACATCTTTACAAGCACTTGATGAATCTTTTCCTAGCCGTAACCATGTTAGGAGATATCTAAGGGCACTTCCATCGAAGTGGAGATCCAAGGTGACGGCGATCGAAGAGTCAAAAGATTTGACAATCCTCACCCTCGATGAACTCATAGGCAACCTAAAAGTCTACGAGCTTGTCGTTGCTAAAGACTCCGAAGCCTCAAAGGTGAAAGAGAAACACAAATCTCTTGCCCTTAAAGCCAAAAAGGCTTCAAGCGATGAAGAGAACTCCTCCTCGAGTAGTGACGACGAGGAGTACACTTAAAAAGTTCTTTAGAAGAAAGGGAAGATACGTCAAACAACCGTATGACGATAAGAAAGGCTTTCGGAAAAGCAAAGAGGACGAGAAGCCAAAAGATGATCGTACTTGCTTTAAATGTGGGGACCCAAACCACTTTATTAGTAAGTGTCCCAAACGGGATGATCAAAAGGCGTTCGTGAGCGGCACGTGGGGAATGAGCGACGAGGAGGACGAAGAAATTTGTCTCATGGCAAATGACGAGGTATGTCACGAATACTATAGTAGCTCATCACTTGATGACGACTCATTGCATAATGAATATGACAAACTATGCAATATTAGCTTAAAACTAATTAACAAAAACAAGCTTTTAAAGAGTCAAAACCAACGTTTAGATAAAGAAGTCATAGAATTAAAAGCAAAAATAAAACGTTTAGAAAAGGGTAAAATAGCAAGTGGTGAATGTGAACTTTGCGTTCAACTTCAACACACTAGTTGATCATCTAGATTCTAAAATTGCTAGAATGAGTACGAACACTTTAGATACGATATTAGATGGTGTTAAAACCGGTAACAACCAAAAAGGTTTAGGTATTCAACAACTTGATCCATCAACTAGTGAAAATAAAGAAACAAAATTTGTTAAGGCACTAGAAAAACCAGCCACTGTTGTGGCGGATCCCTTAAGAAGGGAACCGGCTAGTGTACAGACAGGGATCCGTGGATCTGCTGTAGCAAACAGTGGAAATAACGTAGCTTCTTCATCTAGAACTGAGTTTGTTATCATTAATAGGATGAAACCAACTCATGTCACCACTAGACAACCACCTCCAAAATATAATCCTACTTTTGCAAGAAACAAAGCTCCATCTTTTTCAAAACATAATCCATCTAGGAGACCTAATAACGTTTATCCAAGAAGTAACCATCAGATGGGATGGAACCCAAATATGCAAAATGGTTTTCCTTTTCAAAACTTTGCTCCATGGAATGCATACTCATCTTATCCATACATGTCTAACATGAATGGGATGGTTAACACTAATGGACCCATGAACAAATGGGGACCAAACTTTTGAGTTTATTATTGTCTTAGGTATGCTTAAAGGTCGACCTAGACCCGGATGAATGGGTCAAGGATAGCGGGTGCACGAGGCACATGACCGGCAATAGAGATCTATTCTCCACATATGAATCCTTTAATGGAGGTAATGTGGTGTTTGGAAATAGCAAAAGTAGAATCATCGGTAAAGGTACGATTTTTAACAAATATCTAACCATTAACGATGTGTGTCACGTAGAAAACCTAAACTTTAACCTCTTAAGTATAGGACAAATATGTGATAAAAAGTGCAATGTACTTTTTACCGAAACCGGTAGTAAGATATTAAAAAATGGCATAACCATAGGAAAAGGAATTAGGAAACATGGAGTTTATGTCATTAAAATCAGTAATGAACCTAAAGACAAACTATGTCTTACCTCTATGGATGATACTTCGACCTTATGGCATCGAAGATTGGGTCACGCCAACATGCGACTTCTTCAATCGCTATCATCCAAAGATCTAGTAAGAGATCTACCTAAGTTAAAATATGAACATCACTTTTGTGATGCTTGTAATGTAGGAAAACAAGCTCATTCTAGTCATAAAGCTAAAAACATGGTGTCTACAACTAGGTGTCTAGAATTACTACATATGGATTTATTTGGTCCATCCGCGATCCAAAGTTATAGAGGCAACTACTACACTTTGGTCATAGTGGATGATTTCTCTAGGTATACATGGACAAAATTTTTAAAGAACAAAACGGAAACCTTTAATTATTTTGAAATATTAAGCAAAAAGATCCAAAGACAACTAGGAAGTCCTATAGTGTCGATTAGGACGGATCATGGTAGGGAATTCGATAATGAAGTGCAATTTGGAGCCTTTTTTGACACTAATGGTATTACTCACAACTTCTCGGCTCCACGCACTCCACAATCGAATGGGGTAGTAGAAAGAAAGAATAGAACCCTACAAGAAATGAGTTGAACCATGCTTAATGAACAATCCATACCTCAAAAGTTTTGGTGTAATGTCGTTGATACTTCAACGTACATACTCAATCGAGTCTTAATAAGACCAATCTTAGGTAAAACTCCATATGAGTTACTCCGAGGCAAAAAGCCTACGTTAAATCACTTTAGAGTCTTTGGAAGCAAATGTTTTATTCTTAACACTAAAGATTACCTTACAAAATTTGATCCTAAATCAACCGAAGGTATCTTTCTAGGTTACTCTCCAAATAGCAAAGCTTACGTCATATTAAACAAAGAAACAATGAAGGTAGAAGAGTCATTAAATATAAAATTTGATGAAAGTCCACCCAAACCCTCTCCACCTCTTGTCGATGACGAGATTATAGAAAGTGAAGCTATAGTAATAAAGAAAAAGATAAATGAAGAAGAAGAAGCTTTAAATGATGAAGTCATAAACATTAAAGAGTCCAAAGATCACCCCGTAGATAAAGTCATAGGAAAGCTAAATGAACGAACATTAAGGTCTCAAGTTCAAAACCAAAGTAGCTTGTTTTGTTTCGTTTCAACTATAGAACCTAAGAATACACAAGAAGCCATAAAAGATGAGAGTTGGGTAATGGCTATGCAAGAAGAACTAAATCAATTCGTTTCTAATGATGTTTGGACACTTGTCCCTCCACCTAGTAATCAAACCATAATAGGAACCAAATGGGTTTATAAAAACAAATTAGATGCAAACAGAGTAGTGTCTAGGAACAAGGCTAGACTCGTTGCTCAAGGGTATAACCAACAAGAAGGAATAGACTTTGATGAGACCTATGCCCCCGTGGCTAGATTAGAGTCTATAAGAATACTTCTTGCGTATGCTTGTGCTAATGATCTAAAGCTTTATCAAATGGATGTCAAAAGCGCTTTTCTAAATGG
The DNA here is from genome assembly GCA_019973895.1 of Chrysanthemum seticuspe. Taxonomy (NCBI): domain Eukaryota; kingdom Viridiplantae; phylum Streptophyta; class Magnoliopsida; order Asterales; family Asteraceae; genus Chrysanthemum; species Chrysanthemum seticuspe. Next base: position 319,025,549 of record BPTQ01000008.1, read on the forward strand.
TTTCATTAATGAAGAAGTACATGTAGCTCAACCTCCGGGCTTCATCGATTTTGAAAAACCCAAACATGTGTATAAATTAAAGAAAGCCTTTTACAGTCTTAAACAAGCTCCAAAAGCTTGGTATGATAGACTCAAGTCATTTTTAATTAAACACAACTATACCATGGGGTTAGTTGACAACACACTTTTTACTAAGAAAAGAGAGTCACGTATAATCATAGTGCAAATATATGTAGATGATATTATATTCGGATCCACTTGTCAAGACATGTGTAATGATTTCTCTAAAATCATGCATGACGAGTTCGAGATGAGTATGATGGGAGAACTTAGTTTCTTTCTTGGTCTACAAGTCAAACAAGTAGAAGATGGTATCTTCTTTAATCAATCTAAATACATAAAGGAGATGTTAAAGAAATTCGGTCTAGAAGAGTCGAAACCAATTAGGACACCAATGTCATCCGACACCAAACTCACAAAAGATGAAGACGGTGAATCCGTCGATAATACTAAATATCGTGGCATGATAGGTAGTCTTCTCTACCTCACGGCAAGTAGGTCGGATATCATGTTTAGTGTTTGCTTATGTGCTAGGTTTCAAGAAGACCCTAAAACATCACACCTAGAAGCCGTAAAAAGGATATTTAGATACATTAAGGGTACAACACAATTAGGATTATGGTATCCTAAGGGCACGGGAGTAGAAACAATTGTATATGCAGATTCTGACCATGCAGGTGATTACGTTGATAGAAAAAGTACGAGTGGGGTATGTACTTTCATGGGATGTTGTTTAACATCTTGGTTTTCTAAGAAACAAACGGCACTAGCAATATCAACAACCGAAGCCGAGTACGTCTCCGCCGGCAAAGCATGCCAACAAGCACTATGGATGAAACAAGCGTTAGTCGACTACGACATTCATCTAAGCGACATAGCCATCCTATGTGACAACAAAAGTGCCATCGACTTAAGGAAGAATCCGGTATTGCATTCTCGCACAAAGCATATAGAGATTCGTCATCACTTCTTAAGAGACAATGTTCAAAAGGGGAACATCTCTATTGAGAAGGTAGCATCCGAAGACAACATAGCCGACGTCCTCACCAAACCGTTGAAGCGGGAATAATTCAACCTACTTCGTCTTGGTCTTGGTCTAATGGAACAAACGTCTTAACTTACTTGACTCTACAATATATGTAAACACTAGCCTTCTTCTTTCTGAGTCTAGGATCTCTATTTCACGCACAAATCACAAACAATACGGGAATTTTCAAAACCCAAGATAAGTCTTCCACTTATAGCTTTCTTATTTTTTTTATATACAAGTTGCAAACACATAACTACATACACATTTTCAAAGAAAACCTCTTTTCAAAATGTTTTTTAAAAGGATGATACCTTCCCGTATCAATTTCACAAAAGCAATTTCTCACGTCTAGGACAAATCGCTTTTTCATTATTAATACAAAGTAAAAACCCGTTTTCATTGCATCTCATGTCTTTTGAATGCTAAAGGGGACACACAACTAATATGTGTTTTCGGGTACATTCATTTAAGCAACAATGAATTAGGAGCATTGATAACACTAAATTACGTACTCATGTACTAAATATGTGTTTTCGGGTTATCTCAATAGGATGCTTTTCTACTTCTAGTTTACTTTTTCTTTTTAGGGGTCAAGATAACCGCAACTCCAAATAGTTTGCATATAGGCACACACTAGGCAAAAATGTTTCCAAAAGGAAAATTTTGTGCTACCCGAATCACCAGACCCTCGGATCCCAGCTTTTATGCTGGACGGATCCCTCAAGGGAAGGATCCGTGGGATCCGTGAGACAGAAGTTGTTTTACCTTCTATTTTTCTCACTTTGGATGAAAAATCCACATTTGTTTTATTTTTGGGAGTATGCTCTTTAATGCTTGTGTTCTCATGATCACATGCCTTAAATTCATATCTAATCATTAGATTTTAATCCACATTTTGGGTCAAGCATTCATTACAATGCTTTGTTTTTCTATATATATAATTCCCAAAATGCTTGCATAATCCATCTCATCCTCACAAACACAATACACCATGTCATCCACAAACCCTTTAGATGAATCACCTAGTACAAACAATCATCTCCATGAAACCCAAACCTTTGTACTTCCACCTTCCAAAATACCAAAATCAAACTCTAGGATATCCGCACGGATTAACATCCGATCTTGTTGCTTAGGAAAACCATCATCATATGGCTCATCACCATCAACTAACTCACCACAAGATGCTTCCATTATAGCACCTCCTTCATCACCAATGAGTACACCAACTTCATCACCAAATCATTCACCACCTAAAATCACTCTTTTGGAACTCCTTACGACTCCAACAAGATCTCCACAACCAAAGCAAAAAGAATTAGCCTTTTTGACACCTCCAACTTCTCCAAACACAATATTCAATGATCTTGAAACATCACCATTTTTAGCTCCCATTAAACTACAAGAACATCTAGGTTCTTTCCCACCACCACTTCCAATCATTCCGGACTTTGATCCGTATTTTCCTATTTTTCCACCACAACTTCCGCAACTCACAAATCAAAACAACCCGGAAGATTTCCGTACTCATTACCCACATCACCTACATTGTGAACATTGCCAATCCATTAGGGAAATTGCAATAGAAGTTAGGGAAGAAATGCTATTCATACTCAACCTCATCCTTGATCGCATCAATACCATTACTCATCCAAACCTCCATCCATAACCTTATGCAAGCATGGAAGGAATCATTACTACTATTTTCTATTTTTAGTACTTTTTCTTTTGAAGTCATTTTCAAGAACAAGTCTTGTTCTTATTTTTACATGCTTGTAGGTGGCATAAATACCACTACAATTTGTTGTTTTATTACAAGGCCTTGTTTACATACCTTGGCTCCCAATCTTGATTCTCGTCAATCACAAGATTATTTAAGCATGTTACTAACCTTTCTCTTTGTAGGATTTTTTATTTTTCTTCACTTGACGCCCCAAACTAGGGGGAGCTACCGTCAAGGGGGAGTTAGCGATACGTGGACTAATTTTTCCACACTTTTATTTCTTCCAAGGGTTAACTTTTTGTTTCGACAAAAAGGGGGAGAAGAAGTAAAACTTAGGGCTTTCAAAACTTACATCTATTCTTAAGTTTTACTCATCATAACATTATGTTTTGTCATCAACAAAAAGGGAGAGATTGTTAATACAAATAAACCGTAAAAACGTTTATTAATATTTTGCGATCTCTTTGTGTTTTGTTGATAACAAATATAATGTTATCTTAAGTACAATTATAAGGATACATGTTATTTTTGGAAAGTATTTACATATAGCCATTTAAATACAAAAATGTTGTAATTAATTATTTGTTGTAATAGTTTATTATGATTGGTAAAAACCACAACCCATGGACCATAACCCATGGATCATAACCCATACCCAAGTTGACTAGATACAATGTATACTTAGATACATTGAATCTAAAGAAAACCCATGGACCAACCCATAACCCATGACCCATAACCAAAAAACTCATGGGCAAAGAGGAGCGTCTCACGGATCCCTAGGATTACACTAGACGGATCCCAAGTGGGAGGGATCCGTGGGATCCGGGGAACAGTGGAAGAATTTGCCTATAAATAGAGAGCCATTTTTTCATTCTAACTTACCCCTCTTCTTACTGAATCTCTCAAACACTTTCATTCTCTTCTAACATATAGATCACTTGATCTAGAGAGTTGTTCTTCTTTCTTTCTATTGTGATCCTCATATAGGTCCTTCTCTAAGGCGAGATCACGAGCATTCTACAAGTCATCCAAGCAAGGGGTCCTTGATTGATTTGTCACTCCGCAAGATTTCTGTAGCGAAGATCTTGTATTTGATATTTCACATATTTTTTGTGTAATAGTCGTGTTGGTTTGGTCCACCGTGTTACGGACTCGGTATCTAGCTTTGTACCGGAAAAAGGTGTAAGCAACGTTGTGAAGGCTTCTCCGCCAAGTGAAGGATTTTGTTGACATAGTGCTTGAACTCTCGAGTAGGTGACTCGGGGAGTGAAGTAGGGCAAGGAAGGTGTCCTTGTAGCCGAACCACTATACATCGGTTGTGTCTTTTCTATCCCTTTGCTTTACATTGTTTACTTGCTTTATCATTAGATCTATACTTTCTCTACATCCATAAGATCTCACATATTAACGAATCTAAAGTTTTTGAAACTAACTTAAAATCGGCAAAACTATTCAACCCCCCTTCTAGTTTTCCACAGAACTATCGCAACCCCCCCAACTTTGCGAATTGAAGAAAAGCCCAAAAATTCAAATTGAAGGTTTAATCGTGCAAAAATTTATATCGAATCATGAATAAAGATTCGATTCCGGTAAGTTTTAATCGTGCAAAAATTATATTAATATTCGAATTATCTTATTGCTTTTTTAACTAGGGTTTTGTTTGAATTGGATAATTTTTTCAAATTGGGGGTTTTTCCCAATTAGGGTTAGTTATGAAAATTTGGGGTTCGTGACTGATATGTGATCGTAGTTAGGTTTTCATGACTGATATAAGCTGTGAATTATGATTGCTAAGACATTTGTTTTTTTTTTTTTTCTTAACCAGCCAAACATAACGATTAAGGCCAAAATTACGATTGTTTCGGACATACTTGTAGCTCTAACCGATGCCTAAGTTAAAAAATTCAGGAAAACATGTTTCGGACATTGGCTCGACGTTGTCCTTAAAAAGAATAGCCAACTTTTGATTCATACGATACTTGCTAGTGAGGTTGAAAGCGTACCAAACGAGCTCTCATTCAATATATTAGGTAAACGGATTCGCTTTAGACGCCAAGAGTTTTGTTTAGTTACAGGTTTACGTTTTGGTCAGAATATGTATATGAAAGAGTGGTTAAGGACATGACGGAAAATCCATTTAGGAAAAGAATGTTCCCTGATATTCCAGAAAACGTTTCGGTTAAAGTAAAGGATGTTATGGATATCTTTAATCAGATGAAAGATCGGTCAATTGTTTTGGAAGACGATGATGCAGATAAGATATGTCTTTTGGTGTTGTTAGATAACGGATTCTTGGGCCACCAATTGTCACATAATGTTAGTAACTTTAAGTTGAATTTGGTTGAGCATTTAGAAGATTGTTGGAATATTTTTCCATGGGAGTCGTATATTTGGGATAAAACTTATAAGCAACTTAGAGATGTTGTATCTAATCGCAGACTGCTTCATAATGAGAAACGCAAGAAAGGGGAAGAGATCTGATACACATTGACTGGATTTGTTTGGGCTTTTATGGTATTTTTTACATATGGTGATTTTTTGTACATGTTTTATGTTGTTTTTTTTTAGTTGTTTTTTATGTTGTTTTTCTATTTTATAGATATGGATATTGGAGGCCATCCCGGCTACACATGTTTATGCCTTCAAAAAGCCGGATATAATTCCGAGGGCTTTGGCTTGGAGATCATTACTACCGTTTAATTGGACGAGATGTTGCACTTTGTTTGATAATGATAGGTTAGACGAACCATTGGAGACCCTTACACCTACTAAAGCCGAGAGTGACACAAGTTGGTGGAAGGACTCTTTCGAGTATTTTGAAGAAAAACATGTTCAAAGTGAGGTATTAAGTGAGCAAGTTCAGGTTGAAAAGGACGACCTAAGTGAGCAAGTGAAGAAGAAGAAAAAGAAAAGGAAGATAGATTCATCACAAGCATCACCTCACGACCCTACATATGACCAGTTGAAGAGCACTGTTAGTACTCTTAGTGAGACTGTTTCTAGGCTACAGGGTACTATTGAGACTTTAGAGTCTCGATTGCTTGCATTGGAGGTGTGTTATTTGCAAATGCTAGTTCATTAGTAATTTTTTTATTTCTTATTAAATAATTTTTATTATATGATTTGTAGGGTGATGCACGTGTTGGTACTCTCATCGAGACCGTTTCTAGTCTACAGGGTACTATTGATACTTTAGAGTCTCGATTGCTTGTGTTGGAGGTATGTTTTCTTTATTTTTATTTTTATTTTATTTTTTTTTAATGGTAGTTCATTAGGAAATTGTTATTTGCTATTAATAATTTGTTATTTTATAATTTGCAGGGTGATGCACGTGACTTTGGAGTCGTGTCGGACGGAGACATAGCAGCATACATGTCACCGGGATCGTCATACACATCACCGCAACAGTTATATACCTCACCGGCGCCGACTACACATAAATCTCTCCCGTTGGCTAACCGACGCAAATTACGGCCGAGACGCACTCCATTGAGGTTTAAGTCACCGATGATCGCTTATACACGTAAACGTGTGTGTTCGACCATACCACCACCAGCATCCACTACGACTGCCCCGGTTACGACCATACCACCACCAACACCTACTACAACTGCCCCGGTTACGACCATACCACCACCAGCATCCACTACGACTGCCCCGGTTACGACCATGTCGGTACCCATGACGACGACACCATCTGTGATGACTACGGAGGTATATATCACTAAACAAGTTGTTTAATCGTTCAGTTTTTTATATATAGTAATGGTCTTAATCTTGTAATTTATTGTTTTCTTATATAATAAAAGCCGTTGAAGGATACCATACATACACATTTAGATGCTTCAGATGCGGCCCGAGATACCGGATTTACGGAAGAGGACTTGCTATTCATAAGAATCGAGAAAAGTAGCAAGCCAACCTTCGATTTCCTGGATTTGAGCAAGATTCAAAGGAATAAATATCCCCTATATTGTCATTTTGCGAAGAATAAGATAGATTGTTACCTTGATTGCTTACGCAAAGAAATGAGATGTGAACCTTCATTTTGGGATGTTCTTTACCCGGGCAACGTAGAAGGCGGGAAGCTTGAAGGATTTGTAAGTATAATTTTAGATTCTTAAAAAATATTTCATAAAAGTATCTACCAGTGTTCATTATTGTATTATTTGAACATCACATCAATGCCCTTTATAGAGCTTACGATGAGGGGGAGGAATTCCGCTGCAAATTGGACTCTTGGGCTTAGTGATTTAGTTGCATTCCATATGGATAGCGGTAAGACGATGAGCATGGTATCAACTGTGGATGCATTTCGAGCAACGATAGATGGAACAAATCCGTTGTATCCATCATGGGACAAAATCTCACAAGTAAGTTATGATGTATCCATCATTTTGAGTGTTTGGTGTAGCATGTAGGGTGTTTAGTTATTGTTATTGTTGTTGTTTATTCCTATTATTAAGTTCTTTTAGCTAATTTTTGATGTTTTTTGCTGTTTTTTTTTTTGCTGATTTTTGCTGTTTTAGCTGATTTTTGATGTTTTTAGCTTATTTGAGCTGTTTTTGTTGTTTTTTGCTGGTTTTTTGCTGGTTTTTAGGTGGCTTTTTGTTGTTTTTTATGTTTTTGCTGATTTTTGCTGATTTGAGCTGTTTTTGCTGTTTTTAGGTAGTTTCTTGCTGTTTTTGCTGATTTTTACTGATTTTTGTTGATTTTTGCTGGTTTTTGAAGAGTTTTGCTGCTTTTTGCTGTTTTTAGCTTATTTGAGCTGTTTTTAGGTAGTTTTTTTGCTGTATTTGAAGTTTTTGCTGATTTTTGCTGATTTTAGTTGATTTTTGCTTTTTTTAGCTAATTTTTTTTCCCTGTTTTTGCTGATTGTTACTGTTTTTAGCTGATTTTTGCTGATTTTAGATGATTTTTACTGTTTTAGCTGATTTTTGTTGATTTTTGTTTTTTTTTTTCCGATAAATATCGATAACGAACATTGGGTTGCTGCTTCATGGAATCTGGATGACTATACTATGACCGTTTATGACAGTCTTCAGAGTGATGCGAATCGCAAAAAGATTTCAACCTTATTGAAGGAATGGAAACCATTCATAATAGAAGACTTGAAAAATATGGGTTGGTTTGAAAAAACAAAACGTGATCCGATGTGCTTTCAGATGTTGCTAAACTATGTGAAAAACGCACCTCAGCAGACGTTTAAGTATGGTACACAAGATTGTGGTGTCATGACATGTATGTTTATTAAGATGCTTACAGAAGGGAAAACTATCGATATTGAACAATTTGGTGATGATGTGGGATCGCAATGTCAAGATTTTAGAGCTGATATGACATTAATGTTTTATGCAACTAGGTGTGAAAAACCTGTGTAGACCCATTTCTTGATGTTAAGACCATTTTGATTTTTTTTTTTTTTTTTTTTTTTTTTTTTTAATTTATGTTTTAGTACTTTTGTGGAAGTTATTTAGTAGAAGTATTTTACTATAAATGAAATTTCTTCTATTTTGTGATGAAGTTATGACTATATCGAGTCAAATGATATTGGACAACAACAACTATGAACTGAATAAGATTAAATGGACAATTAAAAACTAAAACTTTTATTCATAAATTAAAAACGTTACATAGATAATGAAAAACGTATACGTACGAAATAAAAACGTAAACATTCATAAATTAAAGATTGTATCCTTGTGGAAAACCTTAACAATGTTTTTCAATGCAATGTTAAGATAATGGCCACCAAAATTAGGGGAAAACACTTAAACATTACGAAGTATCAAAACAGCTCCTACAGTAATAGCCTTTTGATAACCCTCCTCTTTAAGGACTTTGTAATGAATTGTACCAGAAATTATACCCGAAGGATCTTTGAGTGTTACTGTTAGGTCACCCAACGCATTCGGCGTACAAGACTTTATTACTGCTACAACCTTTTCAAGTTTCCCATTCTTCAAAAAGGTTTTCATATCGCCAAAACAACCAATTGCGATACTCCCTTCAACAACTAGATATTGAACCGCGCTAAGCCATGGGCAACGCGTAAAATGATCATCCTCACTCGCATCCTCAATTATTTTCCTAACGTATTCCTGTGTCGGCATTTCACAGTCATGACCACCTTCCCTAATCTATGCTATTTTACGGAGCTTCGCAGCTTGTAGAATACCAGCAGGACCATGTATTATCCTAACCGCATTTTCATCACTAAATGGATGAACGGGAGACGAAGGATGGTTCATATTTGGTTGTGATGAAGAACTGCCAACGTTATGTTGAGGAGCTGTGAATGGTTTGTTATGGTATGGTTGAGAATATCTTGTGTTTCGATGAGACATTTTGTTGTGTTTAAAAATGTTGAAGTTAAGGGTTGTTGTCCTTTTTGTCAGTTGTAATATCGCAAAAATCTTATCTCGCAAAAAATGCAATATCGCAAATATCTTATCCCTGAATAAAGTTGTCCTTTTTTTCAGTTGTAATCTCGCAAAAATCTTGTCTCGCAAAAAATGCAATATCGCAAATACTTTATCCCTGAATAAAGTTGTCCTTTTTGTCAGTTGTAATCTCGCAAAAAAATGCAATATAGCAAATATAGGGATATATATATATATATATATATATATATATATATATATATATATATATATATAAGAGTATGCCACATATTTTATAAACATTCATTATGGATTTACCCAAGTTTTACTGTATTCGAGAGTCTGGTACACCATTATATGACCAAGGACTTTTGGGGAAGCATTACGATGATGTGGGTGAATTTGAGTTCTAGTGCATGTATGATGGTCGTGAAATGTTGTTACATAAAACTTTTTATAGTCTGTGGGTATATAGGCTCGAAAAACCCATTCACATGTGTCATCGATACATTTTGCATATACCCTTTGGGGGTATGATCTTGGGTATCTAATTTGAAATCCTTCTTCAAGAGCTTTTCTACCCAAAACAACTTTTATATGTTCTTTATTATCAAAAGTATCATGCAAACAAACAAGACTAGATGTTCCAGAATACATACCTTTTTTCGAGTTGATATCTGGGACTGGTGTTTTGAGTAGGGGAGGCATATTCCAAAATTTACCCTTCTTACATTTCTTGTTCTCATCATCAAAACTCTCCTCATTGGATTCACTAACCTCCTCATCAAATTTTCTACTCTCGTCATCAGATTCACTACGCTCATCATCAGATTCACTACTCTCATCTTCGCCAGACAATCTTTTCACTTTCCCAAACACACCACCCATTACCTTTTCTCCGAAAGGCCGTAATTTATCATCATCTAGCAAATCCCTTTCGTTGGTCTTTTTGTTTTTTTGGTGAACCAACAACTTGTTTTTTTTACGATTAGCTGAATCACTTTGAGGATCCTGCGTAGGATACACAGGAATTCCAGGCACATGCATATGTTGAAAACTATGAAAATTTTGATAAAAACTACTACCAGGCATTTGTGTTTGGTGAATTTGTGTGGCATGATATTCGGTTTGATATACATTTACAAACGAGTTAGCATGAATAAAATCGCTTTGTTGATTGCTTCCCGTAGTTGATAATTGCCTACCATTTACACTAGACTCAGCAATACACAACGTAACAATTCTACTACTTTTAACAACAAATTCCATAAATTCATTGACTTCCAAATCATCACATACCTCTACAATATCATTATCCGAATTGTAAGTTACCATAAAACCACTACTAGCATCGATTTCTAGACAACAATGGTAAAATTAGTGTACGTTTTACACAATTTAACGACATATACTCCAACACACCATCCACTCTTTCCCATATACCTCCTTTACATACACGTATTTTGACGGTTTCTTTGACGGAATTCATGGAAAAATTGAGTTTTTTCGTGAGAATTTGAGTTTTTTTAGTGAAGGGAGCTAAAATAACAATAAAACACGTTTTATCAGCAAAATCTCGCAAACAGACAAAAATCTCGCAAGTTTTATCCATAAGTTTGCGATTTTTTTTAGATATTTCGAAAAATTTGCGAAAATTTTAAGAAATATCGCAAATTTTTGATATTTCTTAAAAATATCGAAAATTTTCGATATTTTTAAGAAATTTCGCAAGTCTTGCGATTTTTCTTAAAAATATCAAAAATTTTCGATATTTTTTCCAATTTCGCAAAAACTCGCAAGTCTTGCGATTTTTCTAAAAAATGTTGCGGATTTTTTTGGGTATTTTGGGTTTTTGAATATAAAATGGGGTATTTTATGAAGTACGTTTGAAAAATTGGGCATTTTTGTAATTATCCATAAATTTTTATCGTTATTAAAAGTTGGAATTTAAATTTTTTTTCGACCAATTCATTTTCTTGAAATTCTATTATTTGCTTCATTTCATATAATCTAAAATTCTCTGTAAGAAACGTTTTTAGACTTTCTTTGTTACACACCCTTTACGAGAGAAAACACCTCATTTTACAACAAAAAAGTATTGTTTTTATAAAAAATAATTAATTAAAAAATAAAAAGTATATTCCAAGCGAGAGATAGTCAATCAAATACAAACACAAATCTCACCCACAAGATCTATTCCAATCCAACGGCTCCCCTTCCCGATCCGCACACTTCATTCCCATTGGCTCTCACCACCTCCCTTACACCCCTATAAATACAAACACAAACACAACCGCATTTTCATTCCAACATAGCCTACCCACTTATCTTTCTACTCAGTTAAATTCACATCATTAATCAATGGCGGGAAGAGGAAAGACATTGGGATCAGGAGGAGCAGCAAAGAAGGCAACTTCAAGAAGTAGCAAAGCTGGGTTACAGTTTCCAGTGGGTCGTATTGCGAGGTTTTTGAAAGCTGGCAAGTATGCTGAGCGTGTTGGTGCTGGTGCTCCGGTGTACCTTGCTGCCGTGCTTGAGTATCTCGCCGCTGAAGTAAGTTTTATTAACTGGTTTGTTTTGATATTGAGAAATTAGGGTTAGGGTTTTTAAGCTGGGAAATTTGGGGGTTTTTTGTTTTGGGTTGAATTGAAGGAATTGGTTAAAGGGTTATTGTTGTTTTGATGTTAACTTGCTATTTGTGAAGTAAATTTTGTGTTTTGAGCTGAAATTATTAGGGTTAGGGTTTTATTGGTTTTGTAGAATTTGGGGTTTTTGGGTTTTTGGTTAAAATTGAAGAATTTGGTTCAAGGGTTATTGTTGTTTTGATGTGAATTAGTTATTTGTGAACTCAATTTTGTGATTTGAGCTGAAATTGTGAGGGTTAGGTTTTTGATTTTGGTCGAATTTAGGGCTTTTGGCTTTTTGGTTAAAATTTAAAAATTTGGTTCAAGGGTTTTGTTTTTTGGTTGTTTATTAACTGGTTATGAAGTCAATCTTCTGATTTGAGCTGGATTTTGTAGGGTTAGGGTTTTTAATGTTGGTAAATTTTATGGGTTTTTGGTTTTTAGTTATCTAACTGTGAATCAATGATCTGCAGGTGCTTGAGTTAGCTGGAAACGCAGCAAGAGACAACAAGAAGACCAGAATTGTGCCAAGACACATCCAATTAGCTGTCAGGAACGATGAAGAACTCAGCAAGCTTCTTGGTGATGTGACCATTGCTAACGGTGGAGTTATGCCCAACATCCACAACCTTTTGCTACCGAAGAAGGCTGCTGGTTCAAAGCCATCTGTTGATGATGATTAGAGCTTGTTTGTGTTGATTGTTGGATGTTAGGTTTTTGAGTTGGTTCTGAATCTGTGTTAGTAGAATGTGTTACTGATAGGGGTTTGATTAGATTATATGTTTATATGTGTTCAATTTAGCGAAACAGTTGAATCGTGTTATGAAATGCAATGGTTTTAATTCAATTAAATGTTAGCTGATATGTTTACCTTCATTATTTTGTTAAAGTATGCTTAATGGTTAATCTCAATGTTTGAACATGGTATAGATGTTAAAAAATGCAGACATCATCAGTTCATAACCAGCTAAAAGAAAGCAAACACAACACAAAGATGAGATGTAACTGATGAAATTGGTACGCGTATTACAAAATGTTCAGGTGACCACACCATTACTAGGAAGAGTTTTGGCGAAACCAAAGAACTCTGAAGATTTTATAGGGTTCAACCATGTTCAGAACTTATACATAGTGCAGCAATTATCTTCCTTTTACATTAAAACAGTACAACATTGAGTGCTTTATGCTACATTATTTGTGAGTGGCTTCAGACCTCATCGAAAAATCAAGATTCAAGAATAAGAACCACAAATGCGGTCATGCGAGATTGTTTTCGTCTCTGGATGGTGCAAGGTATGTTTCGAATTCAGTCCATTAGTTAAAAAAATGTTGGGTTGACGTGCTTTAACTATTATAGGCTTATAGCTCATAAGAACTCGAACCATCCTTAGTGCAGGTATATTCGAAGGTCAATGTTTGAAATGTTTGTTCTCCATAGACAAGTCTTCTCCTGCTGTACAATCATTTATGGTGGAATCGATTAAAGAATTTAAGCATGTAAAATAACAATTATTTTTGTTGTACACTAATAGACATCTTTTAATTTGCATGAGTTCACAGATTTAAAACACTGAAGATTTTTATCAAAACAATCTATCTGTACTTGAGATGTCTTTGTCCAAAATCATTTGTTCTTGCAAATTGTGGTGTTTTTTTAGTTTTTCCGAGGTGACAGTTTTGACTTAACTACAGATGAGTTAATTTGTGATTATCTTGAAAGGGTTGGGTCAAAGGTTAGCTTAAAAGGAACGAATCACAACTGAAACTATTTAGCTTAAAAGTTAAGGAGTCAGCTAGTGTAAAAGAGGTGTTTGAAATTTGGAAGATTAAGAAGACTCTGACTGAGTATTGGAAATTGGTTAAAGCAGATGGCTAGTACCATAAAGATGAACACATTAGCTATTTGTTATGCTATTCTCTGCTTGATGTGAGGATGTGGCTTCATCTTGCATTGATAATTAATACAATAGTTCAGTGCAGTAGTCTTTATAATGTAATTTCCTGCTTTGGGTGATTAAGTTCTGCGCTAATGTCAGTGATTAACATAGTGCAGATGTCCTTATGTTGGCTTTGAGTCTGGACCAGAAATGCTGAGTATGGATTGTAGGCCTTGTGAAGGCTACATGGTGGAGTGCCAAACTTGATGCCTGATTTACTATCTCTGGTTTTCTTAATTGTGAGGATGTGGCTGCAATTTTTAAAATCTGAGTAGTAGATTGGGAAATGTAGTCACAGCGGGAAGTCTCCTCGAGTGTCTCTTGCATATGTAGTGATGCCAGCTTGCTGGAAATGTAATTCTGTGCAAAAAGGCTCAATGGAACTGGAGTTTTTTCTCATCCCCTTGATGATGCCTTGCGTAAGAGCCTCTGTGGTTAAGGTGTGGGAGGGTTTAATCACAGGTAGGGTGTTTGCATTAAGGAAATGTAGTCAAGGGATGAATTTTTTCCATGGTTGCCTAGTGCTAGTGTGTTTTCCTAGACTAGAAGAATGGGTGTTCTGCTACTGTTTTATTGATAGTTGTAGTTATGCAATCAAATGTATCTTGTATTAGCTCCTTGTTATTATGGGGTCTGTCCATCATGAACAGGATTGCTAAGTGTATTATCATTGTTATTTGATGATTAATATAATGCACCCATTTTCACAAAAAAAAAAGGAACGAATCAAACATCTTAAAAGTCAATACCGCTTTGGCAATCTGATTTATATAAACCAAAAAGCTGGAAAACAAGTGTTCGACCCGACTGGTGCATATCGCATTTCTAGATTTTTTCTAGAAGGATGCAAGTCATGTCATCTAGCATAGGCGTCAAGAGAATACCTGGTGTATGTGGCGGAAAAATCTGCAATCTATCCTCATCTCCAGTAGAACTACAACTATGTCTCCATCTTTATCATGGACCAGCTGAACCTAATCAAGAAAATGGGCCCGGAGCCACGTGTTGCATAGGACCATCAGGTTGATTTGGGTCATTACTTTTCGGTGTCTCGAGTGACAGGTCATCTTTCTTTTTCGGTGGTTTTATAGGAGCAGCTTGAATCTCCTTACACACTCTTTCCAAAATAACCAAAAAATCCCTTACAACCGTAAACAATCTCAACCCTTCATCTTTTTTCGAATTTCCATGAAAATAATCCGCTGTATCTTTCATAAGCGCCATTATTCTTTTTTCCTCCTCAAGCATCCACGCAATATCTTTCTCAGCATTCTCAACAAAGCCCGACAATATAAGCCAGAACTCATCACCTTCTTCTTCTTCTCCCGATTGTTCTTCCAAATTCTTCATATCCGTGTTTAAAGATTCACGGGCCTTCACAAGTCCATGGCCCAGTTTTGAAACCGAGCTGGTTAACACATCAGTATCGATAATTGCAGCTTTAGTAACATTCTCGAGCTCGATACTTAAACCTGATACTACTTCAAGACCGAGTTTACAATAATGTTCATCGCAATCTTCTGGAAGTGAGTCAAGAAGAAGATACTCGGTCTTAATGTTGGAATCAGATTTACCATCTTTTGCAGCCCGAACAGCTCTTAAACCTTCACCCCGCATGATTTCTTGAACTACAAAGTGTAAGAGAGTTGTTTTTCCATCGATTCCTTTGACATCTGAGAGTTTTAAGAGCGTATCGAGTTTGAAAGCGGTTGCACTGCCACGGAAAGTTCCGACATTCATACGGTTCCCAGTTTTTAGAACAGCTTCCAAGAGTTTGTGGAATAACCGGCTTTTCTTAAGTTCTATACAAGCGGCCTATGGAGTTGTGTGAAAACATAATTTAATAAGCCAGTAATTAAAAAGAACATAATTTACACCAAACCATGGGGCTTCAATATTAAGATGCACAGATTCAAAGTTTAACCTCTAAAGTTTCAAAGGATTCTTTGATATTTGCTTCCTCATCTTGAAGAGTACTCATGAAAAGCAGAGATTCTAGCCTTTTAAATGCATAAGGGATTTCAACCAAAACTTTTAAAAATCGTTCTGCAGCTCCTAGCCGACTTAGATCCCCACCATATAGCCTCAGCTTCAGTTCTTCTTCACTAGTCGGTGCCATTTTTAGTAATGTTTGAACGATTTCTATTGGAAGCTCGTTTCCTGATTCAAGTTTTAAAGATTAGCAACACCTTCAAAAAGCATTGAATCTCATCAAGTTACATAAAGATTATAGCTTTATCCAGCAACACTAAAACGGCTATTTGCATAAAATACCAGCTTACTTTTTCATCCGTCTCGTTTCAGTCATAGTATTTTCTTTTAAGTACATTTGAGCCACTAAAAGATGGTTTCGTGCCGCATTCGGGTCATATAGTAACCCATAATCATATCACCTTTTTTTTGTTATGTAATGACCCAAACAGAATAGAAAGCCATCTTAAATGACTCGCATGTAAGAAAAACGTACAATGACTAAAACATGAAAAATTTGAGAGATGATGTTGAAAAAAGAGAGCTAATAACCTTCAATAAGTGCCGTAGATACTTCTTCGGTTGTCACGTTCAATGCTTTAAGAAGAATCGACAAATTCTGTGCTTTTTTAGGATCAATAATTTGAATGAAATGCGATGTGTTTTCTTTAGCAGGACCATTCTTAGTGTCCTGATCTTTGTTTCTACCAGGCGGGCCTTGATATCCAAATAATCTTTCAATCATTTCTTCATTGAACCTATTGATTACTTGACTCGTTATGTTCTGTAATTTACTCATAAAATTATAAATAAGTACGGATGGATCAAATGAGAATACAAAAAATAGTTTAAGAACAAAAGAACACTTCCAGGCCCTTAGATAACGAAACGATAAATGGTTCGGATTGAATCTATTCACATTATTTTACATATGAATAAAGTACTTTTTGTAAGTGTTCTTTTGTTCTCAAGTTCTTTAGTGTTCTCAAAAGAACTCACAACTTACTGAAAGGACCCTGATTTAATCTTATCCCAAACCATTTGTTGATCAGGTTTAGCCATAACCTTGTCCCAAAAGAATGGTTTTAACTTAGCTTTAGAAACATCTGCTTGATCACCACGACGATGAACTTTGCTTGCACCTAATCGTCGAGGAGGTGGTGGTGGCCCACCCCCGTTTCCTCCAAGTTTAGGCGGTGGAGGTGGTACTCCTCCGGTAGGCGGTGGTGGAGGCGGTGCACCTCTGGCAGACGGTGGTGGATGCGGTGCACCTCCTGCAGACGGTGGTGGAGGTGGTGTTCCTCCTGTAGGTGCTGGTTGTGCTCCTCCTGTATGTAGTGATGGTGGCTCGGGAGCCGACTGAGGATCTTTGGAGGGTGGTTGAGGAGTGTTGATGGCTGGTGATAAAACAGGAGATGAGACATTAACATGTGGTTTCCGAGAAGATGATTCTACCTCTATAGGAGACGGTTTTGGAGATAACTCTGTCGATACAACAGGAGACTCTGTATTTCCTGTAGGACGCTGAGAAAAATCCATCATTCTGGTTGGCCGTAAAGATGATTCTGCCCTTACAGCTCTAGGTTTCAAAGTGTGCCGCATCGACTCTTTTACCCTTCCACCTGGAGGCTGCATAGAAGGATCCAAAGCCTTCATTTCCAAACCTGAATCAACTGAGACTTGTGTTGATTCATTTTCAGAATTCCCGTTTTTACCCTTTGTGTTCGATGTTTTCTTTGAATTTCCAAAATTAAAACTAAGAAGAGGCTTTTCATCATTTTGATCACCCGAAACAACACATTTCCTAATATAACAATAAAACAGAAGGCCGGCAAGACACAGTGTCACGACTGCAGTACCAATTACAACAACAACCACCATTCCATTACTAACACTTCCTTCAGCCAACTTGCGCCTTGTAGGACCATCATTAGGCTTGTGTAAAAATGAGACTAAATACTCTACATACCACTTTCTAGCTGGTTTATTTTTTCTGACATCGGATAAAACGATACGTTTAACTCTTAAACAATCCAGGATAATTTTTTTGACATGGGGGTCTTGGACGTGTATAGCTTTTAATATTCTTTGTTTTCCTATAAGGGTTTTATCGTCATCGCAGTACTGTAAATCTTGAAAATCTTGTATTGAATAAACTAACTCTGCTCCACAGTTCGCCCATAGTATTTCTGCCTGCATCAATGTAACTAAATCAAATCTCATGTCCATCAAAACGTAAGCACCAATTTGGTACAACAATACATGATAGATGAAGAATTTACAGTTTTTGCACCGCTAAAATAAGAGAAGTATATCATTTGACACGGAAGTAAGCTAAAAAAACTTTTTTACTGAATCTAACCACTGTATACTACTGTATAAGAGAAGTACTCAGTATATCATTTGACAAGGAGTAATAAAGTAATAAGCCTCCAAACAAGACCATGCAACAAACACATGGTTCATAGCACAATGAAGCAAGTCGCAAAGAGGTCTACAGTACATAATATAAGACAATGCTTACATTTTCATATGTTAACATAACAGAGTAATCGGACAGACAACTATTTGATAATCAAGCAAACAAATTCCAAACTGTTTATATGTTGTATCAAATATCAAAACAAAATAAGCAGAATAAACAAGTAGTCCCAAATAGCATCAAAAGTATTGTATCAAAATGCGATAAACGGATATTCAATCATAATAAGCTTACATAATGCACATGTGTAAAGAAGTCTCAAAGCAACCACCACCAAACAGCCTAATGGTAAGTCACATGATCTCCTCACAAGAGGTCTAGGGTTCAAACCTCACTAAATTCACAGGGTTTTAACCCACCGTCACACAGACTCAAACCGGGTAAAATAATCATTGTCACACACAGACTCAAACAGGGTAAAATAGTCACAAGACTTTGGCACTATACATGTAAACAATTATTCTCGAAGCAACAATTAAAAACATTTGAAAAACATAATGAAGCTCAAAGTAAGAGCAACCAGTACCATATTATCATCATCCATCATTTCGTCCCAATCAACACGATCATCGCGTTTCCTATCCCTATCTGAAACCACCACCAAAGGGTAAACTAAAAACATTATGACAACAACCATCACCCCTTTGGCGCCCATTAAACACCATGCATTATAACATAACGCATTGATCATCGCCAAAAAACAAAAATAAACCTTAAATATGTGTAAAGACCAGATTGATCACGCCCCCAATGTTAAAAGGTAGACAGGGGACGTGTCGTCAGGCGGAGTTTATTAAGGGGAAATCATAGGTTATCAAGGTGCATGGTTGGTATATGAACACGGCGGTTGTTGAAGCATTAATTAATGGCAGGAATTTGATCGGGTTTCTAGTTTTGATTAACGTTTATATATGTTGTTATGATGTACGTCAACTTTTGGAGCCAAATTCTTCTTTTGTTTAGACGTTTTTTTTTTTTTTTTTTTTTTTTTTTTTTAATTTATTTATTTATTTTTTATTCATAACTATTTTTTGGCTTATTTCGTTTTTTTTTTTCTTCTTGGCAACTGCCAAGACTTATAAAGGTGCTTGATAGTGCGCCCGATCTGCAGAAACTGCGATTCTGGTTGCATTTTTACGAAATTAAATTACAAATACATGGCCGTTAACGGCATAAGCTAACATTAAAGTTTGAGAGTTATAAGAAAAACAGTGAGCCAATTGAAATTTTAGAACCTGACATCTTGTTACGACGGGTCACTAGGCTATGGCGGTGATCTAATATGTTTTTTTTTGAAATTTATCTAGGAAACCAATGGTTCTGGCGGCACTACTTAATGGTTTAGGAGTTATGTTCAAAACAATGGGTTGCGTTTGTATTTTCAGATAATGGACAAACGACAACAACGACTAAGATTTGACAAGGTGGCTGACCATGTCCATGGATTAGATGTAAAGCTCTAATACTATATTGATTGATGCAATTCCTCATATATATATGAACAACATATAAATAATGATTACACACAAAACAAAATAAAACACTAAAGTGAGCCACTAACTTAATACGTGAGCGAAATCGACCGGTAAGCCAAAACGAACAGGTCTAACAAGAACCGAACATCCCTTAGTCGGTTTGGTTTTATATATTTACAATTTTTGGTTTTTGTTTGACTCGGTTGGTTTGGTTTAGGTCAAAATTGAGAAAGCACACCTAAATCCTTTAAACCGAACCGACCGACACAAAACTAAAACCGGCCAAGTTACTTTGGTTCGGCTCTCGATTATATCTTCCACAAAGTTAGTTTTCGATTCGGTTTGAGTCGGTTTTTAGTAGATGCTCAATCTTATTAATACACCTAAACATACATGCTTAATTACTTGGTAACAATACATATTGAGTTTAAACTTTAAAATATGGTCCAATCAAGTCATGTTTAAGAATTATAATTAACACTAGTAGGGTACTCGCGCGTTGCGACAACGGATACCCTAAAATAAATATTAACAACACTAAATATCTAGTAGCGTGTACATTGTGGTTAAATAGTTGTATTTTTGATGAATGGGTGTTTTTTTGTGTGCAAAGGGTGAATGATATATATTAATGGAAACTTTGTACAGTTTTAAAACAACACCGACTGGTTGGACATGCCCAAGACCAGGATACTCAAATCAACAATTCTATAGCCTATCCGATATCTGACAAGCTTATGCTACTTATCTTTAACAAAACAGAGTCAAAACAGAGGACTCATTCTCAGCTACAAATCTCAATTGTTCCATTCATCTGTTACATTTTCATTCATAATGCATCACATATCACTTCTGAAAATCACCCATTGTTGCACCAAGACCATAACTTCAGTATTACATTTTCATAATCACCTCCCACGCTTGACCATTCAACCATCATCCACAATGTATCAAATGGGAAGGTGAAAAGGCTTCATAATGCAGGTTATAGCCACCTTTACCATTCTAGTCAAGGGGTCTACCAAGATTCCTACATTTCCATCTTTACAAAAGACTTCAGAATCTTGGGAACACTCACCTCGAGGGAGAATCACCCAACCTCATGCGGCAGTGTATAAATAGGACTAGATAGGTTCATCTTTCACTCCTCACTATTCTTATCTTCATACACTGCCCTCCAAACTCACTTTACCCTTCACAAATGGAAACCTACTTTATGGTTCTCAATAGACTATTTCAGATAAGACCCCAAACATGAATTACCTAACAAAGGCCCGTTAAGAGGCTGTTTAGAAGCTTATAGGAAAGACAAGATTAATGAGAAGGGTTAATGGTCTAGAAAATATACAAACTTTCCACTTTTTACTATTGTGACAATAAACTTTTTTTTTCCTATTGTAACAAAATAACTTCTTAATGACTACTATTGTAACCAAATGGCACAGTTAATTACCACTTAAGTTGGCAGTTAATTACCACAGTTAATTACCATTTGGTTACAATAGTAGTCATTAAGAAGTTATTTTGTTACAATAGGAAAAAAAAAAGTTTATTGTCACAATAGTAAAAAGTGGAAAGTTTGTATATTTTCCAGACCATTAACCCTAATGAGAACTGATCGGCTCCCAAACGGTCAGGTTTTATCACACAAGCTAACCACTTGTGAATGGTCAACCGTAATAAAAGCCAGACAGCTTGAGAACGCAATGCAATTAAGATCTGGAGAGTTTAGTGTATCCCCGGGTCGTTATGTCCCAACGAGGTGTGAACACTGTAGTACAACGAATATGTGATCGGGTGATATTGAATGGAAAAAGGGTTTTGAGTGATTTATACTAAGGAATAAAAGAAAATAGCTTAAACAAGCTATAAGAACAAGTACGTGAAAGCAAAATACTTAGAAACGATTAAAACATACAAAATTAAAACGTGAGATTAAAGAAATAAAAGGCCTACAAATGTGAAAATTATATGTTTACAATCCTAAATACATAAGAAAATTATTGGAAAAAGAAAATTATTTTTATGACTATTTATTTAATTATTATTAATTAAAAACTATTTTTAACTATTTAATAATATCCTAAAATATAAGAAAATATGAAATAAAGCTAGAAAAGTAAAATTATGACTTAGAAAAATCTAAAATATTATAAAACTTATTTTAAAACTGAAAATATATTTTTTTAGACTTTTTAAATAATTATTATTAATTAAAAACTAATTTAAACTAATTAAAATTAAGAAAAATAACAAATGAACAGTAAAAATTATGAAACTTTACAGGAAAATCTAAAATATTATTCTAATCCTGGGAAAAATATAAAAAGTTAGATAAGCCTACTAATAAGCTGAATTGGGCAAATAAGCAGTTTGAATAAGCTAATAAATAAGCTATAAGCTAATAAATAAGCTATAAGCTATCCAAAATCTACCATAAGCTACTACAGCCTAAATCTAACCTAAAATGAGCTAATGCAACTGATTAGAACCTAAAAAGCACAAGCTACAGAAGAAAAGCTTGAGACCAGTTTTCAAGTCTCAACACGCCAAACGGCCCTAACTAGCTATTTTTATTTTTGGTTTTTCTTGATTTTTCTTTTACAAAACTATTTTACTACTGAAAATAAGCAACTTTTGTGAAGACACATTTTGGGGAACTCAAAGATAAGCCGAATGCAAGGCAATAAGCTCAACAGGGAGCTTTTTGGCTTAAAAGTGAGGTTATAAGCTCACAACAGCTAACAAGCTGGAACCAAAAGTTGAATAAGCTATAAATCAGTTATGGGAACTTAGAATAAGCAACAACAACAAGAAAAACACACTGAATAAGCAAAAATAAGAAATAAGCAAAAAGGAAAGTTTGTGAAAAAGGGCTTAAAAGAAGCTAGTAAATAAGCAGTTAATAAGCTAATTAAAAGTGAACTAATATTTTTCTAATTTAGTTGAGCAGCTAAACTTTAATATCCCAAAAGCTTATATCCTAAATCCTAATGGTCAGGTCACAAAGAAATTCACAAGTTTATTCAAAAATGACTTAAGCCGAAATTTGACTTTTTATATAAACATGAAAAGTTGACTTATATGAACTTTGATCCTTTCTAATCTACTGAATAGGCTATAATAAGCTTATATGAAACTAAATTAAGCAAGATAAACAACTTATACACTAATATGATGAGTTTGAACCTATAAATCCTAACATACAACAAATTATTGAAAATTAAAAGCTATTTTGACTATTTCACTAATAAGGACTATATTTTATGACTTAAAAGGTCTAATAAGACTTAGTATAACAGATAACAACCACAAACAACAACAATAACTTAGTGCAACTCGAATAAAAAGCTTGATCCAAACACCCCTTAAAATGACTCAAAATGAAGTTTTCAAAGCATAAGACTGCATAAACATATTTCATCAAATCCAGAGATCATATTGTGTCAAAATAGACCCTTTTAAGCATAAACAAGTAGTCACTCAAGTCTAAACTTAGGATTATCAAAAAACTAGCATATATAGTCAAAATACCATTTCAAACCACAATCAAATCCAAAACATAAATACCTAATATTAAGACATATTATGACTAACAAACAACAAAGAAACATAAAAACATCAAAATCAAAGCAAATAAACAACAAAACAGTAATATGCAATATTTAAGAAAATGGCTTACAAGTTGCAATACAAGCTGAGACAAAGAACCAGGACCCAAGAACAATTCCTATAGCCTCCCTTGAGGCACTAGTACCATATAAATCCAGAATCTAGCCAAAAACCAGTTTGACTTTCGAATTTTTGACAACAGTTGACTTTTGTTGACTTTTTCGAATTCTTTGCATAAAGGACAGAAAACTCTTCTAAAACACTTGCAATAGCTTTAATGAGTTAAAAGGAGCTTATTAGAACGATTAAAATAGCTTATAACATGAAAAAGGATCAAGAACAGTTTTGGCGGGAAAATAAATTAAGGCTGTAAACATGGAATTGATTAATGAAAACACTTCAATTATAACTAAATTCACTTGTTCAATACAGAAATTACAAAACCCAGCAAACTTTTATGTGAAACTTAAAGCAGAAATTAAATTTACACTACGAAAATGGTCTAAAACTGTGACACTTTCTTTCTTCTGTCTTCTTTCTCTTTTATAGCTCTCACAAAGTCTTCTCTCATCATTCTTGGCCCTTGATTTAGTCAAAACGATCCCAACCCTTGATTTTGCTTTTTGGCTCCAAAAGTCTTGAGCAGGTTTTTAGCAATTAAGGAATTTTGGGTGTTTATGGAGGTGGAGGGGACAAACTGTGAAATAGGCATGGAGCTAGAGGTGAGGTGGAAGCCAAGTGGTGGTGGTTTTGAGCAGTGGTAAGTTTCAGTGTGTGAGGGAGAGGGAAAACAGGAAGTTTGGTTTGACTGGTATTGACCAGATATTTATTTAAGGACCAGATATTATTTAGTGGAATTATCTGCTGAAACGTATGCCTTCAGCAGAAACCATCAGCGCATTATAACTTCAGCAGAAACCATTGATTTCAGCAGAATCAATTTTTTTTTTTTTTTTTTTTTTTTTTTTTTTTTTTTTTTTTTTAAACTTGAGGAACTAAAACTGCCAACTATGCAAACTTGATACGTTTTTCACCTGCTTTTGGTATTTTTGTATTTGAAACACATAAAATACTCATTTGCGATATTTTTATCATTTTGATGCTTTGACGGGTGTTTTTGGATGTTTTTGGCAGTCTAAAAGGTACAAAAATGATGAGTATTTGCATACTCATCAAGAACCAAGATACAAGGCTATCATTTGTAATAAGTTTAATATCATTATCAAATTCCAAAGCTAGAATTGAAGATATAAGGTAAAACCATTTCATTTTGCAGAAAATCTTGAACCTCAACTCTGCCAAATACTATAAAGGATAGAGTAAATTGCAAAAATCGTCCCTAAACTTTGGCCAAATTGCACGTTTCGTCCAAAACTTTGGAAAGTGCAAATATCGTCCCTGTGGGGAAACTTTGGGGCAGAAATCGTCCCTGGCCTAGATCAAATGACTAAAATACCCTTGTCTCTATATTACCTTTCTGTTTCTTGCGCAAATGGTCCCTGTACTTCGCTGGGTTCTGCAAATTTAGTCCTTTTTTTTTTTTTTTTTTTTAAAATTTAACTTTTTAACGTTTTTGTCAGTTTTTTTCCGTTTTCGTACGTTTTTGTCCGTTTTTATTACGTTTTTGTCCGTTTTTCTTACGTTTTTGTCAGTTTTTTCCGTTTTTGTCCTTTTTTCTTACGTTTTTGTCCGTTTTGTCTGTTTTCCTCACGTTTTTGTCCGTTTTTCTTACGTTTTTGTCCGTTTTCCTTACGTTTTTGTCAGTTTTTTCCGTTTTCGTACGTTTTTTTCCGTTTTTCTTACGTTTTTGTCCGTTTTTGTCAGTTTTTTCCGTTTTCGTACGTTTTTCTTACGTTTTTGTCCGTTTTGTCTGTTTTCCTCACGTTTTTGTCCGTTTTTCTTACGTTTTTGTCCGTTTTCCTTACGTTTTTGTCAGTTTTTTCCGTTTTCGTACGTTTTTCTTACGTTTTTGTCCGTTTTGTCTGTTTTCCTCACGTTTTTGTCCGTTTTTCTTACGTTTTTGTCCGTTTTTCTTACGTTTTTGTCAGTTTTTTCCGTTTTTGTCCGTTTTTCTTACATTTTTGTCCGTTTTGTCCGTTTTTCTTACATTTTTGTCCGTTTTGTCTGTTTTCCTCATGTTTTTGTCCGTTTTTCTTACGTTTTTGTCCGTTTTTCTTACGTTTTCGTCAGTTTTTTCCGTTTTCGTACGTTTTTGTCCGTTTTTCTTACGTTTTTGTCCGTTTTTCTTACGAAAACGAAAAAAACTGAAAAAAAACGTGAGGAAAACAGACAAAACGGACAAAAACGTAAGAAAAACGGACAAAAACGTACAAAAACGGAAAAAACTGACAAAAATGTAAGAAAAACGGACAAAAACGTAAGAAAAACGGACAAAAACGTGAGGAAAACAGACAAAACGGACAAAAACGGACAAAAACGTAAGATAAACGGACAAAAACGTACAAAAACGGAAAAAACTGACAAAAACGTAAGAAAAACGGACAAAAACGTAAGAAAAACGGACAAAAACGTGAGGAAAACAGACAAAACGGACAAAAACGTGAGGAAAACAGACAAAACGGACAAAAACGTAAGAAAAACGGACAAAAACGTACAAAAACGGAAAAAACTGACAAAAACGTAAGAAAAACGAACAAAAACGTAAGAAAAACGGACAAAAACGTGAGGAAAACAGACAAAACGGACAAAAACGTGAGGAAAACAGACAAAACGGACAAAAACGTAAGAAAAACGGACAAAAACGTAAGAAAAACGGACAAAAACGTGAGGAAAACAGACAAAACGGACAAAAACGTAAGAAAAACGTACGAAAACGGAAAAAACTGACAAAAACGGACAAAAACGTAAGAAAAACGGAAAAAAACGTACGAAAACGGAAAAAACTGACAAAAACGTAAGGAAAACGGACAAAAACGTAAGAAAAACGGACAAAAACGTGAGGAAAACAGACAAAACGGACAAAAACGTAAGAAAAAATGACAAAAACGGAAAAAACTGACAAAAACGTAAGAAAAACGGACAAAAACGTAATAAAAACGGACAAAAACGTACGAAAACGGAAAAAACTGACAAAAACGTTAAAAAGTTAAATTTAAAAAAAAAAAAAAAAAAAAAAGGACTAAATTTGCAGAACCCAGCGAAGTACAGGGACCATTTGCGCAAGAAACAGAAAGGTAATATAGAGACAAGGGTATTTTAGTCATTTGATCTAGGCCAGGGACGATTTCTGCCCCAAAGTTTCCCCACAGGGACGATATTTGCACTTTCCAAAGTTTTGGACGAAACGTGCAATTTGGCCATAGTTTAGGGACGATTTTTGCAATTTACTCTAAAGGATATGGATCTCACAAAGCATTCCAAACCTTTAGCATTAGAAAATCAGTCAAGATCAAATGTTGATCACTGACATACCAACCGCAGAAAACTACTTTATGGGATCATTACTTACAACTAGATAAAGCCCAAGAGGTGTAATGCTACCCCAACTAGATACACAGAACACTCTTAGGCCTTATCCAAGGTAAAGTTGTGCCCCAAGGTATTAGCCATCTGCATAAAATCTCTTAACCCAAACACCTCTTTATGCAGTCTAAGAAAGCCAAGGACTGCAAATATGCCCACTGTGTTATCACCGCCTGCTTTCATCATCAATCTCTTCCAATAAAGCACAGTCTCCTTTCTTAACATTCATAACAACTCTCCATTTCTTACCAATTTCCAATACCTGAGCAGTGTTCTTGACTTGAAGACTAGACAATTTCAGTCTTACATAGTTAACCACAGTTGCGAGCATTTCTTTATTATCCCTTTCATCACTAGTAAACATCCCTTTGTTCCTTTGATTCCATATGTAATAGACATATGTTGCAAGTACAATTTTTCTCAATACACTCTTTATTAATCTATCAAACTTCAAACTTTCCATATGTCTCACAATATACTCCTGTTTATCAGGAACTGCTTCCTGGCCTGTCCTCTTCTTTAAATCCACCCATATCTTATTATGGTAGGAGCATTCAAAAAATAGGTGATTTAAAGAATCAGGGCAAATATTACAAAGAGAGCAAGCCATTTGTTTGTCAGCGTACCACTTACTAATTCTATCTTGTGTTGACAGTCTTCCATTAATTGCAATCCACATCATGAAGGAGTATTTGGGAGTACAGTTAGAAAACCAAATAAGATCACCCCATTCCACTTTAGTACCACTTACTCTCCAATCTTTCCATGCCCTATTAGTGGAGTAGTTAACACTTCTGCCATCATTAGAATACCACAAATACTAATCTTTAGACTCCTCATTCAAGCTAGGCATAGGAATTGTTTGAATAACTGGGAATTCGTTACTCCAACCATCAGGCCAACACCATTGTCCCTCATGAATCATGTCTTTAACTTTCATAGAGTTATCCAAACTTGCTTGTGCCACTGCATCTATAGAAATGAAATTACTCAAAAGTTCTGGACCCACCACTTGTCATGCCATAGGAAAATTCTAGCACCATTACCAACTTTACTCATCACATGTGTTCTCATTTTGTCTCTAAAGGCCATAAGTTGCTTCTATCCAACACTTGAGCTCTTGTCACATGCTATCTCCCAAACACTAGTACCTTTTAGTCTTACCACATTGATCCATTTAACCCATAAAGACTCCTTACTGCTTGCCACATTCCACAGATGCTTAGTCATGAGAGTTTCATTCCATAATCCAAGATCTTTAATACCAAGGCTACCTTCATTTTTTGGTTTACACACTTGTTTCTATGCTATTTTTGCCCTTTCTTTAGACGGTTCATCTTGTAAATAATTGTAACCAAGCGTTTAAATACTTGTATTAAATGAGTAGTGTTTTTTTAGTTTTATGTATGCTTTAAATATTTGTAAATAATGCTTATAAAATAATATTTGTTTAAAATTTTATTTTTAATAGTCTTAAAATAATTAATATGAGTGAGGGCGATACACGTATAGATTAACATAATATACATTCATGTAAAATGCTTTGTCTCTGTTGTGAGTAAACCAAACTTAATATAATAAATTTGAAACTAGACACGTGTTTTATAAATACATAAAATACTCCATGACTCATCAGTCATCAAACCCACAAACAAAGCAAGAAAAATTGCAGTTTCATTGATGCCGAGCACTTATTAGTTCCAAAATAAAGAGGAAATCTTCAATTGTATTGCATGTAAGTGATGGAACTTAAATCTATTTTGCAAAGCAAACACTTTTTAACTATACTAGTTATATCCTCAAAGATCAGTTTTGTTGCTATTCAATCAAGGTTTCTTTGGTAGTTTGTTACATGCATGATGATGGTCTAATTTTGTTTCAAAGGTTGCAATTTAGGATTTTGTTTATGTGTTTCAGCAATTTTGAGATTTTAGTTGGTGCATAATTTATCATTATTATGTGATGTTCTTTGTTATAGGAAAGACGATGAGTTCGAATTTTTGGTTGACAATGGAGAACCGGTGAGAAAAATAAATTATAAAAAGGTTTTGCTAACAAGTGACTACTGGGCACATATTAACGTGTTAATAAAATGACTTTTTTGGTTCATTTAAGGGAGCTTGTGTTTATTATCAGTTTAGTTTAAATAAGAAAGTTTGTGTTAATTAATTAGGAAAAAAATAACAATGTATTGCATGATTTGTGGGATTTTCCAGATTTTCCGCAAAACGTTTTTTTTAGTTTATTCTGTGAATAACTGTTAATTGATACTTTCACTGCATGGGAAAATTTGGGAGATTTACAGGTAAACCCTAAACTAAATTCTTGATCTTTAAAACATTTTCGTTACTTTTTTTTGGACTGCACAATCATTTTTAACCCAAACACAAAACCCCAATTTTTTTAATATCTGTAATTCTATATGGGTTTCGTTTTTAATGTTGTTTACTTTAAAGTGTTAAGATAATGACTAACCACTGCTAGTATTAGATGCATATTAATAACAAAATATTAGGTTAATGACTTAATTCTGCATTTTATATTTTTTAAATATTTTAGAGGGTGTTTGGGAATTGTAATTGATTTTGTTGTTGTCTTATTTGCTTAATTTGTGAGGAAATAAGCACATGATTATTTGAAAGTACTTACTATGCCATAAGCATAAGCTAACAGAGTAACTAGGAAAACAAAGAAAATGCGTTGGATATTGTTCTCTATTTTGTAGAAAAAAGAAGGGGAGGTTTTAAGTTAAGTATATATATATAAAAAAAAAAAAAAAAAAAAAAAAAAAAAAAAAAAAAAAAAAAAAAAAAACAGTTTTGTAGTTTCCCT
The DNA here is from genome assembly GCA_019973895.1 of Chrysanthemum seticuspe. Lineage (NCBI taxonomy): Eukaryota > Viridiplantae > Streptophyta > Magnoliopsida > Asterales > Asteraceae > Chrysanthemum > Chrysanthemum seticuspe. The sequence continues at coordinate 319,055,164 of BPTQ01000008.1, forward strand.
TGTCAAGTTAGGAAATGCAAATTTTTTATTTTGTTGAAAATTCGATGGAAAACAATTGTTTTGAACGCAATCTCCATTTTCCTTGTTTTGTACAAAACATTTTGTGGAAAACAATGGTGTTTTCTTCCAACTAAACGCACCTGTAATGTCTCGGTAATGCTCCTTCGATATCAATCAAAAATACAAATATTCCGAATTGTCATGACATGTACAGGGCATTTAACGGCATTTTTGTTTAACTTATTTTTGGGCTTATGAGCTTATCTCACCACGGCTTATGGGCTTATAAGCTGGGAAAATTGAGCTTATGAAATATAAAGCGAAGTGACATAAGTTCGTAAGCTCAAAATTAAGCTTAAACAACACCCCCTAAGTAACAATCCTTCCTCTCTGCCAGATATATTGACTTGGTCAAAATGGCGAGATAAATTGATGTTTTTCATTGTCGCAGGGTGATGTATTTTTTGTTATCTTAGCTTAGTTTCAAAAGCCATTGCTTGGCATGTATTTTTCGCTTCAAAAATGATATTTATGTTTGATGTTGTTGGTTTTGTTATCTTCATTATTGGGTTTTTCGACCATTGTCTGATTTACTGACATGTGATCAACAGAAACATGAGTTATGGTTCTTTATGTTATAAAACTAGGAAAACAATAAATGCTTCATATTCAGATCCGAGTAAGTATAGGTTGTGCAAAGGATGTAAGCGTTTAGCTTTTGCTTTCTAATTTGAATATTTTATTTCAATGTTGTTACACTTCCATTATGGATTCTAAGTTTGTTAGAGGCTGTGCACCATGTCACTTTGTTTGGAAGTTTAAGTGTAAACTTTTTTGGTCTCTCGTGTTTGATGGTTTAGTATGTGTATACGTAACTACTATGCCGAGTTAAACTTCATGGTGCCAATCTTACATGTGTTTTTGTGTTGCTAAACTTTTGCAGCATTCTCATGTCAGTGAGCAAATCCATTAAGATGGAAGTTCAAGGTTTGCCTACGGATACAATTAACAACCTTCCTTCAAGTATAATACAGAAAATTGTGACTCATATGTCGATGCGAGATGCATTCAGAACAAGTATATTATCTCAGAACTGGAGAGATTACTGTTTGAACATTCCCAAACTCAAGTTTGATAATGAAGTCTTTCAAGGAGCGGCTTTGAAAGACTTATCCATTAACCTTAAACTCTTACATGTTATCTATCCAATCCTCTTATTACACAAAGGCCCGATACTTAATTTTTCTCTTTGTCACTCTCAGTTAAGTAGTTGTCGTGAGATTGACCAAATAATACTTCACCTATCGAGGAATGCTACTGTGAAGAAATTTACTCTTTCCATTGGGGTAGGCGACGGTCATAAGTTATTGCCATCGTTCTTCACGTTGCAGCAATTAGTAAAATTAGAACTCCAAAATTGTGCATTTCAACCTCCTTCAGCATTCAAGGGATTTAGTAATCTTATCAGTTTATCCTTTGACAAAGTCAGCATAACATCAAAAGCTCTTCTACGTTTTATCTTAAATTGCCCACTGCTTGAGGATTTCACTCTGGTATGGTCCATTCTATTCTTTCATATTTAAACTCGAGAGCAGATAGAAGCTCCATTAATTGAAGGCATTTTAATTCGATGTGTTTTTAATTGCTGCAGATTGGAGATGAGAAACATTTTATGGGATGTTGGAATTCTGACTTTGCTGAGCTATTCGAGTGTTTACCTATAATCGAGTGTCTGCATATGAGTTCGTATCCTATTAAGGTGATTCATATTGATCCATGATTATATCTATAATAACAACTATGCTTGCTAAGTTCTTTTGTTGGTTTTTGGATAAAGTGTTTTGCTATAGGTGTTATACCAAAGAAGCTCACGACCTCGCTAGACCATCTCATATATCTTTGTTTATCTGGTGTGTCCTTTGGGAGAGAGATTGGTTTACAATCTGCGCTTCTTTTGGTTACAAGCTCACCAAAGATAGAGACAATTGTCATAGAGGTAAATAGTATACATACCAGAATGACAGCTAAATATGATTCACATTTTCTTTGTCATTAAGACCAATGTATTTTGTTTTTTAATAGATGGACCATAACCCAAAGGAAGCCGTGTCACAAACTGCCATGAACCTTCTTGATTTGCAAGAAGAGTACTCTCACTTTACCTTGGATCATCTCCGTGTTATACAAATTAAAGACTTCTCCAACATGAAGCCTGTAATGGATTTTGTGAAGCTTATCTTGGCCAAGTCACCAATGCTGAAGTTAATAGATATAATGATTGACAAACGGGTTGATATTAATGATGAAGTTAAGATGCTAAAGGAGTTGATACAATATCCGCGTGCATCAACTAGAGCAGAAATCATATTCGAGCGTCCATAAGTTATGGTTTATGGTATTGCTTATCCTTTGACTTTGTTTTTATATGTTTTTTTGGGTTGTTTATGAATCTAGTGATGGGTTGTTTTAGTACCTTGAACCTTAGTCTAGCTACGCTTTTGTATCTAATGCTTGCGACTCTAGAAGTTTATTTTCTTTGTTTGTAGTATATTCCTGCTAAAGTGTTAATGGAAGTATAACTTATTCCGTTTAAGGTTTTGAAATATGCTTCTTGAGAATGTGATGAGATTGTGTCTCTAACAGGGACACGCAATTCTGTTTTTTCGCTCAGTGTGTTTATGTTGGCATCGATCTATCAAAATGATGTATACAGATGACGTGTTGTAGAGGCTCACGGTTTGAACATGTCCTACCTTTGGAATTTTGTATCAACAGGTGAAAAGGGTTTGGCTATGGAGAATTTTGTATGGAAATCTATCAAGATAATTGTTTATCCTGGCCTTCTTATATCTAGAAAAAAATATTTTCCAATCAAACTCAAACTTGGTGACACTAGTAAAGAAGCTTTCATGATAGTTGTTGAGAATACTGACTCGCGCAGCAAAAATAACTAAGAGCAATGATTTCTGGGATTTGAGGTAGAAGGAAATTTTAAGTGTAAATGATTAGTTATCCGAAGGTGTCTAGGCCACCATTAGCCTATGTATGTTCAAATTATGGCCAAAAAAGTTTGTGAACTTCACCATTAACAAATAAGTTACAGTTCAAACTTTTAAAACATTCATAGCCATTTTTCATAAAAGTTTCATGTGACGATACATATATTCAAGTAGTATTTGATATAACTACTACGGTACGCGGGCAAAACGAAACAGCCCACAAACAAAGAATAATATCTCTTGTGATTCAAGCATATCACAAGAAGGGGATGTAGCTCAGATGGTAGAGCGCTCGCTTAGCATGCGAGAGGTACGGGGATCGATACCCCGCATCTCCATTTTTTGGCATGTAAACTTTTTATGATTTTTATTACAGGGCTGCTTAGTTACTGCTGTGTAACTTTTAAGATATGTTGAGTTAAAAAAGTGAAAAGAATTTAGCCCAAAAAAATCGTCATGTCTATTTGCTTAATAAGCATTTGTGATAATGTTTATGTGGTGTATATATAACATAAAGAAATGGACGAGTATGAATCAGTTAAAAGTTCTAAAGCATTAGGAGTTTATGCTGTTTAGAGCTATGAAACAGGAATAATCAAGAAATGTAATTCAAGACGCGTAAGAGTTTCGGCTATGTATAAGCTAAACAATGTTGAATCAACAATGTAATAAAATTTGATCGAACATAATTCACAATCACGACATAAACATTTTCATGGCATGAAAAGGTTTACGCCATTCTAGTCATGACTTCTTGAAGAATAACCGTTGTATCTTTATACAATAATTCTGTTTGAGGAAGGTCTTGTTGCTTTACTGCATCTTCTAGCTGTAAACAATAAAACAGAAATGAGCAAAACAAGTACATTTCGAGTTCCAACTTTCAACATTGATTTTTGTATGCACATTGACTTGATGTAGCTACCTTTTCGACGGTGTTGAACAATCTATTTGCAAGATCGAGGAGTGGCGGCTTATCATCAGGTGTAGCAGCAGTGATCACTTTATCAAAGTCAAAGTACATAAATGTTGATTTCAACCGAAGATACTTTCTTACATAGTTCCACGCATCTTTGCCTATCAAATCCCCTAACGCTAGAAGATCAAAGGCGTACTTCTTTAGCCGAAACTGCCTTCCTTTAGTCCCTATATCGGCTATATACACACCCGTCTTTAAAAAAGACCTTGTGCCCGTCTCCACATTATCGATCACTACAAGTAAACTGCTATTATCAAACAAAGATACTACATTTTGACTTTATTAGTCAAAATTTTAAAAGTTCAAACTCCAAATTTGATTGGAATTATTTACTTTTCTTAAAAGTTTCAAAAGATCACAATGATATATAACTACTGCAAAAGAAAATATCAGTCATAAGTTGTAAAACCAATTAATAATCGTGTACCAAAAGTGATAGTTTTGACCTTAAAAGTCAAAGTTAACATCTTTTTTTCCTAGCGAAAAACTGTGAGTCTGCAGTAAGCATCAAAAGATGGATATTAGAGAGTTACTGTTTGAGGCTCGTGGTATCGGTATCGGCCCATTGAGCCAAAAACCATTGTCATCGGCTAAGGAGACCGCAACGTTAGAATTTGCAAAGAGTCCAATAGTGCCAAGGCCTAATGCTACTCTTCTTGTTGGTTTTATTGGGTTGTCTTGACTTTCGTCCATCTTGTTTCCTTGCAAACGCGCAGCAGATACATCGGGCCTTGGCTTCGGGTCACCAGAAAGCTTTGAAATGACGGGAAATGTGCTGAAAATTTGGTTCAAATTTGCTGTTGGAGCCATGGGTGTAGTGTTTGTGTTAAGTTGATAAGTGTATTATGGGTTTTTGAGGCGTCATGATAGGAAAATATTGGTGGGCATTATTGGCCACGAAATTGACATCCTGAAAACTAAGGGTATTAATGTAATTTTTCGTTTCACTTCAAAAAATAGGCAAAGCTATATCATTTGGCACCAAGGTTAGCATAACCAATGATAATATATTTGGAGACCACGAAAATGTTCGACCTTTTTCATTAACGTCTTCTGATTTTTAAACTTAACTTAGGCTACCCACATTCGTGACCTGGGTCACCGCCTGTCACATCAGCTTTCTCTTTCTGACGATCAAACACGACCAATTGCCACAGTCAATGACCCGGGTTTGTTTTTTGTTTTTTTTAATGTCAAATGTTAAAGTGTGTTTTAAAATCGGCCGATTTTTAGACTGATAGTGATTTTTTTTATGCTCGACCGATTTCCGACCTTATACCCACAGTGGGCACGATCGACTTCAAAGTCGGTCGTCTAGCTTGACCAACCGATTTTTTGCGGTCCACTGTGACCAGCCTTATAAATCACCAAAATACATATTTATTTTCATTTCTACCAATTTCAATTAATTTTTTTTTTTGAAACTTTGTGAAATAACAAAAATAAAGCTAATATTAACGTGTTGTGAATGTGAAATGTCCTTATCCCTTATAATTTGATTTGATTAAATAAGAATGCACGTAAACGAAGGAGAAAACGGTGTTTTGCATTTCATTTTTATTTTTTATTGCTTAAATATGTTAAGGGTAGCCTTATAAATGAAATGAACATTCACAAAATATTTTATAAAATGTTTGGTAAAAAAGTTTATGTTCATACGGTTAAATTAAAGAACATGAACAAAAATCTCAATCGTTAATTTACGTTCGTGAGCATGTGATTATACATTTCTCAATGCTCTTGTATGTTTATTTGCTGGATTTTGTTCCGGTATCACATATTTTTATCAAATTTATTTTTTTAATTAGTTGTGCTTAAAAAATCAAACAAACATGCACGAAGCAAAATGGGAAGTCAAAGTAGTGATTTTTGCAATTAATTTCCACATAATAAAACCAAAAAGAATTGTGCATTACGAGTTTATAAAATATGCTCTTTAAATAATACTGTGGGTGTGTTTGGTGAAACTAGTAGTAGCAGTTAGAGTTAGCAGTAGCAGTTTAATTTATAAAAGTGTTTGATAGAATAGTTGTGGCCATAGTTTTATTGTGTAAAATAGCATAATGCTAAATGCTTATTCAAAGAGCATTTAGCGTTTAGCATTTTTTTTGCTTATAAATGCTAACTGCTAATCATTCCAAACAAGTTTTTTTCAAAAACGCTAAATGCTAAATGCTAATTGCTTCATTTATGCTCGCTACCAAACACACCCTGTATCTTCTAATAATGAAGTTTAAAAGGCCTTTGGTAAGAAAATCGTCACATTTTGAAAAAGTTACATCGGCCCTTCTAAGTAAAGCATATATGCATATCTAATGTCTTAAAACCCGAGTTGAGTTGATTAAATACGGTTCAACCTAAAACTGGCTTATCATTTTGTCATAACAGAAAATCTAGAATTGGGGGGATTTGTTTAAAAGAACTGGTTTAACAAAAAACCAAAAACTCACCGGGGTCGAATGAAAAACTAGTTCAAAGACATTGCTAACATATTTGACATATCTTTGGCAATTATAACTTTGTTTTAACTATTAGCTGAACATATTGAAGTATAGGTCCACTTATAATTGTTTTGGAAGAGAATCAATTTAGGCTATAATACCATATTAGAATTGATCTCACTAATAAAGTGCCAAATATATAATACATAACATAACAGAGTAAATAAGCTAAACATATTGTACAAAAGATTGCACTACCAGGCTTCAATGATGATCAAAGGTATGAGGGGTGTATGTTCCAGCCAAGACTTGTCTTTCACCTGAGAATAATAAAATACGAAACACTACGTTAAGTGATTACGCAGGGGTAGGACCCTGCGAACCACCTCCGGTGTGAGAGTAAGTATGAGTTATGGTTGTATAAGTGTGTGTAAGTAAAGAGATGAGTGTGAAAAGAGCATACCATAATCCATTGCCCATCCAACCTATTTATAGTGGAAGAAATAGGGTTAGAGGCACTTCTGCGCGAATGTCGGAGATCATGGGGGCGTCCCATGATTGTGGGTAACCGCTAGGGCTTAGTGACCCACGTTCTCAAGCTTGGCGGGGAAGCCAGGAAAGAGAGGGAGATCGTGGGTTTGACCAAGTCAGGAGGTTCTCCTATCCATTACTCCTTCGTTAACCTTACCCCGAAGGGCTTAGTGCTTCGAATGGCGAATTCCCCTGAGGTAACCTTCGTGATAACGAATGGTTTGACGCCTATGGATATTTTGGAATCCTAACTTGGGCCTTCGAATGGAAGGGCTTCGACGTCTCGGAGGAGTGTCCTTCGAGCTACTCGGAGGGTACATCATCAAGCCCCCCAGTCGAAAGTGATGTATATGAGCGAAGAGGCATTGCTTTCGACTTCATGCTTCGAAAAAATACCATCCTGCTGCTAATCGTATTAGTTGGAAGATAACTATGCACCTAACTCAGCGCATTTAATGCTAATTAAACGTTTTGGTTGTCCGCTACAGGAATCACAATTTCCCATCTTACCCGGAGACCAAAAGACTTCTTTTTCAAATTTAAAAACTATTGAGATCGGATAAGAGTAAATGTTAGTTACACGTGTGCGGCTAGGAAAGCGGTAAAAAAAAAATATTTAAGGAGGGGTTGTTGAAACCCTAAAACATTTTCACTCTCTCCGTCATATTTTTCACGCAGTAAACTTTTAGAGCGCACACCATCTTCGAAAAAGGTAAACATCCCTCTTTATCTTTAGTTTAAAATGGATTCCAAATTTATCATTAAATAGCAAAAATGCACATTGTCTGCAAAAGATTTACACGATCACTTAGCTGATTACCCAATCCCACCAGAGCACAAAGTGATGTTACCCAAGTCTAATCAGGGTATTTTTGATGCTCCTCAAGGTTTCGTAGGACTATATACTCATGCATTTAGCCATTCCAACCTTAGGATTCCACTGCACCCACTTATATTAGAGTTTATGCAGTACTACAAGGTTCATATCTCTAGGTTCAACCCATTTGGTTTAGCCAAACTGACCACATTCATAGTAATGTGCAAAGCATACGGCTATGAACCAACTTTAAAGGTGTTAAGGGGTTTTTTGAACTTGTATCCTGGGGGCAATTAGTTAACTTTAGCTAAGAGGCCTGAATCGGATGTGCCAAACCTGTTTGGGAGGGTGAATACCAATATAACAGGTTGGAAAGGTAGCTTTTTCTATGTGCAAAACACTATTGTTCCCCCCAATTATCCAGAGTTGCTGAATAAGGAATATATGTTTGATGCAAAACGGTACAATGACCCCTTGCCATATGAGGTACGAAGGGATCCCTGCTATCAGCGTTTGTCTAGATACCATGTTGATGTGCAAGTGTTCCCCGAGGCCATCTTATACATGGTTGGGATTGCCCAGAGCTGGGAGGGGTCTCCCAAAAAGCCTGTTATCATGTACCAAGGACAAAGTATGTTCTTCTACTTCTATTTAAGTAGGACCAATGTAGCACTGATATTTATTTCTTATTGTTTCTTTTTGCAGAGATGTCATTCAGGAACTTTATGTACCAGGATTTAGATGAATACTTGAGCTTCATGCCCGCTGAGAAGGCCGAAGAGTCTTATGGTGTTGGCTCCCCTTCTACATCCGTGAACAACAATGAGGTGGATACTCCGAATCCGGAGCCTATTGCATCGGCACCCCCACAAGTTGTGCTGGAGGGTCCTTCTCAGCTTGTGGAGAATGTTGCGGACTCGGATGATCCTGCGGAGGAGGATGTCCCGGTTGTAGGTTCAACAGGGATAGCTGATAGGTTAAAAAGCAGAAAGGGAACAGCAGCCAAGGCTGTTAAGTCTACCAACAAGAGGAAGAATCCCCTTCCCGCCTCCGGATCGAGGGCTGTGAAGCAGAAGAGTGCCGAAGGCAGAAAGTTTGTGAAGTCAGCCTTTGAGTTACCAGATGAATCTGTGGAGGTTCATGGTAAGCAGTTTTTCCTTATAAAACATGTGAAGTGATAATTGTCAAAATTAACTTAACCCTTATACATTGTATTGGTCGCAGGCCTTCCAGAAACGAAGGAGCTTCCCAATGCTTTGGCTTGTCACCGAATTATGGATCATGTCACCCCCCTCAATGGAAAGGTTTGCTGGACAATATGTCCATTGAAAGGGTTTGTGATATGCATGACAATGGTGTAGCGAGGCAAGCAGTATTGGATAATCACTTAAATAGCAGAACCAGGGAGTTGCTTAAGGCTATGACAAAGGCTAGACAGGAGATGGATGTCATGTTGGAAAGGGAAAAAAATAGGGACCAGGAGTATGCAAAATTGGAGGCCAAGTGTGATGAGATTGAGAAGGACCTTGAGAAGAATCCTCTCGTTCAAGACCTTCGTCAAAATGCTGTGCTTGACGCGAAGTATGTTGGTTTGGAGAGTGAGAAGGCTAGGCTCGGAGAAGTAGAAGTTAAGTTGAGGGAGGAAGTAGATGGCTTGCAGATGAGGTACAAGATGCTGCAAAAGGACCGTGCGGAGGTCGTGTCGAAGGTGGTGCTGTACATAGCCATGGAACTCTACCATAGTGATGAGTTGGGAGCACAGATGTGGAAGGTCATTAAATCAGCTATTTTTCATGGACGGTGCTTGGCGTTGGAGGAGGCTGCCAAAACAGGTAAGCCCGTGGAACTTTCCAAGATTGAATGCTACCGTCCCACATCAAAAGCTGAATATGATGAGGCAGGAAATGCGTTTGCAACCGCAGAGTACTCCTTCCTTACTGAAGCTACCAAAGATCCTATGGCACCCCTCGAATACCTCCTTTCCAAGAAGCCTCGCAAGCTAAAGCCTACGACTCCTACCAAGAAGACAGTGTCTGCCAAGCCTACCTCGGTTAAACCGTCTCCGACCCCTTCCCCACAAAAGCAGGAATGAAGGCTGCCGTGTTGGCAGTAATTTGGTTTCAAGGGTGGCATGTACCCTTTAAGACAATTTATCTTATTTGACAATGCTTGTCTTGTTCTCTAAATAATTTGAATGCATGTGATGTATGACCTTGGGCCAAAGACAATTTAATTGGGGCTTAGGCTCCTCGTGCAGGTACAAGGGCACTAGCCCTCCTTTTGAATGGTATAGTGTAGGGGGGATACCTCTACACACTTGGTTATTATTTGTGTTTGTCTTGTGAAGTTCTCTTACGCCATTTTTCCGATGCTTAAGTTTTACATCCTAAGGTTAAACAACCTCATTGTGTGCAAATTTCAACACCAATAATATAATGACCAAATTTGATCATTGACAGAGGGTCGCGACCCACTCTATCTCAAATCCTTTAAGTAGTATCACTTTGTATATATTTTCACAAGTGCCATAAACTACTAGGAGAGTTAATGTGAATGTTTGAGTAGGCGTAAATGATGAGGCGTATATTACACCTTGTGCTCTTTTATTCGACATTGAAACTCATAAACGACTTGGTTGAACAAATCTTTGTGTTTAAGAAACGAAGCAAGAGATTTGTGGGAAATGTCTTATTGATCATTGAATTGGTAGAGAGGATTACATCATTCTTGAAATGAAAACTAAGACAACTACCAATAATGTATGCTTTCCCTTGAGAAGCTTCTAATTACAAGAACGAAAAAGTAAAAGTACTTCTTAAACATAGAACTTTCGAAGGTTCGTACCATTCCATGTCCTGTCGATGGGTTCTCCGAGAAGAGTGGCCAGCTTGTAGGCTCTGTTGCCGTAGGCCTCAGCTACCATGTAAGGTCCTTCCCAAGTTGGTCCCAGCTTTCCCTAGTATTCTGCTTTGCTTGCACTGTTGAGGCATAGCACATATTCCCCAGGCTTGAAGGTGGAAGGTCTGACCCTTTTGTTATAGTAGCCTTCGATCTTATGTTTGTGCATTGCTTCTCGGATGGAGGCTATCTCTCTTCTTTCTTCTACTAGGTCCAGGTTCTCCCTGATCCTTTCATCATTTTGGGAGGCATCATACGTTGCCACACGCTCCGTGTGTACACTTAATTCCGAAGGGATGACCGCTTATGTTCCGTATGTTAGGCTGAAGGGGGTTTCACCATTGCTTGACTTAGGGTGTGTTCGATGGGCCCATAGTACTTGAGGGAGTTCATCTACCCATCCATGGTGAGTTCGTCCTAGCCTTTTCTCGATCCCTTTGACGATGTCTCTGTTTGTAACCTCCACCTGTCCGTTACCTTGTGGATGATAGACGGATGTCCAAGACTGCTTTATGTTGAGCCCTTGACAGAAGTCGTAGAAGATTCCTTCGGCGAACTGCTTTCCATTGTCAGATATGATTATGTGGGGCACTCCGAATCTGCACACAATGTTCTCCCACACAAACTTCTCGATTTGTCTCCCCGTAACGGAGGCTAAGGGTTTAGCTTCTACCCACTTAGTGAAATAATCAATTGCCACCAGCAAGAATTTGACTCCTCCGGGAGCCATAGGTATCTTAGGAACGTTTGAGTGTATCTGACAAGCTTCACATTTGAGAATGATTTCTGCCGCATCCCTGTGCATAGAAGGCCAATAATAGCCCAACTTCATTATTGTCGAGACAACTGAGCGGGGTCCTGCATGGAGGCCGCAGGATCCTTCGTGGACTTCAGCGATAATGCTCGTAGCTTGCTTGGGTCCCACACATCTTAACCAAGGTGATAGAAATGACCTTCTATATAGGGTTTCCCCTATTAGCCGGTACTGTGGGGACTTAACCCGAATTTTCCTTGCTAGCTTGGGATCTTCAGGGAGAAGACCGCTTGTCAAATATTCCCTGATGGGGGTCATCCATGTCTCTCCTTCGTCATGAACCACGTCTTCAACTTCCTTGCGAATGATGGATCTTTCAGGTAAGACTTCGACAAGTACTTCTTTGGTGAGATGAGCGAAGGCCATAGAGGCTAGCTTGCTTAGTGCATATGCCTTCTTGTTCTGATTCCTACGAACATGTTAGATGGTGTAGGAGTCGAAACTCTCCATCATCTCCTTCGTTTTTTCCAAGTAGTGTTTGATGACGAGCTGCCTTGCTTCATAGGAGCCTGTCACTTGGTTCGCTACCAATTGGGAGTCTACGAAAACAGCGAGTGCTTTGACTTCCATATCTTTAGCTAATCGAAGGCCTGGTAGTAGGGCTTCGTACTCCGCTTCATTGTTTGTGGCTTCGAACTCAAAACGAAGAGCATACGTATGCTCCTTCCCTTCAGGGCTGACCAACATTATACCTGCTCCAGAACCATCGGAGCTATATGCTCCGTCTGTATAAAATTTCCAGTCATCCTGTACTTGAGTGAGTTTAGCTTTGGGCTCTTCCTTTTCTGTATCTGGCTCAGAAGGTGTCTCTGCCAAGAAGTCTGCGAGAATTTGCCCTTTAATAGAGTTTCGACACTTGAACTCTATTTCGTGCTCTCCAAGTTCAATAGCCCATTTAGCCACCCTCCCAGAATTTTCAGGCTTCGACAAGATCTGTTTGAGTGGCTTGTCGGTTAAGACTGTGATCGGATGGGCTTGGAAATAGCGCCGGAGCCTCCTTGCTGCGTAGATTAGGGCTAGTATTAACTTTTCCAATGTTGGATAGTTGATCTCCGCCCCCTGCAGGACCCTGCTGACAAAGTAAATGGGGATCTGTCGTTTGTCTCGTTCTGCTATAAGGACTGCGCTGATACTCTCCATTGAGGATGCCAAGTACATGAACAACACTTCGCCTTTGATTGGGGCTGTAAGTGTTGGAAGGATTTCGATGAACTCCTTCATCTTCTGAAAGGCAGCTTCTGCATCCTGACTCTACTGAAAAGTGTTCTTATCTACGCATCCTTTGAGTGTTTTAAAGAATGGTAGGGACCTGTCAGCCCCCTTCGACAAAAATTGCCTTAGAGCCGCCAGCTTCCCATTCAGGCTCTGCACATCTTTTAGACACTTAGGAGCTTGGAGATTTGTAATCGCCTTGACTTTGGAGGGATTAGCCTTTATCCCCTGCTTAGTAATCAAATGCCCTAGGAATTGCCCATCTTCGACACCGAAGGAGCATTTCTTAGGGTTCAGCTTCATGTTAATCACCCGAAGCTGGTCAAAGGTTTCCTGTACATCGAGGAGTAGGTCTTCCTTTATCTTGCTTTTGATAACCATGTCGTCAACGTATGCTTCGAGATTTCTGCCTATTTGTTTGTTGAAGGCTTTATCTACGAGACGTTGGTAAGTTGCCCCTGCGTTCTTTAATCCGAAGGGCATCTTTCTGTAACAGTAGACACCTTTGCTTGTGTAGAAGGCTGTCTTTTCTTCGTCCTCCTTTGCCATCTGGATCTGATGATACCCTTTGTAGGCATCTAAGAAGCATTTTAGCCGGAAGCCTGCCAAGGATTGTACCTTTCAGTCAATTTCTGGTAAGGGGTAGCAATCCTTCGGGCATGCTTTGTTGATGTCAGTGATGTCAGTGATGTCAACGCACATGCGCCACCCTCCGTCGTTCTTTTTGACCAATACTGGGTTGGCTACCCAAGTTTGGTATTTAACTTCCCTTAGGATACATGCTTGTGTGAGTTCATCAGTTTCTTTGCAGGCTGCAACATTTCTTTCGGGGGCTAGGCTCCTCCTTTTCTGTTTTATTGGCTCAATGTGTTTGTACTCATTGAGTTTATGCTCCGTTTCGAAGGATTGTCCGTCTATCAGCAATGTTCTTGGTACCCCTGTCATGTCAGAATATTTCCAAGCAAAAATATCAAGGTTAGTCCGCAACAGTTCCGTGAGCTTCGCCTTGAAATTCGCCAGGAGTTGTTTTCCTATTACCACCGTTTGTTCAGGGTAGCTAGGGTTAACTACGACTCGCTCCTCCGCATCTGTGCAGCTTAGAATTGCTATCGGAGGCTCCTCCGATTCTTCTTTGATCCTTTTGACACCATATACACCCTTATCCGCCCCATAATTAGAATGAACAGTTCCTACTCCAAAGGGGGTTTGGAACTTAATAGCAGCATGTATGGTGGAAACAACAATGCTCATATTTTGCATAGCTGTTCTCCCTATTAACAAGTTATAAGGAGAATCTGACATGACTATGACGAAGGTGAGTGTCTCCGTGCGGGATAAGGGGCCTTCGCCTATGGTGATTTCCAATGGTACTTCTCCCAGGGGCCACGAGTGCTCGCCGGAGAACCCTACCAGTGGTGTTTTTGAGTCCACCCTTCGTGAGCGTATGGATGACTTGAGCTTTAGGAAACAATGCTCATAAATGATCTTGCAGGAGCTTCCACAATCCATATACGCTCGATTTACCTCCCTGTTTGAGACTCGTACCTTGATGACCACGGGGTCCGTCGAAGGTGTCTGCCCTAGGATGGAAGGGAAGGTTATTTCTCCTACGCTTCCCAGCTCCCCATCTGCTTCCTTCCGTTTCAAGGTTGGATCATGCCTGTGCACCATTAGTATCGGAGCCTCTGTAGGGGTGGCCTCCTTCTTGTTCCCCTTCCATTCACCCAATTGGGTATCAGAGAACTTGTCTTTTCCCTTCTTGATGCCTTTAACCAGATGTGCTAATTGTCCGGACCGTACCGCCTCTTCGATCTGCTTCTTTAGCTCTCTGCAGTTGTTCGTGTCGTGTCCATGGTCTTCATGGAAATGGCAGTACTTGGACATGTCCCTGGCTTTGCTTCATGCTGACATCCGAGGTGGTGGATCGAAGGACTTTGCGGTTTTCTCGGTAGCCAGAATCTCCCGGGGAGATTTTACCAAGTTTGCCAAGAGTCCATGGTTCGAAGTTTTGTTGTATGGAGTGAAGCGGTCTCTGTTCTTCTTCTTATTCTTGGATCCTTCCCAGGAGGACCCTCGAGAGAACTTGTCAGAAGCTTCCTTTTGCTCTATTGGAGCCCCGTTTGCTGCTACTTCTTTGGACTCAATCCAAGTGTAAGTCTTCTCCATCAGTGCCTTGTAAGTGGTGGGAAGATCGGTGGACAGGAATTCCACCAAGCTTCGCGTCCGAAGGCCATGTACAAAACCTGAGATCCTCTGATCTTCGTGCAAACCCAGAATTTGCAAAGTTTCATCGGTGAACCTCATAACGAAGGCCCTTGTGGTTTCGTTGTCCCTTTGTTTGATGGTGTGCACGGCTAGATGGGTCTTGGTGTACTTCTTCTGTTGGCTAAAGTATGATCGGAACTTAGCCTTAAGGTCGTCTAGACTTACAATGCTTCCCAACTTCTGTCCATTCCACCATATTCTCGCGGAGTCTCGGAGCGTGTAAGTGAACATGTGGCATGCTACAGGCATGACCCACTTTTGCATCTTGATAGCGCCTTCGAACAAGTGTAGGAAGTTATCAGGATCGCCTTTTCCATCGTAGGTGCCTATGTGAGTAGGCATCTTTACACTGTCAGGTAGAGGATAGTCTTCGATCCACTTCACGAAGGGTGTACAAGCTCCAGAGGCTTCGGCGTAGTATGGGTTGTATGGAGGTGAATAAACAGGTGTAGGGTTATATGGGTTAGGAAATGGCTGTGTGTAGGCAGGGTAAATAGTAGAAGGTTGGTACGAAGGGTTTACACCCATCGATTGCGTAGGAACGTGTCCATAGGGCATTTGCTGGTAACTCTGGTTGGGGAGAGAACCATTCGGAGGGTAGGTGTTATAGGTTTGAGTAGGTAGGTAGGGGTTCATTCCCGGAGGGGGTAACTGATTCATGCCTGAGTATGGAGGAGGGCCTCCGACACTCGAAACATACGAAGGGGGTACCGGAGCCCCCATCCCTTCTCTTCCTAAGTGGGCAGCTAGAAGAGGGGGTAGGTTTACCCCTCCGTTCCCTACCGGGTTGCTTCCTCCGTTGGAGTTCTCGCTCCTTCTTTCACCTTGCATTCTTTCCCTTCTTCCTGGGTCTCCTCCGGGACCTTCTTCAAAACC
Organism: Chrysanthemum seticuspe; assembly: GCA_019973895.1. Classification (NCBI taxonomy): domain Eukaryota; kingdom Viridiplantae; phylum Streptophyta; class Magnoliopsida; order Asterales; family Asteraceae; genus Chrysanthemum; species Chrysanthemum seticuspe. Next base: position 319,070,996 of record BPTQ01000008.1, read on the forward strand.
CACAGTCCTTCCATTTGGCCTTCTGATGGAAGGAGAACCATTTCGTAGGGCCGAGCGCCCCCTGCTAACCGGTCGAGGCCTCTCCTCTATTTCAATCTCTTCGTCATACTCCTCACTGGAGTATTCCAACTCTCTTCGCATTTCGGTGTTGCGAATCTTCCTATTATGAGCCTTTAATAAAGATTCTAAGGCTTCAAAGTTTGCCTCAACGAAGGCGGGGCTAATATCCGGAATAGGGTTAGCGGATGTTGAGGCGTGATGTACGGGAGTGTTTCCAAACGAGATCGTGTGGTGAAGGTTGAAGCCGTTATGGGGGCGAGATTATCGGTGTTAGTTGTGTTGAGAGGGACCAGGGTAGAGAAACCTGGTGGAGGTGTATCTTCTCTTCCTGGTTCCATGCCGAAAATGTAGCGTAGTCGGTTAGGGTTTTAGGACTGGGTGATTACGGGACAGTGGTCCCACGGACGGCGCCACTGATTGTACAAAAGATTGCACTACCAGGCTTCGATGATGATCAAAGGTATGAGGGGTGTATGTTCCAACCAAGACTTGCCTTTCACCTGAGAATAAGAAATACGAAACACTACGTTAAGTGATTACGCAGGGGTAGGACCCTGCGAACCACCTCCGGCGTGAGAGTAAGTATGAGTTATGGTTGTATAAGTGTGTGTAAGTAAAGAGATGAGTGTGAAAAGAGCATACCATAATCCATTGCCCATCCAACCCATTTATAGTGGAAGAAATAGGGTTAGTGGCACTTCTGCGCGAATGTCGGAGATCATGGGGGCGTCTCATGATTGTGGGTAGCCGCTAGGGCTTAGTGACCCACGTTCTCAAGCTTGGCGGGGAAGCCAGGAAAGAGAGGGAGATCGTGGGTTTGACCAAGTCAGGAGGTTCTCCTATCCATTACTCCTTCGTCAACCTTACCTCGAAGGGCTTAGTGCTTCGAATGGTGAATTCCAAAATGGTGAATTCCCCTGAGGTAACCTTCGTGATAACGAATGGTTTGATGCCTATGGATATTTTGGAATCCTAACTTGGGCCTTCGAATGGAAGGGCTTCGACACGTCTCGGAGGAGTGTCCTTCGAGCTACTCGGAGGGTACATCATCAAGTATTAACCATGCCTATCTTTCAACATATTCGACTAACAATAATTTCTAGTTTGGTATTGCCTAATCTCACGCTATATTGAATGAAATGTTTAGTAGACTCGTACATACCAACAATATTTTTAGCAGCAAGTTTTAAATATGAATCAATAAGTCAGTAAATTTAAAAGTTTCAAATATAAAAATTCTTTACATCTCACCATATATAATATATCAAAAGTCAAAAGTCAGTTGCTAAATCATGTAAACTATTAACTGAGATATAAAAATTTGTGTGGCTCATTAATATAAAATATTCGCCTTAAAAGTCAATAAAGTCAACACTATGTTTAAAGAATTCAAGATTCAATAATTGAGATACATCCTTTATATGTAATATAGATAGGGTAAAATATTTCAAGCCTAAAATAGGGTGGACGTGTGTTTTCAAAGTTAAAAAGATTTTATTTTTTGGGATATGTATGGGAGGGCACCGAACTATTAAACTTTTTACTTTTAAGCCACCCATTTATCAAAACTAACTTATATGTTACTCATTTATGGTTTTGGTTTCGTTTATACCAATTCCGGATAATTTTATCTTGAAAATATTTAAAACAACGAGAATAAAGCTAAATATAACATATTAAAGACAACTATTGAAATATAAAATATCAGTTTTCGCTATTATTTTAAGTGCAACTTTAGTCAGTAAAAAGTGAATTAAGATAATTTAACTTATGTTTTACGTTTAAATTGTTAATTTTATTGTGTTGATATGTTAAAGCAGCTTTATTCTTGTAAGTGTATGAATATCCGGTAAGAATTTGAACGAAGTTGATATAAATGAAAACAAACACATTATTGGGTGGCCCATAAATTAGTTTTAAAAAATAGACGGCCTAAAAGTAAAATGATTAATAGTTGGGCGGGCTTTAGATATATAATCCCTATTTTTTTTAAAGATAAAGCTATTCAAAATATAAGTTTTGTGTGACGAACAAAACATATCAGAGATTTTAGAAAAAAAAATAATATTTCAAAATCTCTTAAAATAAAATACTATTTTTTGTAGTTTATAAAAACAATATATTTTTTTAACTCCCGCTCCATCTTCATCTGTAGCTACATCTCCGGTTAAGCAACATTTATTTTCGTCAAACATACCCGACAATCTTTATAATTTTAAAAAATAATTTTGTTACCGTAATAAAGGTGCACAATATCATTCACACATTTTTCTTTAAAAAAAATAATCCTGTGACTTTAGTAAAGGCATAATATTATTCACACATTTAAAAAATAAAAAGACTAAAATACACGGTTGGTCTCTAAACTTGGCAATCCGCTTCGCGTTGGGACAAACCTGGGCATTATCATCGTCGGAGGTCCAAAACATGGGCTTTATATGCCAAACTCGTCCCTTGACCAATAACGCCGATGTCAACGTCTTGTTTTTGTTAGTTAGTGGAGGGTATTATAGTCCATACACATTTAAACCTCACCTTAGTTAATTCTGAGAAAAGCTACCGTATACCATCTTGGTCGTTTCCCTCCTTCGTCACACACACCACACACACACTTTTACAATGGCAGACAAGGAGCTTACGTTTACAGATGTAACTGATGAGATGGTAAAATATGTGAAGGCAAAATATGGGGATACTTGGTTACAAGAAGATGAAATGTCTGATGAAATGTTTGATGATTTATGCAGATTTGCGAAAGAAGCTGAAGTGATGAAAGGTTAGTCGGGGTTTTTTGTATTTGTGTGATTGACATTTTAAGGGATGAGCATAAATAACTCTAATTTATTTGACAGAAATCCGAGCAGTGTCAGCATCTGTCAAAAAGAGGGATTATAGCAAGCTAAAAGTATTTGACGATATGATTGAGTATGCCATGGCTACTTATGGGAATAAGTAGGATATAGGAGATGACATTGTTGATGTGATACTTGAAGACTTGTGGGAAAAATATGGGAATAAGGAGTCTGAGAAAGGTTAGAGTTAATGTTTTCAAGCCAAGAAAGTTGTAATGGGTGAACTCTGATTTCTTTCTGTTTTGTCTATCTTTCCAGATACTAACGTGAAAGGAAATGAAGTTGATGTCATCATTATTTCAGACACATCTGATGATGAGTGTGGGAACATGTCTTCTAAGACCACTACTTTGAAAGGTTCCACTTCCCAAGCGTCCAAGGCTTCCGCTCCCAAGGTTGTACTTGGTCTTGTAGCGCCTGTGGGATGCTCCAGCACAAATAGGAATGAGTGGTATGTGCCTCCCCCTAAGGACCTCAAGTCTCCCCCCATGAATATCAAGTCTCCCATCAAGAAGTTCACATGTTATTTTTAGTTATTGATGTAATGAAGATGTATATTTTTTGGCTGATGATAGTTACTGAAAACGATACTTGTTAACATGTATATTTTGCTTGATATGCTGGAATTTGGTGGTGGTGTATGTATATTTTGGATTTCTTGTTTTCATTTTGAAGTTTGCAGTTGCTTATGCAGTTTAGGTGGGTGTTTGGGAAAACCCATTTTGATTTATAAGGTCAACATAAAAAAAAATTAGAGTAACCATACCGAATTGTTAGTATTTAAAATCTCTTTTGTTTAAATTATAAAGTCAACAGATTCAAATTGTAACCAAAATTCAATTATTATAAAAATAGAAGCACACACATATCAGTTAAGCTACATTTAGACTGAAAGACAACATAGCATTTCTTGCTAGGAATTCACTGCTTTAAATGACTAGTAGGTGATCCATTTGGTCTGTCAGTTGCAGTTGGTTCAAGTGGTGTTTGTCTTGGGCGTTATCCATTTGGTCTTTCAGTTGCAGGTGCTTCACGTGGTGTTTGGCTTGGGCGCTCTCCACTTGCTATTTCAGCTGTAGGTGGTTCACTTTCTTCTTCATCACTGCCCAAGGATACACCAACACTAGTAGGTGCAGAAATATGTAAACCCATCACATATCCACCACTATCTCCTGTGGTTGTGTTTTCCCTTGTAACATCATCTCTACCAGTATAAGATGTGTTTCCCCTTATCTCAAGGCACACTGGAGAAACATACTGTAACAATTCGCATTTTCGAGAATTTACTAATCACTTTTACTATTCACTTTAACTATTCATCCCGTAAAATTTTTATTTCACATTCTCGTAAGATAAGTTGTTTTAGTAATGACCTGAGAGTTGGACAATCGTTAGATCATTTTTGCAAAAGTTATTAAGAAAACATCGTCTTAAAGTTTCATTTTGGTCGGAACACCATTTCAACATCCCGCGCATAACGAAAACCGCCTCTGACAATTTTCCCCACATCAGATTAATTTTTAGATCACTCATAATTAATTAGAGAATTTTTAAGATTTCTTTTAAATGTTACCAAATAAACCCTGAGCCGTACGAGACTAAACTTACGTTTTAGACAATTCTACTCAGACCCAGACGTAACCATTCCTGCACTGTATTTCCTAAGATATTTTGAAGCTTTTACATTTTTTGGAAAAGTCAAACATATTTCCCTCCTCCTTTGACCATAAAGAAATTAACCTTGTACGTTCTACATTTTTGATTAAATCGCGTAACTTTTAGACTTCACGTATAACTGTTAAGTTATCCCACGTACGACGAAAACCACATTTTGACATCTCATATCACTATTATACTAATTTTAGTCTACTCTAAATAAATCCACGGTCATTTCCCTGAAATCTCGTTCTTTTCTGATAAATTACATTTTACGCGTTTTAAGCCTACGTTTTCAGTTTAAGCAACCCCGATAGAACGTATCACTAATCTAATATGCTTATATAGAGTATATTGATAAGTTTTAACATATTTATAAGATTCATATTATTTGGATACCCGATTTTAAGTTTCGTGACTTTACGGCTTACAGTTATCAATTAACGGGTCCAAAACTCACTCCGTAAACAAGATAATACCAAGCAACTCATATCTAGTCATCCTAGATAGGCCTTGAACGAAATTTAAGCCACATGGGGCGTTTTATAAGTTATCACCAAGATAAGGACATGAAACTTACATAGGAAGCTTATACATGTGTAGAAACTTAGCAACTAAGTCTTAGAAATATTCCAACTCTTGCACCTCCTCACTACACCTTCCTAAACACTTTACTAACCTCCTCATTACACTATAAATAAAAGTCTCATCTCTTCCTTTCTCTTCATTCTAAACAACACACAAATAATTCACAAACCCTTCATCTTTGATTTCCAAGATCCAAGTTATACTACAAAGTTAAAGGCCTAGAAAATCTCTACATGAAACTAGTGTTTATTTGGTGATTCCATGGTTGAATTAGGAGCTACACAAGGGTGCTAGGGCTGAATTCATAAATTTTTTACAAGGGTTATATCAAGGGTTAGCAAGATGTGTTAAAGGTTGGAAGCTAGGGACTTTGGTTGAAAGGGTTTAGGTTTTGGTGATCTTGATTCTTGTTTCTTGTTTAGTTTATCACAAGGATTGTAAGCAAACTCCTATACTTACCTTTGATTTCAGTAAATACTAGTATTTCATGTGTGTAATATATTTTATATGCTTATTATGGTTGATTGTGCTTGGATAATTAGACTAAAACACTAGAAATCGTTGAAAGGGACCTTAATTGCAAAACAGATTCTGGACAGGGGGTATAAATGGAATTACTGGGAAAAATCCGGGGTCTGATAAACTTAGGTGAAAACATAGGGAGTTAGATCTATGTCTTGTGGTCGTTTCTCAGGGTGGCTCATGCCGTAACTCATCACGATGTGTAAATTAGAGCCAAAACGGCAGAACGTGTCCAAATCTGAGTAACATATTTCAAACGGGTAAAACTCATAAAACTTGCATATAACCAACTGTTGGTCAAAGAATAAAAGTTGTAGCTAACTCCATAACTTGAACGTGACCACTGGCCGTGCGTTAAACGGAATTGTAGAACACGACTTATGACCAAAACCGTGAGACAGTTTGCTGCTGATTGAAATAACTAGTAAATTAAAGGGTAAATTGGTAATTTCACATTAGTTAAATAATTTCTTGGGCAGTAGGACCTACTAATATTTTTAGTACATTTAATTACCTTTCTAAAGACATAAAAACCGAGTCGTGATCATTTACGGTTTAGATATAACGGGTAGATTTAGATGGGGAAAACTTAAATAAACGAAACGTAAACACTTATACGAATTTAGAAACATCAAGTATCCAAGCATAATGAATGTAATAACTATATAAGGCATGTTTATATATTCATTTCGTTGTTTTAGAACCTAAGACATAACATCATATTCTAGGTTGCGCGTAGAGACTTCCAGGCTTATCCATCGATTCCGTTATACATTGTGATATCATTTATTAAGGTGATTTTTCATAGCCCCACTTTCTATTAATTGTTTACAAACTTTTGGGGGAGATACATGCTCAACTACTTGCTTTTACAAATACAAATACTCAAAACATTTACACTTTTATGCTACGCTATACTTTTTATACTTGATTGCATAATACTTGATAGCATTTATACTTGATTGCATTACACTTGATTGCATTATACTTGATTGCGTTATATACTTGATTGCGTTATACTTGATTGTGTTATACTAAACTTGAAAGTCTCCTAACATACACGGAGCAGTCCCCTCGTTCGCATGATAAGTCTCCTTGGATAACACATGCATTGGGTTTCGGAGATGAAGTAAAACCAATGCTATTACTTTCCTTGTGAGCAACACAAAGTCTCCTTGGACAACACATGCATTGGGTTTCGGAGATGAAGTAGAACCAATGCTATTACACTCCTTGTGAGCATCATACCCACCTGAGGTTTCTGGAGATGGAGTGGAGACTCATGGCTAATTGCATAAGTTTTGATGCACGTGTACGTGATCAATATACTAGTTACATACTTAAAACATTTATACTTTTAACTATTATGATACATGCATACATGATTGACATACTATTTTTAGCAGTGGGTTGTAAACACACAGGTTGCAAGTTTTGTATGGGCGGGATTTGCAACTGAGTGTATTTACAATGCCTTTGCTGTGTGAACATTCTTTAAAGGCTTTTCAACTTACATATTAAACAAACTCTATGAACTCACCAACCATTGTGTTGACACTTTTTAGCATGTTTATCTCAGATCATAAGGCGATAGCTAGAATTTGAAGCATAGAGTCGCACGACATGTTTTGAAGACTTTATACATTCGTATTTACCATTCGAAACATTTATGTATATTACTTTGGGACCTCATTGTTTGTAACTCTGATTTCATTAATCGAATGGTAACTTTTCAAAACGTCTCATTTAGAGGTCGTTTTCTATAACTTGTACTTTGTATTATGAAGTAGCACCCCAATGACACAATCTTCCGCTGCGGTATTTTGGGGGTGTTACAAATTGGTATAAGAGCATTGGTTATAGAGAACTAGGTTGCATTTAAAGCCTAGACTATAACTACTATATACGTTACCTTCCTCCCTATCGCCTTGCACACTTTAGACTTTTTCGTAATTTTAGCACTTAAGAGAGATTTCTATGAACTGACTGAAACACCGAACATCATATGAGTCGATTAGTCAAAGCATTGCATAGTTACTCCTAAATTATACATAGCCTGATCACCTATGTCTAATTCAGGAAGAATCATGCAATGAAGGGAGTATTAGTCTCATATGTGTAAGCAATTCCATAATTGAGCCAAATTTTTAAAAGACTTTCTTCAAAACCACTTGTTTCCTAGCTTGATTCTAGTGACAATTCTTGTCTGATGAGTTGTGAAAATCAAGCTAAGAGTCAAGTTGTTAAACCGATTTAGCCTAATCGCATGACAGTTCTTGTCTGATGAGTTGTGGGATTAAGTAAAAATCGGTTAGCTATAGGTCTTTTGATGGTTATGCTCAAGTATGGGAAATTTTGCCTCATCAAACCTAGCCATAAGAGAGTATGTCTTTAGAACGGGCAATAGTCGCGATAGTCACAAGAACGTACCTAATTAGATAAGAAACCCATATACATGAGCTTTGACGTAATCCCTTAGACTATACACACTGTAAGTAGTGAACATCAACAGAACTTCGGGACAAAGTTCTCTTTTAAGGGGTAGGTACTGTAACAATTCTCATTTTCGAGAATTTACTATTCACTTTCATTATTCATCCCGTAAAATTTTTATTTCACATTCTCGTAAGATAAATTATTTTAGTAATGACCTGAGAGTTGGACAATCGTTAGATCATTTTCGCAAAATTTATTAAGAAAACATCGTCTTAAAGTTTCATTTTGGTCGGAACACCATTTCAACATCCCGCGCATAACGAAAACCGCCTCTGACAATTTTCCCCACATCAGATTATTTTTTAGATCACTCATAATTAATTAGAGAATTTTTAAGATTTCTTTTAAATGTTACCAAATAAACCCTGAGCCGTACGAGACTAAACTTACGTTTTAAACAATTCTACTTAGACCCAGACGTAACCATTCCTGCACTGTATTTCCTAAGATATTTTGAAGCTTTTACATTTTTTGGAAAAGTCAAACATATTTCCCTCCTCCTTTGACCATAAAGAAATTAACCTTGTACGTTCTACATTTTTGATTAAATCGCGTAACTTTTAGACTTCACGTATAACTGTTAAGTTATCCCACGTACGACGAAAACCACATTTTGACATCTCATATCACTATTATACTAATTTTAGTCTACTCTAAATAAATCCACGGTCATTTCCCTGAAATCTCGTTCTTTTCTGATAAATTGCATTTTACGCGTTTTAAGCCTACGTTTTCAGTTTAAGCAACCCGATAGAACGTATCACTAATATAATATTCTTATATAGAGTATATTGATAAGTTTTAACATATTTATAAGATTCATATTATTTGGATACCCGATTTTAAGTTTTGTGGCTTTACGGCTTACAATTAGCAATTAACGGGTCCAAAACTCACTCCGTAAACAAGATAATACCAAGCAACTCATATCTAGTCATCCTGATAGGCCTTGAACGAAATTTAAGCCACATGGGCCGTTTTATAAGTGATCACCAAGATAAGGACATGAAACTTACATATGAAGCTTATACATGTGTAGAAACTTAGCAACTAAGTCTTAGAAATATTCCAACTCTTGCACATCCTCACTACACCTTCCTAAACACTTTCCTAACCTCCTCATTACACTATAAATACAAGTCTCATCTCTTCTGTGGAAAACTAGAAGGGGGGGTTGAATAGTTTTGTCGATTTTACGTTAGTTTCAAAAGCTTTTAGATTCGTTAATATGTGAGATCTTATGGATGTAGAGAAAGTATAGATCTAATGATAAGGCAAGTAAATAAAGTAAAGCGAAGGGAAAGAAAAGACACAACCGATGTATAGTGGTTCGGCTACAAGGACACCTTCCTTGCCCTACTCCACTCCCCGAGTCACCTACTCGAGAGTTCAAGCACTATGTCAACAAACTCCTTCACTTGGCGGAGAAGCCTTCACAACGTTGCTTACACTTTTTCCGGTACAAAGCTAAATACCGAGTCCGTAGCATGGTGGACCAAACCAACACGACTATTACACAACAAATATGTGAAATATCAAATACAAGATCTTCGCTACAGAAATCTTGCGGAGTGACAAATCAATCAAGGACCCTTGCTTGGATGACTTGTAGAATGCTCGTGATCTCGCCTTAGAGAAGGACCTATATGAGGATCACAAATAGAAAGAAAGAAGAACAACTCTCTAGATCAAGTGATCTATATGTTAGAAGAGAATGAGAGTGTATGAGAGATTTAGTAAGAAGAGGGGTGAGTTAGAATGAAGAAATGGCTCTCTATTTATAGGCAAAATTCTTCACTGTTCCCCGGATCCCACGGATCCCTTCCACTTGGGATTCGTCTAGTGTAATCCTAGGGATCCATGGAACGCTCCTCTTTGCCCATGGGTTTTTTGGTTATGGGTCATGGGTTATGGGTTGGTCCATGGGTTTTCTTTAGATTCAATGTATCTAAATATACATTGTATCTAGTCTACTTGGGTATGGGTTAAGATCCATGGGTTATGGTTTTTACCCATCCTAATAAACTATTACAACAAATGCTTAATTACTACATTTTTGTATTTAAATGGCTATATGTAAATGCTTTACAAAAATAACATGTATCCTTATAATTATACTTAAGATGACATTATATTTGTTATCAACAAAACACAAAGAGATCGCAAAATATTAATAAACGTTTTTACGGTTTATTTGTATTAACAATCTCCCCTTTTTTGTTGATGACAAAACATAATGTTATGATGAGTAAAACTTAAGAATAGATGTAAGTTTTGAAAGCCCCTAAGTTTTACTTCTTCTCCCCCTTTTTGTCGAAACAATAAGTTAACCCTTGGAAGAAATAAACATAAAAGTGTGGAAAAAGTAGTCCACGTATTTCTTACTCCCCCTTGACGGTAGCTCCCCCTTGCTTGGGGCGTCAAGTGAGGAAAATAAAAAAATCCTACAAAAAGAAAGGTTAGTAACATGCTTATATAATCTTGTGATTGACGAGAATCAAGATTGGGATCCAAGGTATGTAAACGAGGCCTTGTAATAAAACAACAAAGTGTAGTGGTATTTATGCCACCTACAAGCATGTAAAAATAAGAACAAGACTTGTTCTTGAAAATGAATTAAATGAAAAAGTACTAAAAATAGAAAATAGTAGTAATGATTCCGTCCATGCTTGCATAAGGTTTATGGATGGAGGTTTTGATGAGTGATGGTATTCATGCGATCAAGTATGAGGTTGAGTATGAATCGCATTTCTTCCCTAACTTCTATTGCAATTTCCCTAGTGGATTGGTAATGTTCACAATGTAGGTGATGTGGGTAATGAGTGCGGAAGTTTTCCGGGTTGTTTTGATTTGAGTTATGCCGGAAGATGTGGTGGAAAAATAGGAAAATATGGATCAACATCCGGAATGTTTGTAAATGGTGGTGGAAAAGAACCTAGATGTTCTTGTAATGTGATGGGAGCTAATGGTGGTGATGTTTCAAGATCTTGAAAAGTAGTATTTGGAGATGTGGGGGGTGTTGAAAAGACTATTTCTTTTTGTTTAGGTTGTTTAGATCTTGTTGGAGTCTTAAGGAGTTCCAAAAGAGTGACTTTAGATGGTGATGAAGTTGGGGTACTTGTTGGTGATGAGGGAGGTGCTATAATGGAAGCATCTTGTGGTGAGTTATTTGTTGAGAATGAACCATTTGAGGTTGGTTTTGCTAAACAACAAGATCGGATACTAATCCATGCGGATATCCTAGAGATTGATTGTGGTATTTTGGATGGTGGTAGCACAAAGGTTTGGGTATCATGAAGATGATTGTTTGTACTAGGTGATTCATCTAAAGGATTTTTGGATGACATGGTGTGTTGTGTTTATGAGGATGAGATGGATTATGCAAGCATTTTGGGAGTTCTATATATAGAAAAACAAAACATTGTAATGAATGTTTGACCCAAAATGTGGATTAAAATCTAATGATTAGATATGAATTCAAGGCATGTGATCATGAGAACACAAGCTTTAAAGAGCATACTCCCAAAAATGAAACAAATGTGGATTTTTCATCCAAAGTGAAAAAAAATAGAAGGTAAAAATAGCTTCTGATTCACGGATCCCACAGATCCTTCCCTTGAGGGATCCGTCCAGCATGAAGGCTGGGATCCGTGGGTCTGGTGATTCAGGCAGCACAAAATTTTCCTTTTGGAAACATTTTTGCCTAGTGTGTGCCTATATGCAAACTATTTGGAGTTGCGGTTATCTCGACTCCTAAGAAGAAAGAAAAAATAAACTAGAAGTGAAAAATAATCCTATTGAGATAACCCGAGAACACATATTTAGTACTTTGAGTACGTAATTTTAGTGTTATCAATGCTCCTAATTCATTGTTGCTTAAATGAATGTACCCGAAAATACATATTAGTTATGTATCTCCTTTAGCATTCACAAGACATGAGATGCAATGAAAACGGGTTTTTACTTTGTATTAATAATGAAAAAGCGATTTGTCCTAGACGTGAGAAATTGCTTTTGTGAAATTGATACGGGAGGATATCATCTTTTTATAAAACATTTTGAAAAGAGATTTTCTTTGAAAATGTGTATGTAGTTATGTGTTTGCAACCAAAAAATAAAAAATATATAAGTGGAAAAACTTATCTTGGGTTTTGAAAATTCCCGTATTGTTTGTGAGTTGTGCGTGAAATAGAAATCCTAGACTCAGAAAGAAGAAAGCTAGTGTTTACATACCTTGTAGAGTCAAATAAGTTACGACGTTTGTTCCATTAGACCAAGACCAAGATGAAGTAGGTTGAATTGTTCCCGCTTCAACGGTTTGGTGAGGACGTCGGCTATGTTGTCTTCGGATGCTACCTTCTCAATAGAGATGTTTCCCTTTTGAACATTGTCTCTTAAGAAGTGATGACGGATCTCTATGTGCTTTGTGCGAGAATGCAATACCGGATTCTTGCTTAAGTCGATGGCACCTTTGTTGTCACATAGGATGGCTATGTCGCTTAGATGAATGTAGTAGTCGATTAACGCTTGCTTCATCCATAGTGCTTGTTGGCATGCTTTGCCGGCGGAGACGTACTCGGCTTCGGTTGTTGATATTGCTAGTGCCGTTTGTTTCTTAGAGAACCAAGACGTTAAACAACATCTGATGAAAGTACATACCCCACTTGTACTTTTTATATCAACGTTGTTAATACAAATAAGCCGTAAAAACGTTTATTTATATTTTACGATCTTCTAAATGTTTTGTCGATAACAAATGTAAAATCATTTTAACGAAACTAATAGAGTACGTAAATAGTTTGAGTTAATAGTTTTCTAACACACTTAAGTTGTCACATAAAACACTAAAACAAGTATAAGTGATTTTATGATTTAGATACATATGTACAACAACTAGTGTTTACATATTGGGTTAAACATATACTTAAACTAAGTATACTAAAATGGGTAAAAACTAAGTGTATACTAAATGGGTAAATACTTGCAAATGGTTTTGACCCATAACCCATAGTTTTTTATATACTACTTAACCAAGTTCATTGTATCTAGAAAGAAAACCATGGATCAACCCATAACCCATGACCCATAACCAAAAATACCCATGGGCAAAGAGGAGCGGACTACGGATCCCTAGCGTTGTGCTAGCCGGATCCCTTGTGGTAGGGATCCGTGGGATCCGGGAAACAGAAGAGAATTTCCTCTATAAATAGAGAGCCATTTCTTCCTCTCTAAGTGTGCTTTTACACACATACTTCCCCAAAGTATTCTAACCCTCTAACCTCATATCTGAGTGATCTATGTAGTTTGTCTTTTGTTTTTGTGTGATCTACTAGGTTCCTCTTAAAGGAGAGATCACCACCTCTTGAAGACGTGCAAGCTCAAAGTCCATGAGTTGCCATACTTCGTCATCATCAAGACTACTAAGGTTCTCTTGTTGATAGTTCTTCCTTTCTCCATAGATGTTGGGTTGAAGGCATTAGTGATGAATGCCAAAAGTGTCAAGATCAAAGCATTAGTGAAAGGTGCTCATCATCCGTGTCAAAGCATTAGTGAAGGATGCTAAAGGTGTCAAGACGAAGGCATTAGTGAAGGGTGCCAAGTGTTGTGTCAAAGGCATTAGTGAAGGATGCCAAAGAATCAAATCAAGTAGCATTTGGGAAGAATGCCTAGGTCGTATAATCGATGAGGTGCATCACTATACATATATGTATTTGTTTATATACAAGGATGGTGATATCCTTGATGGTGTTGCAACAAGGAGTAGATCTCCTTGAGATTAGGTGTTGTGTCGTGAAGGTGTAGTTCACCTAAGGTGTGAAAGAACTAGGTGCTTAGCCTAGTACCTAATAAAGGGTAGGCGACGTTGTGAAGGATTAGTTCTCCTAAGGTGTGAAAGAACTCGGTGGTTAGCCTAGCACCGTATAAAGGGTAGGCGACGTTCTGTTAGGTGTGGTTCGCCTTGGTGTGAAAGAACTCGGTATTTAGCTTTGTACCAGAAAAAGGTTAAGAGACGTTGTGAAGGCTTCTCCGCCACAAGGAGTTGGTGTAGTGCTGTTAGGAATTAGAAAATTCCAGTGTTGAAAGAGTCGGTCACCCCAACTATTATCTAGCATAAGTTAGCTCGTAGATTGGTCATTAGTTACGGTTTATGTAGTTAGTTAGTAGCGTAAAATAGTATAGTGCAACACCGTGGAAGAAGGTCGGGTCTTTACCCACTGTATCCCTGATCCACAGGCCGTCAGGAGGTCGTTTAGTTTGTAACCTATAAATACCCTCTACCTTGCAAGGTAGAGGGTTGGATGTTTTTTGGTAATCTAATATTCCACAAGTTTCTCTCACTAGAATGTCCCACTCTTTCTCTCTCTAAAACCATCTATGTGCTCATTGTGTTAATGTTATGATGTGTATGTGAAAGTTAATATCTTACAATTGGTATCAAGAGCCATGGTTAGATCATATCTTGCACATCTTTGGATTTATAGTGGTTTTTAGGTGGTTTTTGAGTTTGAAAAAGTTTAGTGGTTTTTGCATCATTTGGTTGATCTCTTGTGTTAAAGTTTGAATTTTGTTGGTACTTTTATGTTTAGAATCATCAAAAGTGTTTAGGTTTCCATTTGGTATGATTGAATCATCTTGGTTGGGTTGTTTTTGGATTGAAAAGTGAAGTTTATTTGGTTTCTCAAGCTAGCGACTTAGCTCTCGGAATAGTTTCTAGGTAGCGACTTGCTTCACAGTTTTGTAGCGACTTACAGTGTTAAAACTAGCGAGTTAGATCTAGCGAGTTAAAGTACAAGTAGTGGACTCTCCACTACAGATAGCGACTTGTGGTAGCGACTTGGTCTGTAGCGAGTTGCTCTTTAGCGACTTGCATTGTTGGCGACTTGAGTAGCGAATTACTGCTGAATTTTTGCTAACGACTTGAGCGTTAGCGAGTTACCACCTAGCGACTTACATTTAGCTAGCGAATTGGAAAGCTAGCGACTTAGCATGGTGGCGAATTAGAGTTGGCGACTTGGTGTAGTATTTTCTAGGGATTAGTACTATTTAGTTGGTAGCGAATTGATTCTAAATTCTCTAGAGACTTGGGGAGTAATTCATAATAACACAATGTCAGTCATCACGGATTCTTTAATCACCAAAGTACTTGCTCTCTATGACACAGGACAGAATAGTGAAACAGAATGCCCATCTGAAGACCTCACACTTAATGACTCAGTATCGATCAATCAGAATAACTCAAATAAGTCACTCTTAATATCTTCAGATGATACTAAGAATGAGGAATGCACCAGTGAGCCGTTTCAACATCTCAGTCAGCTTCTCAAATTACTCTTATCAACAACCATGGATCGAACAAGTTGTGCCATCCTTCGTCAGGATTTTCCCACTTTAACAAGAACTGTTTTGCTCAACTTAGAACGACTGAGGTTTCAAATTAACAAAGAAAAGATCTCATCTGATGATTCTCATGCTGCTCTCCAAACCATCGTCAACCAATTTCAACCACTTATCCGGGAAGAATACTCCTCAGATTTTGATGATATCATGACTGGAATGTCTTTCAAGAAACACACGGGAATGGAAATTCATGAGTTCAGAAACTCATTTATTCAACTTATGTGTAATATGGAAACATACATTGAGGAAGCTGCTAAAGAGAATAACAAGCTGAAGGAATTGAACGAGTGTCAAGAGTGTCCATGGAACAATGATGACGTGTCATGCTTCATTCCAATTGAACCAGCAGAAGACACTGTTTGCAGAATCTCAGCTGTGATGGAAAAGGATGAAGAGAACAACACTGATCTCAAATTCTCAGAGTCAGAAAAGGTATCAATCGACAAGGTACACTTATCTGATCACACTAATTCTCACAAAAAGGTACATGACTCTTACCCTGAACATAACAATGTGGAATCAATCTTTGTTTTGTCTGAATCTAATGCAAGTAACATGATTGAAAAAAGGGTATATGATGAGCTTTCAAACAAATTTTCAATTTTTGAAAAGCACTGTATCTCTTTGCAAATTGAAATACAACATAAGGATGAAATGTTTTATGCAAAAAAACAGTGTAGTAATCTGGAACTTCCAGAATTTAGAGAATTTTTTGAAATTAATCAGTTAAAATCCCAGATTCAGGACAAAGATTCAACCATAAGAAATCTGAAATCTCTTCTTTCAGAAGCTCAGAATTATGACTGTCATGAGATAAGTGATACACTAGAATCTAGGAATTCTGAACTAGCTCTATGTGTGTCCAACCTTCTAAGAGAAAATGAGCATTTAAGAAAGAACCTTGAGGAAACAAACTCTAAAGTAGTCAATCAATCTAATCTCTTGATGAAAGATATTGATGACCTCAAAGCACAAATTCAGGACAAGAGCTTCAATATTTTTGCCCTAAAAAATGAGCTCAGGAAGTATGCTGGAAATAGGATGAACACTA
Source organism: Chrysanthemum seticuspe (assembly GCA_019973895.1). Lineage (NCBI taxonomy): Eukaryota > Viridiplantae > Streptophyta > Magnoliopsida > Asterales > Asteraceae > Chrysanthemum > Chrysanthemum seticuspe. The sequence goes on from BPTQ01000008.1 coordinate 319,087,619, forward strand.
AGTTTGCAAAACCTTCAACTTTGGGAATGTCAACGGTTCAGAACCACTTGAAACGAACAGTTATTAAACAACCTAATGCCTTTAGGTCTGAAAGAGCTAAACCATTGAAATCTAAGCTTACATCCCAAGTTGATAACAAGTTTGTTTTGTCAAAACCAGTCACTTCATTGCCTAGTTCAGATATGATGAATCCCAAGCATAGGACTAATGAACATCACCCACAAATCAAAAATGCTATAAGCTTAACTAGGTATCATGCAAAACATAGTCTGACAGATCAATCCCCTAAGAAATTCTCTGATCACAAAAAGACAAATAGTCAAAACAAGGGTGTGCACTCATTTAGTTCATCTCACTGTGGCTTCAAATGGATTCCCACTGGCAGAGTATTTAAGTATACAGGACTTAAACGAACTTACATTCCCAAATCATGCCTCAAGTGGATTCCCACAGGTAAACTTTTCAAGAATGATGAACCTATTAGGATCCCCATTGATGATTCGTCTGGATTATACTGTGTTGCATCTAAATGTGAGACTAAACATGTCACTAACCCGTCTATGTACAAGTCTACATGTGCTTCAAGTACAATGTGCTCTCAGTCTTTTTCAGGTACAATACTCAACTCAATCAGGAACTTCATGACTTGGTTCCCCTCAGATATGAACATAGCTCATTCAGGAGCTATAGCTTGCCAGAGTTGATGTACTTCTTACTTTGACTCCTATTCATCTTGAATCAGGACTCGTTCTCCCATGTTTTTGTATAAATCAATTTAAAATATATATATATATATATATATATATTATATACTCCTTTCAAAAATTTTATCATTTTATCATTTTTTTTTCTCAATCTAATAATGAATATACTCCTTGTTATCGATAACATCTACGGTCCTAGAAATGTCATTCAATAATGGCACGGGATCATAGATGAAGTTCGAACAAAAGATATATTCTTGGTGGTTTAATGGGATTGGGTAATATCAATCAATATTCTTTGATGACATTGATTGAGGGGGAGATTAGTTTTATACACCATTGGCTTCTGTGCTGGTTATGATGCTTGTTTATTTGTATGATGTGGTGATTTCCTGCTTGTGTGACTAACTGGTTATACTTTTGAAATATCTGGGAATGGGTTTCTCCCTGTTATAGGCTGTGATTGTATCTTGCTCATGAGACTTTCAGTGTGTGCTTTCGTAGTAACTGCCTATGTGTTGAAATGTTGAATTGATTCATGATGATCAGTGTAATAATCAATGCTAGAGACGTTATCTTATCCGTGTTAGCATATTATTACCACTCATTCATTAATACCATAGGGACCAAACTTGTCATATAGTGTAAGTTATGTTGCATTAGCGAATTACCACCTTAGTTTATTACCACAAGGACCAATTGTGTCATATTGCCTAAGTTGGGTTGTATACCCCTAGCGAGTTACCCATTAGCGAGTTACCACTTTACCCTCCAAGAAATTTTTTTTCTCTCTCTCGTTCCTTTCTTCTACCTCTCTTCGTCATTTTAGTCTTACTAGCGACTTAGCATAAGGTTTGCTTCGATTCACTCTTATCGTTACTATCTTATGCTTCAGTTTCCAGTCTCTAACTTATCGTTATATCCAGATCCGTTCGTGCTCGTGAGGTATGATTAGTTGACTCTCTCGCTTAGGTTCGGATTTTTATGTTTTCGTGTGTGTGTTACTTATAAAATGATTGAACGAGTTTAAATTGTTTGGAATATATTGTTTGGATTATGTTGGGTGGATACATTGATGTATGATTAAGTGGATTGGTCTGATGGGTTGGGGTTAGAAGTGTTCTTGGTGGCGAGTTATATTGTTCTTGGTAGCGACTTAGTATGAATGTTCTTCATGGCGAGTTATTGTTCTACTTAGCGAATACGTCTCCGTAGCGAATTGGTTCACTAAATTCCAGCGACTTGGTTAGCGAGTTAGTAACTAGCGACTTGTATTTACAAGTTAGCGAATTAATAACCTAGCGACTTAGTTAACTACTTTGTAGCGACTTGGCTTAATTACTGTACATGGCGACTTGACTTTACGAGCTAGCGAATTATCCTAGCGACTTGGTTAGCGAGTTAGCAGATAGCGACTTGTATTTACAAGTTAGCGAATTTGTTACCTAGCGACTTCGTTGACTGCTTTGTAGCGACTTGGGTTAGGTTCTATTCATGGCAACTTGGTCTTACATGCTAGCGAATCAGCTTAGCGACTTAGAGTGCTAATCATTTTGCGACTTGTCCGTGGCTCTAGATGACGACTTGTTTTTACAAGTTTATAACAGTGTTCACTTTCATGATTGAGAATTAGTCTTAGGGTCAAGGATTATTAAAATGTTCAAAGTTTTTGCTAAAGATATTTTCACTCTTACTACACTTAGGATCTCCTAATTCGACTTGTTGAATCAACTTACTCTATGTAAACTGTTGTGACATCTCTGTTTAGGCAAAAGGTACTTGGGTTCTCTCACGACTGCCAAATGTTTCTTTTTGCCTCATACATATGTGTTATATCACTTTTACATGTGTATCTTGGTTCATGTCATGATCACTTTGAAATGCACTCTTTTGCCCTTTAAATCCCTTATAAGCTCTTCATGTAATCATTTATTTATATGAATGTACCTCATTGATATATCTCTATTATGAATGTTATCATATACTTGAAAGTTGTCATATATTTGTTATCCATGCCACTCTATCCTTCTCTGTATGTGGTTTGGGGACTCCTTCTGAGTTACTATCTCCATGTTAATGTTGTCTCACTTACCAGTTATCATCTAACCTGTTACCATCCATCACTGTTGATTGTGTGATTACTCAGAACATCAATGGCAAGTTCAATCCCAGAAAAGAGCGCTACCCCGTCAGGATCATCCGGAATTCTCACAGACGATGAAATCCTTCCCAGAAGTCAATGGGCTGCTATAGGAAAAAGCAACTGTTATGTGGACCTACAAAGGCTCCAACAAAATCCGATACTCAAAGTTTCAATTGACATCCTCAAAAACACTAACTTCTTCGGGGCTATTACCAAGCAATGCTCAATTCCTACCATCTACATTCAACAATTCTGGAACACCGTTCAATGGAATAAAATCACAGCACGATACTCTTGCAAGCTGGATAATATGGAGTTCACAATTGATTCTGATATTCTGAGCAAAGCTCTTGGAATCACACCATGTGACCCTGAAGTTCGTTCTGAATCTCCGCCTGGTGCTGACGATCTGATCGTATTTCTTATTGGGTTGGGCTATCAGAACAGTATTTCAAGAGCATCTGACATCATCACCGGACACATGTATCAACCCTGGAGAGCCATTACAACCATTCTGAACTTATGCTTATCTGGGAAAACTTCAGGGTTCGATAAAGTGAGAATTCCTATCTTGCAAATCCTATGGGGAATCGTTAATAGGGTTGATGTGAATGTCTCAGATCGTATTTGGGAAGAATTCTCGTTATCAATGAACACATTCATATCTGATAGAACCTATTTCCTGAACAATGTTCAAGGACGAAAGAAACAGAACAAACTTGTAATTCCCAGCATCAGATTCTCTAAGCTTGTTATCCAGTATTTGCAACAAATTCACAACTTCACTCCTAGGTCTGAATCAACATTACACAAAGCAGAACATGAATTTGTTTTAGGAAACCTGAAATATGTTCCTAGAGGCTCGAATAAAGAAGTTTTTGGTTTGCCAATTCCTGATTGTCTTCTCACAGAAGATATCAAAAGGAAGGACTACTTCAAGCTATACATGAAAAGTGCAACCAAACTCTCTGCTGATGTCACACCCTCTCCTTTACAACCAAATGCTCCCGTGACCAAGTCAGCCTCACAAGCATCCTATGCCTCTCTTCCTAAAAAGAGACGTGAAAGTTCTCAACATTCTGACACCACCTCCAAGAAGCAGAAAGCAAAAAGGAAGAAAGTGGAAAAGGAGATTGGTGAGAACACTGAGACTCCAAGGAATGTTTCCAGGTTAACTGATGAAGATGATGCTAATCTGCAACTCGGAATTCAGCAAAGCCTTGAAAGTCAGAATGTGAAAGCTCTAGTAGGTGGAGTTGTGTTAAGAGAACCCGCTCAACTACCTCAACAAACAAACCCAATTTCACTTGACAAGGGTAAAGGAGTTGCAAGTGTTGAAACTGAACAAGCTGCTCACATGCTGTTAACTATCTCATCATCTCCATCAAGTACCACAAATCCATATGAGCTAAAGAGAAGAACAGATTCATCTCATGCAAAAGAACAATCTGGAGTGGTCAAGGTGCCTGAAACATTTAAGGAATCTCTTACACTTGGTGAGACTCAATCTGGCTTGAAGGTTGACACTCTGTTACAAAAAGGCTCGCAGGAGAACCTTGAGACAAGATCTGATGAGACCTTAAAGATGGATGAACCAAATCTGTCCACCAACTCATTATCTTCACTCAAGAATCTTGATGAAGATTTTTCATTTGGTGATCAATTCATCAATGACAAATCCTTGGACACTGCACAATCCATGTATAATGTCAGCATTCATCAAGATACATCTACAATTCCTCCAATGACTTCTTCTTCACTCTCAACTGCACTTCCACCACCCACCTTACCCTCTCATTCAACTGTACAAACACCACCAACTCCAGAACCCGTCTTCACAATTGCAGATGAAGTGGCTCCACCAGCTTCCCCTCCACAGATTCTCACTTCTGATCAACTACTGGATAAAGCCATTAAAAGGATAGAAGCACTGGAAAGGCAACTTCCTAAATCTGTTGATTCTCTGGTGGATCGTGTCTACAGATTGGAGCACCTCAACTTCAATGAAGCAGTTACTGATGCTATTGAAGGAGAAGTCAAGGATGTCGTGGAATGGGCAATGGAGGCTCCACTTCTTAGACGATTCAAGGACCTCCCCATCTCCGATATGAGAGCAGCTCTGTGTGAAAGGATGTATGAGGCTGAAGAGGACAAGCACGAGGTTCACAGTAAACTTTATGAGGCACTTGAAGAATCCATCAAGTTCGACAATTATGAGCAATTTAAGATTGAAGTCGGAGAAAAGGAAGCTAAAAAGAAAAGGATAACAAGTGTAATGGAAGCATTGATAAAGGATCGCAAAGATCCACCTCCTCCCCCACCACCAACGGGGGGAGCTGGAACTTCTGGATCTGGTAATCATTCTACAACAACCAACACACCTCCATCACAACCACCATCATCACCGCCGAAATCTTCCAGTCAATCAGATCCAACAAAAGAGCAGAGTAATCAGAAAAAATCTGCTGCCTGGACGACGGTTGATTCAAGGTTCACATCCACGTCCACCTTCATTCCTGATGATCAATTGGTTAACGAAGAATCTCAAGTCATGGCTGACTCAGAACCAGATGAAGATGATGCATCAACAAAGCATATTCCTAAACCCTCAGAAGACTGGTTTGATTCTTACATGGCTGGAAATCGCACTAGCACATCCAGAGTTGCACCTTCAAGAGACACTATTCTAAGCTGCATTATGGAAGATAGACCTCCTTCTCCAGAACCCACATGGACCATCCCAGAGTCTGACTCTATGATTCCTGACAACAATTGGGCATCAGTTATCACAAATAATTATGAAGTTCCAGCTGAAGACTCTCTTCTGCACTACACTGGTGATATGGGAAGTTTTATTAAATGGTTTTGTGAGCGAAAGAGTATCTCTTCCATAACTCCAAGAGATCTTGAAGGACAAGCTTACGAAATTGTCAAAGTCTTCCATTCTGATGCAAATCATCTTCAATATCAGATGGAAGAATGCCATAAGATGCTGAATGACCAAGTCAGTGAGCAAATCAGTCGCTTCAATGTCAACAAATCTCTTCCTCTTGGTGGTGAGCCTGGTTAGATAACCATTCAGGCTGAATTCTTCTTCAATCATGACTTGGACTATCTGTGTGCTCGCTCTGCTGAAAGAAGGCCTGCTCTATCAATATCAAAGATGAAAGCTGCAACCTACTCTGATCAGGGGCTAGAACAGATGGTTCCTGATCAATTCTGGGCAAATGAAGAACAAAAGTATGATATTGCAGCTTCTTATGGTATTTCCCACTGGTGGTTCAAAAAGAAGAAGTTCGACATTGAAAGACATGGTGCTGATAAAAGACGCAATGATGTCAGATCAAAACTGCAAATCTTAAGCGTTGTCAGTGTAGAGATCTTCCCGATCTATGGATATGAGTACTTGATGAAGATTGTCCTTAAAAGAGCTGACCTCAAAGTGTATACCATTGAAGAGAACGACTTCAAACATCTTCTGCCAAATGATTTCGAAGATCTCTATCTCTTAAATCTTCAAGGACACCTTGAGCACTTACCTGTTCGTGAGAAAAAGGCCCTCTCTGCAGCTGTCACTCTTTGGATCAGGGGCTTAGTTATTCGGAAACGAGTTGAGGACTTTCAGCTTGGCATTGAAAGCTACCAAACCAGGGTCAACCTCACAAGTCCTCAATGGAATGCAGCTGGGCATGAATTTCATCGAGAATACAAAGTTCTTGACACCCCTAGAGCCGTCATCTTCACCGACAGATATGGATCGCGTATGCTTATGCGTCTATGTGAACTCTACAAGTTTAGTGATGGTACGCTCAAAATGGTCGAAGAAGAACTTGACACCAGAGTGAAAGAAGCCAAACTTGATATGAGATCTTGGGTTAAAACTACTTTCTGGACTGATGATGACGTGAAGAGATGTGAACATTTCATTGCTGCAATCCGACGAAGACTCAAGACACGAAGGATCTTCCGCAGCCTTGAAAGCTTTGTTGGTGGAAGGCTCCGTGATGGTCACTACAAACTTCTTCAGAGAACTGAATGAAGACTTCTTCGGAATACCGTTTATGTTTCGTTAACTTTGTGTTATATGTGGTGTATTAAATATGAACAACTGTAATACATGTAATAGTGCTAGGATTTGTACTATGGTTTCCCCTTGTGAAAAAGGGGAAACATCTGTGTTGTCCTTTTTCTTTATCATATAAAATTGGACACATTTTTCTCCTACAAATATTTTACCTCATACTTATTTAAATCACTTGAGATCCAAAATCTCAAAGGATTTAAGATTTTTGATCGGGGGAGAAAATGTGATATAAATATGAAAGATGGTAAAAGATAAGATGGCCAATTTTTGTGCAAACTTCTCCCTTATATGTGCTAAATAATTTTTTGAATCTCGAAGCATATATTAAGGGGGAGAACTCTCTTTGTAAATTAGAGTCATCAGGGTACACTACACTTTAAATATTTTAAAGTACCTTGATCACATGGCTTCTAATCCTTTGATGATAAAAGGTTCCCTCTAGTATGTGCAAAACTCTTTTCAACCACGAGGCACATATTGAGGGGGAGCAAATTTATGGAAACCTCATCCTTCCTGGAAATGCTTTATCTACTTGATTTGATCAAGGAAGTGATGGTGATATTTTTTAGAAAATGGTAATCAAAGAAGTAATTTCTTCCTCTTGCCTCCGTGTGCAAAACGATTTCAAATATTTGATACACATGTTGAGGGGGAGCACTTATTCTAAATATATCAAAAACAATCCAGGTACAAAATGCTTTGATAATATATCACAAGTATCTGAATTGATTTTCAAATGGTTTCTATTGGATCCAATGGCAGATGAACAATACCAAATAGACCGACCAACTTTACTTTATGTACGGTGATATAAGGATGATAAGGTTAGGTATTGGTTCCCATGATCCGCCAGAACCGGAGGGATCTACCCAGGGACAATTCACTAGTTAGTGTAGAAGTCCTTAGTTATGATGAGAAAAGGAGAAAAATGAGATATGGGAAGAGTGCGGACTAAGACTGAGCTAGTACTGGAATAAACCCAACAAGGTTCTAGCTATGAAGTCTCGGTAAGCACTGAAGGGGTTGAAGAATTAAAAAGAATTGAATGAAAATAGGGTGAAAACAAATAGCCCTCCATTAATTCAACCTTAGGGCAGAAACCGGGTTCACTTCATATGCTACTGATGGTAACATCGGTATTGAAGACAAGACGTCATGGACCCAGTGACGCACTGCACTTCAACTTTCCAAACCACTAAAGTTCCTCTTAAAAGGACTTGTTTCATTCTCACGGGGAACCGACATTATCTATCGACTTTCTCTTAGAGATTGTTGATATTGAAGAAGGAGACCCTCTCCCTAGTCTCCGGCATAGGATCCAAATATGCACAAATTGAGTCTAGAGCCACGAGATCATCAATAAATCTCATTAGGACACTTTCAATGAAGACTCTCTGTTTCACACAATGTGGAAAGAGAGATTATATCTAGAGTCCTACGCATTATCCTTGTGGTATTGCCAGAACATCTGAGTGATGTGTTTACATATTCACAATGAAGATGGAAAGCCTTCTGGAGCCAACATCAAACAAGCTCCTGGTAGGTGGCATGTGAGATCTATTTTATAGATTAACCATGTGACAACTGAAAAGAAACAATGGGGCGATTCAATCTCTTGAATCAATCCTGGTTCAGGTTATGGATTGACGGATACCTTTGAAAAACCGATCTTTGTGCTTAAAAACTTTTTCTTTAGCACATCGACCGTGTACTCATTTTTCAATCCAAAAGGTATTTTTATGATTGATAAATTGATTTTCAATAAAACCTTCGTTGTATTACAAAAACAATTTCTATTGAGCAATACACGATTGTTTTTCAAATCTCTTTTCATCAATCAGTGGACTTAAAATTCGCTGGTTCACTCACTCCGTGTTGTCTTCTTTGAGACGTTCCGGTTTGAGAACAGCTAGAACAGCTGCGAAACCCTGTCAAGGAGATTCTTAGGAATCCTACCTGATCACAGGCAGTACTTGTACTGATCAACGGGGAACCGTGGGTCGTGTACCTCAATTCAACGAAAGTGATCAAAGATACTTTCGTGCGATTTGTTGCTAACTGTTGTATGCAGGTACGCCCGACATTTGCAGCTGATCAGAATGAAGCGGTCAATCCACAGCCGCATGCTCACTTAACACATTCATCTCAAAAGAAATCATGATTAGTGCATCAATGACTCTGATATTTTCACTCCATGCTTCTGCTACGCTGCTGCCAATATCATGATTCAACAAAAGCTTCCGCTACTCTGATGAGAAGATTTCATGATCCAGAATGTGAGCATGTCGGTCCCAAAGTCACAACATCACATAATACCAACACCACAAAGGATGTGTCAGAGATTGTTGATTGCTGATGATCTCAAAAGCTGGCTCATATTTACTATCTCTTGAATCAGAAATGGACCTCCAATTTAAAGTACTAATCTTTGCAGACTTTGAAGTTGCATCACCTATGCACTAAGTTTACGATGTTGATGTATGAAAGTCTACGAGCTCAAGAACAAAGTCAAGACTAGAATGCTAGGATTTGAAATGTAAAATATGGGGTGACCTCCCTTAGGGGGAGATTGTTAGGAATTAGAAAATTCCAGTGTTGAAAGAGTCGGTCACCCCAACTATTATCTAGCATAAGTTAGCTCGTAGATTGGTCATTAGTTACGGTTTATGTAGTTAGTTAGTAGCGTAAAATAGTATAGTGCAACACCATGGAAGAAGGTCGGGTCTTTACCCACTGTATCCCTGATCCACAGGCCGTCAGGAGGTCGTTTAGTTTGTAACCTATAAATACCCTCTACCTTGCAAGGTAGAGGGTTGGATGTTTTTTGGTAATCTAATATTCCACAAGTTTCTCTCACTAGAATGTCCCACTCTTTCTCTCTCTAAAACCATCTATGTGCTCATTGTGTTAATGTTATGATGTGTATGTGAAAGTTAATATCTTACAAGTGCTTATGAACTCTCGAGTAGGTGACTAGGGGAGTGGAGTAGGGCAAGGAAGGTGTCCTTGTAGCCGAACCACTATAAATAACTTGTGTTGTGGTGATGTGCTTCTTACTCTTTATATTTCATTTCACGTTTATATATCCATCTATCAACGTCCAACATAAACAATCAAATAGATTGACATAAGTCGATCTAAATATTTAAAAGGAAGTTTTAAATTGGTAAAACTATTCAACCCCCCTTCTAGTTTTCCACAATTGGCACCATAGATTCGTTACCAAGTTTCTTAAAGTATGTTGTACTTTAAAGACTTGATACGATCCGTGTATGTTTGAAAACTACAAAGAAGGATTTTTTTTTTGGGTCATATTTTCTTTTAAAATCATTTTGTTGAACATTGATAGATGATTCTAACCACTTTTGCTCTTAAGAAATTTTCATGCTAGAATCTCTCAAAAATCTTCATTCAAAGAATAATGAAGTCAACATTTAAGGAAGGATCTAAAAGGTGATCACAACTTACGTACACCAAGTACAAAGGATTACTTCTAAAGCCCATGAAGTATTTTTGGTATTATACCAAATCAAGAAGCATAGAGGTATGTTCTACTCTTCATTAGATAGGTTACATGAGTTCCATTTATTGTCATAAGTTATTTTTGCTTAACTAATCACTAACATCATTAGAAGTCTCTTTCGTCACCTTCTCGTCTTTTTCAACATAAGGAATGATATTATTTTTTTTGTCAAACTAACGCCGTCATCACATATGAACCCTCGATATGTGATTCATCAAAAATCATCATTCAAAAACAATCCTTATCTAATACCTCCATTTTTTTGTTGGGTAAGCTAATTTACAAGCCTACTACAAAAATAATACCAAACAACTCCCTTTCTGTCCACAGGGTTTATGGTCTCTTAATTTCTAATCAGTTAATTTAATTAAGGTTTTTTTAATTAATCATGAAAAGGGGCTTTTTAAACAAAATCACATTGTATTCACAACATTGTTAATACAAATCAAAACCATAAACCCATCCCAACTAATTTTACCTAATTGGAAAATTTGTATTTTTAGGACCAACCATGCCCAAAGCTACTCAACAAGATCATCATGACACCGTCCACTACCTTAATCATTGCTATCGTAAAAAGGGGTTGACCAAAACCGACCGTAAAATTTTCAAAAGCCTTGTAAAACGACTTATCCACGAAGGTCGTGCAGTCAAGGAATGTTTCCTTGAAGATACCAACATTCGTCAAGTTTTCTCGACAATCAACTTTGATTGTCTCCTTGACATAGATGAACAAATTTGTCCGGTTTTCATTTTTGAATTTTACAAAAGCTTTAGGATCATTCGAAACGTCAATGATAGCATTTCAATCGCTTTCATCATCAATAAACAAAACTTCACTCTCCCTCTCAACACCTTTGCTCAAATTCTTCGCATTCCTTGTGAAGGAATTTGTATGTACTCTCAAGATTGGGCAATTAACGCTCAAAACCTTGCACTTGATCCTAAGCCTCTCTATAACACTCCTATTGATGAACCCGAAACCATCCGAGACACTATTTTCAAAATAAGAATCGACCAATCCCGTTTCGACCGAAACAAGAAGCTCATTCACCGTAATCCCTTTCAAATGGAACTTTTCGAAATGCACCCCATGTTTAGAAAATGGGAAGAAATCCTTAGGGAAAACGTCATTAGCCTAGTTGGAAACAAAGATCATCCAAACGCATGTCTTGTGCAAATGAGCTATTGTCTTATCCATCAAAGGCCATTTAATCTTGCCTATTACATGGTAAGGAGAATGGCTGGGGTATTCAAAGCTTCCAACATGGTACTTCCGTATGGTATGCTTCTAACACGACTTTGTAAGTATGTTGGTACATTGCAACCATCTCCTATCAACAATGATCATTATCTTTCCGATCACGTCATGGTACCTCTTACCAAACGACCCTCTAAACAGTTCATGGTCAATGGAGAGCAACCGGAAGCTCTCTCGGACTCCTCGGCCGGTGAAGAAGAAGAAGATGAAGAAGATGTCGACCCCGTAGCCAACATCAAATTGGAAATCCTTGAATACCACAAACAACTTTCGACCATTCCAAACGAAACCGCGGAATTTAAGCAATTGAGGGGCATGATCCAAAACCTCGCATACAACCTCACTAAGCCGTCAAAAAGGAAAAGAAAGGATTGACGAAAGAGACAATAGGATTGTGCTTGTTTTCTTTATCTTATGTTTGGATGATTACATTTTAGCATTTTCGGTTTATGATTATTTGGATATTATCTTTAACTAGTGTTTTGTGATAAACATGCATGTTTCTACTGTCTATCTGTGGATTTACTAGTGTGCATAAACTGCGCATCATTTTTGTGTAGGTTCTGATCTGCAGATGCCGGATCCCTAGGATTAGCCTAGCCAGATCCTTCCCTTGAGGGAACCGTGGGATCCGTGACATCAGATCAGCAATACAACATTCAGTACATCAAAACTGCTTTCTAGATAACATCACATTAGCTTAGCATATGATTTTAGAACCCAACTAAGTCCACTTCAAGGATGAGAAAGGCTTAGACTCACTAAAGGCTTACTTAAGATCTTAGTCTGATTTTATCAACACATCTAAACTCACCATATTTCCGCTTCAACTACTCACAAACTATTTCTCACCTCTCAAAACACTTTAAGAAGACAAACTAAGCAATTTTAGGAAATCGCTTCTAGTCATTTATATCTCAATGTAAGACAAAAATTAGTTTTTCAATTCTTGAAATTTTTAAGAATTTTTTTTAATATCACCTCAAGCTAAAATCTGATCACTAGGATCATTTATTATGACTTGACACCTTCATAACTCTTAGTGTTATCCTTGGACATCCATTGGTAGTCATCTTGACCCGTCCCTCTTCCATAAAAAGCAATCATTTGCTATAACACTTATCACCTCTAATCATTCAAGTACCCTTTCATCCTAAACCCTTAGGAGAACTGAAACATTCAAAATGAGATAGGCTTTAGCTCCTAGAAACCTCATTTCAAACCTGTCATAACTGCTGAGAGCCGGATCCCTAGGATTAGCCTAGTCGGATCCCTTCAAGGAGGGAACCGTGGGATCCGGGTGACAGTTTATGTCAAACATAGCTAAAACAATCATTTCAACTCATCTTCCTAACTCAAACACTCCATCTCATCTTAAATGAGTTCCTAGATCAGTGAAACCCTGAATCTCAAACTTGTGCATATTAATCATCACATTTCCAAGAACATTAGTGGATTAAGTCTTAAATACAATTGCAAAGTTCTTCCCTTTATAACTCACATTGCCAAGAATACTTTAGTCATCAAACATATAGTTAGATTACCCAAGGTCAAATTTTCTTGGTCAAAACCATGATTAAGCACAATTACTTGTTAGCGTTAAGGATTTGAGATATCCAACAGCTAAAGACTTAAAAATTAAGTCAATCCATGATTAAACAAACCTTACAACAGCATAATGATTTCACCTAGTCCTTGTCTGACAGCCGGATCCTTGGTCTTTAACCAAGCGGATCCCTACTGAGAGGGATCTGTAGGATCCGTAGATGCAGAGAGCATAAACCATCTCCAGATTTGAATTCAAGTCACCTTTTGGGTCTCCAACCACCTTTAGCATTCATTAATTATCCTCATAGAACTGATCAAAACCCCAAAAGCATGCTTAGCCCTTCAAATGGCCAAGAATTTAATTTCCAAATTCAAATTACCCTTTATAAACCAAACAACCTTAGAATTAAGGTACCACTCTCAAATCACATCTCAAAATCAGCAACTAAAAGAGTTCTTACTAGCACCATCACTATGACTAAGGCTCCTAGTGCTAACTCATCCACTCAAGAACCACCCAAGAAACTTGCTAGAATCATGCATGAAGTTTCCTCAACCAAATCACCTTCGGGTAAGTCCACCAAAGCTAGAATTCACAAGAAGAGTGCTTCCACTAGGATTTCATCACATAATTCTACTATACCCTCCACAACTCAACCTACTTCATTAGTACCTAGAGCCACCTCACAATCATTTGAAGATCCTCAACCCAATTCACTTGAACCTCCACTTCAAGAAACTCAAAACCATGACAAAGAGTGCGATCATTGCAAACATGTTGAAAGATTGAAACATGAACTAGATATATTAATACATGAACTACAATCTCAAACTGAAAATGTTTAGGATAACTCATCTCATCATTAAAGATTTTAGTTGAATCTAAAATTTGGGGTAATTCATTAGCATTAGTAGTGCTTATATGGCTAAAGTTCATTCTCTTAGTTTTTAGAGATTTGGTTGTGTATCTCTTGTTTTATTGAATGAATACTTATATGCTATGATTATCTTTGTTGTGCTTGATAGATTGTACATATATCTCATTCTCTCAAAATAGCATTCCTTGACATTTCTTCATTGCTGAAGATACTGTCAACAGATAGCCGGATCCCTTCCAAATAACTAGACGGATCCCTCCTTGAAGGAAACCGTGGGATCCGTGGTACAGGAGCACAAATTTATACTAACTTGAGTCTCTTTTGCAGGAAATTATGCACTATACTCTTGTTTTTCTAACCTTTGTTTTCTAGTTATTCAAAATACACATGAAGATATTGACACCATAAAGCTAGGGGAGCTTTGTGTCAAACGACATTGCAAAATCATTTGCAAACTTAATCCAATTTTGGGTTATACCTCATGACACCCCATTGCAACATTGCAATATTCAAGGGGGAGCACGTTCTCGTCACTTAGACGAACCATTTGCAAACTTAATTGCAAACACAATTAGTTTATTTTACGTTATGTCCTTGACGCCCTTTCAAAGGGATGGACTCGTCAAGGGGGAGTTAAGACGAGTACCATTCCCGTCACTTGCTCTATTTATATTTTAACATTTTTTTCTTATAAAAATTGTGTTAGTTTCTTTTAACACTTTTTGTTTCGACAAAAAGGGGGAGAAGAAAGTAAAAACTACAAATTCAAATTTTTACGAATTTTAGCTTTTTCCTTAAAATAATTTTATGTTTTGTCATCAACAAAAAGGGGGAGATTGTTAATACAAATAAGCCGTAAAAACGTTTATTTATATTTTACGATCTTCTAAATGTTTTGTCGATAACAAATGTAAAATCATTTTAACGAAACTAATTGTAAAACCCTAAAAATATGAAACGTGTTAAGAGACTAAAATACCCTTGAAATCGAACATTTATTAAATACGTAAAAACACGTTTATATCATTTAACGAAAATTAAAAACTAACTTACGAAGAATAAAAACTTAACGAATATGTTACGTGATCATTTTGGTACGACGAAAGATGTAAATGTCTCGCGTAAAAGTTTGGGCCTTGTTTTCGTTATTTGGGAACTAAGATGGGCTCGTTTCTTTTCTTGCCAAGCCGAGAGTCCAAGAAGCCCACAAGGTGGTGTTTGTTTTTGTGTTCGGTTGGACCAAGCCGAGCCCATACCCTCCTCCTAAAAGCCCTAACCGAAATTTTACTACCACTATAAATATAACACATAAACTCAAAAGTGAAACCCTAGTTTTGGTTGCCTCCCTTTTCTTTTTCTCCCATTCGGCCGAATACCTACACCTTTGGTGTCGAGATTTTGCTTCAACAAAGCTAAGGTATAACGTGTTCCTCGTCTTCCTAAGGTATACCGAGATCATATAATCTGAACTTATTGAAGGTATACGACGTCTGGGAAATGCCTGTGGTTGATGTGTGTATAGATTTTGACTTGTATCTGTTATTTGGCACTCCTCATGTTCGTTTGAAATTTTGTACCTATTTGTGAGATTTTGTCGATATCTGTCACGTGTAAGTTTTGTGCGCGTTGGACCGAAAATGTATGATTTGTGTGAGCCATGGATTGCTATGTTTGCTCTAAGTGTGTACGTCTCCGTGTACCCTTATTGTGATCATTGAATATTTCGTTAAGTGTTTGAGGAACATTAGATCCTTTTAGTTTGATTATCTGCGATTAGTAAGACCATTAGGATTCGTTCTGCCTATGCATATGATGGTTTTCATCATTAGATATCTGAATAAGTTAGAGCGTGTTGTTGATTTTCGGCATCTCATCTGTTTTCTGCCAATACGTCAATAAGTATATGATTATCTGTTATAAGTATTTGATTTTTGATTTGATTTCTGAAAAGTATGAGTTTGAAGATTTTGATAAGAATCCGTTTGTTCCGAGATAAGTTTCGCGTTTGCTATATCCCTTGAAATTCTGAAATCCGATTCGTTTTCCGTCCTATTCCGTCTGTTCAATTTCGAGGACGAAATTTTCTTTGTAGAAGGGGAGAGTTGTAAAACCCTAAAAATATGAAACGTGTTAAGAGACTAAAATACCCTTGAAATTGAACATTTATTAAATACGTAAAAACACGTTTATATCATTTAACGAAAATTAAAAACTAACTTACGAAGAATAAAAACTTAACGAATATGTTACGTGATCATTTTGGTACGACGAAAGATGTAAATGTCTCGCGTAAAAGTTTGGGCCTTGTTTTCGTTATTTGGGAACTAAGATGGGCTCGTTTCTTTTCTTGCCAAGCCGAGAGTCCAAGAAGCCCACAAGGTGGTGTTTGTTTTTGTGTTCGGTTGGACCAAGCCGAGCCCATACCCTCCTCCTAAAAGCCCTAACCGAAATTTTACTACCACTATAAATATAACACATAAACTCAAAAGTGAAACCCTAGTTTTGGTTGCCTCCCTTTTCTTTTTCTCCCATTCGGCCGAATACCTACACCTTTGGTGTCGAGATTTTGCTTCAACAAAGCTAAGGTATAACGTGTTCCTCGTCTTCCTTTGATGCACCTTAAGTTAATATGTTGTAGCTTGTTTGTTTTAGTCGACTTGTGTTTTCTTTTTCCTTGTGTCGAGCCGTATGAAACCAAACAACACAAACCCTAATGATTTGAACCTTATAAGTATTAAAGAACATGTATGTAATATGTATTATTGAATCGGATCATGGTTAAGTCGAGCTATAAAAGAACCGAACCACATATATAAATGTTATCATGCCTAATAAATTCGAAACCCTAATTGGAATGGAACCCTAAGTGTAATTAATGGTCTAAACATGTGATTATAGTGGTTTTAATAAACCCTAAAACTGGACAGCATCATATGTCGAATTTGTGTGTGTTATAGATCCAATTTTATAAGTTCAATAACCTGGGTTTTTGTGGGAAAAGTTTATTTTATGTCTTAGTTAAGTTTTCCAAGTGGTTTGGTCGAATTTGGAGTTGTCTAAGTCGTATTTTTGAATTTTACAAAATCAAGTGTCAAAGCTGAGAAAACGGGTCTGAAATTTAGTTGTATTGTTTGATTTTTCATTTTCAAACCATAAGGAATTGGGAGCTCTCCTTTTACAGGAGTGATATTTATGACATAAATGAATTTCTGGGAGTTTTGGGAATTTTTCCAAGGTGTCTAAACAGGTCCAATAAGTGTAAACTTTTAAGGTATATTTTCTGATTACTTTCTGGATAGGTCTGGACTTGTGATTTTCCATAGGCCATTTGGCATAGAGATAGAACCCACCAATTTTTGGAGACTCTTTTAAATCATATGGGAACCCCTGGGATTTTGCTTGATTTCATTTGAGCTAAGTAAGTATTTTATAAAAATCGCTAAAGTCTGGTCCGAATATGAGTTTAAGAAACTGAAAGATAAAATATGATATCAATAGGTAACACACTTACAAAGGCATAAGAAGCTTATAAAAGGAACTAATAAGTATTATACGAATCGTAATCCGTGTAGATTCATTGAAGAAGACGTGGTGTCGTATCTTCGTGTTCGTTCATTCATTTGCTTTTCCCTCATTTGCGTTAAGGTACGGATATTCTGTCTTATTTTAAGACACTTATGTTATCGTACAGATATTCTGACCTTTTCAGTAAAGGTTTCTCTTAATGTTTTCTTTCATATTAGGTTTTCCTAAGCCTTTGCTATGAATCCCAAATCTGATTTGTTTGAGCTATTGCTTATCTGAACTCTGATTTCTGAATTATGAAACATCTGATTTTTGAACTATCTGATATGAAAACTATGATTTTGGAAATATGAATGATTTTCTGATAAAATATGATCTGTGTCAGTTATGACATTCTGATTTGACCTAAGATAGTTTGACACCCGAGCCAAATATTTAACTAGTCATGGGGGTTCCATGTCCGTATCAGTGATGCACCTCTGATATGACTCTAGGGCAGTAGAGTGATGTTCTGCCACGTCTCTGGATGGTGAAGCATATTTGTGAATATGTAGGAAGGGGCGTATGGATGCATCCTAGATCTGTTATATGTTATCTGTTATATGTTATCTGATGATTGATGCTGCGTGCGTGCACGTCCTTCATAACTCTGGTAGGTCTCCCCTACAAAATGTTGCCTTACGTGATTATGAATGTGATCTGATATAAGTTCTGGGCTCGTGGTAGTTGACTATAAATATCTTTTGAAATTATGACTTATGCTTTGAAAATGTTAAAGATTTTGTTATGGCTCATTCACTTTAATTCGTATCCGTTATCGTTTAGTATTCGCTTTTGCTTTCATATCTGTTCACTGGGCTTTTGAAGCTCAGCCGCACTTTTCTTTTCTTCCGCGGCAGGTATCTAAGCATTGGAAGCTGGGTTGCTTTGGGATGAGTGCTTGAGTGGACTTGCCTTAGAGATTTTAGCTTTGATTTCTTATGATGCCATTTAGACTTATTTATTTCGGATATTATGTTTGAAGTTTATTATGTTTCCGCTGGGACCTATGTATTGAAGTCGGTTGACTTGGATTATTTTCCGCATTTATGTTAAGACTTTCTTTTGGTTATTTGTGTTTGCTTTGATATGACACCATTACTTGTGATTCCTTTACCCTTGGCGGGTCGGGGCGTTACACTAATAGAGTACGTAAATAGTTTAAGTTAATAGTTTTCTAACACACTTAAGTTGTCACATAAAACACTAAAACAAGTATAAGTGATTTTATGATTTAGATACATGATTCGCTCCCGAACAGTCAATTTTTATCACTCAAGCCGGCCACTTGTGAATGGCCGACCGTAACAAACTTAAAACAGTTCAAGCACGAATGCAATGAAGATCTGGGGAGTATAGTGCTTCCCCGGGTCGTTATGTCCCAGCGAGCTATGCAATGGATCACCAAACGTATAGTGATCGAGAGATTTGAACAGGAGAAAGGGATTTGTGAATATTACTACAGAAAAAGCTCATAAACTAAAGGGGCTTAAATGCAAATTAAAGGAAATTAAAAAGATAAAAAATATTAAATAAACGCTATCACTATTTTTAAAATGATGTTTTTGATTTTATGTTTTTATAAAACTGAATTAAAAACTACGTTACGTACAAATGAAAATGTGAAACTTACCCAATATTAATCCTAAAAATATGAAAATGATATTTTTACAAACCTAATGATAAAAGAAAATTTATAGAAAAAGAAAATTATTTTTATAACTAATTATCTAATTATTATTAATTAAAAACTATTTTTAACTATTAAATAATAACCTAAAATACAAGAAAATATGAAATAAAGCTTGAAAAATAAAATTATGACTTGGAAAAATCTAAAATAGCAAAAAAGAATTTTCAAAACTATTTTTGTATTTTTCTGAATATTTTTCTATTTTCTAGGAATTAAAAACTATTTAAAACTAATTTAATTATTTAAAAATACAAATTTAACTAAGAAAAATCTAGAAAAATATTTTTTTGACTTTTTATATTAATCTTAACTTAAGAAAAATGAAAACTTATTTTTTTGAACCTTTTCTTAATTTTTTGTATTAAATGCTAATTAAAAAGTGCTAAAAAGTAATTAAAATGCAGAAAAATAGCAAAATGACTTGGAAAAATCTGAAAAATTCAAGGAAAGCTTAAAATAATATGAGGAATCTAGGAAAAATATAAACACAAGTGCTTGTGTGGAGGAATAAGAGGCTGCAGTTCAATGTGCTTAATAATAAGCACTTCAAATAAGCCAAGAAGCACCAAAGAGCACCAAACTGATATAGAAGCTATATTATACTAAAAGAACCAAAATGAAACAAATCTCAACTGTCCTAAACCTCTGATTTGCTAAATACCAAGATTTGATGAGTTGAGCAATTTGAGCTAAAAACAGTTTTAGGTGCTCACTTTAAGCTTAAAAATAAGCACTTAGATAAGCTGGAAAGGAAAACAGAAAGTGGGAACTAAAACTAGACTTGGCTGACTATCACTAAGCCAAGGATGAAACTCAGACAAGCTCAATTGAGCTTTTCCCAAGCCTGGTAAAACCCCTGTGCAGACTCAACTTCAACTGAGTCAGTGCACAGGGGAGATAAGGCCATGTTTACAAGCTAATTTGGGGCTTATAAAAATTTGACAAAAATCTGTAAAATTCATAATAAGAAAATAGACCAGAGTAAGATTTTAAAACCACAAGCTTCACTGAATTTGACTCAAAAATGAGTCCAATAAAAATCTCTCTAGTTGGGCACAAAATGAGATTTTCAATTTTTGACTTTTTAGACAGAATTGAAATGTTGACTATTTTGAAGTTTGATCTTGATTTATAGACTGAGTATGATGTTTTAAGATAAATTAAACCTAATTCAAGCTAGTTCTATGTATTTTGAACACAAAACAAGTTTTTGAATTGACAAATTCACAACAGTTAAGTTATGAAGACAGTGGGAATGTAATTTTGACTTGTGAGGTTTGCAGATACAAAATAAAGACAGATATGAGCTTAGATGAACTAAACAAGCATGGAACAACAAGTCCTACTCACTGGGTAAACCTCTAGTACAGTTTACACATCAAATCCAAACACAACTTTAGAAACTGATATGCAATTAAACCTACACCAGCTACTGAACCAACATGTAATAAAGATCAAACTAAGTTACTAGACCTAAAAACAACTTAATAAAACAGGTTTACACTAATGGTGACCACAGATACAAGTACCAACAGAAACTGCAAATTGACTAAAAATGAAAAGTGAGAAAATTACTCACAACTGTCCAGCTGGTATGCAGGCTAAAACCAAACCAAACCTATTCTAATTTAGCCTAATCCAACCCATATCCATGCTGAATCAAACCCAAATATCATCACCATTCCCATTCCTTGATCAGTTTGACTTTCATTGACCATGGACCAATATTGCTTGAAACTAACTTATAAGCTTACAACAAGCTTTGATAAGCTTAAATAAGCTGATTTGAGCTAAAACAAAGCTAATTGGAAGCTTTAATTCAGGAATTTGAAACTAAATTTTTCAACAGTAGACTTGAAAATTGGAACTTATATATAAACTTGGATTTGATAATCAAAAGCACATTAAAATGATTTGTTAACTTAATTGTGATACATAAAAGCTGAAATTACAACATTTGGATTTAAACTAAAACATTAATTTAAAAAACGATATTAAGAAAAACTATAAAACTAACTACTTGCTTCTCTCTCTATCTCCTCCTCCATTTATAAGCCAATCCTCTTTCTCTCACTTCTCTGATTGTTTCCCACCATTTTCTATGACCATTGGATCAGTTGAAGTCATCTTGGCCCTTGATTGTGTTTTGGCGGGAAAAAATGTATTTGACAGTTGTGGGTTGAGTGATAGGGTAGAGGGAGCATTAAATGCACCTTGGATGGATGTTGAGGAGGGGGGAACAAGAAAAGTGGAAAGGTGAGGAGGAGGGATGGGTTGTCTGGGTTGCAGGGCTAGGCAGGGAAGAAAGGAAAAAGGCGGGTAGGGTTGTTTGTTTGACTTTTGGATTGACTGGGGATTATATTATATTGAAGGGGGGTCCAATTTAGATATTGACAGGGGGTCAAATGGCAAAAGGCAGGGGTCCAATTGTTATGACAAGGGCCAAAGGGTAATTAATACAAGGACTAGTTTGTAATTTCTGAAACTACCAGGACCAATCCTGTCAATTATGCAAAGTTGTTCCAAGGGCTAAAAGTGACAATCTCCAAAAGTACAAGGACCAAACTTGACATTTTCAATTTTCCAAGGGCCATTTTTGCCAATTTTTAAACTTGGAGGACCAAACTTGTAATTTCTCAAAACTTTTGATATCTTTCACCAAAGGACTAATTTTGACAACTTATGATTTTAAAAGGACCTTTGGTGATTTTTCTTTTGAAATTATGTGCTCAGGGACTATTTCTGACAATTTTTGAAACTTGGGGGACTGAAACTGCCAATTATGCAAATTTAGCTCATTTTTCATCTGATTTTAAACATTTTGCATCTGAAACATATAAAATGTAATTTTGGAATATTTTCAGTATTTTGATGCATTTCTGAGCATTTTTAAACGTTTTGCAGTTCAGATTTAACCAAAAATGATGAGTATTTATACACTCATCAATCCCCCACACTAAACTATTGCTAGTCCCTAGCAATCTTTTGAGAAAAACTTAATGGATTTGAATCTCTTTACCAAAAGCCATTACTTCTGGAGTAGCCAAATGTTTCAGTTCAAGTAAGAACCATGGTACACCGATAACCATGTGATTTTGAGCAAATCACCAGCTTTCAACGGATTTGGTTTGTCTTTACCAGAAGCCGTTTGCTTCTGGACTAGCCAACTCTTAGATAAATTATCAATATTATCTTTGGTGAGCTGATTACTAATTATGGTTTTTCCACTGCCTTTACCACAAGCCATAAACTTGCGGGCTAGCCAACTCTTCACTTTTAAGGATATGGTGAGCTGAATACCATACAATTTTGGGCAAATTGTAAGCCGTTTGCTCCTGGATTAGTCAATCCTTTTGTTTATTAGACAAGGTGGACTGATAACCATAAGTTGAGTAAGTGCAAAAACACTTACTCCAAAAAAAAAATTTGGCCAAAAATGGGGGAATTGGGTGGTATAATTACATGATAAAATTCGTGAGAATTCCCCCCCACACTAGACTTGAATATTGCCCTCAATATTCAAAGTACTGGCGGTTATGCCGAAACATAGAACGTAAAAGGGAAATACTACGGCCATTATTTAGCAAGATTTTTTTTTTTTTTTTTTTTTTTTTTTTGAAACTCTTATATACAACAGCGGGGGGAAACTCCCCCACACTAGGGTGGTACACACGGGTGAAAACCCATGTTTAGCTACTGTTTTTGATTACCGAGTCGCTAGCTTGACTCGACCCCGAATTCATTTGTTCATGGGGAAAGTAACGTGGAAAACTAATCTCGGTCGGACTTTCGTTCACAATGTTAATAAACATATGAACATCAGAAAGTTCCACACCGACGAGATACAACCGCGGTATTGTTAATAGTGGAAACTATAAGGGATGATACCGGGGTCAAAGATGGTGTCCTCATTCCCGAATGAGAAAAGGGAAAGAGCAACCACACCATCTGTGAAGAATGGAACAAAGATATGCTTGAGAATGCAAGTCCATTCCTCATCAGAAAGAAGCAAATCACCATTTTTGACATTTTTAAGCTTAAACTTGAAGCTTATATGGTGATTGTCAATAAGATGTCTGGGGGGGAGGATGGGAAACGGTTCTTCAATCAACAGATTTTCTAGAAAAAGGATGTCCCCTTCCGGATCAAAGTAAGTATTATCAATTCCTGTTGGAATTGACTCAT
Organism: Chrysanthemum seticuspe; assembly: GCA_019973895.1. Classification (NCBI taxonomy): domain Eukaryota; kingdom Viridiplantae; phylum Streptophyta; class Magnoliopsida; order Asterales; family Asteraceae; genus Chrysanthemum; species Chrysanthemum seticuspe. The sequence goes on from BPTQ01000008.1 coordinate 319,111,202, forward strand.
CACTAAGAAAGGCATCGACTTCATTCCAAAAGTTGTCATCTTCCTCATCAGGAGTGAGAGAAGGGATGGAAGAGTCGGGAATAATAAGACTAGGAGATGATGGATCATTTTTGAGCAATTCTTCAATGGGAAGAATGTCTCCCATTGGATCACAAACATCATCATCCAATTCAGATGAAACTGAAGAGAGTTTGGTTTCATCCACAGAGTTAACAAACTCGATACGACAAACTGATTCCGGAGGTGGGACAAGTGGTGTGCTCTTAGAGCTAGCAATTTCCACCACTTCCGATAAAGTCTCCGGTTCTAGATCATCATCATCAAGAATACTCTTGACTTCCCTGGTACAACTTTCAAACCATTTGTTTGAACCAGGGTTGATTTTCAAAGTTTTTAGCTCAGCACGTTTTTGAAAACTCCTCTTAACCGTGAAATTTGAGAGTGTTGCATTGAATCTTTCAGATTTTTGATCAATTGTGGCAACGCTCTGTCTGGACAAAGGTTTGGAGTTCTGGTTTATATTCATTGTGAGCTCTTCGTTGTCAACTCGTATGGTCAACTCTTCAGCAAACACATCAATCAGAGCACGAATCGTTCTCAAGAAAGCTCTCCCTAAGATGAGGGGAACTCTAGGATCTGCATCGAAGTCTACTACAACAAAGTCAGTAGGAAAGTGAAACTTTCCCACTTTCATCACGACATCCTCGGCTATCCCAAGTGGACGAGTTATGGTTCGGTCCGCTAGCTCGAGTGTCATACAAGTGGATGAAAGTTTAGGAAGAGACAGTTTCTTCCATACTGAGAGTGGCATGAGGTTAATGCTAGCGCCAAGATCGGCCAAGGCGGAGCATTGAACCATCCCCAAGAAATCACACGGGATTAGAAATCTGCCAGGGTCTTCGAGCTTTTTGGGAAGCTTCTTGAGAAGGACCGCTGAGCATTGCTCATTAAGAGGGGTTTTAGCCATCTCAGATAGCTTATCTTTGTTGGTCAGTAAGCCTTTAAGCGTGGATGCAAACTTAGGCATTAGAACGAGAGCATCAACGAAGCTTATATCAAAGTGTAGCTCATTGAAGATTTGGAAAAAATTTTCCATTTGCTCTTTGTTTTTGTCTTTGAGCTTCTCATCATTCATTCTTGATGGGTAAGGAAGCTGACTAGACTTTTGAGCCGGGATGGAAGTGTTTTCGGGCTCAAAATTTGTCTTCAGAACTTCGGGTTCCGGACTTAAAGCTTGGACTACCGAAGGTGGGACGTGTGCGGTACTTCGTGGGCTTGAGAATTGCACCTTGTCCGTTGTATCCTTGGTAACTTGACTCACTGCTCCTGGTGGAGGAGGCATTGGAGTCGAAGGTCCATTGTGCGTCTTACCACTACGAGTGGTGACGGCTTTCAACTCGGCATTGGGATTAGTAATTGTATTGCTTGGGAGTCCTCCAGAAGATGATGAAGCTTGGTTCATATTCATGTTCATGAAACTGCTCATCATATTCTTTAACTCATTTGTCTGCCGAGACATTGTGGTATCAATTTCCTTCTTTAGCTCAACCCTCATGTTATTGATATGAGTTTGCATTGAACGTATGCTTGACTCAGTAATTTTCATGAAGTCATTTGGTGGGGGAGCATGAGAAGGTTGTTGATAACTTTGCTGATTTGGAGCTTGATATGGTGGGTTGAAATTGTTCCGGTTTTGATTGAAATTTTAAGAGTTATTGAAATTTTGTCCTTGATTCGGAACAAAGCGATTTTGATTGCCATGGTTTTGCACAGGAGGAAAACCAGGTGGTGTCATACCGCTAGGTGCACGGTAGTGAGGATCAGCTTGTGGTCGGTATTGATTGTGGTTTACCGAAGCTACGGGAGCTTGGTAAAAGGAAGCATCGGTTGCTTGACAATCATAATACGCATGTGGACCACTACAAGTTTCACACACCTTGTTTACGGCTTTGATTGGTTCCGGCTTATGAATCTCGCTTTTGATTTCCTTTACATCTTTCATCATACAACGGATGACATCCGTTAGAGCGGCTATCGGAGCAGCTAACTCAGAAGAGTTATTGGATGAAGAAGCAGGAGTATTTGGAGTATTGACTTTGTTGCGAGAAATAGGAACTTTTGATTTTTGCTCGCAAATCTCAATCACATCTTTAGGCTTACGATTCAAGATATTGCCACCGGCGGCTGCATTCAAGGAATCTTGATCGTTACCGTTCAACCCATTATAAAAGATATTAACTTGTTGAAGATCCGTGAATTCATGAAGGGGGCATTTCCTGAGGAGATCCTTGAATCTCTCCCATGCCTCTCCAAAGTTTTCATCGAAATTTTGACGAAATCCAGAAATTTCATTTTTAAGATTAGTCGTCTTTGATGGGGGAAAGAAATGATTGACAAACTTTTGAACAAGTTCCTCCCAAGTTTCGATGGATTGAGGGGGTTCTTTTTCCAGCCAAATCCGGGCTGTCCCCTCAAGTGAGAATGGAAATAGCATCAACTTGATGACTTTTTGTGGCACATCCTTGAAATTGATAGTTGAAGTCAACTTGTTAAACCAATGGATGTGTGCATACGGGTCTTCTCGGTCAAACCCGTGGAATTGATTTGTAGACACAAGTTGGATCAAATGTGTCTTCAATTCGAAGTGATCAGAATTGATTACTGGTAGAATAATGGCATCTCCATAACCCTCGATGGGTGCTTGGAGCATTTCCGCCATAGTGCGTTCGTCTGCCATATTGTTGCTTGAAATAGTACGAATCTCGGGTTCGACTATTTGGGCAGCACGTCTACGAGAACGTCGCCTAGGAATTTCTGCTAGATCACGAAAAGGACTCAATGATCTAGAAGAACGAGTGCGCATGCACTAGAGTTAACTCTAAGGGATCTCAGAGTTAAGGAAAGGAATTATGAAATTGGTGAAACTGGGGTGAGAAGAATCTTTTTGGGTTTTCTGGTTCTGACAAGTATATATAACAACAAATCCAATTAAAACAAGATCGAGGCAAAACAACAGTGAACTTAAACCAATAATCACAGTATGAATGGCTTCTTTGAAAAAGGTACACCAATCACAAGGACACAAAGGCAAGTTTTAATCTTTGGTTCGGGAACTTATTATGGTCGTACCCCCAGTTAGGTAGTACACTGCCTTGGTTTGCGGTGGTAATCTTTTATGTTGTTATTATTAAACTCAGAAAACGACAAATCTTTTTGTATTTTTATTTTTGATACATATATAGAAACAAAAGCAAAATATTTTTGTGTTTTATACGTTTTTGGCTGTTTTTGGGTTTTTTGGATTTTTTATAAGAATATAGATAGATGGTATGAACAAGGAGTGATTATTCAAATCACTAATCTGCTAAACGTAAGATAATTAGCACAGTTCCCCGGCAGCGGCGCCAAAAATTTGATTCGCTCCCGAACAGTCAAGTTTTATCACTCAAGCCGGCCACTTGTGAATGGCCGACCGTAACAAACTTAAAACGGTTCAAGCACGAATGCAATGAAGATCTGGGGAGTATAGTGCTTCCCTGGGTCGTTATGTCCCAGCGAGCTATGCAATGGATCACCAAACGTATAGTGATCGAGAGATTTGAACAGGAGAAAGGGATTTGTGAATATTACTACAGAAAAAGCTCATACACTAAAGGGGCTTAAATGCAAATTAAAGGAAATTAAAAAGATAAAAAATATTAAATAAACGCTATCACTATTTTTAAAATGATGTTTTTGATTTTATGTTTTTATAAAACTGAATTAAAAACTACGTTACGTACAAATGAAAATGTGAAACTTACACAATATTAATCCTAAAAATATGAAAATGATATTTTTACAAACCTAATGATAAAATAAAATTTATAGAAAAAGAAAATTATTTTTATAACTAATTATCTAATTATTATTAATTAAAAACTATTTTTAACTATTAAATAATAACCTAAAATACAAGAAAATATGAAATAAAGCTTGAAAAATAAAATTATGACTTGGAAAAATCTAAAATAGCAAAAAAGAATTTTCAAAACTATTTTTATATTTTTCTATTTTATAGGAATTAAAAACTATTTAAAACTAATTTAATTATTTAAAAATACAAATTTAACTAAGAAAAATCTAGAAAAATATTTTTTTGACTTTTTATATTTATCTTAACTTAAGAAAAATGAAAACTTATTTTTTGAACCTTTTCTTAATTTTTTGTATTAAATGCTAATTAAAAAGTGCTAAAAAGTAATTAAAATGCAGAAAAATAGCAAAATGACTTGGAAAAATCTGAAAAATTCAAGGAAAGCTTAAAATAATATGAGGAATCTAGGAAAAATAGAAACACAAGTGCTTGTATGGAGGAATAAGAGGCTGCAGTTCAATGTGCTTAATAATTAGCACTTCAAATAAGCCAAGAAGCACCAAAGAGCACCAAACTGATATAGAAGCTATATTATACTAAAAGAACCAAAATGCAACAAATCTCAACTGTCCTAAACCTCTGATTTGCTAAATACCAAGATTTGATGAGTTGAGCAATTTGAGCTAAAAACAGTTTTAGGTGCTCACTTTAAGCTTAAAAATAAGCACTTAGATAAGCTGGAAAGGAAAACAGAAAGTGGGAACTAAAACTAGACCTGGCTGACTATCACTAAGCCAAGGATGAAACTCAGACAAGCTCAATTGAGCTTTTCCCAAGCCTGGTAAAACCCCTGTGCAGACTCAACTTCAACTGAGTCAGTGCACAGGGGAGATAAGGCCATGTTTACAAGCTAATTTGGGGCTTATAAAAATTTGACAAAAATCTGTAAAATTCATAATAAGAAAATAGACCAGAGTAAGATTTTAAAACCACAAGCTTCACTGAATTTGACTCAAAAATGAGTCCAATAAAAATCTCTCTAGTTGGGCACAAAATGAGATTTTCAATTTTTGACTTTTTAGACAGAATTGAAATGTTGACTATTTTGAAGTTTGATCTTAATTTATAGACTGAGTATGATGTTTTAAGATAAATTAAACCTAATGCAAGCTAGTTCTATGTATTTTGAACACAAAACAAGTTTTTGAATTGACAAATTCACAACAGTTAAGTTATGAAGACAGTGGGAATGTAATTTTGACTTGTGAGGTTTGCAGATACAAAATAAAGACAGATATGAGCTTAGATGAACTAAACAAGCATGGAACAACAAGTCCTACTCACTGGGTAAACCTCTAGTACAGTTTACACATCAAATCCAAACACAACTTTAGAAACTGATATGCAATTAAACCTACACCAGCTACTGAACCAACATGTAATAAAGATCAAACAAAGTTACTAGACCTAAAAACAACTTAATAAAACAGGTTTACACTAATGGTGACCACAGATACAAGTACCAACAGAAACTGCAAATTGACTAAAAATGAAAAGTGAGAAAATTACTCACAACTGTCCAGCTGGTATGCAGGCTAAAACCAAACCAAACCTATTTTAATTTAGCCTAATCCAACCCATATCCATGCTGAATCAAACCCAAATATCATCACCATTCCCATTCCTTGATCAGTTTGACTTTCATTGACCATGGACCAATATTGCTTGAAACTAACTTATAAGCTTACAACAAGCTTTGATAAGCTTAAATAAGCTGATTTGAGCTAAAACAAAGCTAATTGGAAGCTTTAATTCAGGAATTTGAAACTAACTTTTTCAACAGTAGACTTGAAAATTGGAACTTATATATAAACTTGGATTTGATAATCAAAAGCACATTACAATGATTTGTTAACTTAATTGTGATACATAAAAGCTGAAATTACAACATTTGGATTTAAACTAAAACATTAATTTAAAAAACGATATTAAGAAAAACTATAAAACTAACTACTTGCTTCTCTCTCTATCTCCTCCTCCATTTATAAGCCAATCCTCTTTCTCTCACTTCTCTGATTGTTTCCCACCATTTTCTATGACCATTGGATCAGTTGAAGTCATCTTGGCCCTTGATTGTGTTTTGGCGGGAAAAAATGTATTTGACAGTTGTGGGTTGAGTGATAGGGTAGAGGGAGCATTAAATGCACCTTGGATGGATGTTGAGGAGGGGGGAACAAGAAAAGTGGAAAGGTGAGGAGGGGGGATGGGTTGTTTGGGTTGCAGGGCTAGGCAGGGAAGAAAGGAAAAAGGCGGGTAGGGTTGTTTGTTTGACTTTTGGATTGACTGGGGATTATATTATATTGAAGGGGGGTCCAATTTAGATATTGACAGGGGTTCAAATGGCAAAAGGCAGGGGTCCAATTGTTATGACAAGGGCCAAAGGGTAATTAATACAAGGACTAGTTTGTAATTTCTGAAACTACAAGGACCAATCCTGTCAATTATGCAAAGTTGTTCCAAGGGCTAAAAGTGACAATCTCAAAAAGTACAAGGACCAAACTTGACATTTTCAATTTTCCAAGGGCCATTTTTGCCAATTTTTAAATTTGGAGGACCAAACTTGTAATTTCTCAAAACTTTTGATATTTTTCACCAAAGGACTAATTTTGACAACTTATGATTTTAAAAGGACCTTTGTTGATTTTTCTTTTGAAATTATGTGCTCAGGGACTATTTCTGACAATTTTTGAAACTTGGGGGACTGAAACTGCCAATTATGCAAATTTAGCTCATTTTTCATATGATTTTAAACATTTTGCATCTGAAACATATAAAATGTAATTTTGGAATATTTTCAGTATTTTGATGCATTTCTGAGCATTTTTAAACGTTTTGCAGTTCAGATTTAACAAAAAATGATGAGTATTTACACACTCATCAATACATATGTACAACAACTAGTGTTTATATATTGGGTTAAACATATACTTAAACTAAGTATACTAAAATGGGTAAAAACTAAGTGTATACTAAATGGGTAAATACTTGCAAATGGTTTTGACCCATAACCCATGGTTTTATATATACCACTTAACCAAGTTCATTGTATATAGAAAGAAAACCATGGATCAACCCATAACCCATGACCCATGACCCATAACCAAAAATACCCATGGGCAAAGAGGAGCGGACCACGGATCCCTAGCGTTGTGCTAGCCGGATCCCTTGTGGTAGGGATCCGTGGGATCCGGGAAACAGAAGAGAATTTCCTCTATAAATAGAGAGCCATTTCTTCCTCTTTAAGTGTGCTTTTACACACATGCTTCCCCAAAGTATTCTAACCCTTTAACCTCAGATCTGAGTGATGTATGTAGTTTGTCTTTTGTTTTTGTGTGATCTACTAGGTTCCTCTTAAAGGAGAGATCACCACCTCTTGAAGACGTGCAAGCTCAAAGTCCATGAGTTGCCATGCTTCGTCATCATCAAGACTACTAAGGTTCTCTTGTTGATAGTTCTTCCTTTCTCCATAGATGTTGGGTTGAAGGCATTAGTGAAGAATGCCAAAAGTGTCAAGATCAAAGCATTAGTGAAAGGTGCTCATCATCCGTGTCAAAGCATTAGTGAAGGATGCTAAAGGTGTCAAGACGAAGGCATTAGTGAAGGGTGTCAAGCGTTGTGTCAAAGGCATTAGTGAAGGATGCCAAAGAATCAAATCAAGTAGCATTTGGGAAGAATGCCTAGGTCGTATAATCAATGAGGTGCATCGTTATACATATATGTATTTGTTTATATACAAGGATGGTGATATCCTTGATGGTGTTGTAACAAGGAGTAGATCTTCTTGAGATTAGGTGTTGTGTCGTGAAGGTGTAGTTCACCTAAGGTGTGAAAGAACTAGGTGCTTAGCCTAGTACCTAATAAAGGGTAGGCGACGTTGTGAAGGATTAGTTCTCCTAAGGTGTGAAAGAACTCGGTGGTTAGCCTAGCACCGTATAAAGGGTAAGCGACGTTGTGTTAGGTGTGGTTCGCCTTGGTGTGAAAGAACTCGGTATTTAGCTTTGTACCGGAAAAAGGTTAAGCGACGTTGTGAAGGCTTCTCCGCCACAAGGAGTTGGTGTAGTGCTTACGAACTCTCGAGTAGGTGACTCAGGAAGTGGAGTAGGGCAAGGAAGGTGTCCTTGTAGCCGAACCACTATAAATAACTTGTGTTGTGGTGATGTGCTTCTTACTCTTTATATTTCATTTCACGTTTATATATCCATCTATCAACGTCCAACATAAACAATCAAATAGATTGACATAAGTCGATCTAAATATTTAAAAGGAAGTTTTAAATTGGTAAAACTATTCAACCCCCCCTTCTAGTTTTCCACAAACGTAATCACCTGCATGGTCAGAATCTGCATATACAATTGTTTCTACTCCCGTGCCCTTATGATACCATAATCCTAATTGTGTTGTACCCTTAATGTATCTAAATATCCTTTTTACGGCTTCTAGGTGTGATGTTTTAGGGTCTTCTTGAAACCTAGCACATAAGCAAACACTAAACATGATATCCGGCCTACTTGCCGTGAGGTAGAGAAGACTACCTATCATGCCACGATATTTAGTATTATCTACGGATTCGCCGTCTTCATCTTTTGTGAGTTTGGTGTCGGATGACATTGGTGTCCTAATTGGTTTCGACTCTTCTAGACCGAATTTCTTTAACATCTCCTTTATGTATTTAGATTGATTAAAGAAGATACCATCTTCTACTTGTTTAATTTGTAGACCAAGAAAGAAACTAAGTTCTCCCATCATACTCATCTCGAACTCGTCATGCATGATTTTGGAGAAATCATCACACATGTCTTGACAAGTGGATCCGAATATAATATCATCTACATATATTTGCACTATGATTATATATGACTCTCTTTTCTTAGTAAAAAGTGTGTTGTCAACTAACCCCATGATATAGTTGTGTTTAATTAAAAAGGACTTGAGTCTATCATACCAAGCTTTTGGAGCTTATTTAAGATCGTAAAGGGCTTTCTTTAATTTATATACATGTTTGGGTTTTTCAAAATTGATGAAGCCCGGAGGTTGAGCTACATATACTTCTTCATTAATGAAACCATTTAGAAAAGCGCTTTTGACATCCATTTGATAAAGCTTTAGATCATTAGCACAAGCATACGCAAGAAGTATTCTTATAGACTCTAATCTAGCCACGGGGGCATAGGTCTCATCAAAGTCTATTCCTTCTTGTTGGTTATACCCTTGGGCAACGAGTCTAGCCTTGTTCCTAGACACTACTCCGTTTGCATCTAATTTGTTTTTATAAACCCATTTTGTTCCTATTATGGTTTGATTACTAGGTGGAGGGACAAGTGTCCAAACATTATTAGAAACGAATTGATTTAGTTCTTCTTGCATAGCCATTACTCAACTTTCATCTTTTATGGCTTCTTGTGTATTCTTAGGTTCTATGGTTGAAACGAAACAAAATAAACTACTTTGGTTTTGAACTTGAGATCTTAATGTTCGTTCGTTTAGCTTTCCTATGACTTTATCTATGGGGTGATCTTTGGACTCCTTAATGTTTATGATCTCATCATTTAAAGGTTCTTCTTCTTCATTTATCTTTTTCTTTATTACTATAGCTTCACTTTCAATAATCTCGTCATCGACAAGAGGTGGAGAGGGTTTGGGTGGACTTTCATCAAATTTTATATTTAACGACTCTTCTACCTTCATTGTTTCTTTGTTCAATATGACGTAAGCTTTGCTATTTGGCGAATAACCTAGAAAGATACCTTCGGTTGATTTAGGATCAAATTTTGTAAGGTAATCTTTAGTGTTAAGAATAAAACATTTGCTTCCAAAGACTCTAAAGTGATTTAACGTAGGCTTTTTGCCTCGGAGTAACTCATATGGAGTTTTACCTAAGATTGGTCTAATTAAGACTCGATTGAGTATGTATGTTGAAGTATCAACGGCATTACACCAAAACTTTTGAGGTATGGATTGTTCATTTAGCATGGTTCGACTCATTTCTTGTAGGGTTCTATTCTTTCTTTCTACTACCCCATTCGATTGTGGAGTGCGTGGAGCCGAGAAGTTGTGAGTAATACCATTAGCGTCACAAAAGGCTCAAAATTGCACATCATTATCGAATTCCCTACCATGATCCGTCCTAATGCACACTATAGGACTTCCTAGTTGTCTTTGGATCTTTTTGCTTAATATTTCAAAATAATTAAAGGTTTCCGTTTTGTTCTTTAAAAATTTTGTCCATGTATACCTAGAGTAGTCATCCACTATGACCAAAGTGTAGTAGTTGCCTCCATAACTTTGGATAGCGGATGGACCAAATAAATCCATATGTAGTAATTCTAGACACCTAGTTGTAGACACCATGTTTTTAGCTTTATGACTACAATGAGCTTGTTTTCCTACATTTCAAGCATCACAAAAATGATGTTCATATTTTAACTTAGGTAGATCTCTTACTAGATCTTTGGATGATAGCAATTGAAGAAGTCGCATGTTGGCGTGACCCAATCTTCGATGCCATAAGGTCGAAGTATCATCCATAGAGGTAAGACATAGTTTGTCTTTAGGTTCATTACCGATTTTAATGACATAGACTCTATGTTTCCTAATTCCTCTTCCTATAGTTATGCCATTTTTAAGTATCTTACTACCGGTTTCGGTAAAAAGTACATTGCACTTTTTATCACATATTTGTCCTATACTTAAGAGATTAAAGTTTAGGTTTTCTACGTGACACACATCGTTAATGGTTAGAGATTTGTTAGAAATCGTACCTTTACCGATGATTATACTTTTTATATTTCCAAACACCACATTACCTTTATTTATGGATTCATATGTGGAGAATAGATCCCTATTGCCGGTCATGTGTCTCGTGCACCCGCTATCCTTGACCCATTCATCGGGGTCTAGGTCGACCTTTAAGCACACCTAAAACAATAATAAACTCAAAAGTTTGGTCCCCATTTGTTCATGGATCCATTAGTGTTAAACATCCCATTCATGTTAGACATGTATGGATAAGATGAGTATGCATTTCATGGAGCAAAGTTTTGAAAAGGAAAACTGTTTTGCATATTTGGGTTCCATCCCATTTGATGGTTACTTCTTGGATAAACGTTATTAGGTCTCTTAGATGGATTGTGTTTTGAAAAAGATGGTGCTTTGTTTCTTGCAAAAGCAGGGTTATATTTTGGAGGTGGTTGTCTAGTGGTGACATGAGTTGGTTTCTTCCTATTAACGATAACAAACTCAGTTCTAGATGAAGAAGCTACGTTATTACCAATATTTGCTACAACAGATCCACGGATCCCTGTCTGTACACTAGCCGGTTCCCTTTTTAGAGGATCCGTGGGATCCGCCACAACAGTGGCTGGTTTTTCTAGTTCCTTAACAAATTTTGTTTCTTTACTTTCACTAGTTGATGGATCAAGTTGTTGAATACCTAGACCCTTTTGATTGTTACCGGTTTTAACACCATCGAGTATTGTATCTAAAGTGTTCGTACTCATTCTAGCAATTTTAGAATCTAAATGATCAACTAGTGTTTGAAGTTGAACGCAAAGTTCACATTCACCACTTGCTATTTTACCCTTTTCTAAACGTTTTAGTTTTGCTTTTAATTCTATGACTTCTTTATCTAAACGTTGATTTTGACTCTTTAAAAGCTTGTTTTTGTTAATTAGTTTTAAGCTAATATTGCATAGTTTGTCATATTCATTATGCAACGAGTCGTCATCAAGTGATGAACTACTATAGTATTCGTGACATACCTCGTCATTTGCCATGAGACAAATTTCTTCGTCCTCCTCGTCGCTCATTCCCCATGTGCCGCTCACGAACGCCTTTTGATCATCCCCGTTTGGGACACTTACTAATAAAGTGGTTTGGGTCCCCACATTTAAAGCAAGTACGATCATCCTTTGGGTTCTCGTCCTCTTTGCTTTTCTGAAAGCCTTTCTTATCGTCATACGGTTGTTTGACGTATCTTCCCTTTCTTCTAAAGAATTTTTTAAAGTCCCTTACCGCCATAGCGTACTCCTCGTCATTACTATTCGAGGAGGAGTTCTCTTCATCGCTTGAAGCCTTTTTGGCTTTTAGGGCAAGAGATTTGTGTTTCTCTTTCACCTTTGAGGCTTCGGAGTCTTTAGCAAGAACAAGCTCGTAGACTTTTAGGTTGCCTATGAGTTCATCGAGGGTGAGGGAGGTCAAATCTTTTGACTCTTCGATCGCCGTCACCTTGGATCTCCACTTCGATGGAAGTGCCCTTAGATATCTCCTAACATGGTTACGGCTAGAAGAAGATTCATCAAGTGCTTGTAAAGATGTAATAATAGTATTAAAGTTAGCAAATGAATGATCTATAGTTTCCTCATCCGATATTGAAAATTGTTCATATTGTTCAACAAATAAATCAATTTTATTATTTTTAACTTGTTTGTTGCCTTGATGAGTTACAACTAAAGAATTCCAAATTTCTTTAGAGGTTTTAAGCATAGAAATTCTTTCGAATTCCTTCTTTGGTAAAATATTATATAAAACCATTTTTGCTTCACTATTTTTAGAAAGCTTTTTCTTTAAATCATCACTTAGTTTATCATGAGGTATGTTAACTAAATTTCTTTTATCATCTTTTGAGGTAGCCTCAAAATCTCCTTCAACAATAATGTACCAAAGATCAATATCTTTAGATTTCACATATGTTTCGAATCTATTTTCCCAATATATAAAACCATTAGTTTCAAGTAGTGGTGGTCGTTGCATAGATTGCCCTTCCTTATAATTTTCAGAACCCATAATGATCGAAAAGTTTTTAAAATACAATTTTACTTTAAAACTTTTATAAACTTAGCTCTTGATGCCAATTGTGAAAAACTAGAAGGGGGGGGGGTTGAATAGTTTTGCCGATTTTACGTTAGTTTCAAAAGCTTTTAGATTCGTTAATATGTGAGATCTTATGGATGTAGAGAAAGTATAGATCTAATGATAAGGCAAGTAAATAAAGTAAAGCGAAGGGAAAGAAAAGACACAACCGATGTATAGTGGTTCGGCTACAAGGACACCTTCCTTGCCCTACTCCACTCCCCGAGTCACCTACTCGAGAGTTCAAGCACTATGTCAACAAACTCCTTCACTTGGCGGAGAATCCTTCACAACGTTGCTTACACTTTTTCCGGTACAAAGCTAAATACCGAGTCCGTAGCACGGTGGACCAAACCAACACGACTATTACACAACAAATATGTGAAATATCAAATACAAGATCTTCGCTACAGAAATCTTGCGGAGTGACAAATCAATCAAGGACCCTTGCTTGGATGACTTGTAGAATGCTCGTGATCTCGCCTTAGAGAAGGACCTATATGAGGATCACAAATAGAAAGAAAGAAGAACAACTCTCTAGATCAAGTGATCTATATGTTAGAAGAGAATGAGAGTGTATGAGAGATTTAGTAAGAAGATGGGTGAGTTAGAATGAAGAAATGGCTCTCTATTTATAGGCAAAATTCTTCACTGTTCCCCGGATCCCACGGATCCCTTCTACTTGGGATCCGTCTAGTGTAATCCTAGGGATCCGTGGAATGTTCCTCTTTGCCCATGGGTTTTTTGGTTATGGGTCATGGGTTATGGGTTGGTCCATGGGTTTTCTTTAGATTCAATGTATCTAAATATACATTGTATCTAGTCTACTTGGGTATGGGTTAAGATCCATGGGTTATGGCTTTTACCCATCCTAATAAACTATTACAACAAATGCTTAATTACTACATTTTTGTATTTAAATGGCTATATGTAAATGCTTTACAAAAATAACATGTATCCTTATAATTATACTTAAGATGACATTATATTTGTTATCAACAAAACACAAAGAGATCGCAAAATATTAATAAACGTTTTTAAGGTTTATTTGTATTAACATCTTCCTTTCTCTTCATTCTAAACAACACACAAATAATTCACAAACCCTTCATCTTTGATTTCCAAGTTCCAAGTTATACTACAAAGTTAAAGGCCTAGAAAATCTCTATATGAAACTAGTGTTTATTTGGTGATTCCATGGTTGAATTAGGAGCTACACAAGGGTGCCAGGGCTGAATTCATAAAGTTTTTACAAGGGTTATATCAATGGTTAGCAAGATGTGTTAAAGGTTGGAAGCTAGGGACTTTGGTTGAAAGGGTTTAGGTTTTGGTGATCTTGATTCTTGTTTCTTGTTTAGTTTATCACAAGGATTGTAAGCAAACTCCTATACTTACCTTAGATTTCAGTAAATACTAGTATTTCATGTATGTAATATGTTTTATATGCTTATTATGGTTGATTGTGCATGGATAATTAGACTAAAACACTAGAAATCGTTGAAAGGGACCTTAATTGCAAAACAATTTCTGGACAGGGGGTATAAATGGAATTACTGGAAAAAATCCGGGGTCTGATAAACTTAGGTGAAAACATAGGGAGTTAGATCTATGTTTTGTGGTCGTTTCTCCGGGTGGCTCATGCCGTAACTCATCACGATGTGTAAATTAGAGCCAAAACGGCAGAACGTGTCTAAATCTGAGTAACAGATTTCAAACGGGTAAAACTCATAAAACTTGCATATAACCAACTGTTGGTCAAAGAATAAAAGTTGTAGCTAACACCCTAACTTGAACGTTGCCACTGGCCGTGCGTTAAACGGAGTTGTAGAACACGACTTATGACCAAAACCGTGAGACAATTTGCTGCTGATTGAAATAACTAGTAAATTAAAGGGTAAATTGGTAATTTCACATTAGTTAAATAATTTTTGGGGTAGTAGGACCCACTAATCTTTTTAGTACATTTAATTACCTTTCTAAAGACATAAAAACCGAGTCGTGATCATTTACGGTTTAGATATAACGGGTAGATTTAGATGGGGAAAACTTAAATAAACGAAACGTAAACACTTATATGAATTTAGAAACATCAAGTATCCAAGCATAATGAATGTAATAACTATATAAGGCGTGTTTATATATTCACTTCGTTGTTTTAGAACCTAAGATATAACATCATATTCTAGGTTGCGCGTAGAGACTTCCAGGCTTATCCAGCGATTCCGTTATACATTGTGATATCATTTATTAAGGTGATTTTTCATAGCCCCACTTTCTATTAATTGTTTACAAACTTTTGGGGGAGATACATGCTCAACTACTTGCTTTTACAAATACAAATACTCAAAACATTTACACTTTTATGCTACGCTATACTTTTTATACTTGATTGCATAATACTTGATAGCATTTATACTTGATTGCATTACACTTGATTGCATTATACTTGATTGCGTTATATACTTGATTGCGTTATACTTGATTGTGTTATACTAAACTTGAAAGTCTCCCAACATACACGGAGCAGTCCCCTCGTTCGCATGATAAGTCTCCTTGGATAACACATGCATTGGGTTTCGGAGATGAAGTAAAACCAATGCTATTACTTTCCTTGTGAGCAACACAAAGTCTCCTTGGACAACACATGCATTGGGTTTCGGAGATGAAGTAGAACCAATGCTATTACACTCATTGTGAGCATCATACCCACCTGAGGTTTCTGGAGATGGAGTGGAGACTCATGGCTAATTGCATAAGTTTTGATGCACGTGTACGTGATCAATATACTAGTTACATACTTAAAACATTTATACTTTTAACTACTATGATACATGCATACATGATTGACATACTATTTTTAGCAGTGGGTTGTAAACACACAGGTTGCAAGTTTCGTATGGGCGGGATTTGCAACTGAGTGTATTTACAATGCCTTTGTTGTGTGAACATTCTTTAAAGGCTTTTCAACTTACATATTAAACAAACTCTATGAACTCACCAACCATTGTGTTGACACTTTTTAGCATGTTTATCTCAGGTCATAAGGCGATAGCTAGAATTTGAAGCATAGAGTCGCACGACATGTTTTGAAGACTTTATACATTCGTATTTACCATTCAAAACATTTTGTAAACATTTATGTATATTACTTTGGGACCTCATTGTTTGTAACTCTGATTTCATTAATCGAATGGTAACTTTTCAAAACGTCTCATTTAGAGGTCGTTTTCTATAACTTGTACTTTGTATTATGAAGTAGCACTGCAATGACACAATCTTCTGCTGCGGTATTTTGGGGGTGTTACACATACCACATGAAATCTCTATAAGGTGGACGCCTTGCAAAAAAGGTCAATCCAGCCCTGTTTTCACTTTCAACCCAACAGTCAATGCATACCATTTGACAACCATTTTCTGCATCCATGGTGATAATATGTTGGTATGATAAAGAATTGATGACTTAAGATGTATTATATAAGTAGATGGGAGTTGTGGTTGTTGAACAAGTAGATAGGAGTAAAGACAACATAAATTCTTAAAATCTAGTCAACTTATAAAGTCAAAAAAACAAAAACATGTTCAAACATGATATTGTCGAAATTACAAATGGCTAGAAGAGTAGAAGCCTACAACCTTCAAACACCAGCTCAACATCTTTTATCCAGCACATATGGATGTCTTAGATATAACTCTTCCACAAACAATCCATAGTAAGCTGCCTCAGACTCTGCATCTTCAAGCCAATTTTTCCTCTCCCTTTCCTCATCAATTCTTTTGTATATTCTCTCCTCTTCCAAAAACTACTGGAATGCTTCTTCATCAAACCTGGACTGCTCTTTATCTTCCTCCAAAATTGTGTGTTCTTCTTCTTGCTCATAAAGAGCTTCAAGAAACTCTTTTTTCATAGTCTTCCTTATATCGTCTTCATCCATCCACTACAAAAGTAATGCATTTGCACATCAACTAGAATGTAAACATACAAGAACAATCGTTATGCAAATGACAATTAAATGAATACATGTTGCCTTTTGCCATCACAATGCCTTTTTCTACCTCGAACCTTAGTTTCCTTTGTTGGTTTTGGTACTTGATCCTTGTGACAGCTAGACTTATTATGTCCAACAGTTTGACAATTGGAGCATTTAATCTGTTTACGAGCTCTAGATTTACCCATTTTGACGCAATTTCACTGAATTGAGGCTTTATGTTTATGAATTCAAATTTGTGGTAAAATGTGAGAATAAAGTGCTTCCTATAACTTAATGCAAATGTAAGGACAGGATATGGGACTAAAACCATAGTCCCCTATAGTCTTAAACTGTTTGAGCAAGGACCATAGTTCTACCAACACCCAATACAATCAAAACCGATATAACAACTATCTTAGACGAATACAACAATTAACAACAAAATTAACAAATTAAAACACTAGAAAATAACATATAGATTCATTAATTTTATATTAAACATTAAATATTCAGTACATATTTTTCCAAAAAAAAAAGGAAAACATAACCACTTCATTTCCTTCTCAACACTTCCTAAGATCATCAAGGAAGTTGTTCTTGTCACACACATGTGAGTGTGTTTGACAGATCATCCTCCTTATCTCCAACGCCTTCAAGACATTAGCCTTTTGCTTGTTGCGAAGATCCTCAAGAACCTTGTAGTTCATCACTGTAGTTCGAAAGCCTTCGAGCTCAGAGATGTATTCTTGGGTTTCCTTCATACCAAGAATCAAGTCAGTCAAAGTGTTTTGGAGGCCATTAGCAATTTTGATGTCCTTATCATTTTCTCTCTGATAAAAGAGAGAAATCGAGTCAAACATGTAATCAGACTTCGAAGCTTTGGCGAGTTCTTGAAGAAGTGGGAAGTCAGCCATTGGGAGGTTGTTGAGATTTTGTTAGGATATTTTTTTTTTTTTTTTTTATTATTGTTGGTATACAAATGGTATAGGTTATTAACCAATAAATACCAAAACCAACGGGACTTCCAAATTCAGGGACTAATTGTGAAGTTAGTAAAAAGAGAAATAGTCAAGTTTGTGTGAGAAAAAATAAGCTGGAATTTTAAGTGCAAAAAACGGCTAACTAACCAAATTCAGGGACCAAGTGTGACATTTGAAACATGTTACCCTGCAACTTGACATTTTGCCTTCCTTGATACGCTTATACACAATTAATGTGTTGAGAAACACCAAAACAACCCAACTAACAAGATCCGAAACAATTAACACTATCATAATAACCCGACCCAATTAACAAAACCCAATCAAAACCAAACCTAACATACATCCACACTCACGTACTGGAACACACATCTAGTCAAACCCATTCGTAAAAAAACAAACAAAATAACAATGAAGGACATAAGCATATTTGTCTCAACTTTTAAGGATGTGAAGGAAGAAGAAGAAGGTGAGGTCCTGTTCAGAATCCACTATAATGGGGTTTTTGATTATAGCCCACTCAGGTATGAAGGAGGTCCATTAATTAATCTATGTGCCTTTACCAGTGATAGGGATATATTTAGTTCAAGCCTTGATAATGTGTTATCAGAGATTAATGAACAAAAATGGGCGTTGTTTTTCTGTGATCCTAAAGAATCCCTAAAAAATGGTTTGCATTTAATTCATACTGATGTTGATGTTCATACTTTGTTTGGAATGGCTGAAACACATGAGTCAGTTGATATCTTCGTTGCCCACAAGCCTCAAAAGTTAGCACAATTTTACTTAAAAAACATCTGTTTTGGGTAGAGCAGGATGCTGACTTTAGAATGCTTAGTCCAACACCTTTTAGGACTAGACATCAATGGCAGGGGATAGATAAGAAAAAAATGCAGGGGAGTGGAACCAAGACACCAACAGTGAAAGGTGGTGTTGTAATCAAAGAGGAAAAAGGGCTTGTAGCTAAAAAAGGGAGAAAATTAAAGGAAAAGGAAAAGGAAAGCTGGTTGAGGAAGAGGATGTTTTGCCCATAAAAAAAGGGAAAGAAGTTGTTCAAGAATTTAAGCGAGGTTTAGATGGGAAGGGGAAGGCTAAAATGGTTGAGTTTGCAGGGTTTGATGTTGAGAACTTGTCTGGTTTTGATGGGAAGAGGAAGGCTGAAAGGGTTGGTGGTGCTGCTGCTGATGTTTCTAGCGGTGTTAAGACACCCTTTAAGAGCAAAGAAAAGATTATAAACTGCGTCCTAGCATTGTTCGCCCAAAGGCGACCCTAAGTGATGTTTTAGTGATGAATACCATGTCATGTGTTTAATTCCATTAATATGTAATAGTAGAGTACCTAACTTATATGTTTGTTGTTTGTATACTTGTTTTTGCAGACAATGTAGCAGTAGCATCATCAATTTAGGGTTCATGTTTTGTGGGTTCAAAAGTTTATGGATATCGATCAGAGCTGTGTAGATCATTTGAAGATTCAGCAGTTGAACGTTTTGAAGTTGGGCCCAAATTCATCTTTTATACTTTGTGAAATGTCAGTATAATCATGTATCAGACAATGACTCCGTAGTATCAGTTATTTTCCAGTTTCATCAAACACTGAACATATAGTTGACTGTTATAAGTCAACTAGCTAAGTAGTTGGTAATGTATAAATTTGTTTGTTTATCATGGGTAAAATTCTGTGAGCTTATACATTCTTTACCAGTTGACTTTTATAAAGTCATACTTAAGTGGTCAGCTACACTGGTATAATTTGTTCAAACAATAACCCCTTTATGTGTTGGTGGAATAGTCTTGGGTGAGAATTAACTAAGGTGAGGTTTAAATGTGTATGAATTATAATACCCTCCACTAACTAACAAAAACAAGACGTTGACATTGGCGTTATTAGCCAAGGGACGAGTTTGACATATAAAGCCCGTGTTTTGAACTTCCAGAGATGATAATGACCAGGTTTGTCCTAATGTGAAGCGGATTACCAAGTTTATAGACAAACAGTGTATTTTAGTCAAATAAAAAAATTTGTTACCGTAATATAAACATGATAGCATTCACACATTTTTTATTTTAAAAATTCTGTTACCGTAATAAAAGGCTAATATCATTCACACAAAAAATAGTATATAAAGGCCCCATATGATCAACAAAAACATAAAACCCTAATCACAAATACACCAAGGCGGCGACGGCGGCGGCTATCAAAATTGATGGGTAAGTTTTTACAGCAAGTTCTTATTCTTATACTCTGTTTTTGTAACTGTTGTTAATTACATAAGCTTTGTCTTGATAAGAGTTATCATCTTGTATATGAAAGTAGAATAATATAATGATAACATTTGATAGATGTTGTATACTTATGTTGTTATACTCTTAACAGATCTAGATCAACATGTGTTATTTCATTTTTAATTTTTAAAACAAGTCCAGATATATAATTTTTTTTTATTAGTAATTTATCTTTAGATTATAAGTTTGATTTGGCTAGTTTGATTTTTTTTTATCTGTGTTTCTGGACTTTGATTTGATAAAGTTATGAAATCTGTTTTGATAATTGCTTGACTTTTTTGAATGAATTCATTTTTATATAAATGCGATGCAAACTTGATTATGTAGGAAATCATTTAGTGTGATTTTGTTCGTTTCTTTTTGCAATGTATTACAGTAATTATTGTTTCACTATCAAATAGTCTTGCTAAAAGGCTGTGGGTTTTTCCCTGTTTAGGTACCCGGGGAAGCGACCCTTGACTCAATTGTATGCGGCCTTACTGTGTTAATACCAGGACCGTTTCCGACGCTAACAATTATTCTTTGAGTTAATTGGAATCCTATTTTTAAGAGTAGTAGTTTTGTTGCTACTCTTAAAGTGTTAATACGAGCCACATTAGTAGATTTTCGGATTGTTCTGAGTTACTAATGGATCTGAAGTATGATGCATGAAAGAAAAAGTATGATTGCATATGAAGATAGAATAGGCTTTGCCGCATGGATCTTATCCATCTCATTCTCTCCTTTTTTGACATGAGATATGTTAATCATACTTGTAAAGTGTCTTCAAGGATGTTGCGGTTTACAAATTTAGCAATGTGAAACAACTTGCAAGTCCAAATAAGGTTTCATTTCTGAGACACTGCGCACTAGTTCGAATAACATATATCATCTCAAGGACTGGGAAAATGAGATGGATAATATCCATGCGGCAAATTACTTATTATATCTTCTTGTACAATCATACTTCCTCTGTCATGTATCATATCCATTAGATCATCTCCTATCTATCCGATAATATAGTGATGTAACATGTAATTTGTACGCTTTTATGTTGATTCAGTTTGAAATCAATCGATGCCTTATTCTAACAATGTTGTTTATTCTTTATGTTGATTATATATTTGTACCTTCATCTTTTATCCCTTTCCTGAATGTGAATGACGCATAATTATTACTTTTATCCCTTTTATAGAATGTAAATGACCATGATTATTATTTTTATCCCTTTTCTGAATGTGAATGACGCATGATTATTACTTGCCTCACTCGAACGACTAGAATCATTGAATAACCTACAATCAAGTCCGGAGCCGTCTTTCAATATCGACTTATCGAGTATATTTTCTGTTCAATCAATTATGTCTCGTTGCTTGTTTTCTCCGAGCTTAACGAGATCCACAGCTCCGGACTTGATTGTAGGTTGTTCAATGATTCTAGTTGTCCGAGTGAGGCAAGTTTTGTTTGTGCTTGCTTAAAAGGTTCAAGAATAAATTTCGAAAGATATGAGATTTCAGTAAGTTTTCAGAGATATAAATCACTATAAGCATGATCAAAGTCTTTTAAAATATAAATAACGGAAAAAGAAGCCAAATAGCTTTTTTGGTGTGAACGGTCTAAAGTCTAAAGACTCTAAACAACTTCATATCAATACGTGAAAATTTTCTAAGTCATATTTTTTCAGAAAGAAATCAATTTTGTAAATTTCCCAATTTGACCCATTTGAATTTGCAATTTATTGTTATGAGTAGGGGTGAGCATCGGGACGAATCCCGACCCGTCCCGACTAATCCCGATACCGACAATGGGGAAAAACCCAAACCGACTCCCGACCCGATAATGGTCCCGACTCGTCCCGAATCCCGATAATGGTCCCGAATCGTCCCGAATCTTGATTTTGGCTGCGTTTTCTCGGGACCGTCCCGACTCCCGACCCGTTCCGAATCCCGATTACCAGGAAAACGCAAACCGACTACCGACCCGATTACAGTCGGATCGGTATCGGGAAGGGAGTCGGGTGTCGGTCGGGATTGCTCACCCTTGTTATGAGTAGCTTGCGCATTTTATGTTATGTAACAATTTACATGTTTGTCATTATTAAAATATAATAGACCGCTTAGTTTAAATATTTTAATATTTGTACTAACATGTATCAAACGCGAAAGATATAAACACGTGCTAATTTTCAATGCATTTTCAATGCATGCTTTATCATGTTTTGTCATTTTGCACGAGGCAACTTTCAGAGCATCATGCCCTGACTTCTCAACCTAATGATAGGGGAAACCCGTTAGATCCACTCATACGTGTTTCTCTTCAACCTATCCAAAAATCAAAGCATCGTGTGGATCTTCCATCCAACTGGTCAGTCAAAAAGTTCTCAAATGCTTCTTTCTTGGCAGAAATCTCGGCACGCCTGCATACGTCAAAAAGGATGTCCTAACCATATCGTGTCGGCTCTTGAAGCCCGGGAGCTATTTATAATGAACCTCATGTTGCCTAAGGAATCCAGAAGAACTGATATAGCGAGGATTAAGTTTTCACGTTTACTACGCGCTTCACACAATTTCATGGTGGATCCGTAAGCTTAATCTAGGTTATCACGGAGGATTCAAGGGATTTACGTTGTCTATGTCTCCTAACGGTTTGTGAGCAGCTTGTTTATCCATCTCGACATAGAACGGTTTCCTTGGTATCTTTTTGAATAGGTTCGGGGTTGCTAAGTTGGATATCCCCATTTCTACCCAACAATCGGAAATGGGCACTTATGACCATAAAGGGTCTCTTACGGTGTCGTTGAGGCACTAAAGTGTTAGATACGGTCATAGGAGAATTTGGCCACCAACCATTCTATCCCAACCATTGCCAAACTCGAGAGATGTCTATAGAATAACTTGGCGAACGGAAAGTGTCTATCCCAACCGTTGCCAAACTTGATAGGCACGCGATGTGTTCTACTAATGTTCGAATGGCTTCTTTACTTCAGCCATCAGTATGGAGATGATACACTGTAAGCATATCCATATCCGTTCTCTCGGCTCTAGGAAGTGGTAGACGAAGTATGGGTGTGTGGCAATTGCCACGATCCGAAAAGGATAGAAATCAGCACTTCCTAATGCACACGGTTTCCTTTACGTGTGAAGAAATCTATTTGTGTAACTCAGGTTTTTCGATCGCACTTCCTCCTTAAAGAGTATCGGAGGGAGTTGAAGGTTAAGAAAGAAGAATCAGATGTGTTCTAACATAATGAATCTCAGGTAGAGAAAATGGATCAAAGGGGATTCCCCTTTTCAATTGGAGTTCCATAGTGGAAAGAAGGTAAGGAGCTAGAGTTCGAAAGTGAGGACTAGCTCATAAGAGCGAAGCCACTCTTACAGAGGGAGAGGAATGAGTACTCTCTCACCTCCTTAACAGTAGGTAAAGGGATTCTCTAGTACTGCTATAACTATATGAGGAGCGACGAGCAAGGTAGTCCATACTTTCCATTTTGCTGAATAATGGGAGGTGAACAGGTTAGGTAGGACTACCAACAACTACTCGGGTAAAGGCGGGGATCTATTTCCAAGGTTTCGTCTACGGCGTAGCTTATCGTTCGGTAAGGGGACCAAAAGGATAGGCATTTCTCGAAGGACGAGAGAACGATTAGGTGGTTTGTCCCAAGGAACACAGTTCAGGTTACTCCTTAGGATTTCAAGATTTTCGTTGAGCACAAAATCTCTACTGGACGGGAAGTAGAGGATAAGGTTCAATGCCAACAACATGTAAGGTACTACCTTAACTGAAAGTTGTTGACAAAGCAACGTAGACAGGACATCATTGGTTTAGAAAATGAACAACGTCGACTAGACGACGTCGTTTGAATCAACACCGAGTGAATGGTAAGGTTTCGGATGTTTAAATAACAATCGATTCAAGACTAGGCTTAAGGTAAGAGTTTCGGTAACAGGATTACCAACGAAACGAGACTAGATGGCAAATCAAACAAGATCACTAACGAAACGAGGCGGAATGACAATTCCAACAAGATTACAAACGAGACGATGCGGAATGATAATTCAAACAAGATTACTAACGAAACAGTGTGGAATGATAATTCCAACAAGATTACTTAACTAAACGCGGTCGAATGACAATTCGAAGTCGTGATGATTTTAACAAGGTTATCAATGAAACGGGGCCGAATAATAATTCAAGGCCAAATGATGATTCGAAGTCAAATGATGAGTTAACAACTCGAAACGAGGTCTAAAATCAGAAAAGCAAACCATCCCAAAAACGAAGTCAAAACCAAATCCAAAATAGCCAAGACCAAATTCAAATGCTCTAGTGAGATCGACGAGGATTATGTCGATAAGAAATTAAACGGTGCCAATCGGGTCTAACCCAACTTACGGCGAACTACGCTCGACGGCGACAAACATGAATCCCATATAAATGGAGACGCATAGCGGTGTCAGAAACACTACGGTTTGAGAGATGTTGCGATGCTAGTGTGTCGTGTGTGAGTGCAGGCTTTCGTGATATTCGGCGAGTGTGAGTATGTGAGTCCACCTAAAGCTCATCGTTCTTAAAACCAATCTCTAACCCGAACATAATTTTGTTATAACTACTCCCAGTATCGCAAAATTCAGCTCTGAGACGGACATAGGTGATCAGTCCATGTCCCATTGTCTCTGGCCGAATATAGGTGATCAGTCTATATTCACTCGAGGTTCAATGAATTTTGACCAACCAAGGCACAACCAATTACTATAAACCAATTCTTAATATATATTCACAACTTCAATATTATCTACCCAAAATATATTCCTTTTCTTATCTCAAAAATATTTCGTTTCACCATTTAGTTACTAGTGTTAGGTATCATTGTGTGTGTGGTATCGACTCGAAAAGACACCATGAATGCACTCAAATGACACAATGAGACGTCTAAGCGATAAGCTTTATAGTTTAATAAGTTTCGAAATAAATAATTAGATCTTATCGAATTCGTCAACTCGATAAACTCAACCATTTATTCATGTTGCTTATTATCCCAAAAACCAGTCACATCCTAACGAGTCATAAGGATAATCCACTCATTAATAACGTTATACTGCGTACATAACGGGCATTATTAGATTCGTCAACCTAATAAGTCCGCTATCCACGTGGATTGACTTATTAATGTTAGGTCATCCGTAACCCACGCACAATACATAATTGGTATTAAATACTCATAAATGGCACATTTCGATAAGCGTGCCCTCGAAACATTTAATAACTCATTAATTACAAAACATTTATATCTTTAGACGTTAGTTCCCTTTTAAAATGTCGAATAACAAAGCGAATCTTGTTATCGAATGTTTATTACACAAACCATTTATTACCTGTACTTTATAGCTTTATTTACTTGTTTATATATATATATATATATATATATATATATATATATATATATATATATTACGTCAAGTTTCAATATAAGTTTCGAGTCATTACCTGTTTCGAGTTCACAAGTCCGAGTCATGACTCTCGGCTTTTACACGTCATATTATCCAATCAATACTAAAGTCCATGTTACGGCGTTGTCAGGGTCAATCGAGACTAAAAAGTCACGATAACACCGACGTTGCGCAAAGTTGACATATGTATTATTAAGTCTTAAATAAACAACTCCACAACTCCAATAAATCTTCCAAACAATCTCATATCAATCTTGCCATCCAAACAAACTACCAAACATATTAGCGAGCATCAAATCTAATGTTTGTTAGTAACTTACTAATTACCCAAATCATCACAATTAATTTGTTATCCAATCAAGGCTATTAATTAGAATATCGTCCAATTCCAAATAACCGATACGTATCAATGATTCACCGTTAACCAAATAATTACACGTTAGTCCAACTAATTATCTGAAAACACTTACTGGTTACGTATATTATTATAACACTAGTGGACATGAATCCATTATTAACAATCAAAACCGACTACCACTTGTTTGACAATACTTAAGAACAAAACAACGGTTTACGAAAGTCTTGACCCAAAATCGTGACACGAGACTATGTACCCTTCGACATCATCAAAACTATTATAACTCATCAACTAGTTATGACCACGAACACATAAAATGAAAAAAATGCAAAAACACATGAACATGACTCAACACACGATACCAACACACCAGTTTACATGTTTTATTAGTTTTAAATGCGTTTTAGACCCGTTTTCATCAAAACCCAATCATGGAACTCACGTTCACGAGACAAAAGGTCTCGTTCGTGACTCCCAACTTAGTTATACTAGCACCATGTCCTCTACATCCCAAATCATTCCCACGGCTACTACTAGCGTGCAAGCCCTAAATCGAGTGGTGAGATTACGCAAGGAGATTGCGTAATTCTGATACTTTCAGGGTATTTGTATTATTGATTAATAATATTGAAGCATTGGTTGTTACGTTATAGGTTCGTTTGTTTACTTTAATCTTTTAAGTATACCCAAGTAGAGTCCGCATATTTGTGTGTATTCCTACAAAGTTTTCTCTTTGTTGTTTTGGAGCTATCCAAAGCAACTACTTAATACAAGCTAAGTGTTATAGATCCAAGGTTTGGGACTCCACACTCTGTGAAAGGTATAGTGCGTGCGTAAGCATGAGGACATGCTTTATGTGCGTGTATAAGCATGGGGACATGCTCATAGTGTGTGCATAAGCATGAGGACATGCTTATAGTGCGTGCATAAGCATATGGAAATGCTTATGGTGAACTACTAAGATAAGCAAACTTAAATTGTCTACTAGCGGGGCACACATTAGATAAGTGTGCCAACAAACAATTCATCAAATAAGCCATAAACATCTCATAAATATATCATCAATCAATTCGTCTAATGTGTTCTCAATCATCTACATCCTTAAAAAAGTCATACGCGAGGCGTCAGCTTGGCAGGAAGGCACGTGGCGGTCATAGGGTTAAGTTTTCGAAAAAGTGGTTATAGTCTAGGTTTTGAAAATACCCAGTTCTCTATAACCTGGGCCCTGATACCAATCTGTAACACCCCAAAATGTGGTCCAGCGGAAGCATACGAACCTTTGGGTGCTACTATCTTGGTATCACAACATAAGGTACAAAGAATGGTTTTTATCCCATTTATTCAGAATAAGATTCATTAACAAAAACGTAAGTTTTCATTATATGAAATAGTGCGGAAATAGGACCAATAAGAAGTTTAAAACGGTCCCGATTATTCATCATAGTCACCTATGGCCATGCCCCTTGCTAAGCGTATTCCAATAGTGAGCTATCGCCTTAAGCCTGAGAACACATGCTAAAAAGGACAGCTTACGCTGGTGAGTTCCTAGAGTTTAGTTACAAAAGTAATAGTGGACCTGATAGAGTTTAATTGCTATGTGTGACTAAGGCAGATAGATAATAAACATTTCAATTAACAATCAATCCAATCAATAATCAATCCAATCAATAATCCACAACACATTTGAGATCTCAGCAGGGCCCCGAGCGACTCTAGCCAGCACAGTCGTAGCAAAGCACAGTCGTAGCAAGGCCTAGAACAAATGCTACCCTGGTCTAGGTCGGTATCCTTAGCTTGGCATCGCGTCATAGCATAGAGATGCTACCCTAGTCTAAGTCGACAAATGTCGCATGTCTAACCTTTCCCAATCAACACATTAGCAATTCAAAATAGTAGTGGTAGGTCCAAGAAATAGTTTGTTTTCACATAAAACACATAAGATCACAATCCAAAATCAAGTATTCCAAACAACAGTCATTATCACATAATATTCACATATCCAAATACGGTTGGTTAAAAGCATAATGTATTCTCCCCCAAAATAGTTATGAAAACCTTTGAAAAGAGGGGCTATGAAACTTACATTAGCCAAAGTAATGCACTATTCACTATTGACACGACTGACATCTAAAGCTAATCTCCACGGCATCCTGAAGAATGTACGACGAGTATGATAGAATAGAAATGACGCAACCTAATGCATATACGATTATCTTAAGATACGGCTCATACGATAAAGAAGTCGATAAAAGATAATGTGTTGTAGTTTTCGTGGATTATTCGTGTCATTACCTTCAAAGTCCATTATCATTCCCAAAAGTTTATAATTAATATCTCAAAAGTTTAGTTTTAACGTTTCGTGTGGTGGTAAGAAACAGAGACGTGACGTACAACTCACGCGAAAGAGAAGAAGACGTCGACACAGTTGAGACATACTAACTAGAACGCACGCCAAAAAGGAAAAGATATCGACAAAGTCAAGAAATACTGACAATACTCAAGCTAGTCAAAGACTAGTAAATGACTACATCTACTCATGACCCACAAATAGGTTAATCTTTCGGTAATTTCCCCATAATCCCAAACGTACATGTTTATAATAGAGTATAAGTTTCCATTTTATCATTTGATTATCAAAGGTTTCACGGCCGTTACTTGTAATTATACAAGTTTATATTAAATTACGCCATATAAGGTATACTATTGTAGTATTTATAATGACGCATTCGTATTTCAAGGTTTCCAAAACATTACATCTTTATCATACCGTCTTCCTAAATAACATTTCCCAACGAGTATATAAGAGTTAACTTGTATTTACTAAACATGAGTTACTATCGTAGTTAATAAAGGTTTATAAATAAATAAACCATATTTGTTGACATTATATAGATAAACCATATTTAGTAAAAATGTGAAAATAGAATACTTAGGCATATCGCGAAACAAACGTTTAATAAAGTTCCACTTATTAATCAATATAACTTGTTATCAATTGCTATTCCAAATTTATAAAACGTAGTGGAATCTTATAAGTTATAACGTATACGTAATATCTGTTATCGATTATTAGTTAAATGTTTAATAAATCCTAACTTATAACCAATATAATTTGTGTGTCAATTGATACTCGAAATGTATAAACCGTATTAAACGTTATAAATTATAATGTGTATATATAATATCCGATATTAGTTATCAATCACGTAGTTAGTTCTAAATAATTATTATCCAGTTTTATAATAACTTGCTCACTACTCGTTCGAGTCCAAAATTAATGATCAAATATGTCCGATAACGATATTTATCATTAGTCCGTTACCTATATCAAATAACTCATTGTTACCATTTGCCATTTTTATCCGTATCGATATTCTCATATTAACAACATTATTTGACTCATCCAACATTTTCCGCGACTAAATTAAATAAAACCCGTAACTCATTTGACTTATGCCTAACTGTTTAAAATCAAATACCAACGTGGGTCATTTGACCCGACCCAGTCAACATGTCGACATAACCATGGGTCTTTGACCCGACCCGAGTCAAACCTAACTCGGCTGAGTCCACCGACTCACTGAGTCAAACTAAGTTAACCCAACATACCAAATAGCAAATAGCCCACTGAGTTGACTCACCACCGAGTTAACCCAAGAGCTAAACACCATGTACCCCAACATATTTTAGACCTTTTTTCTGTTGGATCTGACTTGACTAGTGATTGCCTTGACTCGACACCGGTTCGCACATCTAAATCAAATACTTAACAGATTCGAGACAAAAAACGAGGCAAACCCACAACTCGTTAACCTTTTTCTTACAACACGAATATTAACCAAACCGTTTTCAAATCTTGTTTTAACATTTTTATATCCACGAAACTAAAACACTAGTATTTATATATATATATATATATATATACGGTTTGAAAACGAAAAATAAAATGATATCAAGAGATTATGTTTTACCGTGAGACAAGAGAAAGACGAGGTTGTGATGGCGTCACTTACGAGTACAACTCATAACAATCCATGCTTGACCACTTGTACACGTTTATTTCTAAAAACCCTAGGATTCGAAGCTTAAATCTCAGATTTAGAGCGCGTTGTGGGGTTTGGGGGCGCGTACGATGCATAAACGGGGTCACAAGACCCCGATATGTCGTTTGAGATGGGTGGTGTAATAAAAGTGAGTGACCGGAAGTTGGCCGGAATCCGGCGACGGCGCCGAAACCCTAATTGGGTGGCCGGATAATATTGTTAGAGAGAGAGGGGGAGAACTGTGTGTCTGATTATAGAGAGAGAAAGAAAGTGGTAAAAATGAGGAAGTGTGAGTGAGTTGGGGTATATATACCCATGGAGGGGCCCAATGTAAATAAAATAAACTTAGGGGGCGACACATAAACTATCAAAGGGACCATAGATGAAACTTTGTAAAACTTTTGATATATTAGATTCGGAACTCGTTTGAACTAGCAAACGAAGGATTCGTGACTCAGGAATTACGCCAATGTTCTCAGAATAATATATCCAATAAAAACGATATATAATACGACTTGTAACCCAACTTAGATGAAACGATCGCTCTAATTGACGTTTCTCCATTTACGACGCATCGAGGAAATTACGAGTTGTCATATGTTTCTTCCCATCTTAAGTAGTGCAGCCTTCACTTCTGGTTGGCTAACCCTTGAATAGTAGCATTCTGGACGTTGGCTAGGGCTCTCTTCTTCCCTGCTTTCTTCAGTACTCCCTTCATTGAAAAGAGCAGAAAAATACTCTCCCCATATTTTCCTAATATCATCTTCATTCACAATGGTCCGTCTCCCTTCATCTTTGATATATTTAACGTTTCCTAAATCCCCCTTCTTCTCTCTCGGGCTTTAGCAATCCTGAATATATCGTTAGCCCCCTCTTTGGAGTCCAATATATTATACAAGTTTTCGTACGCCTTGTCCTTCGCCTGAGCAACTGCCTTTTTTGCTTATCTTTTAGCTACTTTATACCTCTCTACTGCGGCGGTAATGTTAGCTTGGTGACTCTCTCGACAAAAAAGAAGCTCTCTGAACCTGGATTGTTTCACAACAACTTTGAGTTGCACTTCCTCGCTAAACCACCAAGATTCCTTGTTGGAATGCTGGGTCCTCACTGCTCCACTAGCCACACCAAGGGAATCCTTTGCTGCGTCTTTAATGATGCTGGAAAGAGTGCTCCACATCTGGTCCGCGTCTGTAGCAGTCAAGTCTTCCGACCGAGTAGAAAGTCCCTCAGAGACTTTCACTCAAAACGACTCTGCCACCTCACCGTTCAAATTCTTTCATATAACCCTCGGCAACCTGATCGCTACTCTCCTCGGTTATTGCCTCTTGAAAAAATAATATTTCAAAATTTCTTAAAATCAAATGCTACTTCATGTAGCTTATAAAAATAATATATTTTTTTAGCTCCCGCTCCATCTCCATCTGTAGCTACATCTTCGGTCAAGCAACACTTATTTTCACCAAACATACACGACATCACAATAATCTTTATAATTTTAAAAATTAATTTTGTTACCGTAATAAAGGTGCACAATATCATTCACCCATTTTTCTTTAAAAAAAATAATCATGTGACTAACATCATTATATATACATTCATTTGGCGAGGACCCTATGGAATTGTGCCTGCTAACTTATGGAAATGTGCCCGAAGGTTTAAAAAAATGTACCGGGCCGGGTTTTTTTTCTTGGGCCGTATCTCCCACGTATTTGTCTTTCTTGGGCCGCATCTCAACAACGATAACATGTGTCCAATTTGCTTCATACGTGGCCTTTGTTAACCTGACCCTCTTTCCAATCACTTGCACCGTCTTTTGGATATTGATCTTCTTGCCACTGTTCTGGAAGCTCTGTTTCCTCCGCTGGTGGGTTTGCGATCTCTATGGTAGTGTGTTGTGCAGGCAGTTTACATGAATTGGCCCGCACATTCATTGACATGAGGTTATATGCTTATTTCTTCTGAATCGAAATTATTTGATGATGTATGCATCTATCCTTTTCACTTAGATGTCTTTTATTCTTATAGACAGATCTATTACTTTCAATCTTTTTTTTTTTTTTAATTATATTTTATTTTTGAAGAAATGGTCTCAATATCAAAATGGAGATTTATGAGCATCCACTGAAAGTGAATATGGAGAACAAAAGCAGGTTGCCACCAATCCTCTTACAACTCAGATTGTTATTTTAGGTAAAATTGCTATATACCTTTTAGACTCCTTTTTGGTGCCATGTTAAGGTTTGTTAGGTATATATAATGTTTGGCTGTATGCTTTGTTATTTCGACCTGTTTTTATTTTCAATTGCATCGCACTGAAATTGGTTTTTACATGTTATCTATGCCAAATGATATAGTTCCTCATTTTCCTGTTAGCCAACCGATTTTTTGCTCAAATATGAAAGCAAAAAGAAATTTTGTTTATGATTTTGACCACCGAAGTACTACATCAGTTAGTAGTATGATCCTCACTCCCTACAAAAGGCCGGAGGTCCTTTCTACCTTTGGTAGAACTGGAAGCAGCCTCTCTACCTTAGGTAGGGGTAAGGCTGTCTACATCTTAACCTCCCCCAAACACCGGAAACGGTATTGGGTACCCATAACCCGTGGAAGACGGCATTGGGAGTTACTTTACTTTAATGTTAATTTAGTTGATACAAATGCCTATAGTTGTTTACCTGAAACTGTAGACAACGTCATTGTCCACCAAAAAAAAGATATCAAGAAATGAATACTTATTAGGTCTGTCGATGAAGTGCGTGAACCAGTTGGTTACAACTCTTTGTGCAAACGTATTCAATGACCGAATACATGTGACTTTCTTACCAACTCGATTAACACAAAAAATCATGGTTATGTCACTGAGATTATGCCACCAATATTCGGACAATAACCAAAAAAAAAATCTAACGACGGAATATTAGTTGAAGTTGTCAATGAAATGCGCCCACCATTTGAATACACATCTTCACACGAAACCGAAGAATCGGATACTACTAGAAAAAATGGCATAATTTTCATAACTATTAACGATGAAGTTGTGAACTACCCATTTGAAATAAGATTTTTATTTGATATGGGTATGTGATAATTTGTTAGAGTATCGTTTTCTGAGCAATATTCATTTGAAAGATGATTGATTTCGCAGTTTTAATTTGCTGACATAATTTAAAATTTGTGTTTTTTGGGCTAATTACAGAAACAATCATGGAAGACAGTTTGTGGGCTAATTACAGAAACAATCATTTGAAGGTTACAGCATGCAGACACACAGGATATGGACCGGCTGTAAAGCAGATTGTGTACCATCAGACGCACCAGCACCGTTACGCCAACGTTAGTGATGCCCCTCTCTTTTTATAAATTTCTATATCGGTAACTTTAGTTTCCTTAACTTAGTCAGCAACATGGTAATTGATATCGGCAGTACACAAACATTTCCTCCATGGTTGTTAGCATATTAAACTGCAAATGTATTCCAGATGTCTGAATTTTCATACTCCTTTCATTTTTTAGTTGCATTCGTGTCACACTCCATAAACATTTTTAAATAACAGTTGTTAACTGTCTATATCTTAAGTTTCCAGTCCATCAGATTTCCAGTTAATTTTAGATTAGTGTCAGCTTAACCCGCACTGCAAAATGATAACCCACTATCGTTTGAACTCTTATTAAACCACTTACGTTATTGTCATTGCACACGACTTGCGGCGGGGCGTTGTTTCATGCCGTCGATTATTGCACGTTTTTTTAAGTAGAAATTAGGAACGTTTTTTTTTGGTATTAGAATCAAATTAACAATAATTTACAATTACGCATATGAAAACACAAATCAATATAAACCAACTCAGATAAAAAAAGGTACTCGCATATATTTATGTATTCAGGTCTATTACACTTACATATGTGTGCGACTATTCGAGACATACAGATACTATTTCAGATACAGTACCCGAACCATGGTTGCAGCTTTGTTCCTTCTTCAGCGCTTGAACTTATCTCTTGCTGCCATTGCTCTAAGTCGGGTTTAAAGTATTGGTGCAGTTTTTTGTAAATGCTTGTATGACGTTCTTGATGCACCTTCGGAAATGTGCTTTTGTATGTGTATAGATGCAGCCTCTTTCCATACGTATTCATAAAAGATACGTGTAAGTCTTCATGTTTGATGGCAAATGTGTTAATGTATGTGATATATTATTGAACCAATTAACACATTTTCAGTCCACCACTTAGCCCGGACTGTATTGGTATAGTGAAGCGATTTCATAATCGACCAACAGCCACGCCCGACGGAAGGTAGCATGTTTCAAATTTATGTTATCGTATTAGACCTTTTATATAAATTGATTTCAAACTTCGGTTGTTGTCTGTTTCGTAAATGCAGTTGTGATCCTCCCAAGATTCCGCTCAAATTCCGGTCACCCAAAGCCGTGCATATGGTCCGCGCAAAAGGACGTTCGCCAACATGTGTATAGGTTTGTTCACGTAACTTAAACTACATGACAACAACATATTCCAGAAAACAAAGACAACAAGCATTACAACAGCCTGGCATCGAGTAAAGAATAAAACAATGCCAAATAACCTTCATGTCCTTATCATTACAGGTTCGCATGGTTCACAAACCTACTCCTCAACAGCTGAAGATGCATCACAGCCAGCTCCACAGAAGATGAGTCAACAAACACGCCCCATACCGCCGCAGGTTTGTCATATTCAACAGACTGCTCCATTTAAGCATGTCGCATATAAATGTGAGATGTAACTGTTTGTCGTCGACCCTAATCAAACCTGACATATTACTGTCATTGCAGGCACACCTCAATCAGCAGCTGCAGCTACACCAACAACAGCTGCACATCAAGCTAGCGGGCCCCAGATGCGTCGGACTGCTCCGTTTTGTTCCATATGTCCGTCACTTTTTTGTTATAACATATTTCCTAGGCTTTTGTGTAACTCTTACACTTACAAAGATCGAAAAATAGAGCAAACACCCCCGCCGCAACGCGGCGGGTTCCATGCTTGTTTTTTATCATTCACACATTTAAAAAATGTCATTCACACATTTAAAAAATGAAAATAAAAATAAAAAATTCTGTTACCGTAATATAAGCATGATAGCATTCACACATTTTTTATTTTAAAAATTCTGTTACCGTAATAAAAGGCTAACATCATTCACAAAAAAAATAGTATATAAAGGCCCCATTTGATCAACAAACATAAAACCCTAATCACAAATACACTAGGGCGGCGACGGCGGCTATCAAAATTGATGGGTAAGTTTTGACAGCAAGTTCTTATTCTTATACTCTGTTTTTGTAACTGTTGTTAATTACATAAGCTTTGTCTTGATAAGAGTTATCATCTTGTTAATGAAAGTAGAATAATATAATGTTAACATTTGATAGATGTTGTATACTTATGTTGTTATACTCTTAACAGATCTAGATCAACATGTGTTATTTCATTTTTAATTTTTAAAACAATTCCAGATATATAATTTTTTTTTATTAGTAATTTTCACCCAAACTCTCAAACCGTAGTGTTATGAAATCTGTTTTGATAATTGATTGACTTTTTGGAATGAATTCATTTTGATATAAATGCGACATGCACTTGATTATGTGGGAAATCATTTAGTGTGATTTTGTTCGTTTCTTTTTGCAATTTTAGCGACTCTGTATTACAGTTATTATTGTTTCACTATCAAATTGTTTTGCTAAACGGGTGTGGTTTTCCCCTTTTCAGGTACCCGGGGAATTGAGCCTTGACTCAATTGTACCCGGCCTTGCCGGGTTAATCCCGAGACCGTTCCGACCCTTCCAATTATTTTTCGAGTTAATTGGAATCCTATTTTTAAGAGTAGCAGTTTTGTTGCTATTTCAGGTTTTTCAGATTCAAGTAATTGAAGAATAAACAATTGAGAGGCATTGATTTCAGATTAAAGACTCATCAAAGGGTTACATAATACAAGCCACATTAGTAGATTTTCGGATTGTGCTGAGTTACTAATGGATCTGAAGTATGATGCATGAAAGAGAAACTATGATTGCATATGAAGATAGAATAAGCGTTGCCGCATGGATCTTATCCATCTCATTCTCTCTTTTTTTGATATGAAATATGTTAATCATACTTGTACAGTGTCTTCAAGGATGTTGCGGTGAGAATGTGCGTGCTTTACAAATTCCGCGCTATTGAAAATAATTTGAGACTTTGAAGTCCAAGTAAGGTTTCATTTCCGAGACACTGTACTAGTTTGAATATCATATATCATTTCAAGGACTGAGAAAATGGGATGGATAATATCCATGCGGTAGATTACTTATTCTATCTTCTTGTACAATCATACTTCCTCTGTCATGTATCATATCCATTAGATCATCTCCTATCTATCCGATAATATAGTGATGTAACATGTAATATGTACCCTTTTATGTGGATCAATCAATCGATGCCTTCTTCTAACAATGTTGTTTACTCTTTATGTTGATTATATATTTGTACATTCATCTTTTATCCATTATCTGAATGTGAATGACGCATGATTATTACTTTTATCCCTTTTCTGAATGTGAATGACTATGATTGTTATTTTTATCCCCTTTTCTGAATGTGAATGACGCATGATTATTACTTGCCTCACTCGAACAACTAGAATCATTGAACAACCTACAATCAAGTCCAGAGCCGTCTTTCAATATTGACTTATCTGAGTATTTTTTATGTTCAAGCAATTATGTCTCGTTGCTTGTGTCCTCTGAGCTTAATGAGATCCGCACCGGTGGAGCGGACGGCTCCGAACTTGATTGTAGTTCAATGATTCTAGTTGTTCGAGTGAGGCAAGTTTTGTTTGTGCTTGCTTATAAGGTTCAAGAATAAATTTCGAAAGATATGAGATTTCAGTAAGTTTTCAAGATATAAATCACTATAAGTCTTGTAAATATAATTAACGGAAAAAGAAGTCAAATACAGTAGCTTTTTTAGTGTGAACGGTCTAAAGTCTAAACAACTTCATATCAATACATGAAAAATTTTCAAGTCATATTTTTTCAGATAGAAAATATTTTTGTAAATTTCCCAATTTGACCATTTGAATTTGATTATTTATGGTTACGAGTAGTTTGTGCATTTTACGTTATGCAATACATATTTGTCATTATTAA
Source organism: Chrysanthemum seticuspe (assembly GCA_019973895.1). Taxonomy (NCBI): domain Eukaryota; kingdom Viridiplantae; phylum Streptophyta; class Magnoliopsida; order Asterales; family Asteraceae; genus Chrysanthemum; species Chrysanthemum seticuspe. The sequence continues at coordinate 319,148,191 of BPTQ01000008.1, forward strand.
AACATAATAGACCACTTAATTTAAATATCTTAATATTTGTACTAAAAGGTATCAAACGCGAAAGGTATAAACACTTGATAATTTTCAATTGCATGTTTTCTCATGGTTTGTCATTTTGCACGAGGCGGCTTTCATCCACTTATACGTGTTCCCCTCCAACCCATCCAAAAACCTAAACATCGTGTGGATATTCCAACCAACTGGTCAGTCAAAAAGTTCATAAGTGCTTCTTTCTTGGCGAAGATCTTGGCACGCCTGCATATGTCAAAAGAGACGTCCTAACCATATCGTGTCGGCACTTGAAGCCCAGGAGCTATTTATAATGAACCTCATGTTCCACAAGGAATCAAAACACGTATTGCGGCAAATTGGGCATATCGCATCAACCGAAAACAACCGAATCATGAAGCAATACTTAAGGATAGTATGATATTTCACTGTCGACATGTGTTGACCTACTTGAGCATGTGGTGCTTGTAGACATTCAAAAACTGCTTTCTGTCTCGTAGTCATGTCGAAGTGAACTTCCATATCCTTGACCATTTTACTAAAGGGAACTCTCCCGCCAATGCATGTTAGCCTTTAAGGGTGGGGTGTTCTTATTGGTGAAACAGCTAAAATCAAAGCTTGAAATCGCATCACGAAGACATAGCACAAACATAATCGTCACTCATACCACATCTGTCACGTAAGATACGGTCTTATAGCACCTAATATCTTGTAACAATGAAGTTTATAAGGCTTTCTGTAATAAAATCTTCACATTTGCAAAAAGTTACATAGCCCGTCTAGGTAAAATATATATGTACATGTAATGTTTTAAAACCCTGGTTAATAAGGTTCAACCTAGTATTGGTTTATCATTGGAACTTGTGTTTTTTTTAAAAAAAATGATTTAACAGAGACCACAAACTCATTTGGATTGAATGAAAGACCCGTTTAAAAACATTGCGTTCATATTCGACATATATCTTTGCCAATTATAATTTGTTATAAGTATTAGCCGAATATATTGAAGGATAGGCCCAATTATAATTGTTTTGAATTCTACAATTGGTAAAACTTACGGCTATAAATAGCGTGAGGCGTAGCATGTCGGTATGACTAAGCCTTACGTCTTAGAAGCTATGGCAAAGCCATAGCGTTTTTTAAAACGTGACTTAAAGCGACACAAAATATGAAAATAATTATAGATTTATATATTTTATCATATTTCATATATATCGAGTTTATAAAAAGTGTTATACATAAGGGAAAAAAACTATTCTTGCATTTAACCTCTTTATTTCTTTCAAAAAAACTTTTTTCATCCGAGTTAAATCCAAAAAAGATGCCACGCCTCGCGCATTTTTACGCCTCATCTCATGTCATGCCTAAAGCTGACGCCTCCGTTAACATGGAGGTCACGCCTTACATTTTAGCGCCGCCATAACGCGCCTTTTAAAACCATGATAAAACCCCTCGTTATCTCAAAAATAGATGCCAAATATATGATACACAACATAACTTGTAAATAAGCTAAATATATTAGACTAATCCCAAAATAATTATACGTGGGCCTATCCTTCCATATATTTGGCTAATAATAAGTTTTAGTTTTTTATTGCCTAAGTTGGCGCTCTATTAGGGGTGAGCAAACGGACCGGATCGACTGACAAAACCGACCGGACCGAAACGAAACCACTGGACTGAAGGACTGGCGGTCCGGTCTCGGTCTACCATTTTTGACAAATTCGGTCTCGGTCCGAAGCACAAACTGAAAATTTAACCTTGTTGGACCGGACCGACCGGACCGGACCAGACCGATCACATTCGGTCTCGGTCTAGGTTTTTTGCCGGATTCAGTCTCGGTCCGGTCCGATTTTTCTCGGTCCGGTCCGGTTTTTCTCGGTCCGGTCCGGTTTTCGCCCGATGATCAACCCTACGCTCTATTATATGAGAGGTTTAAAAGATAAGGTATAAAATATTTCGAGTGTAAATAGGATGGACCTATGTTTTCAAAGGTAAAAAGATATTCTCAACGCGTCATCACAACATTATAGGAAAATTATGGTTATTTTTATTTTATTAAAATAAACCACTTAAAATATAAAGTATTTATTTATTTATTTATCTTTTTAAAATAGCCTACACAAATACATATTTACCAAAATAAACTTCGCCTATTACTTTTATCAAAATTTACTTTACTAGTTGAGTGTCTGTTACGTAAAAGTTTGCACACGACCTCCTAGGCGTCCTATGTAACATATTTGAGCCCAAAATGGGTTGGAAATGTGTTTTCAAAGTTAATATGATATTATTTTAAAGATAAAGCAATTCAAAATATAAGTTTTGTGTGACGAATCTTTTATATAATAAAACAATTACATTATTTCGGAGTATTTTTACAAAACCCTTCTTATTGAAAAAAAAAATTTGACCAATAGGAGAGCTCGATTTTGCCACGTAAGTGAAATCGAGCGATGTGATTGGTCAATAAAAAGTCAAAATTGAATTGATTTTGGTCAAACTTTAATATATTTGGTGGAGAAATTTAGTTGAGAAAAAAACACATAAAAATATAGGTGTCCAATTTGTGAAAACAAAAACTTAAAAAAGGAGGAGGTAACTAATAAAACTTTAGTGGTTAAATGATAAATAATTTATAGACTAAAATACACCGTTGGTCCCTATACTTGTAGTGGAGGATCGCGATGGGACGAAACCGGGCATATTCATCGTCGGGGGTCCCTATTTCAAGGTTTTCACTCGCTACAAGTCCCTTTGACCATTTGCCGTTAGTCAAGGACATCTCAAGGCGTTACATTTGTCTTTAGTCCAAGGGTAATTTTGACATTTTAGCACTGTCCATGAATTACCGAGCCAACCCACTTGTTTAACCATCGGCGCTACAGTAATACCTCTCTAATAAAAGGAACATTTATCACCACTCATCCTTTATCTTTCCTAACAACTAAAATCCTATCTTCTTCACCGACGGTAAAATCTGAAAAATGGTGGTGTGTTCATGCAACAGAAGGGCCGTCATTAGAACATGCTGGAATAACATGAACCCCGGCAGGAGGTTCTATGCCTGTCCAAGACAGGTTGGGACAGTTAATTTTATTTCATACTGTATTAAAGTTTGCATGTAGTGGTTGACCTTAAAATGTGTTGATTATGATAGTCTATCTGGTTTATAATAATTGTGATTTTATACAAGTGGGTTTAGTTTGTGTTTATGAGGCAAGCAGATGCTAACATATTGATTATCAATTATAGGCTACAACATGTCCATTCATAGGGTGGTACGATCCACCCATCGAAAGGAGAGCAAGAGATGTGATCATCTACTTGCAGAGAACAATCTACAGGAATGAGGCGGCATTACAAGAATACGAAGCCGCCCTCGTTTCTGAGACTATGGAGGCGGTCAACGCTGGTGACCAGGCAAACGAGCTAGAGGCTGCTTACCAAGCAGCCTTGGCCGATCTCCTTGTTGAGAAGGAGAAAGTTTGCCGTCTCAGGAACTTTTGTGTGTTGTCTTGGATGGTAATCTTCTTGGTATTTCTATGGTTCTTCTACTGGGTTTAGATAGGTACTGGTTTTAGTGTTTTGAATCGGTGGTAGATGGTGCAGTTGTGTTTAAGAAGTTTTAGAGTACGTTGACTAAGAATAGTCTTTTGGTGTATAATGTTTGGTCCTTGTACAGTGTTTAATATATTTCTTTTGTGCTTTGGTCCTTATACTCTGCTGCCTTTGCCCCAAGAATATATATATCACTTGCCACACTGGTCAAACTCATTACAGAGATACGAGTTTCAAAGATGGACGAATGATGAGAGATGGATGAACAGACACCTCTTTCGAGTATCAACTTAAACTTGATGTATGGTGTTGTTCATCCATTTTTTATCCTTCATTCATGTTTGTGATGATAGAATAACCGTATCCAACTCGAAACCCAGATCCAAGTATCAAAGATGGATAATTGATCAGTGATTGATGAACAGACACCATTTCTGAGTAGCAACATAAACTTGATATGGTGTTGTTCATCCATCTTTGATCCGTCATTAGTGTTTGTGATAATAGAATAACAGTAACCAAACTCAAAACACAAATCCAAGTTCAACAGATCCAAGAACCATAGAGAACCATAGACATATGAAATCTCAAGGATGGATGACCAGACACCACTTTTGAGTATCAACATAAACTCCATATGGTGTTGTCCATCCATCTTTGATCCGTCATTAGTCTTTGTGATAATACAATAACAGTAACCAACTCAAAACACAGATGTATGAAGACTCTAAAAACAATACAATAAAAATACAATTAAACCCATACACTAAAATGACATGATTTCATACATAACGCAAATGGATATATTTCCAAATGCATAACATTTTGGAGTCTACAAAGTTCAGAAACATACATTATTTAAACACAGCAAATATTGTTTAGGGGAATACATATTCAATGGATAACATTGGCTTTCATATGCTTAACCAGCAATTTTTTGTGGTGAAGAAAGCTTTGCTGCTATAATCTTGGTCTTAGTCCAGAATTGCTTTGGAGACCCACCAGAAGCGGCATCAACTTGACTTCCAGATTGAGACTGGACCACACTTGGTTGATCATTACCTGCATAGTTGTCACCTGTAACCTTTGCCTTCTTCTTTGATGTAACTTTTGGCTGGGATGAACCTGTTTTTTGAGACTGTTGTGTAGTGCCTTGACTTCCTGTAACACCTCCTTGCCCAAGACATGTTTTCTTGTTGTGACCAGCATTGCCACAAATACCACAAACCACACTCTTACCAGACTGTGACAAGTTACTGGTTTTTTCACAATTATCATTTTCAGTAAAAGCCCTGGTTCTTTTCTTTCGTGGCCTACCTAATGGTTTATGATGTTTAGGTGGAAGAATGGTTGTAGGCACCTGTGACTTATACCAATGCTCATAACCGTTTATTGGCTGGATGTGGTGTTTGTAAGTTTCTTCCCAAGTCTTAAGCAAGTAACATGGATGAACCCATGATTCAACAGATCCTATTTGCATTCCATTCAACCTCATACACCGGTGGGTAGCAACAGCATGTTTACATGGCATGCCTGTAAGCTCCCATCTTCTACATGTACAAGCCCTAGCTTCAACATTCACAACACACTTGTCTCCGCATCCACTGACCACATACTTTTCTCCTTCAACCCGTAAAGCAGTGTACTTATAAGCCTCTTTCTTGATTGCATCTAACATGAGTGTTGCCTTTGGTGTTAATGTTCCAGCACATTTTTGAATCACATTCACAACGTTCACTATTCTTTTCATACAGTACTCTCTAATGTATTCCAAAGCAGTAATGATCGGTTGGTGCCTACCTCCCACTAGTTTCCCATTGAACACCTCACACATGTTATTAAGTAGCACATCAGAATGAGCCCTCCCTACAACTTGTTTGGTTAGGTTCCTTAAAAATGTCGTAGAACAAAAGATGTACAAGTAGACATAGATTAGGTTAGGTACCTGAAAAATGCGACCTTGACCAATGAGTTGGTGGTATCTTACTTAACCAAGCATGGGCAGGTTCGCTAAAACTCTTGAATTCCAGCATGGCTGCCTCAAATTGTTGGACAGTTGTTGCTACTGCACATCTCCACAAATGTTCCTTGTATGCTTTAGCATTCCATTGCAATTTCATATTATCATGGATGTGCTTCAAACAATATCTGTGTTCAGCACTAGGGAATACTTCTGCTAACGCTGGAATGATACCCTGCACAAATAAACATAAATTCCTTACTAATACAATTTGCATATAAGGAAAATACAAGTGATTCTAATCAACAAAATGGTAACATCACCTTTTGCCTGTCGCTGATAAAAGTGTAGTTTGAGTTTCGTTGCAAGTCAAGATCATCTCTTAGACATTCAAGAAACCAAATCCATGAGTCTTTGCTTTCAGCCTTTGCAACCGCGTATGCTACAGGGTATATTCCATTGTTGCTGTCTATACCGACTGCTGTTAGAAGCTGGCCAGGAAAAGGACCCCTCATAAAAGCACCATCTAACCCCAACAACTCTCTTTGACAAGCTTTGTATCCTTCCTTCAATGCGCCTAAGCATACATACATTCTCTTGAAAACTCTGGTTGGACTTGTTGCATCTGTTGCAGTTTGTACACTTATCCTAACTGTTGTATCTGGGTTAGTTTTCTGCAACTCTTCAACATAGTCTCTTAAAAGGGTGTACTGCTGCTTATGGTCACCCCTAATCTCATTTTCTGCCTTGTTTTTTGCCCTTAACGCTTTTTGCATAGACACCTGAACTTCAAACTATTTACTGAGCTGATCTTGAACAGCCCTGATTGGAATATCAGGATTGACTTAAACTTGGTCAACTATTTGCTTCGAAAGAAACTTGTAGTCACAAGCTTTAATGTCTCTTGATTACAAACATCTGTGTTCATCCTTGAAAGTTCGAACAATCCATACATCTTTATCTGTATTTTTGGCTACATACAACAACCATGGACACTCTGTTACTTGCTCCTTGCGCTTTCGCAAATACACATCTCTACCGAGGCCTCTAGTTATCGGACCATTTTTCCTCTTTGGGACTTTCCCCAGCCCTGAACCTTCGGTTATTCCACAAACAGGTATTTGTCCGAGACACCTAACCCTAATTCTCTGTTTGTCATTCTTAATTAGTTGCAATTTCCTCCTAGTCTTTATTGAAAGCATGTAGATCCTATCTTTCACTTCTTTTGCAGTTACAAAACTTTGACCACAGAAAAAATATATTTCGTCCTCTGTTTGTGCTGCCTCACTTAACTTTTGTTTCTTGTATGCCCTCAATTTGTTCCTCCTAATAACATACTCATCCTCATTCTCAGAACCACTTGCAAAATCATTATCATCTAACAAATCCAACTCATTTTTCTTAAAAAAATCATGTGGTAGCTGGCTGGTGGTACTTATAGATGGTAAATCTGTAGTCTCGGTCACTTTGAACAGATTAACATCAAAATCAGGCTCCTCAAAAGTATTAGCCTCATCGACAACTGTGTTTCCATCACCATTGTTCTCAATATCATCATCGTCACTCATATAAGTGTCTGTGTCACTCACATTCTCATCACTTACAGCTTCATCGATTTCACTAACCTGCACAGATTTGCCTTTTTGGATATGATCCGCAGGATTACATGTTTCCTCCTCATGATGACCAAACTCTTGATCATTTTGAGATACCTCTTCAGGACTATCTATTTGGATATGCTCAATATGTTTATCTATATGCTTGTTGACATCACCTGCAACATCTTCAGTATGACAGACCTCTACAGCTGGAAACAAGGGTTGTGTTTCTGGCATCTGACTAGATTGTACCAAAGTATTGACTTCCAAAGGTTGATATGTAACCTCACATAAGTCCTCTACCACAGACTTATTAACAATGTTTTCTAAGAACAATTTCTTTGAGCAATATGGAACAATAGCAAGAGCTGACTTTTTCTTTGTTGCATCCATATCAGCAATAACTGTCCTAATTGACTTTGGTGACATTTGATCAACGTCTAATATTGTCTTACCATTTTCAACATAAACCTCTATCATCTTATGGTCATCAACAAGATCTTTTAATATTTCTAAATTAGCACTCTCACTTAAGCTATACAAACCATCATCTAAATTACTACCAGGCTTAACAAAGTAATAGTAATTTTTTGAACCCATCTCATAACCCAATTCATACATAAGCACATCCAACTCTTCAACTGACACACTATCAACATCAACCAAATCAACTAAACTTTCCATACCTCCAACGTATATTCTACCAGGCCAGTACTTAAAGACACCATTGTGATGAACCCTCATACTAAACATTTTAGATCTACCACGTGAAAACATGTCAATATATGTTTGAAGCAATCTATAAACTTAATTGGGAAACAATAAATACCACAATTACAAATTCCAATGACTGTAATCAACAAAAAAAACAGTACCGTATTTCTTCTTAGCGGAGTCGTATAGGACGGTATCATCAACTGGATAACCTGACTGTCTTCTTACTTTCCATAGGGTAAACTCCATGCCTTTGGTTTTATGATCGATAAACAGGGGTTTTGTGACATGCAATTAGGGTTTGTGAATTCTGATAATTCTTGTAACGAAAGTTCTGGGACGATTGATAATACAGACTATGTGTTTATTGGGGCGGGAAGAGGGTTACATTACCTGTGCCAATAATTAAGAAATTTTTAATTAAAATATGGAAATGTCAAAATTACCCTTGGACTAAAGACAAATGTAACGCCTTGAGATGTCCTTGACTAACGGCAAATGGTCAAAGGGACTTGTAGCGAGTGAAAACCTTGAAATAGGGACCCCCGACGATGAATATGTCCGGTTTCGTCCCATCGCGATCCTCCACTACAAGTATAGGGACCAACGGTGTATTTTAGTCTAAATTATATAAAATTAAGCATAAATTTATAAATTTTCATATTTTCCAATAATTTTACAAAATAAACAAATAACCCCTTACAATTTATACTCCCTAAACTTTATAATATAAACTTTGTTCAAAATTACATGATTACTAATATTAGTTTTAAACTTTCATCCAGTAAAACTACAAAATGTTGTAAATATATGAATTAGTTTTAGTACATGCTAAATATTTTAAAGATAAATATTTGTTTCGGACTTTCATTCGTTAAAAAAAATTATTATATATGTTAAGTAAGGACTCAAGTTATTTTATTTTAAAAGTGTAATTTATGCGTACACATGTTTGAATATTCGGCTAAATTATTATTAATGAGAATATAAGTATCAAATGGTATGCACGGGTGTTGTGACATGACTATAAATATACGTGATCGTACTTATAACAACGACTCATGTAATTCTTAATTAAAGTTTATATACGAATATCTGAAAAAACATTTTAGAAATCTTTACGAAGTATATTATAACTTCATCAACGCTTATTATATGCTACTAAATTCACACATTTTGTACAATATGATATCAAAAGTTAAAGTTAAACAACAACCTCGACCTCGACCTCAACCTCAACATATATGTTAGTTAAAAAAAGTTAAATCTTTCATCCATAGAATTTTCACAAAATATTAATAGATATTAATACATAATAAAAAACTTGTGCATAAATATTAGTTATACTTATATCACAATTGACATGTAAGCAAAATCGTCCAATATCATTGATCGATAAAAAGTCAAAAATGATTTGAATTTGGTCAAAATTGAAAAATTTCGTGTAGAAAGAAAAATACACAACAAAACACATGTGTTTAAAATGTAAAAAAAATAAACTTCTAAAAAGCGGAGTAGACATTATAAACTTAAAGGATCTGAATGTAAACACCACAAATCCTACCTTCTACCCATCAGAAGACCCGACCTCACCCAATTGAATCGTGTGCACCAGAAAACCCGAAAAATTATATTGCGACCAAAACACCCGCCCACCACCAATCGTAAATTCTAAAAAGGAAACGATGCACACTGACATACATTCCTCTTCATTCTGGCACATAGACAAAACCTAACCCTTCCATAAAATTAACTAATTGCAGCTCTAAAACCCATCACAATTCGATCAAACTAAAACAATTGGCCTCTAATCAAGAGTCGTTAATGAAAAGGTATGTTCATGAACAACTAACACAATATATAATTTTGAAACATGTATCATACCTGAATTTTTTGTTATTTTGGTTGGATTAATGATATTTGTAAGGTTAGTTAATCATGTGTTTGTGTTAAATTATTATTTATGTGTAAAGTCAAAAGGTTTATGTTAGATTCTTAATTTAATACGTGTAAAGAAAAAATAAAATTTAAATCATTAAACCCTAATCTCATCAAAACAAGATCAATTTATCAGTTGATTATTATCAAGTTTCAATAACTCTCATGACGCAAATATTTTTACAAACAATACATAATTAAGTTTAGTCCAAGGGTTTTAACTATGGCTGCTGAATAAAATTTCATTCATTCAATTAGGACTTATAAATTGTTTATTGGGTTAATCATATTGTTTGTGCAAAATTGCAATATATCAATTGGCTACTATTAAAATTGAGAAGGTAATTCAAGTTTGTTTGTATTAATGGGTTTGAATATGGATGAAAAAGGTAATGATGTAGGTGATGTTTAAGGTTTTCAATGGCTGCTAAGTGAAAAAGATGTTAATAACCTAAGCCTATTTTAAAAAAGTTGATATAGTTATGTGTTAGAGTGAATTCAAAGTAAGATAATTTTGATCTATGTTTATAAATTTAAGCTTTATCAATATTTAAATAGTGTAGTACTTGAATGATAAGTTCGCCGTGATTAGTTTTAAATGCTATTTCTATTATTATCTTTGTTTTGATGGTTATAATTCGATAAATAGTATAATTATAACGATCGTATACTTCTGATGATTGAATCTTTGGTTGTGTGCTTCTTTAGTCAGTTAGGTAATATTTTGCCAAGCAAGTTTGTAAAAGACGGGTTCCTGGCGATCATATTCGAGTTTTTCTGCAAAGCATGGCGAGTCATGGCCAAGAAAGTTAGCAAGTGATTTAAGTATTGCCAAAAAAATTAGTCACGACAATGGTGGTTCCCTCAATAGTTTAAGATAAGATGTCTTTTGAGCAACGATTTTCCATCTCTTGGAACACATGAAGAACGCATGCATATCATGAAACAACAATTCTGCTTCACCACCTATTCAACCATATTTAATCTCTGCAACTACAAGCATGGGCAATCACAATATGGGGTAAACTTAGCTTATGGACCTCCGCAAACTCAGACTGTTTACTAGGTAGCTTTACGCTATTTACTTTTGTTGTACAAGGATTTAGTATATGGAGTTTATTAGATGTGTTTGGGTAAACTTATTTAGACAATTGTGCCTAATAGAAGTATCAATTATGAGCACACAGGTAGGCTTTAAGGCAAGAGGTAGCTATATATGACATTACAAACGCATAATAAATTTATGTCTAATCCCCGCGCGTGGGATGGGCATTGAAAGCATTAGTGCAAGTACTTCAATAGTAGTTAATAGAGAAAAGTATTTTGTATGAAAGACGCCATAAAAAAGGGTTTTTGGTACGTAATGCATAGGCTAATATAGGTTTTGTTGAAGTGAGCCATCTTTAGAGTCGGTATATATCCGGTATGCTTTTGGACAAAATGTAAATTTCTATTACAAGAGTATGACTTTGGGGTGGTCGAGTAATTATTTTATAACCGTTTTCTCTTGCACTTACGAGTTCAGGTACAAACTCAAACATCTAGGTCTCTGTGTGTAATGCATAGGAATAAAGAGGTATATTACCGTGTATCAGTTTTGTGGGGGGTTTGTCTACAGCTATCAAATAACAAATAGTAATTTATATAGGAGAGTCAAACAATTTTATGATATGTCGACAAAATAAGAATAACTGTTAGGGTATGAGGAATAGGAATATAGAGGTGGAAGACACTGACCGCCCTTTTTTTGATACCACCGAGGACGTAAATTAATTGAAATAGAGAAGTAAGAATAGAGAAGAGAAAATATTTTGGTCTGATAAAGTCCTACATTGTCTTGATATTGCTGTATTACCGGACATGAATGAGGAATATCACTTCAACACTGTTACTCAAGCTTTAAAGGGGCCAACACCGTCCCTTAGAAGCTCTGCCATTGCACACAATCTTCATGCTCCTACTGATACACTAACTAATCGACAAAATAATGAATCTGCTTTTTATAGGAGTAAACATTTTTTCTTCAGTTTTACTCATTCTTCATTATAATTTCTTTAATTGTTCTCTTCATTTGCAGGGTTGCAGATTAGGGAGGCAAGAGTCAAGGAATGTGAGCGAGTCGGTGTTGGATGAAGAATTTTGGGAAATCGGAATGGATCCAAAAACGCTAAGAATATGTTGTTGGAAAAATTGAAAGCCAAAGCGACGAATGTTCGGTTCATCAATATAATACAACATACACAAGCCAGAAAAAATGCACATCCTACTATCCATTGAAGACTATGGCGTCCCTTAACTGACGAACAAATAAAGAACCCACATCGTTCTTCCAATATTACACATTGTTGCCATCCCGGAGTTCCTAATATTTGGACGAAACTTTTTTTGACTTACATTGTTCGAGCAACAGAAACTACCGGCGAGTAAACAATGGTAAAAAGACTTGAAAACAACACCTATAATATATTTGTATTACATATAACTAAGCATTATTACAACACAAAAAATGTTAGTCTTTTTTATAAACATTGTTAAATCTCGATAAGTTCTTGAGTTCAAGATTAGCAGTTGGGACAAGCTTGAGTTGATAGTGAGGAAATATGTTTTTGGGGTTATCAATATAACTCATGTAGGAATAGATTTTTAATAGTTGTGTATATTCTTTTGATTCTATTTTTAATCAACCAAGTAAACCTACTTAAGATATGTTAAGTTTTTTGATTTCTAATCGATAATAGTACATAATTAAACTTTTATGAAAAACCCCTACTTAAGAGATGTTAAGTTTTTTGCTTTATAATCGATAATAATACATAATTAAATTTTTATGAAAAAAACTCGTGCGTGCACGGGTATTATAACTAATAAAACATATCAAAGATTTTCGAAAAAAATAATATTTCAAAATTTCTTAAAATTAAATGCTACCTCATTTAGCTATAAAAATAATCTATTTTTTAGCTCGCGCTCCATCTTCATCTGTAGCTACATCTTCGATCAAGCAACAATTATTTTCGCCAAACATGCCCGACATCACAAAAATCTTTATAATTTTAAAAAATAATTTTTTTACCGTAATAAAGGTGCACAATATAATTCACACATTTTTCTTGTTAAAAAAACTAGCAGGGTACCCGCGCGTTGCGGCGACTAGTACACTGAAATAAGTTTTTCCGGTGAATCATGTATTTTAGTTTATTAAGTTTTTTTGACAATAAATTTACGGATATCAAGAATTTCATTTAGCCCGTGCCCGTTCAGGCTCGAGCCCGTTGGCTCGTGCCCGTTTGGCCCGCCCCTGTTCGGGCTGAAGCCCATTTTGCCCGTTGCCCGTTCGGGCTTTAATATTTGTAAAATATGCTTTATTATTTGTATTAGTGACATTTAATGCAGGGTACCAGCGCGTTGCGGCGACAGGTACCCTGAAATGAATTTTTCAAGTGAATCATGTATTCTAGTTTATGGTGAATTACATAGATATCCTTGCAAAAGCAAAAAATTACATATATATCCAAACTAAACTTATAATTGCATATATATCCTTCTTAAATATTAAAATTATCATATATATCCAAATAATTATTTTTTATATTTTTTCAATCACAAAATACATGTTAATAACAATATAATTATAAAAAGTCCATTATACCCTTGTTATTTTCCTATAGTCCTACGTGACTGATCATTATCCCACATAAACTTGACTCTTTGTTTCTCAACAACTCTTCTTTCTCAAAATGGATCATCATCTTCTACAGCTATAAACCAAAACCTGGTAAGTCGTCATTGGTTTTAATATTATTCTTGTTCATATGATTGTATTTGTTTGCATAAATAATGTTTTTCATTCATTGTTCTTGTCTTCAATTTGTCAATCATTGGCACATGTTCATTTCTAACAGTTTTCAACCCACTAAATCTAATGTTTTTTTTATTCATTGTTCCTGTTTTCAATTTGTCAATTTGCCAATCTAATGCAAGAGACATACATTGATATTAGAAATTTATGGATACTTGATACTTGTTTGTTTGTTTGTTTTTCGAAAGTTCGGAGTGTTGTATAACATAAAGATTGATGATATAGTTGATGTTTCTACTCCAGACCCATCGAGACCAACATGGGAGAATATGGTTAACTCGCCAACTATCGAGTATGTTTATGTGATTTTCATAGTGCAAGATTTTGAAACTCTAGTATGCTCGTAACGTTTTTTGTACTTACTGTTTTTGCTTTTAGGCAAGTATCTTCGAAGTACAAGCTAAAATTGAGATATAAAGGCTTCTTTAAGATGGTCAAGAACTCAAATAGAAGAAAACATTGCTTTGGCTCACAAAAATGTATCTATATAAACACATGGTCGTTCGACTTAAGCCACCTAAATGAAGAGGTCTTAAGGCATTATTCATCACATAGCAATCTAGTTCTCTCAACTTTTTTTTGTTGACAAGTATGCCATAGAGCAATCCTTTATTGAGCTAAATTCTGAAGAGAAATTCATGCTTATGCTTAATATGTACGAGAAAGAAAAAGAAATAACCGTTTATGTGACGACAAACAATGATATTGGCACAAACAATACTCAACAAAGGTATCGAGAATACTTTTATGTACTATAGTGCACCACATATTTGACCAATAATATTTGACCAATAATAACTCAGAAGCTTTTAATGCGTGGATAGGCACATTTCGTTTCCAACCAGTGCTCGACCTTCTTGATAACATAAGTGAAGAGCTTTTAAAGCGTTTTGATGAGAAAAGGCTGGTTGTTGAAAAATGGAATGGCACATTAGTTCCTATGGCTAAGAAGTATATCGACACTATCTCTAAGGCAAGTAAATTGAGCTATAGTCGTTTAGTTTATATTATGATTAAATTGCTACGTATGTACCTTAACGTGTCTTATATATGTTATTTTTTCTTGTAGAACTTAGGTGAATACGAAGTTTGCAGAAGCAACGAAAACCATGTTGAAGTGAAAAGTAAGGGGAAACGGTGGGTGGTGATGCTAGATGAGAAAAAATGTTCTTGTCTGGTTTGGCAAGTAAAGGGCCTGCCATGTGTTCATGCTGCTGCATTCATTGCTTTCACAAGGAAAAGTTACGAAAATTATGTTGATCAGTATTTCACAATCGAAAAATTTAAAGATGCATATGCTTTAGAAGTTTCTACGATGCCTGGAAAGGATAAATGGGTACACCTACAAATAGAGGATAAAATATATCCACCTGTTATCAAACACCCAATTGGACGTCCTAGAAAGAAGAGATTTGCACCTGCAGATGAGCCCAAAAAACAACACCAGTGTAAGCAATGTCATGGATATGGACACCGTCAAAAGTCATGCAAAAATCCGTCAGCTCAAAGTGTTAATCTTGGTGAAACATCCAAGGCTAAAAGGAGACGACGAAAAAATAAGAAAGGTCGCGAAGGCTTTGCTAAAATGGTGTCAAATTAGGAGTCCTACTGAAGGCGGTTACTTATTCATATTTTGTGTTAGCTTAGTTTGCTAAAACACTTAATCTTTTGTTAATTTGAATGCTAAAACAGTTAAACTATTGGTTCATTTTGATAGTTTAAATGCTAAACTCTTGTTGTATTGACGTACTTTTAACCAGTTTATTACTTGTTTGCCATATTTATTGGGATGAGTTATCCATACCCTCCTATAGGGAGGGTATGCAATCATTAGATGCATCATCAACTTGTACAGTGTGTATCGCAGGTTGTACGGTTTGATTAAAAGCTCTTGATGTGACAATATATGGAGGGTATGTATAGTGTATCCCTATTTATTTTCTTTGCTATTGTTGTTTTATGTTGTAGCGAAAGTCTTTTGGCTATTTGCTAAGTGTATTGTTCATATGGCAAGTAATGGACACATCATTATAGCTACTGTAACAAGAAATGTTCAGCACATTATATATATATACTATTTGTGGTTGGGGAGGGTATAAAAATACATGGTATAAATGTGTAGGTGTCAAAATTTGATTGGTCCTATACATGTTATAATACACATACATCCATTGTGGCAACACCCCGTTGGGTGAAGTGTGTTTGCTTCTTTACTGTTCACCATAAAGGCGCGTATGCATACAGTTACACATACATAATGTTATGTACTAATATTTCATTATATCTTTTTCAGCTTTCTATCATCTCCTAGAAAATTCCAGCCCCTTTGATTCTTCTTCTCCATCTCATTAAAATCACCGATCTAAAATATTTTCACCAACACAACAAAACACACTAACTTATTGATATCCAAACTCCAAAACATATCCCTAATCCTAAATCATAATCAAGATCAATGGCCTTTCTATCCCAAACCTTCCACTCACATACACACTCTTTTTCATCTGATTCGATTTAACCTCGATTTGTTAGATCAGATGACAGGCATAGGTGGCGGAGTTGGCGGCCGTGGTGTGCCACGGATTCCGGTAGGCTCAACTAATTGTCTCTTTATCTCATGCTTTTAACCCCTTTTTTTACTGTTATAAAAAGATTCAATCTTTTTTTTTTTTTTTTTCTTTTTTTTAATACTGTGTATATTTTATGTTTTTACAGGAAATTGGTGAGTATTTGAGATTATTAGAGGTTTATAAAGGTAAATCAAAGAAACATCTATTTCATTAGTCGTGTATTGAGTAATTCATTTATGAAGATTATCAAGTCTTTGGAGACTATTTTGGTTTATATTTTATTACACTTGCGTTATAGATTCGGTCACCCCTTTTGGTTTATACAGGGATCATTGCAATACCCCATCATAAACCTCTAATCAAAGAACTGAAAGAACCATCTATTTTCCTAGATACTGCACTTGCGTTATGATATTGACTCCTTTTATTTTATACTTTTAGCATATAGTTAATTAATTGTAATGATTTTGATATTGATTCATGTTTGTTGTTATTGGTAGTTCATTATAGTACAACGTTGTTGGATGGGACTCAATTTGATTGGAGCTGCAACAAGGGGACTCCGTTCAAGTTTACTCTTACCCAAAGTGAGTTTATTCTGTTTTACGTTTCCAAGACCGGTCACACATATAAAAAATATTTAACGTAATCATTACGGTTGTTTTGTTCTAAATTCGTATCAATCTTACTTCATATCTATGCCATTTAATGAGGTGAAGGTGAGGGTTTTGTGGATGTAGTGGGGGTGAGTAGTTGGACAATTGATTGGGCCAACAATTTTTTTTTAGGTAAGTTGATGATAAGGAACTGTTTGGATTTTCTATTTTGATGATTTTTTGTGACATTATAAGGAAATTGAAATGGTCAAAATCTTCAACTGAAGCTCATAAGTATGTATGTTTATACAGGTACTTTAAGGTGTTATTGATATACAGAGTAACAGTTACTGTATTGAAGAACAATATAATTATCATATAGAAGCTCATAGGTGAGTAAGTGACTTAACTCTTATATAAAGTTTTACTTCTCAACCACAATTCACCTACTGAGGTTGCTAAAAATTGGTTGTTAACCATGGACCTAAGGGCTATAGTTAGCATTTCTTAAATGTATTTAGGAATTAGGGACATTTCTTACAGTTTGGTACAATGTAATGCGGTTTGAGTTAGTTCTTGACCCTATATTTTTCAGGTGTCTTACATACTTTTTATATTGATTTTGTGTACTTCCAGGTGGCAGTAATTCCAAACTGTAGCATTCTTGCAGCAGTTGGCCAGAAAATGGCCAGCACTCCAGGTGTCAATGCGGCACTATTTAATGCACTTGCAAAGGTAAGATGTGACAATTTCGTTTGTTATACATATAACGTGGTCTGCATGGATCTTTCTTACTTTATCTTCCAACTAATGGGCAGCTGCCCACTTTTCCGTTATAACTAATCTATCAATTTCATACCATAGATTGAGTTTGAGAAGTTACACATTTATGGAGTCAAATATAGCATCTGTTGCCTGCTTTTATGTATATAATTTATAAAAATAAAATTTTCATTGATTATAATGTTTGCCACTTTCTTGCAATGTAGGCTAATATTAACGTCCGAGCTATTGCACAAGGCTACTCTGAGTATAACATCACTGTAGTTGTCAAAAGGAAAGATTGGTGCCACTTTACTTAATCAGCTAAGGGATCAGGTATACCTTACATTCTATATCAGATTTTGTAATTCAGGCGGCCCCATAGTAATATTTGGGATACCACTATCATCATAATGTATATATACTTCTATTTCTCTTTAAAATGGTAGTTAATTGCATTTTTATAATTAAAGGGTGTTTGGAATTGGCTGTAGAAACTGCTTCTTAGCTTATTTTGTTTTTGTAACATTGATGATGTATATATACATGTTGTTAACAATGTCTATTCGCAGTGGGAGACGTATGCAATCAAGGGAAGTGGAAATCTGACAATCAAGAGTCAAGGAGACCAGTGTACTTCGCCCGCAAATTCTAATTTTAGGGAGGTACCCAATTTTTTTATTTGAAAATTCTTATAGAGTTGAATGACTTTATATGGTATTGACGTTAAAAAGTTGATTATGAAGGTGTCAAAGAGGCGGGAAATGGCGCAATGGCATTGGAGGGTTTGAAATTGTGAGGTTTTGTATGTTGATCATGCTATTCATTTTGAAGACGTGACTGGGTCTCGACCCAAGACTGTTATAAACGCAAGTAGAATTCAAATTTTATCTTTACTTGCATAATATATTATCACTAATATGTCTAAATAAAATATAATAAAATGTGTATGACTTATGCGTCTTTTGTTGATTTCAGCTATTACTATGGCACAAAGGTAAATGGTTGGTTCCCTTTTTTTTTATCATAGTAATAAAAAGGCTGAAAAAAACTAGAAAGTAATATGATTTTGTTTGTTTCTTAAGCAGATTTGGGTTTTGCATGTATGTAGAATTAGAGAGTTAAAAGAAAGTGGACGCAGATTAAATATAGCAAAAGCTGGGAATCCACACTTTTGTTCCAGTTACAATAGTCTTGGCACATTTGCTACTATCAATCACCTTCACTACCAGGTACACATCTATCTTGATCTCATACTGTTACTCTCTTCTAATTTTGAATACGTATTATTTCTTATTACGACACGTAATATGTCACCCTTCAACGTTAACGTGGGTTGAAATGTATATTCGGAGTGACTATGCCAACTTCAAGAATCAGTACATAGTTGATCAAATATAAGATATTTTTTTGCCTTTGTATTTTAATCTCACAAATAAGTCAAGAAGGAAGAAGTCTAACTAGCAAGTTTGGGTTGTTTTAATTATGATTTGGAGCTTCTGCAAAAGTAAAGCTTTAAAGCAGTTTTTTTGGTTGTTTTATTAGCGGTTTCTGTATGCTGCAAAAGTATAATTTTTATGGGTATTTGGGTCAATTTAAGGGGTATTTGGGTCAATTTAAGGGGTATTTGGAGCTGTTCAGAATTGTAATTTCAATGTTTACTAATAACTATATTTAATGAGTTTTATCAGGTTTTGGTCGCCTTCAACCCGTTCGACCTATTTCAGACTACTACTTGCAATTCATAAAGCCAATAAAGGGTTTGCCTTCGGTAAAAGTTTGATAGGTTATATCCTGGGCATACCGTTATTGCTTATCGGACTAGGTGCAGAGCACGAAGAAAGCATATGGTTCGCATAATGGATAATCTCAATAACATTTGCTGAGAGACTTGGTCATTCTATTAGAATCACAACTGATTATATATGTTGCAAGTGCATTTATCTATTGATCATATGTGTATTCATCATTTGTCAAAATTTGTTAATATTAGTTAAAAGTAGTAAATTATCAATATGTTTAAATTATGATGCAAATGTTGTGTGAATATGTATGTAGTACATTCGATTCATCAGCACAACACTCCCGCAGCAACGCGCGGGCTACCCCGCTAGTTATAGCTATTATAAGACCAAGGGTATAATAGTCATTTTAAAATAAAATTATAGTTTTCATGTTTTTGTGATTGAAAAAATATAAAAAATAATTATTTGGATATATATGATAATTTTAATGTTTAAAAAGGATAGATATGCAATTATAAGTTTAGCTTGGATATATACGTAATTTTTTGCTTTTGCAAGGATATATATGCAATTCACCCTTTAGTTTATTATGTTATTTTTGACAATAAATTCACGGATTTCAAGAATTTCGTTTAGCCCGTGCTCCGTTCGGGCTCGAGCCCGTTTGGCCTACGCCTGTTCGGGCTCAAGCCCATTTGGCCTGTTGCCCGTTCGGGTTTGAATATTATTTGTATTAATGATATTTAATGTAAGAATTTTGTTTAATTTGTTTGTACAATATGCTTGATAATTTGTATTTATTATGTTAGGGGTGTTTTAATAACTGTATTAATTGTATTTATTAATTAGTTTATTAATTGACTATATTAAATTGCATTAATGTGATGTTTTGTTTTTTTAATATGTTCATTAAATTGGTGTATGATATGCTTCTTGTCTTGTACGTCTGAAAATTATATGCACTAAAGTGTTGTACATTATGATTATTCTCTTAATTATATGAATTACTAATTATAATAACATGTGTAGGCTTATATTTTTAAGACTTTCTTTTATAAAAAGTCTAAATACATTATTATGTAGTATAGATAATATTGTGACTTTAATAAAGCCATAATATCATTCACACAAAATAAAAACAAATATTCTGTTACCGTAATATATGCATGATAGCATTCACACATTTTTTATTTTAAAAATTCTGTTACCGTAAAAAACGCCTAATATCATTCACACAAAAAATAGTATATAAAAGGCCCCATATGATCAAAAAACATAAAACCCTAATTACATAAGCTCTGTCTTATACTCTTATTCTTATACTCTGTTTTTGTAACTGTTGTTAATTACATAAGCTCTGTCTTGATAAGAGTTAATATCTTGTATATGAAAGTAGAATAATATAATGATTACATTTGATAGATGTTGTATATATACTTATGTTGTTATAACAGATCTAGATCAACATGATTTTCAATTTTTGAAACAAGTCCAGATATATAATTTTTTTTATTAGTAAGTTTTCACCCAAACTCTAAAAAAAGTTTTTGAACTATATGTTTTTTTTAACATATACTCCGTATATCTTTAGATTATAAGTTTGATTTGGCTAGTTTGTTTTTTTTTATCTGTGTTTCTGGACTTTGCTATGATAAAGTTATGAAGTCTGTTTTGATAATTGCTTGACTTTTTGGAATGAATTCATTTTTATATAAATTCGACGTGCACTTGATTATGATCAGTTTAATCAATGCGATGTAGGAAATCATTTAGTGTGATTTTGTTCGTTTCTTTTTGCAATTTTATCCACTCTGTATTACAGTAATTATTGTTTCACTATAAAATAGTTTTGCTAAACGGGTGTGGTTTTTCCCTGTTCAGGTACCCGGGGAAGCGAGCCTTGACTCAATTGTACGCGGCCTTGCCGTGTTAATACCAGGACCGTTTCCGACCCTAACAATTATTCTTTGAGTTAATTGGAATCCTTTTTTAAGAGTTAGCAGTTTTGTTGCTCCTCTTAAAAATGTTTTAGGTCTTTCAAATTCAAGTAAATCGAAGAATAAGCAATTGAGAGACATTGATTTCAGACTAAAGACTCATAATACGAGCCACATTAGTTGATTTTCGGATTGTTCTGAGTTACTAATGGATCTGAAGTATGATGCATGAAAGAGAAAGTATAATTGCATATGAAGATAGAATAAGCTTTGCCCCATGGATCTTATCCATCTCATTCTCTCCTTTTTTGACATGAGATATGTTAATCACTAGTTCGAATAACATATATCATCTCAAAGACCGGGAAAATGGGATGAATAATATCCATGCGACAGATTACTTATTCTATCTTCTTGTACAATCATGCTTCCTCTGTCATGTATCATATCCATTAGATCATCTCCTATCTATCTGATAATATAGTGATGTAACATGTAATTTGTACACTTTTATGTTGATTCAGTCTGAAATCAATCGATGCCTTATTCTAACAATGTTGTTTATATATTTGTACATTCATCTTTTATCCCTTTTCTGAATGTGAATGACGCATGATTTTTACTTTTATCCCTTTTATAGAATGTGAATGACCATGATTATTACTTTTATCCCTTTTGTGAATGTGAATGACGCATGATTATTACTTGCCTCACTCCAACAACTAGAATCATTGAACAACCTACAATCAAGTCCGGAGCTGTCTTTCAATATCAACTTATCGAGTATTTTTTCTGTTCAAGCAATTATGGCTCGTTGCTTGTGTGATTGTGTCCTCCGAGTTTAATGAGATCCACGGCTCCGGACTTGATTGTAGGTTGTTCAATGATTCTAGTTGTCCGAGTGAGGCAAGTTTTGTTTGTGCTTGCTTAAAACGTTCAAGAATAAATTTCGAAATATATGAGATTTCAGTAAGTTTTCAGATATATAAATCACTATAAGCATGATCAAAGTCTTTTAAATATAAATAACGGAAAAAGATGCCAAATAGCTTTTTTGGTGTGAACGGTCTAAAGTCTAAACAACTTCATATCAAATGCATGAAAATTTTCTAAGGCATATTTTTAATTTTGTAAATTTCCCAATTTGACACATTTGAATCTGACCCATTTGAATTTGACGATTTATTGTTATGAGTAGCTTGCGCATTTTATGTTATGTAACACAATTTACATGTTTGTCATTATTAAAATATAATAGACCGCTTAGTTTAAATATTTTAATATTTGTACTAACATATATCAAACGCGAAAGGTATAAACATGTGTTAATTTTCAATGCATGCTTTATCATGTTTTGTCATTTTGCACGAGGCGACTTTCAGAGCATCATGCCCCGACTTCTCAACCTAATGATAGGGGAGACGCGTTAGATCTACTCATACGTGTTTCCCTTCAACCCATCCAAAAACCAAAGCATCGTGTGCATCTTCCATCCAACTGGTCAGTCAAAAAGTTCACAAATGCTTCTTTCTTGGCAGAAATCTCGGCACGTCTGCATACGTCAAAAAGGACGTCTTAACCATATCGTGTCGGCCTGGTATAATGAACCTCATGTTGCCCAAGGAATCGAAACACGCATTGCGGCAAACTGGGTATATCACATCAGCCGAAAATAACGGAATCATGAAGCGATACATAAGGATAGTATAATATTCCACCGGCGACATATGTTGACCTACTTGAGCATGTGGTGCTGGTAGACACTCAAAAACTGCTTTCTGTCTCGCATCCATGTCGAAGTGAACTTCAATATCCTTGACCATTTTACTAAAAAGAACTCTCCAGCCAATGCATGTTACCCTTTAAGGGTGGGGTGTCGCTATTAATGAAACCGCTAAAATCCAAGTTTGGAATCGCATCACGAAGACAGAGCACAAACATAATCATCATCCATATCACATATGCCACTGTCACGTAATGGTCTTGTAGCACCTAATATCTTCTAACAATGAAGTTTAAAAGTCTTTTCGTAATAAAATCTTCATATTTGGAAAAAGTTACATTAGCCCGTCTAGTAAAATATATATGTACATGTAATGTTTTAAAACCCGGGTTGACCCGGTTAAATACGGTTCAACCTAGTATTGGTTATCATCAGAATTTGTATTTTTCAAAAATATGGTTTAACAGAAACCAGAAACTCATTGCGTACATTTTTGACATATCTTTGCCAATTATAATTTAATTAGCCTAATATATTGAAGGATAGGCCCAGTTATAATTGTTTTGAAAGAGGATCGGTTTAGGCTCTTTTACAATATTACAACTAGTAAAACTCAAGGTTATAAATAGCGTGAGGCGTAGCATGGCGGCATGATCAAGCTTCACGTCTTAGAAGCTATGGCGAAGCCATAGTGTTTTCTAAAGCGTGACTTAAAGCGGCACAAAATATGAAAATAATTATAAATTTATATATTATATCATATTTCATATATATCGAATTTATAAAAAGTATTATACATAAAAAGTTAAATAAAAATAATAATAATAAAAAAATCCTATCCTTGCATTTAATCTTCCTTATTTCTTTAAAAAAAAACTGTTTTCATTAGATTTAAATCCAAAAAAGATGTCACGTCTCGCGTTTTATCGTGCATTTTCACGCTTCATCTCATGTCATGCTTAAAGCCGACGCCTTGGTTTATTGTGTAACGTGGAGGTCACGATAGCACCGTCATGACGCGCCTTTTAGAACCCAGATAAAACCCTTCATTATCTCAAGAATAGAAAGCCAAATATATGATACACAACATAACTTGTAAGTAAGCTAAACATGTTGGACTAATCCCAAAACAATTATATATGCACCAACCCTTCCATATATTCGGCTGATAATAAATTAATAACCTTTAGTTTTTTATTGCCTAAGTTTGCGCTTTATTATATGAGATGTTTAGAAAAATGTTTCGAGCGTAAATAGGATGGACCATGTTTTCAAAGTCAAAAAAATATTCTCAGCGTGTATGTTTCATCATAATATTATGAGAAAATTATGTTTATTTTTTATTATTAAAATAAACTACTTAAATATAAAGTATTTTTTATTTTAAATAGCCTATAACAAATACATATTTATCAAAATAAATTCGCCTATCACTTTTATCAAAATGAACTTTACTAGTTGGGCGTCTGTTACGTCGCACGCGACCTCCCTCCCAGATTGGTAAAGTGAAACTAAATTTTTTCTAGATGATAGTTAAAGTAGGGAAAGTGGTTGACACATTTTAAAATTTTATGAAGGTACTTCATTATATGCATTAATTAGTTTTACTTTAAATATAAGGGGTAAGTTATACAAACTTTTCTTTTTTTACAAACGACACCTTTTTTTTTGGCGTTTTTTATTTTTATTTTTTTTATTTTTATAATTTTGTTTATGGTTAATCGCTTGAAAATGTATCATACTTGCTACTTTTTGTTATTGTTTGTGCTGAACTTTTATTTTTCTTATTGTGTGTACTAAACTTTCAAATTCCGATTATTGTATGTATTTGTAACCATTTTACCGTTATTTTTTTTCAAATTTTGAAGGGCAAAATGGTTACTTTACATGGCTGAATAGTCACAAAATGCACACAATAATCGAAATTTAAAAGTTTAGTACACACGATATGAAATAAATAAGTTCAATACACACAATAACAAAAAGTGACAAGTATAATACATTTTTAAGTAATTAACCATTTTATTTATATCAAAAAAACTATAAATATGGAATATGGAACATAAAATATAAATTTTAATAAGTCAAACGTTTAAAACTGTCAAAAATACGGAACATAAACTGATAAAAAAAATTATGTTATATTGAAAACAAAATGAGATAAACGACATCATTGACTAAAACCCTTATTATAAGATATGGACAATTCTCTCATTGCCTTTGTCAAATGGATGGGTCAAAAGAGATGGGTGTGAATCATGGGAGAGGATTTTCTCAAGTTAGGCCGGTCCTAATCGTGACCTGGGATGACCTGGGTCATCTAGTACCACGTTAGCTTTCTCTCTCCAGCGACTAGATATGACCTGGATGAAACAGTCGATGACCTAAGCTTCTTTTTATTTATTTATATATATTTTTTTTAATTCAAACATTTTTAACATTAAATTTAAATTCATTAAAATTAAATTTCAAATAGGAGCGGGATTATTTAAAATTCAAATTCAAATTCACACAATTCACATTATATATACAACCCTACCAGTCCACCAATTCACACACACAACTCACACAATTCACACACAAAAATGTCTCGCAAAGATTTTTCTCAGCAATTCCCAAGTCCAAAAAAGTTGTCGGAAACCAGCTTTCCAACTCCGAATCAGTTGCCGGAAACCAGCTTTCCAACTCTACCACAGTTTCAAGTTTACTCACCACCACATGAATCTGTCTTTCCGGTTTTCCAACCAGAAAATGTATTTTTAAACTCTCCACCTGTGAACAGTCCACAGGTGGATCTTCAAAACCACCCCAGCGGGTTAAGTGATGCGTCCTTCCGTCAACTAGAACAAGACGAAGAAAACGGTAGGGAAATTATGGAAGAGCAGGCACGTGAAGAAGCTGCTCGCTGTGAGCAAGAAGCACGGGAAGCTCAGTATCTCCAAGACAACTACTTCGACATAATGGAGCGTCGGCTCTTCAATGGGGAGTTTGATTCCCCTTCAAGTTCTGAGGGCTGGGTCTCAGATGATTCGTTTTTTTAAGTTTTAGTAGTTTTATTTCCATGAGTATGCGTTGTAGTTTTTTTATGTTTAAGCGTATTATGTATTTCATGTTTTCAATTAATTGTTCAAGTTTCAATTTGTGTTTTTCCCAACTCAAGAAATAAAACGATAAAAGAGAGAAGAAAAAAAAAAAAAAAAAAAAAACGAGATTGTCTCAAGTAAGAAACTCAATTTGTATATATATATTTATTATATGATGCTTCACCAAATTGTATTTTCTAGTGCAAATAAGAAACGAAATTGTCTCAAGTAATTAGTAGAATAAATAGAAAAAAAGACTCCAACCACTTTGACACATCAATGATCAATCAACCCCACTCTTCTTATTCACTTTTGTACTATAGTAAATTGAGGCCATGCCTCTCTGAATAACTCACCTAGCCAAGAAGACTTTTTTGGTAAAACATCATTCAAAGTTCAACTCGGTTGGTAAAACACTTTTTTTAATTGTTGGTACAATTCATTCTTAGTAGTAAAACACTGTTCTAAAAGGCTCGCAAAAGCCTCGCAAAGGCGTGAGGCTTGACTATGCCGCCACGCCATGCCACTATGCCGCCTTATGCCACATGTTGCTATAAACTCGATATATATGAATTATGATATGAATATATATATATTTTCATACTTTGTGCCGCCTTATATCACGCCTCATAAACGCAAAAGCTTCGCCTTGGCCGCAAAGGCTTAAGGCTTGATCATGCCGCCGTGCCACGCCTCACGCTATTTATAACCTTGTTTACTACTCTCTTTTCCAAAATTTAAGTCTATTTTTGCTTTTTAAATCAAACAATGATTAAAAATTATATCAATAAAAAATAAATTTAAAACATAATTCATTCATATATTTTGTATAAAATATTATATAATACAAACAAAAATATTTAAAGTCAAATTAGATTCAAAAGTTCAAATAGACTTAATTTTTAGAACCGAAGTAATATAAAACATCGTATTAAGCATAGTATACACAAAAAGTAACACTAATACACAATTAAATTGTTTATGTTTTTATGGGACAGTCAAGGTAATCAAATTGTTTATTAAACAAGCAAAAAGTTGACAGTACCAACATGTAATATTCAACAAACACAAAATATCCTTGTTGCAACAGATATAAAAACAAAAATCTTTTTTTTTTTCTCCTTTTTTTTTTTTTTTGCACCACGAGCACTCGAGCAGTCCAACTCTGTCTTCACCTTTACCTTGTTGCAACAGTCCCACTCCATATAATTCCTACAGTGACTTAGATTATTTATGTGACTATAAGGGAGGAGGGAGTGGTACCCTAATACCCTGGGTGACACCTCACATCTATCTAATAAAAACCCTCCAACTCAAAACTACCCAATTCTACCTAACACTACCCTAAGTGGAGGGAGTGGTACCCTAGTACCCGAATTTCATTTTTTTTTAATACATAAAATCACATACAATATTTAAATTAAAAACATACCATTTCATTAAAAATAAAAACATTACATAATACTTAAAAAAAATACACATTACATAATACTTAAAAAAACTTTATAAAAAATGCAAGACCTTGAGGAAGTTTGAGCCCATTTAGCATTTGAGCCCAACTACAAAACTACACATCTAACCCTGCTACAAACCTAACGCAGCCACTTATTAATCTTCTTCTTCTTCCTACAAGACCTGCAAAAACAAAGACACAAGACCTGCAGCAAAAAAAAAAAAAAAAAAAAAAAAAAAAAAAAAAAACGCAAACACAAACACAAAGACACACAAGCGAAACCATGTACTCGATCGAGCTCGGAGCTCGAATTATATACTCAATCCAACTACCCGAGCTAGGCGGGGCGGTGCACTCCCTCCTCTCTAAGACCTACTTAACAAACATTTAATACAAAACATAAAAAATAACTCAACATAAGAGGTAGTATAATTATGTGAGGGTTATCGGTCTGTATATATTATTTATATGTCTTATAAAGGATTGTTTACAAAGACAAACGTCGACACATCTACTTCTATAAAAAAAAATTTACACAAAATTAGCAAAATTTTAATTTACATGTTACTTTTCTTTTATGAAATGTAATATACTCATAGTTTGCAAAATAATACTACTTGCCAATTTGCCATCAACCACAAGTACAATAAATACAAATTGTAAGCGTGAGATACATATTGATGACACCATCGTTTTTTTTTTATTTTTTTGTTTTTTTTTAATCCAAGTTGCTAATTGAGGCTCCTCTAGTCATATTCATCTCCAAGATCATAAACCTGAAAAGAAAACTAAAACCCAAAAGAAAAATATAAAAATCAAATCTCTAAGAGTTGAACATATTATTGCAATTGTAATTAACATGGTACCTGCTCATGTCATCACCTCCTTTAGTTCTACACAGTATTTGCCTGAAACAGCTCCAATGCTCCATGTACTGATTCTTCATTCTTCAATGCATCCTGATCACCAACATCACCTCCTAACACTATGTGAACATGTGAAAGTTAGATCAAAAGAAAAAGAATAAGGTTAATATACTAACCAACAATAGAAATGTAAAAAAGAAGAATCAAATTAAAAAGAAGAAAAAACATCATTGTTATATGTTAGCTTGGGAGGTTGGTGGAGATATAAGATAGTAGAAAATTTGGAAAGTGACGAAGAGAAAAAGAAAAAAAAGATTGTTAGAAAGTGAGAAATACTTTGTAGTTTTTGAGATGAAATGAAGACGGAAGAAGATAAATAAGGAGGGTGTGCCTAAGGCTGGGCGCAATAGAGTCCATCGTGACTCGATCGAGGGACAAGAGGCGATCGATTTCAATCGATCGTTTTGGTGTGGGTTATGTCGATCGTTGGGCAACTCAAACAAATAGATCGTGTGCACGATCGAAACCACAACCAACAAACCAAATCTAACCGTTTGAAAAAAATCCAACCGTTGCATATCAAAAAAAAAATTAAAAACTACCGTTTGATTTTATAAAAAAAATACTACTAAACTACCCTATAAATACACAACATATTTACACACTAAACTCACAAATCTCACAATCCTCTCTATCAAAAATCTCATAATTATCTCTATCAAAATGTCTAAGAAAACACCACAACAAAAAGGCCGAAAATCTTGTTTCGCACAAAACGCCCCGCATATTTTAACACCGGATCCGAATTTTCGGTTAACCGGTGTCTCACCAAGAATCAATTTCCAACCCCCTGCTTTCGAATATCAATCCCAACAAGCTCTACAACAACAAACTAACAATCCATTTTTTTTAATCGTCCATTTGTTCCACCGTATCAAAACATCCAACAACAACAACAAAGCCACTCCCGTCGAAGCCACCAATCTATGTATGGCTCACCCGAATCTGTGTACCGTCCAACAATGGATTCATCAACGTCTTCATATTCAAATTATCAACAATATTCTCCGGTTAACCGTATCAATCTTGATGGTTTTGATTTCGAAGAACAATTATACAACAATCATGATTTTTTTGTTGGAACCGGTTCGGGTTATCCGGCTCAAGAGTATCACGGTTCGGGTACCGGTTCGGCTCATGGATCGTATCACGATTCGGTTAACATTGATGACGAAGAAGAAGAAGAAGAATGTCGAGAAGAGACGTCACCGGTGAAACCGAAGAAACGAGCTACAAAGGCGAAGAAGAAGGTTGTCGAGAAAGCAAGCAAGAATGATTTGTCGCTTTGGACAAAAGAAGAAGAGATCGCCTTGTGCAATGCTTGGTGTGATGTATCCGAGAATAGTATAACGGGAAAAAACCAAAATGCTAAGGGATTTTGGCAGAAAGTCATTGCTTACTTTGAGAATGAGGTTGGTGCAGAAAGAACGTACAACTATATCATTACCAAGTGGAAAAATAGGATTCGTCCTAGAGTTGGTCAATTTTGTGCCATTTACAAAAATGCTTACAAGAATTACGGAAGTGGTGAGAATGACCTCACTGTTTATACACGAGCGCGTGATGAATACCAAGTAGTGTGTAATCATCTGTTTGTTTTGGAGCATTGTTGGAAGATTTTGAGGGACCATTTGGTTTGGAAGGATAATGAGATGCCGGCTTTTTTAAGCCAAGATTAGGGTCGCAAAAAAGGCAAGGACTTCAACCAACTCGGATGTGCCTGCGTCTAAGCCTGATCGACCAATTGGTTGTGATACCGCTAAGAAGAATAAAAAGAAATCTTCGGAGTTTTCGAAAGCTACCTACATGGAAGGTGTTGCCGAGAAATGGAAAGTCATCAAGTCCAAGGCATTCGGACAGAAGAAGGAGCTGGCAGACGGATACTATGATTTGAAGAAGAAGAAAGAGCTAGAACAACGGCAACTGGTGTTAGAGCTGGAGCAAAAGAGATCAGAAAGGGAAGACAAAAAATTGGCACTAGAACAAGAAAAACTTGAATTTGATCGACAAAAGAAATATGATAAAGATATCATATTCTATTGCACGCCAATCGACCCATCTTTGCCCGCACTACAACAAGAAACAATGCAGAAAATCAAAGACTCGATCAAGGCACGCCACAACCTAGATTTTTAATAAGTGTTGTAACGTTTTAATAAGTTTCGTAATGTTTTTATTTTATTATAATTATTATGTAACATTTTAATTATTAATAAAATTTTAGTTTATGTTAAAAATGTGTTTTGTTAAAAAAGAAAATTGAACTTGGTCGCCCTTAA
This sequence comes from Chrysanthemum seticuspe, assembly GCA_019973895.1. NCBI lineage: Eukaryota > Viridiplantae > Streptophyta > Magnoliopsida > Asterales > Asteraceae > Chrysanthemum > Chrysanthemum seticuspe. The sequence goes on from BPTQ01000008.1 coordinate 319,178,904, forward strand.
TGGGACACCTAATCGTCTGAAGGTCGCTGGAGAGAGAAAGCTGACGTGGCAGTGAAAAGTAAGGGGATTGAATCCCCTTACTGGGGGCAGCCTAAGAGTGACGAACTGTTTAGCTCCACGTGGCATTTTGTGGGGAGGCTACAATATTTTTTGGACTCCATTTTATATAATAGGTAGATACATTCATTTAACTATTTTTCACACATCACTCAAAAAAATATAAACTATTTTATCTGAATAATATTGGTTACGACTTCGATGAAGATGGCATTTTCTTTTGATGCAAGCGTATAAGTATTACCAAACGTTGCAACAAGAAAGTTCTCGTACGCGTAATCTGATATGTCGTAAACGTGATGTTGCTGAAGCATGTTGCCGGTTCGGGTCGGTTTTCGAGTGGATTTGCTCAGCCCTATGTTTATTGGTGATGATCCAAAATATCTAGTGGCTTATTTTAGACGTCGATATCGTATGACCAGAAAAATATTTTTAGAAATAGTCAAAGGTATTAAAACTTATAGTTACGATCCTCTTCTCGAGCATTTTAAATTCAATGAAGTCCGACCCGATTGTACGGGTCAAATGAGTTTAGTGTTATTAGGAAATTCACTTCAGCCATACGCCAATTGGCATACGCCACATCACATAATGCATTTGATTAATATCTACAAATGGGTGAACATTGTGCATGCGAATGTCTAGATCATTTTACTAAGCGCATTCTTGATTTGCACATGCCTGAGTTTTTAAGAAAACCCGACTTTAACGACATCCAAATTATATATGCAACACATAAGAGGGTCCATGGGTTTCCGGAAATGCTTGGAATCATTGATTATATGCATTGAGAACGAAAATTGTCTGAAAGCCAAGGACGGGCCTACATTGAAGCCGGGTGTGGCACAGGCTACACCTGATTTTAGGGTACGACTTTCAAAAAAATTAAAAACTGTCAATTTTTGTTATGGGCAACATCCGATAATTTTTTTGCTATTTCTTTTTTTATGGTGCAACTTTAGTTAACCTGTTAATACAAATAAGCCGTAAAAACGTTTATTTATATTTTACGATCTTCTAATGTTTTGTCGATAACAAACGTAAAATCATTTTAACGAAACAAATAAAATACGTAAATGGTTTGAACTAATAGTTTCTAACACACTTACGTTCTCACATAAAACACTAAAACAAATATAAGTGATTTTATGATTTAGTATTACATATGTACAACAACTAGTGTTTACATATTTGGGTAAAATATACACATAACTAGTATGTAGTGTATTGGGTAATATAAATGGGTAGAAACTTAAGTATCATAACCCATTGACCAAATACATTGAATGTAGTTGGGTACAACCCAAAGTCCATGATCCATATCCATGGAGCTTGACCCATAACCCATTGCATGACATCATGATTATGTCATATATGGATAATATCCATAACCCATGGTATTGACCCATACCCACTTAACTAGGTACATTGCACTCATAAGATACATTGTATCTAGTAAAAGACCCATGGATCAACCCATAACCCATGACCCATGACCCATAACCAAAATACCCATGGGCAAAGAGGAGCGTCCCACGGATCCCTAGCTTTACGCTAGACGGATCCCTTGTGGGAGGGATCCATGGGATCCGGGGAACACTAGGCATTTTCTCTCTATAAATAGTGAGCCATTTCTTCATTGTTTCGTACCCCTTTCTCACATACTTTCTCCTTAATTTTAAAACTCTCTAACCCCATATCCAAGTGATCTATGTTTGTAGTTTTATTTTTGTGTGATTCTCTAGGTTCCTCTTAAAGGCGAGATCACCACCTTTGAAGTCAAGCAAGCTCAAGTCCATGAGTTGCCATGCTTCTTCATCATCAAGACTACTGAAGTCTTCTTGTTGATGATTCTTTTCTTTCTTCTAAGGAGTGTAGTGTTGAAGACATTAGTGAAAGATGTCTCAAGTGTCAAGACAAAGACATTAGTGAAAGGTGTCGATCGTCCGTATTGTAGGCATTAGTGAAGGGTGTCTTGAAGATCTAGTTAAAGACATTAGTGAAAGGTGCCTTAGATGTACATTCGATATGGTGTGTTTTCGATGTACAAGATAGATTAGTATTAGATCCAAGGATATTGATATCCTTGATGATGTTATAAGGATTTGATCTCCTTTGGGATTAGTCGTTGGTGTAGTGTTGGGTAGTAGTTCCTCCATTGTAATGGAACTCGGTATCTAGCCTAGTACCGGATAAAGGGTAGGCGACGTTGTGGTAGGTATGGTTCACCTTGGTGTGAAAGAACCCGGTGGTTAGCCTAGTACCGGAAAAAGAGTAGGCAACGTTGTGAAGGTTTCTCCACCATAAGGAGTTGGTGTCGTGTAGTGATTACGAACTCTCGAGTAGGTGACTCGGGGAGTGGAGTAGGGCAAGGAATGTGTCCTTGTAGCCGAACCACTATAAATACTCGCGTTGTGGTTTTGTGCTTCTTACTCTTATGTTTTCATTACATACTTATACTTCTATATGTTTGTTTATCGACATCCAACGCACATCCAAATAGATTGACATAAGTCGATCTAAATAGTTTAAAACGAGTTTTAATTGGCAAAACTATTCAACCCCCCTTCTAGTTTTCCAAATAACCAAAATGGCAATTATGCAATATCTTTTTGAAAATCATGGGTTCGTCCCTGCCGAAAGCATGGCACGGGCAATGTGGAAGAGGGATGAAAAAAATACCCAACTGTAATGCTTGAATTTGTTGCGTCGTATGATTTGTGCATTTGGCATGCATTTTTAGATAGCGTGTGCGAATAACGATATTAACGTTTTATATAATTCTCTGTTGTTTGACGACCTTATTAATGACAGCGCTCATGTGGCTCCGTTTGAAGTCAATGGAGTTACGTATTAAAAAAGGTATTTCCTACGTTACAGGATTTACCCACAGTGGGCAACTTTTGTCATATCATTTACGGTGGTACGAGACGAGAAACATGGATTACTTAAAAGGCAACAAGAAAGTGCACGAAAAGATGTCAAATGAGCTTTTAGTGTCTTCCAAAGAAGTTGGGGAATTATACAACAATTGGTGCGTCAATAGCATGTCAACAAGATACGAGGAATCATGTATACTTGCATCATATTGTATAACATGATTTTGAAAGTTCAAAAGTTTGCGATAAGTGAATCAACGGTTGTACATTAGTCCGCAACCAAATATACAACATACTTGGATCGAAAGATGCGAAGTACAACAACGGAAAACCAAAGAATTGCGCGATAAAAAAACAAACGAAAGTCTTCCACGAAATATTATGGAACACATTTGGCAACGACATCAACATCAAAATTAGTTTACTGATAATTTGATATATTTTTATCTTCTCGTTTTTTTTTTTTGTTTTTTTTCGCATTGTATTTTATATTATTCAAAAAATTAGCTTGTTTGAAAAGATGGAAAATAAAACAAAATTGCAGGTCCCAATAGGGGTGTTTTAACATGTTATTAGTGAGGGTTTTATGATGTGTAAGTGTTAAAAGTAAAAAAGTTGAGGTGACAATGAGGTGACATGAAAAAATTGGGGTTGGATACGTTATGATACTTTGAGCTCTTAGAGTGCACAATGTAAGAGCCAAATGACGCGCCGTTTTACCAATGGCGGCGCAAAAGTGCACCCCCATCGGTGCCATTCACACGTCGTTCGTCCTATCGCTGGTGAAACCACGAGCATTTTTTTTCCTTTAGTAAGTGAGATATTTTTGATTGTGTGTTATGGGACTCACATGGACAATAACATTTATTTGGTGTTATTGCTAGGCAGATGTTTTAGTTATTGAGGTTTTATTAGATAAATACTTATTTGATGTTGTAGTGCACCTATCACTTTTATTATAATATGTATAGGTTTCATTTTCATTTATTTTTTCTTTGGTTTGTATGTACATGCGCGCATACCAGCTAAGAGCATCTACAATGCTTCAAATAGGCAAAAGCTTTTTCCTATTCTAAGAAGTCTTTTAGTAGTGTTTTTAACATTGCATCAATAGCTTTTTGAAAAGCTTTACATAAAGACTTGGCATACACTAAGTCTTTCTCAAAAGCTTTAGTTTATACGTATAGTATGCATGGAGACTTATAATATTACACTTAACTCTTTATAATTTTTAAAAATTCAACTACTAAAGTTTAATTAATTACCTCCTATTTTTTTAAGTTTTTGTTTTCTAAAATTTGACACCTATATTTTTATGTGTTTTTTTAATCAACCAAATTTCTCCACCAAATTTATTAAAGTCTGACCAAAATCAATTTAATTTTGACTTTTATTAACCAATCACATCACACGATTTTGCTTACGTGGCAAAATCGAGCTCTCTTATTAGCCTAATTGTTTATTTAATAAGAATGAATTGATAAAATCACTCCGAAATATCGTAATTCTTTTATTATAAAAAAGATTCACACATGTGTTTAAAAAAATAAATCATGTTACCATAATAAGGCGTAATGTCATTCACACATCTTTGCTATATGTAAATGATGCATTTCTTTCTTGAATTTTGAAGTCTTGAAATCAAGGTTGTTATGATCGGGATCTTATTTAGGATCGTTTTCGGCTTTGCATGATTGTAACACCCCCAATTTCGTGATACGCAGAGGAATTCAAACTGGGTGTTACTTCATGGCACAACAGTAATAACAATAGAAAACGAACTCTAATGGAGTCGTTTTAAAAGATTTATCATTCGATTTATATAAATATAAGAGTTTACAAAAATGAGGTCCCAGTTGGTTCCACAGTTTACAAAATACATTAAATGGGTTTTTCGAATGATAATAAAATTTATAGCCTTCTTGAGTATCCGTGCTCCTCCGTGCCAGCCTCGTACAATATGGACCTGAAATACATGCTTAAAACTGTCAACACAAAGGTTGAGTGAAATTCATAGAGTTTAGGAAATTAGTTGAACACATAATGTTTGTGTGGGTTACGTTGTTATACACCCATAATGTTGAAAACAAAACAGTTATTATTGCACTAAGCTCGTGATACCGAAAATGTTAACAGCTTGTCAATAGAAATTGATATAATAGTTTGCCAGGTCTTGGTCAAACAGTTGCCCTAATAGGTAATTTGCCAATAAACCTATGGTTCTTCAAATAGAGTGTGTTTGTTTACCGAAATTGGTCAAACAAACGGGATTCGTCAATCCCGATAGATCTATCCACATTATTCACGTTCACCCGCAAGTGATTAATGGTTCATGATAATAGGGACTTAAGTTTGGCAATAGTGGTACTTAGTGCACATAATACATTCAGATAAGCATATAGTTTCAAAGCAATGTGTTCAATTTAGAAATATCATGTATCCCCCCAAAGGTTTGCAAAACAATTAAGTAATAGAAAGTGGGGCTATGAACTCACCTCAGAGTAAATGATATCAAATGTATAATGAGAATGATGGATATGCCGTGATAACTTCTACGAGCAACCTAGAATAAGATGTTGCGACGTAGGTTTGAAATAATGATGCAAAAGAAATAACAAGCCTATATACGTCTCTATGTTGTTCATGATGTAGTACATGGCAGTTGTGTATGTTGTTTATAGAAATCGTACTACTGTTCGGGCCATCATAATTCAGAGGTCATGTAGTAAACGTTCGAGGAGCTAGGACACTTTAAATCGTAAATCCAGCAACTCGTCGATACGTTTTACTCAAATGAAACCCCTCACATGAAGCTCCCTACTATTGTAGCACTTAGGAGATAAAACATATGTTTTGAGTGAAGATTGTTATATTAATAAGTTTATCATGTTTTTACAAGTTCTCGTCGTTTCATAAATATGATCATTTGATAATGTAAGTATATAAAGTTATGTCGTTTGGTTTGTGTTGGTGTTGATTTGCCAAGGTTAACACCCTAGTTAACGGTCTTGGGTAAATAAGCCTTGAGGCTTTAGCCATGGCCTTGGTCTTGAATACCATTGTCTTGAGACTCAGCTTTGACCTTAGCCGTGGCCGTGGTCTTGGCTTATGGCCATTAGGCCTCCTGATTTGCTTTTAGTTTTGACAAAAGTATAATCGTGAGACTATATATAGGGCAGTTTCAGTATTTGAAAGATAATGGCCTATTTAAGCGTTTTCAGGGCCCGAGCTTGTTTAAAATTGAAGGAAAACGTCGTTCCGGACAACTTTCGTGTTTTAACTTTTTGATGATTCGGACCAGAAGTGCCACTTTCAAAACGGACAGTTGCTTAACAGCTTGTGTTAGGCAGTTTCGGTGTTTTTGTTTCGCTAACTTCTTTTGGCCGTATCTTTTGACTCGTTTGTCCTTTTCGGGTGATTTAAGTTGCTATGTTTACCTTTTTATCTTGTCTACAATAGTATGTAAGTTAGAAAGTCCATATGTGACTGGTTTTAATGGTCACAATTGTGTAGAACATGACTAGTTTACTAATTTGTTACTTTTACGACAATATGTGAATTAAAACATGTGATTGAGTATATGTACATCATGAATCAACACAGTAACCATATATATAGCATGAAATTGTCAATATTATGAATAATAAACATGAGATGATGGTGGTGATTAGTTACTTACAACTTTTGGCTTTCATTCAAGAAAGGAGTAACTAGTAAGGATAGGACTTTGATTGAACACTTAGGACCTTGGATTGAGCTAGCTTTCTACACCTTGGCACCCTTGTAATCTTGAAGGATTGGTGATGAAGTACTAAGTGACTTGAGTGGATCTAAACTCAAGAAGATCACTTAAACTTGCTAGAGATTTGATGTAGTAACTTGCTACTTGAAAGTTCTTAGCATAAACTTGGAGTTATGGATCAAATTATGGAAGGTATGTTTGTTTTATGATATGAACGGCCAATAGAGGTGTATGAGGGTTTTTGGGATGTCTTTCACTTGTATTTATAGGAGGGTAAGTTTGGTTAACCATATATTGGGTTAAATGTTAACCATGGTTAAGTTTAGACACTTGTAATGATCTAAATGAAGCATGGTTAGGATCAAGCCACCAAAATGATGACTCCCATCCCTAAAGTCGTTCTTATGGAGATAAGATGACTTAGGTGGATAGTCTTGGTATTATCTTGGTTACGGAGTGAGTTTTGGTTCCGTTAATCGCTAACTGTAAGCCGTTAAGTCACGAAACGTAAAACCGAGTATCGTAAAAATATGAAACTTATAGGAATGATTAAACTCATCAATATACTCATTATTATCTTATAAAAATGAGTGATAAGTTTAATGGGTCGCGTAAACGCTGTTAAAACTGGAAACGTAAGCTAAATACGTGAAAATTGCAATTTATCAGAAAAGAACGAGATTTCAGGGAAATGACCGTGAATATATTTAAAGTAGAGTAAAATTAGTCTATAAATGATATGAGATATCAAAATGTGGTTTTCGTTATACGTGGGATAACTTAACAGTTATATGTGAAGTCTAAAAGTTACGAGATTTAAGCAAAAATGTAGAACGTACAAGGTTAATTTTTTTACGGTCAAAGGAGGAGGGAAATATGTTTGATTTTTTCAAAAAAATGTAAAAGTGTCAAAATATCTTAGAAAACACAGTGCAAGAATGGTTAAGTCTGGGTCTAAGTAGAATTGTTTAAAACGTAAGTTTAGTCTCGTACGGCTCAGGGTTTATTTGGTAACATTTAAATGAAATATAAAAAATTCTCTAATTGATTATGAGTGATATAAAAATTAATTTGATGTGAGGAAAATTGTCAGAGTTGATTTTCGTTATGCGCGTGATGTTTAAATGGTGTTCCGACAAAAACGAAACTTTAAGACGATGTTTTCTTAATAACTTTTGCGAAGATGATATAACGTTTGTCAAACTCTCAGGTTATTACTAAAATAAATTAACTTACGAGAATGTGAAATAAAAATTTTAAGGGATGAATAGTGAAAGTGAATAGTAAAAGTGAATGAGAACTTTTCAAAAATATGAAAAGTAACCCGAAAAATACGCGTTGTTACAATGATCGTAATCGTAAGATCAGACCGGGATCGTAAGATCCTATGAAAATGTATATATTTTTTGTATAAGGGTTGCAGTTTTATATATCTATTTAATATTTCTTACGATAAACGAATCTAAATGGATAATAAAAGAAAAAAGTTATATGTTCAAGTAGCATAGTAGTAGAATACTAGATATATTGCAATGCATACTTGCACAAAGGTATTACATACGTGCACCTACTTTTTGTTTTAATTTTTTTTATTATAGGTTTTTCATTATAAAATTTAGATTAATGCAAAAAAGTAAGTGTTAATTTATTGATATGTGATTATGTGACTTTTTTGTTACAATATATATATAGATTAATGCAAAAAGATAAATGAATTGTATCTGAAAATGAAACGACGTAATTTTAATACAGGGCAATACAATATTTTTTTTCTTGATGACCAAATAAATTAAATTAGAATATTCTGATAATATTACTGAAATTTTTTAACATATAGTTCATGCTTTTATATGTAATATAAAATAATTTTTGAACAAAATTAGGTCAAGTATCTAGATGGTTTACTTAAAAAACAAGTTTATGACATGTTACAAAAGCACGAGATCATTTTTCATAATAAACCCAAAAAGACACATCTAAACTATTTATAAATAATCTGTAAAAGCATAATGATTTGACACTCATTAATCTTGCAAAAAATATAACAGCACCAAAATAATAGCTTTCATGAATAATTCTTAGTCATTGAACTTTAAGACATGGGCTTATGCATAATAAGTTAATATAGCGAAAAAAAGTTAATAATATGCGATCCTAAACGATCCTACGATCTTATGTGCGATCCTACGATCCTGATACGATCATAATTGAACTACGATCTTGTTAAGATCCTAATATTTTTTTATGTAGGATCGTACGATCCTACAATCAAGATTGCGATTTTGACAACTATGCTTGAAATTATTGAAAACTTAAAATTTAATAAAACTTATATATGAAAATATTATATATCTTTACTGCATAACAAATATTAGACGCAATTATATTTACCACACAACAAACATTAGACGAAATTATGGCAACTGCTAAAAAATATTAATAATTTAATAAAACTTGATCTACTATCTATACTCTATATAAACTATAAAGTACATAGTATATATAAAATATGGATAATTTTTCTTGAACCTTAAAATTTAGGGTATGTAAAAATGAGTAATGTGTTATACTCAATGTACCACTGATTACAAATAATAACAACATCTATCACTATAGTTAAGGGTGAGCATCGGTCCGGGACCGGACCGGACCGACAAGATCGAAGACCGAATTAAGGTAAAAACCGGGACCGAGACCGAGACAGAATGTGGTCGGTCCGGTTCGGTCTCGGTCGGTCCGTCGGTCGGACCGGACCGTTTGGAGTCTACTAAGACCAAAATAGTCGGTTTGTGGTCCGGACCGGACCGAAGACCGAATTAGCCTAAATGCATAGACCGAGGACCGGACCGAATGTGGTCGGTCCGGTCCGGTCTCGGTCGGTCCGGTCCATTCGGGTCGTTTGCTCACCCCTGACTATAGTTTAATTAATGTTTGATCCTTGAAGTTTTGTCATTTTTCATTTATAACTCATACATTTTTTTTCTCGCAATGACTACAAGTTGAACCCATAACTTGCATAAAGGGTCACAAGATAACCACAAGTTGGCAAGTATAATTATTTGCCGCTATACATCGTCGTTTTAAGCGAGTATTCGTCTAGTATTCACTTATAATGCATCCATACATTTTCTTTAAACTTAAAGTTCTAACCTTATAACGCAATTGATTAAATGATAATAACATCCACCGCTAAATTAATATTTTAAATATTGTTTCATCCTCAAATTTTTATCATTTTTCGATTATAACTCATAAACTATTTTTTCCCGCAATAACTACATACTGAACTCGTAAATGTTGCATCAAAAGTCACACCAAAATCACAAGTTCAAAAGTATAATTATTTGCCGCTATATAACAAGTCATCTATTTTTTTTAAAAGAAAAAAATTCTGTTTACCATAATAAAAGCATAATATCATTCACACATTTTTTTTAAAAATAATAAATTATACTCCGTATTACCGTAATAAAAGCATAATATCATTCACACATTTAAAAAAAATAAAAATTTGTTACCGTAATAAAAGCATAATATTTGTTACCGTAATAAACGCCGAATACCGTTCACATAAAAAATGTAATATATAAAGGCCCCATATGATCATAAAAACATAAAACCCTAATCACAAATACACCAGGGCGGCGACGGCGGCGGCTATCAAAATTTATGGGTAAGTTTTTACAGCAAATTCTTATTCTTATACTCTGTTTTTGTAACTGTTGTTAATTGTCTTGATAAGAGTTAATTATGATATTTTGTATGAAAGTAGAATAATATAATGATTACATTTGATAGATGTTGTATATATACTTATGTTGTTATACAGTTCTAGATCAACATGTGTTATTTCATTTTTTAAAAACAAGTCCAATTATAATATTTTTTTATTAGTAATTTATCATTAGATTGTAAGTTTGATTTGGCTACATGTTTTTATTGATTTGGCTAGTTTGGTTTTTATTATTTGTGTTTTTGAACTTATCTACGATAAGACTATGAAATCTGTTTTGATAATTGCTTGACTTTTTGGAATGACTTTATTTTGATTTAAATGCGATGTACATTTGATTATGATGAGTTTAATGCGATGTAGTTAATCACTTAGTGCAATTTTGTTTGTTTCTTTATGCAATGTTACTTACACTGTAAGTATTACAGTGATTATTGTTTCACTATATAAATAGTTTTGCTAAACGGATGTGGTTTTTCCCTGTTCAGGTACTGGTGGAAGCTAGCCTTGACTCAGTTATATGCGGCCTTATCGGGTTAATCCCGGGACTGTTTCCGACCCTTCCAATTAATCTTTGATTTCATTGGAATTCGAAAAAACGAAATATTTTTAAGAGTAGCAGTTTTGCTGCCACTATTAAAAATAGGTTTTTCAAATTCCAGTTAAATTGAAGAATAAACAATTTAGAGGCATTGATTTCAGACTAAAGACGCATCAAAGGGTTACATAATAGATCCACATTAGTAGATTTTCTGATTGTGCTAGAGTTGCTAATTGATCTCAAGTATGATGCATGAAAGAGAAAGTATGATTGCATATGAAGATAGAATAAGTCTTGCTACATGGATCTTATCCATCTCATTCTCTCCTTTTTTGACATGAACTATGTTATTCATAGTACAGTGACTTCAAGGATGTTCTGGTGAGAATGTGCAATTTAGCAATGTGAACAACTTAGAGAACTAGTCGCTATTGAAGTTAATTTGAGACTTTGAAGTCCAAATAAGGTTCATTTCCTAGATACTGCACTAGTTCGAATAACATATTTCATGTCAAAGGACGGAGAGAATGGGATGGATAATATCCATGTGGTAGGTTACTCATTCTATCTTCTTGTACAATCATACTTCCTCTATCATGTATCATATCCATTAGCTCATCTCCTATCTATCCGAAAATATAGTGATATTCAATCTGAAATCAATTGCTTCTTCTACAATGTTGTTTATTCTTACAATGTTGTTTATTCTTTAAGCGTTGTACAATTTGTACATTCGTCTTTTATCCCTTTTCTGAATGTGAATACTATCGTTATCAACAAATGTTACTTTCAGCTTATCTAAAGCAGTAACTCAGATTATTATTTCTTTCAAGAGTATTTTTTCTGCTCACACAATGCTGTGTCGTTGCTTGTGTACATGAGTTTAATGAGGTCCGCTATGGACTTGATTGTAGGTTTGTTCAATGCTTCTGTTAGAGCGAGGCAAGTTCCGTTTGTGCTTGCTCAAAACCCAAAATTAAAGGTTCAAGAATAAATTTTGAAAGATATGATATTTCAGTAAGTTTTCAGAAACATGAATCACATATGAGCAAGATCAAAAGTCTTGTAAATATAATTAACGAAAAAAGAAGTCAGATAGCTTTTTTGGTGTGAACGGTCTAAAGAAAAAATTTCAAGGTCAAATGTAGAACCTCTTTTATGGAAGATTTATATGGGAAAAGTCATATACTTTTTTTTAGTTGGGCTTCTTAGGGTATGTTTGCAAAAATAGATTGTGTTGTTGATAATGCTAATGTCAGTGTGTTGGTGGTGATGTTGTTGCTGAAATAAATTATAAAAAAAGATTATTTTTATAAGCTACATGGAGTAATCTTTTATTTTCAGAGATTATGGATTTTATTTTTATTTTTTTTTAATAATCTCTTATAAGTTATATCTGCCAAACAAAGATTATTTTTTAGGTAACTTATTTTTTGAAAAAATAAGCATAATCTTTTCATAATCTCATTTGACAAACATAGCCATAATGTTCGAGCCTAATATAGTTGGCAAGAAAGAAAGAAACTAGAAAATATGGTTGAAAAGTTTGTCTAGAGACATTCTTATATTCGAGTCTGTAAGTGTCCTAAGGGACTGAGATCTCATCCTTTGTACCTCAACGTTTTTTGGAGTAATACATTTTACCGGGGTGAATTAACCCTTTTACCAAAAAAAAAAAAAAAGTTTGTCTAGAGTGATACAAATAGACTCTCAAGAAACATGGGATCTCATTACATCCAAACCTATGTAGTTATATCAAGTTATATATACTGTTTCTAGTTATCTTTTTTTGAAAAGCAACAATTTATTTACCGCAAAAAGGAGAAAACCCCCGCAACCAAAACAAAGATCAACAAGAACCCAACAAGACACTTGGAATCTGCAGGAGCTAGAACTAAACATTTACAACAAGAAGGAAAAGAAAACAAACAAGAGGACAAGAGAACTATATGCCTACTGCAATTAGACAACAAGCATATAATCCTCAAGACAACCTATGTCACTGAAAATAAGCAGCCCCACAAAACAAAGGAAGGACAAAAGCTAAAACCAAACGCCCTGAAAAAGTCTCGAAACACAAATCATTTTGAAACTTTGTAGCTCGATGGGTCACGAAACCAATTTTGCCATGTAAACGATACTTTCTTTGACCTTCTTGATATCCAATCAAAGCTTTTAAGTTAAATATCCTGGACAATTTTATTGATGCTCGCCACTTTCACACTAAAGACACGAGAATTACGTTCCTTCCGTATCATATACGCAGTTACCCATGTTACTAGTTGCCACAAATTTCCCGAGGTAGAATAGTCTAACCCACCATGTTGCAACATATCACTAACAGAAAAAGCATTAACAACACCTTTCCTCCACCAACCGAAAATCTTTTCCCAAACACTCATTGTCACATTACAATTTACTAGAACATGATCGTTCGTTTCCACATTATCTCCACAACAAAAGACATAAAATAGAATCCAAGTCAATACCTCTTTTACTGAGCTCCACACGAACCGGAATTCATTCCCATTTAGAACTCTCCAAATGAAAATATCCACTTTCTTTGGCACGAGTTTGCTCCATACCGTCTCTTGATTTGAACCCGCCACTTGAAGACTCTCATCCATCATATGAGATAAATCTTTGACCCTGATTTTTCCATCTTCAACAAGATTCCAATGCCACGAATCCCTACAATCACGAGTTAGATTAACGTTATGAAGTATATCCATAAGTACTGCCAAGTCCCCACAAGCCCTCCCCATAGGTTCCCTCACCCAATCCCATTCCCACCTCCAAACCCCCTCACTCCAATTTCCTCTATCAATCACCCGAGAGCCTTCTTACACCTATCTAGATGATACAACCCTAGGAAATTTATCACAAAGCCTAACATTTCCTACCCATCTATCTTCTCAAAAAGATGTATCCCGTCCATTCCCCACCTTATTCGAAAACGAAGTGGAAAACCCAATTCGAGTTTTATCTAAATCTATGCCTACTCTAACAATATCACGCCAAACACCACTACCACCCAACTCCCTCACGACCCTATTAACAGCCAAACAACCATTAATCCCATAAATACTTTTAATCGCCCTAACCCATAATACACCGCTTCCTATCCTAAACCTCCACACCATTTACCCACCAAAGCCTAATTTTTTGCCCGAAGAGATCCGATGTTTAAACCCTCCGCCCCATGTGAAGCTAAAACTTTATCCTATTTAATCCAAGCCAACTTTTTATTTTCACCCACCCTACCCCAAAAGAAATCCTTTCTGATACTCCCAAGTTTTTTTGTCACACACAAAGGCACACGGAACATCGAAAAATAATACAATGGCAAACTTCCTAAAACCGACTTAATTAACGTCAAACGTCCCCCAAACAACATTGTTTTGCTTTCCATTCGCATAATCTCTTCTTAAAGTTTTCCACTGCAACTCTCCATGCACTTTCCCCCCTCATGCACTCTCCAATTGGAAGGCCTAGATAAGTAAATGGAAATTCCCCAACATTACATTGCATCCATCTCGCCATATTGACAACCTCATCCAATTCACTCCTATACCATACAACCTACTTTTATTAAGATTAACTTTTAAACCTGATACTTTCTCAAAACATTTTAAGATACACATTAGATTTTTTGCATTTTTTTATCCCATTTACCAAAAAATATTATGTCGTCCGCATATTCTAAATGGGACACAACAACATTATCGGTTCCAACTTTAATTCCCTTGAAAACACCCTTATCCACCGCATCTTTAACCATAGCATTCAAACCTTCTGTCGCAAGGATGAATAAAAACAAAGACAAAGGATCGCCTTGTCTAACCTCACATTCCAAGCTAAATTCGGTGGCGGGGAATGTAACCACTCGTACTTTTCCAGATATTCGTTTTCGATAAAATTCGTCTGTTTTTCATTTACAACTTTTCTGTGCTCGTTTGACATGAAAACGAGAAAGCTATCTCGCGAAACGTGAAATTTTAGACACAACGCGTACTGGAACAACCATAAACCTATCAATCATTTTGATTTGTTTGCTATTTCTAATTGTGAGAGAATAGTCAAGTAAATACTCATTTTTATTGGAAAAATGATTTCGTGAACAATGGCGCAAGTTACGTAATTTTTCGAGTCCGTCTACTCCTCCGAATGCGTCCCGAACCGAATATTGACAAGTGTTTACTAAATTTTACAAGAATGGTCCCTATGATATTTCACTCTCCCTTCCCTCAACTTTGGAAATTGACAAAAGTGGTCCTCCAGGGGGTATAAAAACCCCATTTCACTCTCTCTCTTCACTTTAATACATATTTTCTCACACTAACCTCTCTCTCTTAATATCCGGTCACCGAAATTTTACTCCGGCCACCACTGCCGCCGTCCACGCGCCGCCGTGCGCCTGGAGAAATACACCTCCCATATTAAAATATAGATCTGGTCCTTGTGGTCATTTCTATGTATTACACGCGCTGTAAATCCCTTAAACGCGCCCTAGATCTTGAAAACAAGATTCGAATATCTAGGGTTTCTAGCCTAAAACGAGTATTAAAGATGCTAGGTCGTTGGGGTCACCACCGAGAGCCTACCACCACCTCTCCACCATCGTAGCCGCTACCTTGAATCGTGTTTTAGAAGATCGGGTATAAGTTTGAAACGGGTCATGATCAGGTGATGATTGTTGTGTTTTGGTCCGTGAATCTGCTCCTCAGCCGTGTATCCCTCGCCATTTATCTCTCTTTTCTATCGTTTTATGGTAAGCCGACACCCACATCCATCTTCGTCACCATTTATTTCTGGTTTAAAACGATTATACAAACGAGTCTTGGTAGTTTCGTGGAATGAAACTGTGATTAAAACGTTTTTAGTTCTTTTCGTGTGTAAAAATATGAATACAAATGTTTTACAAATACTAGCCGGGTACCCGCGCGTTGCGGCGGCGGGTACCCGTGTAATTATACTTTTTAGCGATAGCAAGGTTTTTCCGATGCATTACTTTTGAACAAGGAAATAAAGAATGTCCAACTAATTAGGGTGAAGATTTTATATTTTTCATTACAATACGACGTACTCTTGTTACATTTATACGTTATAAAAATTTATACATCCTAATTGTTAAATGTGATATTTTATTTTAAATACTCGACTCCTTTGCTTTACCATATTAGTCGCGTTATGTTTAGAGTTTTTTCGTTGACAAAATCTTGGCGGTTGATAACTTTCTTTAGATAAAGTGTGCGTTTTTTCTTGTTCGTTGACAAAACGTTTGAAAAATGATTTTACTAAAGTAACACATATCTTAATGGTTTGTTCAAGGAATTATGTTTGTTCATCATTTACTGACTTTTCTAAGCCAGTTTGACAAGAAAACGAGAAAGTTGTCTCATGAAATGTGAAATTTGCACTTAACGCGTACCGGCACACCCGACGTTTTGATTTATTTTGATTTTTGTATATGAGAAAATAGTCGTGTAAATACTCATTATTATCAGAAAAATTATTCCGGACACAATGTCGAAAATTTCGTAATTTAATTCGACTATTTACTACCTTAAATGGGGCCCACATTGTATTGTTACCAAAGAATTACTAAAAATACACAAACACCCCCTCTCTTTATAATTTCACTGCTCCACTTTCATTTGTCCACCTTTGCCCCCTCCTCACTATATATAAACCCAAATTAGGGTTTCCTCCCCATTTGATACCTCCTCCACCGGAATTCATATTATCTGGCGCTGTCGCCGGAATCCGGCCAACTTCCGGCAACCACACCATATGTCACCGCCCCTCCATAATGATAAATCGGACCCTGGTGGTTCCGTCTATGTGGTGCACGCGCCCCGAAGCTCACTCACGCTCCATAAATCTTGAATTCAAGATTCGGAGTGTGATGGTTATTCTCTTTGAGGGTTGTTGTCCGTTCGTATGGCAACCACCACCACTATTCTGTCGCCGCCATTCAAGGAGGAGACCAAGAGTTGCTGCTACGGGTTTATAGCGAGGGTCGCATTCAAGGTTCCGTTTGGGTTTTGTTTGGTTCGAGTTAACACCACCGCCATCACCATTATCGTCATCTCCTTTCTCTCTTGTCTTTCTCGGTTTTCGTGGTAAGTCAAAACACAAAAACCGTTTTGCTCTTTTGATTAAATCCGGTTACAATAATATGTTCACGTTTTGTAAAATGAAATCATAGGTTGTGTTTTGTTTTGTTTGATGTGACGGGAGGGGGATTTATATCCCTTAGGTTATGGCTGTTACAGTTCAACAGGCACAATTAAAGTCTGTTATTTATCTTTTTAAATGGGCTGTTATTGACCCTAGCATTGAAAAAACGTATACATTAATGGAGTGTATTGTAAATGGTATATTGTGAACAAACGTATACATTAAAGATGGTATTGACTATGGTGATTAATGGACTGAATTGTAAAACGTATTGACCATAAAGTCTGATTATTAGCCTTTTTGTGTAACATCAATTTTGGACGTGCAAGTTTAAAGGGAGCTATTATTAAAAACTAAATGGATTGTTATTTCTATATTAAGAAATGTTTTTGGTCTTACAAGTTTTAAGACTACTTTATTTAGCAAGTCCCAAACCTTTTATAATGTAGTATAGATTGTGAGGTATAAAATGTTTTGATAAATGGTAACCTTTAATTCGTGTGGTGGAAACATAATTGTGGCTTGTTATGAATCTGAGTCGAGTTGACTCAGTGAGTCAAGTTGACGCGACCGAGTCAACCTTTAAAACTTTTTGTTAAGTTTTCATGATGTGATTTTGTTTATATTTGTTTCCGTGGATATAATCCGGTTAAAAACACGATGTTGTTGTTTCGTTATCGGGTTAGACCCATTTTGGTTTCGTTTCGTGCTCAGTTGGTAAAAGGGTTTGGATTTGGGTTCTTGATGATAATATTGTTGCTATCATTGTTTGTGTGCGAGTCACAGTTTTGTTCAGGTTGAGTTTTACCTTGTTAGTCTCGAATTGGTAGTTGGTCTTTCTTGTTGGTTCATATGTAAGCGAATAAGGGTGTAAATGTTGTTCTTGGTTCACAACAGCAGCAAAGGGGTGTTCAGGTGTTGGTTATGAATCTGTTCGCAAGCCCACATAGGGTTTGGCCTACTGGTTAAAGAGTTTTATTTAACAGATATAGTGTCTCATTTCCTTTGCTATTGAATTTACAAACCAACTTCGTTTTAGCTCTTGTGATAATTGGTACTTAATGGATTCGGAAATTGTAGCTGTAACTTGAGATTTAACGTTTCGGATACTTAATGGGATTTGAATATTGTCGGACTTGGTCATTTATTTGAACATTTGGATTTGTTATTGGATTTGCGATATTGGACATTGGACTTATTGGACACTTTGTGACTTAACGGTATAATATATTAAACTCTAACGGAATTTAATATATTAGACACGGAACACTCACAAACTATTCAATAAACTCAAGCTAATAATTACGTGAATGATAACGACACAAAAATTTATAAATAATGTAAATTCAAACTTGATTTATTTAAAGTCACGATGACTTGGGAATGTCATATAAATGGACGCGTTATGCCGAAATTTATAGAAACATTCTAAGTTATACTTTAAACTTCAAATCTCCTTTATCGTTATAAAAACCGAGAATTCTAAACAAGTGTTCTTTTAAGTGATAAAACATTTATTGTTTGAATTTCCAATTTCAAACTTATCACTGTTTATAAAACGTTTTGTTTTATGCAAGCTATTTGGGGATTACAGGTAAACACCAAAACTTACTGATTAAATTACTTCTTAGCATAGTTATGTGTCTTTAGTTCCCTGACTTCTTCTTGGTTGTTGTCCACTCGAGTTGAGTCTTGGCCAAATCTTATTGACTATTCCTCATAATATATTGGGATATATATTATGCTTTGGTGTGAGTTACTTGTTGGCGTGAGTTATGGTCTGTATGTCTTGGGTAGGTTAACCTCTTCTCTACTTTCGTGTGAGTTGTACGTCGCGTCTATGTTTCTTGCCACCACACGAAACGTTAAAACTAAACTTTTTGAGATATTGATAATGGATTTTTGAAATCTTGGTACGAGTATTCCACGAAAACTAAGACACGTTGTCTTTCGGATATTATATTATTTTACTCTTTGAGACGTATTTTGAGATAATACGTATACTATTAGGTCATGACGATATAGTACCTTTGTACTTGTACTCTTTGGATATCGACGTTCCTTCCTTCATGATTTGGTTGTGCTTGCTCTTTGATGCCAGTCTTGTTAGTTGTGATTCTTGCGTTGCTCGTATGAAGGTGAGTTCATAGCCCCACTTTTACTCTTTAAACTGTTTTATAAACTCCTTGGGGGAGAATACATGCTACTACTGCTTTTATGATCACAATTGCTTGAAAACTGTTTGCTGTACTCTTGATATTATGACTCTGCCTAAGTTGTTTGCCAAAAGTCCCCTACATCATGAACCATTAATCACTTGCGAGTGAACGCAAATATCGTGGATAGTACTATGGGAACTGACGACCCCGACTCGGTTATCGGAAATAACCGGGGCGCACTATATTTGGTATCTCTATGTAATTGGCTATTACATCTCAGAGGGGCAATTTTATTTACTTACACCAATAGTTTAGGTGTATGCAGTTAGTATTGGTTTCACGAGCTTAGTGCAATAATATCAACTATCTTTTATGGGCGTATAACAACGTAGCCCATGGCTTATCTTAAACTTGAAAATCTTGTGATCAACTGCTTATTTACTAAACCTATGAATTCACTCAACCATTGTGTTGACTTTTTAGCATGTATTTTCAGGATGAAAAGGCGATAGCTAACTCTGGAGGCGCTTGGGCATTGGCATGGCATGGTCATAGATGACTCTGATTTACTTATGGGGACCATATTTTATTAATAGGCCATTTTCCGAAATAAATCAACTTTGTAAACTCTATTCTTACTTCTATAAATGAAATCTTTTATGAAAAAGTTATTATTATTCACTTTGTGTTATGATCCAATTGAGTAGCATCCCAAAAACCTTTTCTTCCGCTGCAAACCATTTTTGGGGGTGTTACAGTTGGTATCAGAGACTTGGTTATAGAGAACTAGGTATTTTTCAAACCTAGACTATAACCACTTTTAAAAAAAAAACTTAACCCTATGACCGACACATGCCTGCCTGCCAAGCTGAATGCCTAACTTATGACTCGTTGAAGTCATCTTTGATAAGATATGTGTTTTATTACTAACAACTTAACCTCACTATTAGCTATGATTGTCTTACTTATATGTATGTTTACGTACCACTGCGCTACGCCTTCTCCCCCACATAAATGAAATATTTGTTCAATCTTTCATACCCAACTTTAAAGACATTAGGACATGTTACTAGTATAACTAAGCTAAGCATTGCAAGATTCATTGAACCTCGGGTGAATATAGCCTGATCACCTATATTCAGCCAGGGACAGTGGGACATAGCCTGATCACCTATGTCTGACTCAGAGGTGAATGATGCAATACTGAAAGTAGTTATAATAGTGGTATGTCCAGTTAACCTCCTCATTGACTTCTAAAAATGGTAAAATTTTCATGTGTGTTCATTATAAGAGTTGTAAAGGTTTACCCTTACACATCTCACCGACGTCACAGCATTCTCTCACTACGATACTTTTTCTCCTAAGTGGAACGCCTTTCTCATTACTACACTCTCTAAACTGACCATTTTACACCACTACCCTACGCATCTGCGTCTACATCTTACTAGCAACGTGCATGGAGATTTGCCTGGTAGATGATGCACACTACCACTTCGCGCAAGGACACCACAGTGATCCATGTTGAAATGGACCACTTTAAGCCACCACTTCGCGCCCTCCGTGCCTACGTTATGTATGAGATTTGCTTAGCAGATAATACATAACCAATGAAATCTTGCATGCTGCGAGTTATTGATTATAGTTTAGATTTGCTTAGTAGTTATGCGCGACTAACTAAAGTTTATTTACCGCACAACATTACTCTATGTTTAAATTATATTTTTTGGGTCGCTACTATACCATGTCTTCTGTTTTTTACGTCCCATGGACTTATCGTCTTCTCTACTGAACCATTAAACCTCTATTACTGGGTCATTGCAACCCATGTATCCATCATCCCATCCTATTATCATTCTTTTAGACGTTGAGATCGAAGTCATCTCGTCATCCATTGCGGTAACGGTGTCACCTCTACCCCAAAACTCGTACTCAATCGATGAATCGGATTACATCATTAAACCAAAAATTACAACCTTACTCATACTTCATAAACAATGACCTTATTAATGCTTTGCAAACTATTCTCTATAGAGTGATAAACCGATAAATTACCTTACTATGAAACAACAAACAATTACGATAGCAATTTGTAAACTATATTACAAAAATTTTCCTGCAAGTTATATTACGGTCTTATAAACTATTCAACCCTTTTGGTGAGCTGTTTTAGCCACTGTCTGATTTAAAATCATAAAACTTGGTACGCTTATCTCACAGACTATTCGCCTTTACTTTACTGACTATTATATTACCAACCTATAAACCATCTTGATATTAATTGAACTACGAAATCTTCTATTATTTGACAAATGATAAATTGTTTTCTTGTAAGCTATTTTACAAATCATTTCACGAGTTATGTTATAATCCGAATTGTGTCTTACCAAAATATTTCACTACCATTGTTAAGCCGTTTTCTATCACTATATAAGCTGTTTTAAAATCACCTTACCAAGTTGTTGCTTTAACACCAAGCCACAACTAAGATTTATTATTAAACCGTAAATGATAAAAATGTTTCTTTCTTACTCAATAAAGTGGTTTTACAAACCTTTTCATAAACTTTACTGCAATTTTCTTACAAACTATTTACTCCTCTAAAAAAAAATAATAATAATAAAAAAAAAAAATTAAAAATTAAAGGATAACCTATATTTTCTTTTGTAAATAAACCAAAATTTCGGAGTGAAAATACGCGCTTTGTTTTGAAAACAATAAATATTTTAATTGCTAAGGAACAAACTCATCCATCATCTACAAAAGTTAAGGTATTTCAAAATTATTTGAAATTCCTAAACAACTTTTGAATTCACATAAAAACCTTCAACTTGGAACCGATTCCATGTTGTCGCCTAAGACCTTATTTAACAAGTTTTCATCACAAAAGCAGAAATTTAGCAATTTTCTTTACATACATCAAGTTCTCTCCTAAAATTTTAAAGACTCTATATTTTAATTTTTTTTTTTTTTTTTTTTTTTTTTTTTTATATATACCCTTACCTTCGAGAAGCATAACCTTAACAACTGAATCATGCTCATAAACTTTTAAAACTTCTCAAAACGTACATACCCAACTTTCTATCCTGAATTTGTTCAGATCAAAAGCAGAATGCAAATTGCTTGCGGTCGTCAGAAGGACTGTGATTGAAAATGATGGAAATCTTGGAGATTCCATGATTGGAGACGAAGCTATGCTTAAAATCTCACCATGGATTGTGTGATACGTTTAGTAAACGTGGAAAGTTTAATCTTTGTTGTGTTGATCCTTGTTAAGACTCTTGCTAGAGTTAGACTAGTGGCTTAGAGACTTGAGCTACCGCTAGAACTTAGCTATTCATGCCCTTTACATGTGCGTAATTTGAGGTAATGCCCCGCGGTTGAAGGAAATTGTTGTCCTTGCTGGAAGATATCCATATCGACGAACGCCTAGGCAGTACTGAGAAACCTATCGAAATCGTGAATCGCGAAATCAAGCGACTCGAGCAGAGTCGTTTTCCTATCTTTACTGATCAATGAAACTTTAAGAAATGTCCCGAATCCACATGGGAACGTGAAAACGAAATCTTGAGAAAATATCCTTATCTCTTTTCACATCTAACGGATAACTCGAATTGAATCGCGAGGACGCGATTCCGTTAAGGAGGGAAGTCTGTAACCACTCGTACTTTTCCAGATATTCGTTTTCGATAAAATTCGTCTGTTTTTCATTTACAACTTTTCTGTGCTCGTTTGACATGAAAACGAGAAAGCTATCTCGCGAAACGTGAAATTTTAGACACAACGCGTACCGGAACAACCATAAACCTATCAATCATTTTGATTTGTTTGCTATTTCTAATTGTGAGAGAATAGTCAAGTAAATACTCATTTTTATTGGAAAAATGATTTCGTGAACAATGGCGCAAGTTACGTAATTTTTCGAGTCCGTCTACTCCTCCGAATGCGTCCCGAACCGAATATTGACAAGTGTTTACTAAATTTTACAAGAATGGTCCCTATGATATTTCACTCTCCCTTCCCTCAACTTTGGAAATTGACAAAAGTGGTCCTCCAGGGGGTATAAAAACCCCATTTCACTCTCTCTCTTCACTTTAATACACATTTTCTCACACTAACCTCTCTCTCTTAATATCCGGTCACCGGAATTTTACTCCGGCCACCACTGCCGCCGTCCACGCGCCGCCGTGCGCCGCCGGAGAAATACACCTCCCATATTAAAATATAGATCTGGTCCTTGTGGTCATTTCTATGTATTACACGCGCTGTAAATCCCTTAAACGCGCCCTAGATCTTGAAAACAAGATTCGAATATCTAGGGTTTCTAGCCTAAAACGAGTATTAAAGATGCTAGGTCGTTGGGGTCACCACCGAGAGCCTACCACCACCTCTCCACCATCGTAGCCGCTACCTTGAATCGTGTTTTAGAAGATCGGGTATAAGTTTGAAACGGGTCATGATCAGGTGATGATTGTTGTGTTTTGGTTCGTGAATCTGCTCCTCAGCCGTGTATCCCTCGCCATTTATCTCTCTTTTCTATCGTTTTATGGTAAGCCGACACCCACATCCATCTTCGTCACCATTTATTTCTGGTTTAAAATGATTATACAAACGAGTCGTGGTAGTTTCGTGGAATGAAACTGTGATTAAAACGTTTTTAGTTCTTTTCGTGTGTAAAAATATGAATACAAATGTTTTACAAATATTGTGAGGTATAAAATGTTTTGATAAATGGTAACCTTTAATTCGTGTGGTGGAAACATAATTGTGGCTTGTTATGAATCTGAGTCGAGTTGACTCAGTGAGTCAAGTTGACGCGACCGAGTCAACCTTTAAAACTTTTTGTTAAGTTTTCATGATGTGATTTTGTTTATATTTGTTTCCGTGGATATAAGCCGGTCAAAAACACGATGTTGTTGTTTCGTTATCGGGTTAGACCCATTTTGGTTTCGTTTCGTGCTCAGTTGGTAAAAGGGTTTGGATTTGGGTTCTTGATGATAATATTGTTGCTATCATTGTTTGTGTGCGAGTCACAGTTTTGTTCAGGTTGAGTTTTACCTTGTTAGTCTCGAATTGGTAGTTGGTCTTTCTTGTTGGTTCATATGTAAGCGAATAAGGGTGTAAATGTTGTTCTTGGTTCACAACAACAGCAAAGGGGTGTTCAGGTGTTGGTTATGAATCTGTTCGCAAGCCCACATAGGGTTTGGCCTACTGGTTAAAGAGTTTTATTTAACAGATATAGTGTCTCATTTCCTTTGCTATTGAATTTACAAACCAACTTCATTTTAGCTCTTGTGATAATTGGTACATAATGGATTCGGAAATTGTAGCTGTAACTTGAGATTTAACGTTTCGAATACTTAATGGGATTTGAATATTGTCGGACTTGGTCATTTATTTGAACATTTGGATTTGTTATTGGATTTGCGATATTGGACATTGGACTTATTGGACACTTTGTGACTTAACGGTATAATATATTAGACTCTAACGGAATTTAATATATTAGACACGGAACACTCACAAACTATTCAATAAACTCAAGCTAATAATTACGTGAATGATAACGACACAAAAATTTATAAATAATGTAAATTCAAACTTGATTTATTTAAAGTCACGATGACTTGGGAATGTCATATAAATGGACGCGTTATGCCAAAATTTATATAAACATTCTAAGTTATACTTTAAACTTCAAATCTCCTTTATCGTTATAAAAACCGAGAATTCTAAACAAGTGTTCTTTTAAGTGATAAAACATTTATTGTTTGAATTTCCAATTTCAAACTTAGCGCTGTTTATAAAACGTTTTGTTTTATGCAAGCTATTTGGGGATTACAGGTAAACACCAAAACTTACTGATTAAATTACTTCTTAGCATAGTTATGTGTCTTTAGTTCCCTGACTTCTTCTTGGTTGTTGTCCACTCGAGTTGAGTCTTGGCCAAATCTTATTGACTATTCCTCATAATATATTGGGATATATATTATGCTTTGGTGTGAGCTACTTGTTGGCGTGAGTTATGGTCTGTATGTCTTGGGTAGGTTAACCTCTTCTCTACTTTCGTGTGAGTTGTACGTCGCGTCTATGTTTCTTGCCATCACACGAAACGTTAAAACTAAACTTTTTGAGATATTGATAATGGATTTTTGAAATCTTGGTACGAGTATTCCACGAAAACTAAGACACGTTGTCTTTCGGATATTATATTATTTTACTCTTTGAGACGTATTTTGAGATAATACGTATACTATTAGGTCATGACGATATAGTACCTTTGTACTTGTACTCTTTGGATATCGACGTTCCTTCCTTCATGATTTGGTTGTGCTTGCTCTTTGATGCCAGTCTTGTTAGTTGTGATTCTTGCGTTGCTCGTATGAAGGTGAGTTCATAGCCCCACTTTTACTCTTTAAACTGTTTTATAAACTCCTTGGGGGAGAATACATGCTACTACTGCTTTTATGATCACAATTGCTTGAAAACTGTTTGATGTACTCTTGATATTATGACTCTGCCTAAGTTGTTTGCCAAAAGTCCCCTACATCATGAACCATTAATCACTTGCGAGTGAACGCAAATATCGTGGATAGTACTATGGGAACTGACGACCCCGACTCGGTTATCGGAAATAACCGGGGCGCACTATATTTGGTATCTCTATGTAATTGGCTATTACATCTCAGAGGGGCAATTTTATTTACTTACACCAGTAGTTTAGGTGTATGCAGTTAGTATTGGTTTCATGAGCTTAGTGCAATAATATCAACTATCTTTTATGGGCGTATAACAACGTAGCCCATGGCTTATCTTAAACTTGAAAATCTTGTGATCAACTGCTTATTTACTAAACCTATGAATTCACTCAACCATTGTGTTGACTTTTTAGAATGTATTTTCAGGATGAAAAGGCGATAGCTAACTCTGGAGGCGCTTGGGCATTGGCATGGCATGGTAATAGATGACTCTGATTTACTTATAGGGACCATATTTTATTAATGGGCCATTTTCCGAAATAAATCAACTTTGTAAACTCTATTCTTACTTCTATAAATGAAATCTTTTATGAAAAAGTTATTATTATTCACTTTGTGTTATGATCCAATTGAGTAGCATCCCAAAAACCTTTTCTTCCGCTGCAAACCATTTTTGGGGGTGTTACAGGGAACCATTAACCAGAATAGACATAGAAGAAGACTTCAAGCAAGCATCAATCTAAGCGCACATATAGTACGAGATGTTTAAAAAAATGATCAGCTTTGGTTAAATTTAGCTTGTTGCGCATATAGTACCTAATGAACTATTCTCTTAATAACACATGCATGGATCACTAAAATTAGTTTTTGCTAAAGAGAAATATGTATCATCAATATGGTATAACCAAGAATTAATAATACTGAACACAGTGGCTGGGTGAACCGAAGGGGTTGACCTTCGGTTGCCACCGGTTGCCCCATTGTGGGGTGGTTGGTTGGCTTGGGTTGGTTGGCAACAAGTGGTGAACTAGGTTGTGTATTCGACCGACTTCAAAAGCTCAAAAATCCTATCGTTTGGATTTTAAATAAAAAAAAAAATCTCAGGTCACTACTGTGGCAACTAGGTCATAGTCAGGTCGTCGGAGAGAAAAAACTGATGTGACATGGGTGAACTAGGTTGCCATTGTGTTTAGCCTAAGTGTAATGAACATTCATAGACAAGTTGCATGCAACTTATTACCTCTCAAAATAAGTGTCATCATACTATTTCTTCTAGAATTTTTGTACTTTCGTTTAAAGTGGTTGGGGTATAACTAATTAATAATGCACGTTTCTTTTTTTCTTTTGAAGGTGATAGTGTATTTTAAAGCTGCATGGTGCAAGCCATCAATGTAAATGACCCATAATTTGAAGAACAAGCTATGATTTTCGAAGATGCCCTTTTCTTATCCGTTGACGTGCATAATGCTATGGTAACATAATTTACGACTATATTTCAGTATATGTTGTATAAGTACGAATCATTATCCCAATAAGAAGCTAAACCACAAATTGCATATTTTGCTTGGTTTTCTGTTAAGATTTCTGGTTCGACTATCTTTGAATAAAAAAATAAACCCAACCGTTAATTAACAATGGCTTAAAATATTTCATAACTCCACATAGATGGCGACCAAAGGCAATGGATTGACAAAAAACTTTTCAAACTAGTTATTTTTGGGGGTTAGGGTTTATTAATGTATTTGGAGTTGTGAAGGAAATGTGCATGTCATGTGAGATCTCATCGTTTTGTACACTCACTTTTAGGATATGGACAATTCTCCCATTGCCTTTGTCAAAGGCACAAGATACCCCAACACCCCATAAAATGATTCCCCAACACTCCATAGGCCATGACCCCTCAATCCGTACGATGCAGGTAACTTGTCTTTTCTTTTCTTTTTAATTGTGTATAGTTTATTTTGTATGATATATTTAATTTATGTAGTGTTTTTATATGTATAGTGTATTTATTTGTGTGTTATATTTAATTTGTTTAGTGTTTTTATATGTATATAGTGTTTTTAATTTGTGTAGTGTTTTTATATGTTGAGTATTTATTTGTGTATTGTTTCCATTTAATTAAACAATAACAATAAAACATTAGACATTAAAACATTAAACAAGTACAATAACAAATGTTTTCAATATTACAATGAAATCTACTCCACATGAAGATTATTAATGTCATCTTTAAGCTCATAGAGTATTCCACTCGGCTGACATGCGTGATCAACTGGATTTCTTGCCAATTCCAGTGATGCCTCCAACGTCTTTATTCTTGCTTTCAACAAATTGTTTTGAGCCAATAGCATGTTGATCGTTTTATCTTTAGTTTCGCAGTTTGAAGTATCGACACCCATAGTCTTCACTCCCTGGCTGTTACATGATGAAACAATTATAAAAATGTATTATAAACAAACAAGTTATTGATATATTTACGTAAATAAGCAAACGTTTAATTATTTACCTTTGACAAAGGACATGCATAATACTTCAGACCACAAGTTTTGGGCTTGTGGGATGTTCTTTCAATTATAAAACCACGTCGACAAAGACACAAGAAAGGATTTTCTTGTTGCATATGGCCAAAAGAATTTGTATAATTATTCACAACATAAATCAGTAATATCATGGTTCACAAAATTAGAAGCTTCGAATACATAAAGAACCAATCTTGTTATAGATTAATAGTTGATACATGGTTCACAAAATCACAATATAACTAGAAACTAAGATCAATCACGCCCGAGGCGTAGTCGCTCCAATGATGCTGCCATCTGTCCTATACGAGACTCTAACTCTGAAATGCGTCTCCTCAATCCGGCAATCTCTCGCTTGTACTCGTCAACGCGAGACGGCTGTAACAAAAGATGAGGAAGAACCGGAGGACGGTGTATAAAATTGTCCTCATCGGTAGCTGGAGATATAGCTGGAGAGGGAGGCACATAAGATGGAGAAGAAGGTACATAATCTGGACTCTCAACACGAGCGGGTGTGTTGTTGACACAATGAATGTCCCTCCACTGAATGTCATCCGATTCCTGTAACAAAAGATGAGGAAGAACCGGAGCAGGAGCAGAAATCTGTAACAAAAGATGACGAGTCGTTTACTATAAATCAGTAATCGTCTATACATGTTTTGTCATTTACAATATAAATCAGTAATCGTCCATACATGTTTTGTCATTTACAATATAAATCATTAATCGTCTATACATGTTTTGTCATTTACAATATAAATCAATAATCGTTTTCTACATCTGTCTAAACATGCTCTGTCGTTGGGTAAACATATATGCCCATCTCCCGGCCACGTCATTTCTGAACCATCTCCATTGTGGGTGATTATACGAGAGTGGTGAGTTGTCATCAAGAAACGCAAGAACGAAGTGAGCAGCCTGGTCTTCCCCCACACGAAGAATCACAACGGGGGACAATATTTGTGATGTATTTGGACCATCTCTCAGCGGAAGACACATAATAGATTGTCTATTGGCTATACATACAATAGGACGGTTAAGAGCTGTAGCAATAGCCACGCCCGTTTCTGGCATAGTCATCCAGTAACGCTGGGGTGCTGGACCTTCAAACCAATTCATCGAGTTACGAATATTTGTAAAATTATCGTCCCACATTTGCCTGTAAACTTCCTCGTGAGTGTCTATCTCTTCCCTGGCAATAACTCGAATCATGGGCCACATTTGTTCCTGATGACCAAGACCTAAGGCAAGAGCTCGATAGCCACAATTTCCATCACCTGCCACGTTAAAGATCCCTAGGATCCAGCGTCGGAAAAGAGGTGGAATTTGAGCCATAAAATATTCGCTATTGACATCTGGAACGTACAAGTGGTGTCTTGTATTCAAAGTGGCTCGTATCGCAGTTTCTTGCGTAGCTATAATCTTGTCGACCGAACACAACAACGTGTCTAAGCTGGACCGTGTGGAGCCCAAGTATAACTTCAACAACGCGTGTTGACTCTCAACCCTACATGTTGTTGTCTGGCCGAAGCTGCGATATTGATCGGTAATGTACGACACAAACATGTTGTCGTAATGTCGCAGCCAGTTACGGAAATACCGCAAAACATCTGAGAAAACAAAGAATTAATAAAGTGAGAAAACAATTCGAGTAGTTATTTATTAAATAATAATAAAAAAAATGTATTAGTGGGTAAGTACCCTTTTTTTGGACTAATAAATCTTGTAGGTGCTGGTAATAATGCGTGAACACATCTTCGGTCGGAGCTGTAACCATCAAATCCCATGTCCATCTAACGGACTCGTACTCCTTTACCGTATCGAATTTGTTTCTGCAATACTTGAGCACATTTTGATTGATATGCCATCGACAGAGTAATCTGTTAGCATTTGGGAATTCTTCTCTGCATGCCCCAAGCAACGCTAAATCTCTGTCGGTGACGATAACCCGCGGGTAATATTGTTCTTGTATCACCAACTTAATACGTTCCAACACCCATTTGAAATTTGGCTCTTTTTCCTTGTCCAAAAAGCTAAACGTCATTGAGAATGTTTTGTTTGTTGAAGTAACTCCAACAACTGTAAAGAATGGCAGTTTAAACAACGTGGTGTTGTATGTGGAGTTCATCAGCATGATTTCCGGGAATGTTGTCCACAGAGCATATGACGTCGGGTGAACAAAAAATATTTCCTCGAGCTCATCAGTGTGCTCATTTACCCTTTCGTAATAAGTATAACCTTTACGCCTCAAATGTACTAAAAGCTGTTGTATCGGAGTCAAATCACCACGACTGGCACGACGTATCTTGTTTTGTGCATTATATACCGTTCTAATGCCAAACACGTTATTCAGATCACTCTCTTTTAGTGAAGAAAGTATAATTCGTGGTGCTACTTGATGTTCTGTCAACTGCTTCACCAAAAACTAACTCACTTTCTTTTAATCGCATGGCCTGTGAAAAACCATGGAACGAGTCTACAAAGTCATGATTATGCCTCGGACACTTGAAAAATATTTTAGATCTTGAAATATTTTAAGATGTTGAAAAAAAATTGAAGGTTGGTTATAAAAAAAACTGTGGTTTTTCTTTGATAATATAAAAAAACTTTAGATCTTGAAATATTTTAAGATGTTGAAAAAAAACTTTGGTGGTATCACTTTATGGGGTTGATTATTTCTGAGGTTGGTTTGATTATTTATGAGGTCGGTGATTATTTGGTTGATTATTTCTGTTGTGGTGATTATTTGGTTGGTGATTATTTGGTTGATTATTTCTGAGGTTGGTGATTATTTGGTTGATTATTTCTGGGTTGGTTTGATTATTTCTGGGTTGGTTGATTATTTCTGGGTTGGTTTGATTATTTGTGGGTTGGTGCTTACTAGACTTTGTTATGTTTTGCAGGTTTGGGGTGCCTCCATAGCATGACCCTTGCTGGGCTGCAGTGGTGATACTCTAGCCAAGCACCCCATTATTCATTACTGGATGGTAAAGTGATCTTTTTAGCTTACATTGCAACTTTAATGATAAAAACTTGGTGTTTTGGTCTAAAAACGTTTCATTACTGGATGGTAAAGTGACCATTTTAGGTCACTTTGCAACTTTAATGAAAAACTTGAGCTAAAAAAAGGCAATGATGATTTTTTTATAAAAACTTAAGAGTTTTGGCATGGCAAAACTTAATTTGCAGCCAACATGAGCTAAAAAGCTAATAATCTGAGCCTATTCGATAAGTTACCTCTTGTGTGTCAAATGGTGAACTAGACATGGTGGACTGTGGTGCTGTTGCTTGTGCAGTTGCTTGTGGTGCTATTGCTTGTGCAATTGTTGCTTGTGGTCCTGTTTTAGTGGTCCTGTATTCGAAATTGCTAGTTGTTGTTTGTTGTGGTTTTTGGAGATATTGCTAGTTGTTGGGTAATGTTGTTCATTTGTTGCTAGTTGCTGGGTAATGTTGTTGCTTATAAGGGAGAATGCCTGTACTTGTTTACTTTCTTGTGAACCTTTTGCAGAAGGGAATCGTACCTCTTGTGCAGTTGCTTTTGGTGCTATTGATTTTGCGTGTTTGTGCAGTTTTTAGACCTGTTGCCTGTTGCGACATGGCTAGACTTGTGCAGTTTTGAGACATGTGGTGCAGTTTTGAGACCTGTTTGGCTAGACTGCAGTTGCTTGTGGTGCTATTGCTTTTGCGTGTTTGTGCAGTTTTTAGACCTGTTGCCTGTTGTGACATGGTTAGACTTGTGCAGTTTTGAGACATGTGGTGCAGTTTTGAGACATGGGTGACTTGTGCAGTTTGGCTAGACTGCTGTTGTGAACTTGTGCACTTGTGCAGTTTTGAGACCTGTTGTGACTTAAAAATTTTTCCGAGGCGATGATGATTTTTGAGCCTTAAATTTTTTTCCGAGGCGATGATGATAATCGAATGGACGGTAAAGTGAGATAAAATCTCACTTTGCAACCTTCGAACCTGAGCCTCAAAAATTTTCCGCCTAAGTTATTTTTTTTTAAAGTTAAAAAAAAAAAAAAAAAAAAAAAAAAAAAAAGAAACACTTGTAAAAAACTAAAAAGTTAATAAAAACTTGTACAAAACTTAAAAAACTTGTAAAACAAAAAATAAAAACTTGTAAAAACTTGTACAAAACTAAAAATTTGTATTACTTTTATTTTGGCAAACCAAAGCACTCTAACCTCATTTTTTTTATACTTTGGCACAAAAATCGAAAAAAACCATTCCCCCAATGATTAGCCACAAACCCCACAAACCCTGCCAAACACCCCATAGCCCTTAGGGAGGGAGGAGTGGTAGTTTCATACCCTAATACCCTGAGGGTGCCACGTCACCTCTATCCAATAAAAACCTTCCAACTCAAAACTACCCCAATACTACCCTAACTAGACGGAGTGGTACCCGATCATACCATAACACTATATTTCATAAAAAGACAAAAAAAAAAAAAGAGAACAAAGCTTATTTCCATTCGGCTTCCGAACTCGATTTCATCCATATTTTCAAGTACCCTAAAGGGGCGGGGCGGTGTAGCCGCTAGGGTACTTGAGCTTGATGCTCAAACCGAGCTCCACTCCATCAGCTCTTATGGAGGTGCCTGGATAACATGACCTTGTCAAAAGAGATGGGTGTGAATCATGCATGCGTCTGAAAAAGAGAATGGTGAATCTGAAAAAGACATGGGGGCTTGGGTCGGCCTCGGATTGAGTGTTTGTTTGGCAGGCATTGGACTTGCTTTTGTTTTGTTTCAAAAAATAGTTGTCGGCTATTTTAACGGTTAAAATTAGCATTATTTAACTTTAATGATTATCCACTTTTATTTTTTAAGTTTTTTTTCCACTGTTAATATTTTTATTTGTCTTATAATACTTGATGAAAATTATACGAAATGAAAATACATTTAAGACCCAATATATTCATATGTTTTTCATCAAGTATTATATTACACAAATAAAATTATTCATGGTCAAAGTTAAATATAAAAGACTTAAAAAAGTCAAACAGGACAATTGTTATAAGACGGAGGTAGTATTTATTTTTAATCAGATTTAAATGGTTAAAATATATTAGAGTAAATTGCAAAAATCGTCTTTAAAGTTTGGTGAAATTGCATAGTTCGTTCAAAACGTTACGAAAGTGCAAAGATCGTTCATGTGGGAAACCTTTGGGGCAAGTATTGTCCCTGACCAACATAAAATGACTAAAATACCATTGTCTTCTTCTTTTTCTATATTTCTTTTCAGCTTTTTTACATAAATGGTCTCTGTGTTTCGCTAAGTTTTACAGATTTAGTCATGATTTTTTTAATTGTTTATTAAACTATTAATATTAGTATTATTTTTTATATATTTTCGTCCGTTTTTCTTACGTATTTGTCCGTTTTTCTTACGTATTTTTTTTGTTTTCATACGTTTTTGTCCGTTTAAAAAGTCACGATAACACCGACCCGTAGCGCAAAGTTGATATATATATCATTAAGTCTAAAATAAATAATTCCACAACTCCAATTAATTCTCCAAACAATCTCATATCAATATCGCCATCCAAACGAACTATCAAATGGCTCTTTAAATTTCCCAAACACAACCGATTAACGAATATCAAATCTAATGTTTGTTAATAACTTACTAATTACCCAAATCACCACAATTAATTTGTTATCCAATCAAGGCTATTAATTAAAATATCGTCCAATTCCAAATAACCGATACGTACTCCAACTTTTTATCTTAAAACACTTACTGGTTTCGTATATTATCATAACATTGGCGGACATGAATCCATTATTAATAATCAAAACCGACTATCACTTGTTTGACAATACTTAGGAACAAAACAACGGTTTACGAAAGTCTCGACCCAAAATTGTGACATAAGGCTATGTACCCTTCAACATCATCAAAACCATTACAACCCATCAACTAGTTATGACCAAGAACACATAAAAAAATGATAAGAATGCAAAAACACATGAACATGACACAACGTACGATACCAACACACTAGTTTACATGTTTTATTAGTTTTAAAAGCATTTTAGACTCGGGGTCATCAAAACCTAACCATGGAACTCACGTTCACGAGACAAAAGGTCTCGTTCATGACTCCCAGACTTAGTTATAATAACACCATTTCCTCTACATCCCAAATCATTCCCACAGCTACTACTAGCGTGCAAGCTCTAATTCGAGTGGTGAGATTACGCAAGGAAATTGCGTAACTCTGATACTTTGAGGGTATCTGCATTATTGACTAATAATATTGAAGTATTGGTTCTTACATTCGTGTTCATTTGTTTACTCTAATCTTCTAAGTATACTCAAGTAGATTTCGCTTACTTGTGTGTATTCATACGAAATTTTTTCTTTATTTTTTTGGAACTATCCAAGACAACTACTTAATACAAGCTAAGTGTTATAGATCTAAGGTTTGGGACTCCACACTCTGTGAAAGGCATAGTGCGTGCGTAAGCATGAGGACATGCTCTCTCTGCGTGTATAAGCATGAGGACATGCTTATAGGGCGTGCATAAGCATATGGAAATGCTTATGGGGTATGCGTAAGCATGAGGACATGCTTTATGTGTGTGTATAAGCATGTGGAATGCTTATAGTGAACTACTAAGATAGGCATACTTAAATCGTCTGTTAACAGGGCACACATTCACAAGTGTCCCTTCAAACAATTCATCGAATAAGCCATAAACATCTCATCAATTATATCATCAGTCAATTCGTCTAATGTGTTCTCAATCATCTACATCCTTAAACAAGTCATACGCTAGGCGTCAGCCTAGCAGGCAGGCACATGCCGGTCATAGGGTTAAGTTTTCGAAAAAGTTGTTATAGTCTAGGTTTTGAAAATATACCCAGTTCTCTATAACCTTGGCTCTGATACCAATCTGTAACACCCCGAAAATAGGATCCAGCGGAAGTATAAGAACCTTTGGGTGCTACTATCTTGG
The DNA here is from genome assembly GCA_019973895.1 of Chrysanthemum seticuspe. NCBI lineage: Eukaryota > Viridiplantae > Streptophyta > Magnoliopsida > Asterales > Asteraceae > Chrysanthemum > Chrysanthemum seticuspe. Next base: position 319,214,163 of record BPTQ01000008.1, read on the forward strand.
TATCACAACATAAGGTACAAAGAATGGTTTTTATCCTATTTATTTAGAATAAGAGTCATTAATTGAAAACCATAAGTTTACATTAATGAAAGTAGTGTGGAAATAGGCCTTGAAGATAATTAAAGCGGTCTCGATTATTCATCACAGTCGCCTATGACCATGCCCCTTGCCAAGCATCTTCCAATAGTGAGCTATCGCCTTAAACCTGAGAACACATGCTAAAAAGGGTCAGCTTATGCTGGTGAGTTCATAGAGTTTAGTTACAAAAGTAATAGTAGACCTGATAGAGTTTAATTGCTAGGTGCGACTAAGGCCGGTAGATAATAAACATTCCAACCAGCAATTAATCAATCCAATCAATAATCAATCAAATCAATAATCAATACTCACTCAATAGTCCACAACACAATCGAGATCTCAGCTGGGCCCCGGGCAACTCTAGACAAGCATAGTTGTAGCAAGGCCTAGAACAAATGCTACCGTGGTCTAGGTCGGATACAGATGTCTATTCTTAGCTAGGCATCGCGTTATAGCAAAGGTTGCTACCCTAGTATAAGTCAACATATGTCGCGTGTCTAACCTTTCCAAGTCAACTCATTAGCAATTCAAAAAAGTTGTGGCAGGTCCAAGAAATGGTTTGCATTCACATAAACACATAAGATCGCAATCCACAAATAAAACATACCAAACAACAATCATTCTCAAATAATGTTCACACATCCAGTTATGGTTCGTTAAAAGCATCATGTGTTCTCCCCCAAAATTGTTATGAAAACCTTTGAAAAGAGGGGCTATGAAACTCACCTTAGCCACAACAATGCATTATTCACTATTGACACGACTGACATTTAAAGCTAATCTCCACGACACCCAGAAGAATATACGACGAGTACGATAGAATAGAAGCGACGCAACCTAATGCGTATACGATTATCTTAAAATACGGCTCATATGATAAAGAAGTCAATAAAAAAAAGTAATGTGTCGTAGTTTTCGTGGATTATTCATGTCGTTGCCTTCAAAAGTCCATTATCGTTTCCAAAAGTTTATAATTAATATCTCAATAGTTTAGTTTTAACGTTTTGTGTGGTGATAAGAAACATAGACGCGACGTACAACTCACGCGAAAGAAGAGAAGACGTCTACACAGTCGAGACATACCAACTAGAATGCACGCCAAAAAGGAAAAGACATCGACCAAGTCAAGAAATACTGAAAATACTCAAGCTAGTCAAAGACTAGGAAATGACGACATCTACCCAAGACCCGTAAATAAGTTAACTTTCAATAATGTCTCCATAATCCCAACGTATGTTTATCATAGAAGATAAGTTTCCATATCGCTTAATTACTAAAGGTCTCATATTCGTTACTCGTAATTATACAAGTTTATAAGAAAGTACTTCATATAATGTATACTAAGTAGTATATTATAAATGACGCGTTTGCTTATTCAATGTTTCCAAAAAATTACGTCCTTATTATACCGTCTTCTCAAAATAACATTTCCCAACAAGTTTATAATAGTTAACTTGTGATTATAAAACACGAGTTTTTATCGTAGTTCATAATGGGTTTATAATAAATTAAACCATATTTATTGACAATATATATCTGAATATCTCGTTATTAGTTAAAATAAGAAAATAGAATATTTAAGCATATCGCAAAACAAATAAATTAAACTCATTTCCGAGTCTAATACATTATACTCGTTTAAGCCAAAACGTTTAATATAGTACAACTTACAGCCAACATGACCCGTGTATCAAATGTTATTGTAATTTATAAAACGTAGTCGGATCTTATAACGTATACGTAATATTCGATATCAATTATTAACCACATATCTAGTCTTAATGTTTACCACTCCGTTTTACAAGTATCTAGTTCATTGTTAACTCTCGTTCAATATTGTTTATCCCGATAATTCTATTCCTTTATCGTTGTATAATTAATTTGTTACAAAATTATATCGTTAAGTACATATATGTATACATAGGTAACCAATGGTTGTAAAGCAAGTTCACCCGTTGACAATTTATCATTAACCATTTCACTAGTTCCGATGTTCCATTTTAACAACTATTAGGTCTAATATGTTCATTAATATCCGTGATATCCGTAATGTACCAATATCAAAGTTTATTAAAATTTACTAGTCATAGGTTCGGTAAATTGGATGACCCACACAAGTTTTAAGATTAAACTAACACGTTATTATACTTTTACTCGTAACACCAAACAACTTCTAGTTTATTTTTAGTGGGCTACGTGGCCCAAGGACTTAGCTAAGATCATGGATTCATAACTAAGACGGGCTTCGACCCATTGAAATAACCAAGCGCACCCTACATTGCTACGTAACACAGTTTATGACTAAAATATAACTTTAAAAAAACGAGAATCACAGAATAACCCAGTAACTCACGACATAAAAATAATTTCATGAACAAACCCGATACAGAAAAACTGGGTTATTGGTGGTCGTCGGAATTTTTGACGGCGTCGAACCCTAGTTTGGGTGGCCGGATTTTAGAGAGACAGAGAGGAGAGAAGTATTTGTGTGTGTGTTTTGTAGTGAGAGAAAGTGGGAGGTGAAAATGAGAGATTGTGAGGGAGTGGGAGTATATATAGTACCAGTAGGGGTTAGACTTGTGCACTCAAAAGCACAAGGGCGGAAATGAAACATTCTAAAGGGACCCTAGATGAAACTTTGTAAAACTTTGTATATATTAGGTTCGGGACTCGTTTAAGCTAGCAAACGAGAGATTCGTGACTCGGGAGTTATGCAAATGTTTTTAAAATAATATTTCCAATAAAAACGATATAATACGACTCGTAACTCAACTTAGATGAAACAATCGCTCTAATTGACGTTTCTCCATTTACGACGCGACGAGGAAATTACGAGTTGTCACAGTAGGATTGACAACTTAAGTATTTCATCCTACATATTCAAGTATATGCGACTTACGATTGTAGTCATTAAAAGTCATATCCAAAAAATCAACACCCAAGTATTTTAACACCATATGTTAAAACATTAATCCTAAAATGAATCAAACACTTATCCTATCTCAACTAGAACACTTATCCAAAACAAACAACCCACTGTGGCACTTATCCCTCTTTGACACCTACTATCCCTCTTTGACACCTACTATGGCACTTATCCCACTTTGACACCTTCGGTGGCACTTGTCATAACACTCTCCCAATTAATAAAGTAAATGTCTTCATCCTTTAACATCTACCACTTAAGCTCACTTGTTCTTTCACCATTATCTCATCACATTTACCTCTGTGATATATCTCAGCCCCTAAGCTTCACAAACATGACCAAAACTTCAAGCACTTCACCCACTAGTTGTACCAACCAATGAACCATAAGAATTAGTATCCGTACTTGTTGTGTTCAACAACTATGGACAAATAATCAATGTAGGATCGATAATATTATTGTGTTGATGATTCGGGTGGTCTTGGATGATCAAAATACATGTTTGCCATTAGAGAGAGAAGTAGAGAGTTGGGTGTTTTCTTGCTAGAGACTTGGTATACAAAAGTATGGAATGTTAGATTGAAAAGCACCACCCCTTCCATGGATGGAAGGGGTATTTATACTTACAACCAATACGTCCTCCTGTCAGACTGTGGATCAGGCATACAATGGGTAAAGACCCGTCCTTCCTCCACGGTGTTGCACTAAACTAAACTACGCTAATAACTAACTAATAAACTAACAAATAACGTAACTAATGATATGTCTACGAGCTAACTTATGCTAGATAATACTTGGGGTGACGGACACTTCACTATGGAATTTTCTAATTCCTAACAATCTCCCCCTAAGGGAGGTCACCCCATGTTTTACATTTCGAATCCTAGCATTCTATTTTAACTTCAGTCTTGAGCTCGTAGACTTGAATTCTTCATTTCCGCAATCTTTGTGCTTTAGCAGCGATTCTTCAAAGTCCGCATAGATTTGTACTTTTAGTGGAGGTCTTTGGTCTGATCCACATCTTTGATGATCTTCGAGCTTTCATTGAGATCATCAGCCACAGTAAATCTCTGGATCACCCTTTATTGTGTTGCCATCATGTGAAGTTGTGACTTTCGGACCGACATGCTCACACTTTTGAATCATAACATCTTTCCATCAGAGTAGCGGAAGCCTTACTGGTTCATGATATTTGCAGCAGCGAAGCAGAAGCATAGTATGAAATATCAGAGCCAGGTTATGTAGATATGCACCAGTCATGATTTCTTCAAATTAAGTGTGGATGCTGTGAGCATGCGGCTTTGGATTGACTCCTCAATTCTGATCAGCTGCAACCGTCCAAATGTACCTGCAAACAACAGTTAGCAATAAAGCGCACGAAAGTGTCTTTGATCACTTTCGTTGATATGAGGTACACGGCCCACGGTTCCCCGTTGATCAGTACAAGTACTGCCTGTGATCAGGTAGGATTCCTAAGAATCTCCTTGACAGGGTTTCGCAGCTGTTCTAGCTGTTCTCAAACCGGAACGTCTCAAAGAAGACAACCCGGAGTGAGTGAACCAGCGAATTGAGATTCACTGATTGATGAAAAATTGATTTGAAAACAATCGCGTATTGCTTAGAATAAAGAGTTTTGAAATACGACGAAGGTTTTATGAGAAAGATCAATTTTCAATCAAAACACTTTTTGTATTTGAAAATAGTACACAATCGACGTGCTAGCGAAAAGAAGAGATTCGCACATCGAACGGTTTTTATAAAAGTATTTTTTTTCAATCAGAGATACTTTTTGTGTTTGAAAACATGAATACACATTCGACGTGTGATGAGTGTGTAAATACTCATCATTTTTGGTTAAATCTGAACTGCAAAACGTTTAAAAATGCTCAGAAATGCATCAAAATACTGAAAATATCTTAAAAATGCATTTTATATGTTTCAGATGCAAAATGTTCAAAATCAGATGAAAAACGAGCAAAGTTTGCATAATTGGCAGTTTCAGTCCCTCAACTTTCAAAAATTGGCAAAAATAGTCCCTGAGCACTTGTTTTAAAAGAAAAATCACCAAAGGTCCTTTTGAAATCATATATTGTCATATTTAATCCTTTGGTGAAAAGTTTTGAGAAATTACAAAATTAGTCCTTTGAGTTTCAAAAATGGCAGGTTTGGTCCCTGGAATACTTGAGCTTTGCAAGATTGGTCCTTGGAGTATTGGGGATTTTCAAGATTAGCCTTGGAATACAATTTTAGATTTTACATGAGCGGTCCCTGTAGTTTTGAATTTTACATGTTTGACCCCTTAACTAAACCTTGTGTCCAAGTAAAATCCTAAACCCATTTAACTACCCAAACCCAAACTAACTACCTAGGCCTAAATCCAAGTCCAAACCTGCTAACCTTTTACCCGGTTTATTAAACTCAACCCACCCACGGTTTAAAAACCAAACCCGCCACATTTAAATAATAAAAAACCACCTCACGGGTTTCCCTTCCCCCCCCCCCTCATCATCACCTGCCTGCAAAAACCTTCCACACTCCACCATCATCACACCCTACCCTTATCACTCCAAACGCACCAATCCAAGATGCATTAAATGCATACTCAACCCCCCCAGCTGTCAAAAAGAGCTTTCCCGCCCAAAAAAACTCATCTATGGCTAAAATCATCCAACGGTCCATAAAAATGGTGGGATTTGCTGAGAGATGTGAGAGAAGAACTTTTGCATATAAAGAGAGGAAGAAGATGGAGAGAGGAGAGTAGTCTTTTAGTTAGTTTTTAGTTTTAATTTAAGTTTTCCAGTTTTAGTCTAATTCCTCATGTATTAGAGAAACTTGGATCCTTTTATTTTACTGCCATTTTAAGTAGTTAATTTAATTGTAATCTCATAATTGTAACCCTCTTTCATTAATGAAAATTTTTGTTTTAGATTTAATTTCTGTCTCAAGATAAATTGTTGTTAGTCTTGTTCAATTACTGTTACAATAAGCTCACATAAGCTTTTACAAGCTTATGTAAGCTTATTTGTTTGTCAGAAGCTGATTTCCAAGGTTTTTGAGAATAGTCAACGTAAGTCAAAGTTTGTCAACTTTCAAAAGTCAAAGAAGATCTTAGCTTAATTCTGTTTCAAACCTGTTATTGGTTGCATTCAGTTGGTTTTTAAATCATTTTAGTCAAGCTTCAGTTAATTCTTTTAGTAAAAATGCATTTTATTATCTCAAGGGAGTGTTTGGTTTTAAGTGAGAAAAGTGGGTCAAATAGGTTTATACCATCTTTGACCTGAGAAGTCAAACTTAATTTAGTGTCTCCAAGTGAGTTTAGATCTGTGTGAGGTGAATGCAAGAGTTTTGAAAAGGTTGGGTGTCAAAAGAAATCTGTCAAATTTTTCTTTCTAACTCGAATTTGTCATGTTTTTCATAAGCAGATTAGTGAAGATTCTGTTGTGATAAAAAATTAAAAAAAAAATAAAAATAGGAAGTCCTCCAGCTTGTGTAGCTTGGGTCAAAAGAAAAAAATTCAAAAAAATGATTTGGTAGGGCTGCAAGTGGGTTAAAGTAGGTGGTGTTGGGTTCACATTGTTCTGTGCATGTGCCTGCAGTCACATCCAAAGCTATTTGCAGCTTGTTAAGAAGCTGTTGACAGCTTATTCAAGTCAGGTAGTGGGGGCAAAAGCTAGCCACCTTGGTGAACTTCAAGAATCAATAAAGCTCAGAAGCTTATTCACGCTGATGCTCATCTAGAATTAGCTTCTAACTTACCCCTGTGGGCTGTTTGGGACTGCAACCAACAGCAACAGTGCTCCTTGGTCAGTACTTATCAAGTTTTCCATTTAGCTTATTTTGATTTTCTCGATTGCTTTTAGTGTATTTATCTTAGGTTAGTTTTCATTGTTGCTTATTAGGTGCTTAATTATACTTGCTTATTTTCCATTGTCTACTTTAGCTTTAGGATTCCCTAGTAAAGATTTCAATGCCAACTGCTTATCACTCTTCATTCTAGCTTATTTTCATTCTTATTTGCTTGTTTGACCATTAGTCCTCATATAACTGTTTTTTTTGGTTGCTTATTTGGTACTCACTTAAGTTAAAAGGGGAGTTCGGCTGTGGTCTGCTCAATACAGCAAGCCTATTTTAGCAGCTTGTTGTCCACTTTGTCAGCTTATTCGTGTCCTTATTTTCTTGTTTAAAGTTCTCTTAAGCACTTTTAGATGTATTAGATTAGTATTCACTAGTTTTAGCTTCTTTACAAGCTTGTTGATAGGTTCGGTGCCTGAACTGCAGCTGTCCCAAACTGCCCAAACAGCAGCCTTGTTTCACTTTATTTTTTTTTTTGCTTTTTGACGTTTGAGTCTTGCTTATTAGAGTCCCTTTATAGCTTGTTAGGTATATTAGATTAGGATAGTTCAACTTTTGTAGGCTTATTTTGCTTGTTGTGTCCTTAGTTGTCTTTATAATCAAGATGCTCAAACAGACCCGAAATTCATGAATTTTCATCAAGTCTGTTGTTATTAAGCAATTTACAGCTTATTTAGGAAATTTCATAAGCATAGTTTTCACAAAAGTTCTTTAGCTTGGTCGTATCTTCAAATTCCAAAAGAAAATTTCTCAAAAAAAAAAAAAAAAATAGAAAGCAAAAAGGGTGGGGAGGCAGGCTCGAACCTGAGACCTCCCACCCTTTGTAGAGTGATAGTGATGTACCTGGAACCATGTTTGCCCTTGGGTCTTTTGCGTTTAGTTATGCACCTTAATTCCTTTTATGTCGTTTTTAGTACTTATAGCTTATTGTCCATTTAGCTTTTTACCAGCTTATTCCAATAAGCTGTTATTCCCATTTTATTTTTCTTAGGCTTATAATAGTATCTAGTATTTTTACAAAAATTCTCATAATTTTCCAAAAAGTTTTAGTAATTTTTATGATTTAATTAGTTTTATTTAGTTTTTAATTCGTAACAAATAAAATAAAAGTCGAAAAAATACCCGGCTTTTTCCTAAAATTATTTTTAGTCAATTAGAACGTAAGAAAATTGTTTTTACACTCGTAGGACTTTTATTTTATAAATTTTACGTTTTTTCTTGCGCACTCGCGTAATTTTTATACTTAACGTACGTTTTCATTTTAAGTTACGTTTTTAGAAAATTTAGGTTTACGTTTTAATTAAAATAGTTTATTTAAGTTATTTTGTTTTATAAAAAAAAAAGAAAAACATCATTTTGCAAATAGTGATAGCGTTTATTTAATATTTTTTATCTTTTTAATTTTCTTTAATTTGCATTTAAGCCTTTGTAATTTATGTCCTTTTTCTGTAGTTATAATAAATCAGATCTCTTTTCTGTTCAAATCTCTCGATCACTATTCATTTGGTGATTCATCGCATAGCTCGCTGGGACATAACGACCCGGGGAAACACTATACTCTCCAGATCTTCATTGCATTCGTTTCTGAACCGTTTTAAGTTTCTTATGGTCGGCCATTCACAAGTGGTCGGCTTGAGTGAGAAAACTTGACTGTTCGGGAGCGAATCAAATTTTTGGCGCCGCTGCCGGGGAGCTGTGCTGATTATCTTCCGTTTAGCAGATTAGTGATTTGGATATTCACTCCTTGTTTATACCATCTGTATGTATTTATATTTTCTTATAAAAATAAAAAACCCAAAAAGATTTTCGTTCTTTGTTTTTACATCATGTTTTTCAAAAATACCAAAAATATTCTTCTTTACCCTCTTACCCTTTTTGATTCTTTATCCCTTTACTCTCTATCCATTTGATTCTAACTTCTTCTATTCTCATGGAATCTCTCGACTACGACGAATTCTGGGACGAAGTTGAAAAACTTCAGACTTTATCACAAATGTCTAGAATTCGTGTTGTTCGTGATGATCCATTAATTCTGCGTAAGGAAATGGAACGAGAAACCGGGGTGACAAAGGACCAGGTACTTTCCTCTGATAATGGAAGTGCTATATATGTCCAGCCTACGGTTATCCAAAGATCTAAACCCTCAATTGCTCCTAAGCCGTCTAAAATTGATCCTAAACTTTCACGATTTACGGTTAAAAGCAAACATGCAGAATTTAGACCGGTGACCAGCAAGAATGACTTGCCTAATCTTCACGTTTCTCAAGAACCAGAACCAGAGACCATAACGGAAGTGGTGGAAATTGCTAGCTCTCAGAGCACACCACTTGTCCCACCTCCGGATTTTTCAAAATGTTCTTCGAGACTTGATAGTCATTCGGATCACCATGTTGGTTTTGTTGATTCTTTGAATAAACCGATTCCTTATCATAACTCTCAAATGAAATCGTTTATTCCTTGTGTCGGTTGTGGTGAACCTCTTTTTGGTTCACCCTGTCGTTGGTGTACGTGTGTACAATGTGGTAATGATATTCATAACGGGAGTTGTTTGTTTTGTGGTTCGAGGAATTCATTTGATTATGATACTAATCCGAACTCATTTAACGACCCCTCAAACTTTTCCAATTACCCACCACAGCCCGACTTATCTTCATATAATCAACATACCTGCTGTGAATTTTGTGGAGGTCCTCACCTAGAATTTGATTGTCAATCCGGAAACACATTTGTCTATGAACAGTTTTCCGGTGATGCTCAGAACTTTGGTTGTGACCAATATCCATATAATTCACCAGTCCAGACTCAACAGTTTTACTGTTGTGAGTACTGTGGAGGTCCCCATTTCAGCTATGATTGTCAAATAGGGAATCCATTTCCTTGTAAAAATCATGACTCTTACAGGTTTGAAAATTTCCAACCTCCACAGCACCATACGGTTCAAACTCCACCTGAACCGTTGTCTCAAGAAATCTCCCAAAATTTTGAAACCGCAATGAAAACACTTGAGGATATGATTAGTAACTTTAAGAATCAAGTGAGTGGTGAAAAGACCATGGGAGAATTACTAGCCGAAGAACGAGAGGCCCGCAAATCTAGGGAAGAATTATTAGTCCTAGAGCAAGCAGCTCTAAGGCGTTCCCAATTTCTCAAGGCAGCTCTATATGACGATGACGAGGAGAGTTTTTATCCTTTTAAAGATAATATTTCTCAACTCCCTCAGTCAGTTGATATCCCAGCAGTTGAGATTCCATCTCAAACAACTGCTATCACACCCGAAGCTCCCACTCACTCTCTAAACATGGGGGACGAGCATTTTGACACTGTTCCTGAAAAGGAATCGGACGAATTCATAAAGTCTAGTGTTGAGAACCTTGTCCCAATCCCGAGAGAGTCACAGGGAACTTCTGATCATATGTGTGATTCTCTTTCCCCTCTTGAGTGTTCAAAAGATCATTTTGAAACTTTCTCCAATTGTAGTGAAGATTGTGCTTCCTATGGAAACATCGAGTATGTTGAGGCATCACTTCCACAATCTGATGCTGATCATCTTCTTGAGGAGTTCACCAATGAACTCACTCACATCAATCCACTTTCATCGGAAAATAATGATTTCGAAGCCGATCTGGGAGAGACTGAAAGTCCCCTTGATAATGATCGTTCACTCACTTCTTATCCCAACAGTCCAATAGAGAATGTTGATCACTTTGTTCCCGAAACATTCAAAGCTACTTTCACCAATCCTCTATTTGAATTCGACTCTGAATTCACTTTAATTTATGAGAATCCACTCTTTGATACTCAGACTGAGGATAGTGATGAGCCCACAATGGAACAAGAGTTCACAAATTCACTTCATGTGAATGATTCTCTTCATGAAGAGTTCTCCGGTGAACTCTCTCATGCCATATCTCCTCCGGAACATGATCATTTCTATTTTGATCTTGAGGATGATATTGGCTCGGAGGAAGGTGTACTCTATCATACGAGTTTGCTTATTAATGATACTACCCTCACCCTTCCTCCCGATATGTCTACATTTGAGGATGAAGAATGGATCCTGATTGTTATCAAAATCTTTCTTCCTTTCCTCAAATATCTTGTGATTTCTCTTCATCTTCACTCCTTCGGGAATGAAGACACTATCTTTGACCCCGGCATTTTCATTTATCATTTTTGAGCCGGTTCTATGTATATCTCATCGGTGTGGAACTTTCACGTGCTTCAAATGTTTGTCCAAACATTTTTAATGAAAGTCCGATGGAGATTGTCTCTTCCACTTACTTCCCCATGAACCAATTAATTCGGGGTCGAGTCAAGCTAGCGACTCGGTAATCAAAAACAGTAGTTAAACATGGGTTTTCACCCGTGTGTACCACCCTAGTGTGGGGGAGTTTCCCCCCGCTGTTGTATATAAGTTTTCTCTTATCAAAAAAAAAAAAAAACCTTTCAAATAATGGTCGTAGTATTTCCCTTTCACGTTCTTTGTTTCGGCATAACCGCCGGTACTTTGAATATTGAGGGCAATATTCATTTCTAAGTGTGGGGGGGAATTCTCACGAATTTTATCATATAATTATACCGCCCAATTCCCCCATTTTTGGCCAAAAGTTTTTTGGAGTAAGTGTTTTGCACTTACTCAATTGGTTATCAGTCCGCCTTGTCTAAAAAACAAAAGGATTGGCTAATCCAGGAGCAAACGGCTCTTGGTAAAGATATCTCAAATCCGTTGACGGCTTGCAATTTGCCCAAAATTGTATGGTATTCAGCTCACCATATCTTTAATTAGTGAAGAGTTGGCTAGCCCGCAAGTTTATGGCTTGTGGTAAAGTGTAAGATATAACTTTTCACATACACATCAAACCATAACACAAAGTAGCATATAGATGGAATTCTAGAGAGAGAAAGTTAGAGGTTTAGGGAACTTAGTGAGAGAAAGTGAAAGATATTATTATGAGCTCCAACTCTCTACCTTGGGAGGTAGAGAGTATTTATAGTCTTACATAAATCGCCACACTTTGGGCTGTGGATCAGGCATACAGTGGGTAAAGACCCGTCCGTCCTCCACGGTGTTACTTAACTAAATACTACTAAACTTAAATGAACTATGACTACGAGCTTTCTAACGATTACATATACTTGAGGTGACCGACTCTTTAATACCGGGAATTTCTAATTCCTAACAATCTCCCCCTAAGGGAGGTCACCTCAATCATGTACTAAAATTACATTGAATACAAACAGATATTACATTAAAAATTGATCTTGCATTCTTGATGTAGTGTTTAGCTTCGAAGCTCGTAGTCATTGATTCTTCACATTGCATGTTTGGTTACTCCAGGTGGAGGTCTTTTACTGATCCACGTGATACTAATTTTGAGCCAGCATTTGAGATCATCAGTTATCAACAATCTCTGACACATCCATTGTGGAGTGATGTTGTGGCTTTAGGACCGACATGCTCACATTCTGGATCATGATATCTTCTCATCAGAGTAGCGGAAGCTTTAGTTGATTCATGATATTGGCAGCAGCGTAGCAGAAGCATGGAGTGAAAATATCAGAGTCATTGATGCACTTATCATGATTTCTTTTGAGATGAATGTGTAGTGTGAGCATGCGGCTATGGATTGACCGCTTCATTCTGATCAGCTGCAAACGTCGGGTGTACCTGCATAGAACAGTTAGCAATAAATCGCACGAAAGTGTCTTTGATCACTTTCGTTGAATTGAGGTACACGGCCCACGGTTCCCCATTGATCAGTACAAGTACTGCCTGTGATCAGGTAGGATTCCTAAGAATCTCCTTGACAGGGTTTCGCAGCTGTTCTAGCTGTTCTCAAACCGGAACGTCTCAAAGAAGGCAACACGGAGTGAGTGAACCAGCGAATTTTAAGTCCACTGATTGATGAAAAAGATTTGAAAAACAATCGTGTATTGCTCAATAGAAATTGTTTTTGCAATACCACGAAGGTTTTATTGAAAATCAATTATCAATCATAAAAACACCTTTTGGTTTGAAGAATGAGTACACGGTCGATGTGCTAAAGAAAAGAGTTTTTAAGCACAAAGACCGGTTTTTCAAAGGTATCCGTCAATCCATAACCTGAACCAGGATTGATTCAAAAGATTGAATCGCCCCATTGTTTCTGTTCAGTTGTCACATGGTTGATCTATATAATAGATCTCACATGCCACCTACCAGGAGCTTGTTTGATGTTGGCTCCAGAAGGCTTTCCATCTTCATTGTGAGTGTGTAAACACATCACTCAGATGTTCTGGCAATACCACAAGGATAATGCGTAGGACTCAAGATATAATCTCTCTTTCCACATTGTGTGAAACAGAGAGTCTTCATTGAAAGTGTCCTAATGAGATTTATTGATGATCTCGTGGCTCTAGACTCAATTTGTGCATATTTGGATCCTATAACGGAGACTAGGGAGAGGGTCTCCTTCTTCAATATCAACCATCTCTAAGAGAAAGTCGATAGATAATGTCAGTTCCCCGTGAGAATGAAACAAGTCCTTTTAAGAGGAACTTGAGTGGTTTGGAAAGTTGAAGTGCAGTGCGTCACTGGGTCCATGACGTCTTGTCTTCAATACCGATGTTACCATCAGTAGCATATGAATTGAACCCGGTATCTGCCCTAAGGTTGAATAAATGGAGGGCTATTTGTTTTCACCCTTTTCTCATTCAATTCTTTTTAATTCTTCAACCCCTTCAGTGCTTACCGAGACTTCATAACTAGAACCTTGTTGGGTTTATTCCAGTACTAGTTCAGTCTTAGTCCGCACTCTTCCCTTATCTCATTTTTATCCTTTTATCATCATACCTAAGGACTTCTACACTAACTAGTGGATTGTCCCTGGGTAGATCCCTCCGGTTCTGGCGGATCATGGGAACCAATACCTAACCTTATCATCCTTATATCACCGTACATAAAGTAAAGTTGGTCGGTCAGTTTTGGTATTGTTCATCTGCCATATGGAACCGATTGAAAACCATTTGAAAATCAATTCAGATACTTGTGATATATTATCAAAGCATTTTGTACCTGAATTGTTTTTGATATTTTTAGAATAAGTGCTCCCCCTCAACATGTGCATCATATGTTTGAAATCTTTTTGCACACGGAGGCAAGAGGAAGAAATTACTTCTTTGATTACCATTTTCTAAAAAATATCACCATCACTTCCTTGATCAAATCAAGTAGATAAAGCATTTTCAGGAATGATGAGGTTTCCATAAATTTGCTCCCCCTCAATATGTGCCTCGAGGTATGAAAAGAGTTTTGCACATACTAGAGGGACCTTGCACATTGAGATAAATGATCACGTTTCAAATCATAGGTTTAAGATAGGTGCACCCTCTCAACATGTGCATTGAAAAATTGAAATCGTTTGTCACATGTGAGAAGGACAGCATGTACATCCTTATAAAACCATTTACCGAATTATCAGTTTAAATCCAACATTCTCCCCCGATCACAATTATCAAATCATTTGAGATTTGTGATCTCTTATAGATTTAAATTGATTTTGAAAGCTTTTAAGGAGAAATGTGACTTGATTATGAAAGCTTCTTAACTGATAATGATCGGATTTTAAGACTTTAAACTCCATTGATAAAACATGCATGTACATCTTTTGAAAACCATTTAATGCCAAATAACTTTTTAATTTAATTGAAATCATTCTCCCCCTCAATCAATGACAAAGAGGTTGTTGATTGAGAGATAGAGATTTTGACAAATAAGTCCGGATGATTATCAAAAATAGAGATTGAGTTATTTTTCAAAGCATTTAGTTTTCAGCAGATAAATGTTTATAGAATCAGAGCATGGAATTTTGAAAACATGATAAACATGGCTCTGTTCTTTCTTTTAAACCCGGGTTATTGCCTGAAAATGACAATAAACCATTTCTCTTTCTCTCAAAATATATATATATATATATATATATATATATATATATATATATATATATATATTTTTTATAAAAATTCGACCAACATCTAAAGTCCCGTGTCATTCTTTGAATGACAACATCAAGACCGTAGATATTATCGAATCAAGAGAAACATGACAAAATGACAATATTTTTTGAAGATTTTTCGAATTTTTCAAATTTTTTATGGATTTTGAAAGTTTTATATTTTTCTATTTGATTTTTGAAGGTTTTATAATTTTGTATTTTGTTTTTCGAATAGATATATACAAAAGATAGAAGAAGAAAGACCTTTACTCCTCGTCTTCCTCCTGAAGACGTTTGAGTGTTTCTGGTTGAAGGCTTTTCAAGCCAAGACGTGGAAGAATAAACTCAAAACGTTCTCTTGGAAGAGCTTTGGTGAAGATGTCTGCTAACTGATATTCAGACCTCACAAAATATAGTTCCACTACACCTTTTTCCACTTGTTCCCTGATGAAATGATGTCGAATGTCGATATGCTTTGCTCTTGAGTGTTGAACGTTGTTGCATGAGAGAGCAATAGCACTTTTATTATCACAGTACAGAGGGATTTTGTTGAATTCAAAGCCATAGTCAGATAATTGAGATCTCATCCATAAGATTTGAGCACAACAAGATGACATGGCTATGTATTCAGCCTCTGTAGAGGAAATAGAGGTACTCATTTGCTTCTTTGAAGACCAACTTACAAGCTTATCACCCAAAAACTGAGCACCTCCAGATGTACTTCGACGAGTATCTTGACAACCTGCATGATCAGCATCTGCATAAGCCGTTAGTGACATACCGGTGTCCTTCGGGTACCATAGTCCCATATTGATGGTTCCTTGGAGATACCGAAAGACCCGTTTAACTGATTCAAGGTGCTTTTTAGTAGGCTTAGCCTGGTATCTAGCACACATGCAAACAGCGAACAAGATGTCTGGTCTACTAGCTGTGAGATACATCAGGGATCCAATCATACTACGATATTTCGTTTGGTCAATCATGATCCCTGAGAGGTCCTCATCTAGTTTGGTTCGGTCAATCATGGGGGTGTCAACAGGGTCACTTGAATCAAATCCAAATTTCTTTAAAATCTCTGTTGCATATTTAGATTGATTTATGAAAATGCCTCCGGGACTTTGTGAAATTTGTAATCCCAAGAAAAATGACATTTGTCCCATCATTGACATTTGAAACTTTGAACTCATTTCATTTGAAAAACGATCACATTCCATTGGGTCAGTCGAGGCAAAAATAATATCATCAACATAAATTTGAACATGAATCAAATGTTTGCCTGACTTCCTGGTGAACAATGTAGGATCAACTACTCCTTTGATGAATCCGGTTGATAGAAGAAACTTTGACAGTGTATCATACCATGCCCTTGGAGCTTGCTTTAAACCGTAAAGAGCTTTCTTCAAACGATAAACGTGAGTAGGATGCTCTTGATTCACAAATCCTTCAGGTTGGCTGACGTAGACGACTTCTTTAAGATCTCCGTTTAGAAATGCCATCTTTACATCCATCTGATAAACTACCATGTTCTTACTAGCAGCATTAGCCAGAAAAATTCTGATTGCCTCGATTCGAGCAACTGGAGCAATAGATTCTTCAAAGTCTATACCCTCCTCTTGACGATATCCTTTAGCAACCAATCGAGCCTTGTTCTTCAACACATCACCATGCTCATCAAGTTTTACTTTGAAGATCCATTTGAGAGCTATAATCATAGCACAGTCTGGAGCAGGTACTAACTCCCATACATCAAGACGATCAAACTCATGAATTTCATCTTGCATGGCATTGAACCAGCTGTCTTCATTCATGGCAGTTTTAACATCTTTTGGTTCGATCTTAGATAGTACGGAGTTGAAGAAACACCATAAGGCATCGGTTGCAAGTTGTTTCCGGGTTGATACAGGACGAGAGGGATTACCAATGATGTTGTCTAATGGATGATCGTGAGTCCATTTTCTGAGGTGTTCATGTGGTATTTGTTGAGGAACTGAGGTAGCTGAGTCGATGTCTCCTGAAGAGGATGGTTCTGATGATGATTCAGGAGTAGCAAATATGTTTTCAAATGGAGCATCTTCAGGAGTAGCAAAGGGATTAACTTCATCATTGATGCCAGAAACATTTCCATGATGTACATTTGAAGAATGATGATTTGTTGATGAGACTGAAGGATCAGCAACAGGTGCTTCTTGACTTACAGACATTGAGACTGATGGATGGACTTCATTCACTGGAATATGAGCATCCTCTGTTGTAGGGATCAGCACCTCATTAGTAGTAGACTCATACAGTTCATCAAACATTGGATCAAACAATTTCTTTACATCATCTTCAGATGGAGGTACATATGGGGTTTCTTGAGAGGAGTTTGGAACAAGGGATGAACCAATGGGACTGTTTTGAAGTGCGGGTCCTGAGCTGGAGTGTCCAGGAGCCATTTGACCGGTCAGCTCATCAAACGTAACATGAATTGTTTCCATGATATTTCGGGTTCTTTTGTTGTAGATTCGGTATCCCTTTTTGTTTGGTGCATATCCTACAAATACTCCAATGTCAGCTTTAGCCCTAAGTTTGCCCAAGTCTTGACCCTCATTAGTTAGATAGCACAAGGCACCAAACACACGAAGGAAAGATAGATTAGGTTTTCTGTTGTGGACAAGTTCATATGGAGTTTTTCCATGAATAGTGTGAATCAGGGAACGATTTTGTGTGTAGCATGCAGTGGCAATTGCTTCAGCCCAGAGAAACATTGGAACCTTTGAGTAGATTAGCATTGTTCTAGCAGCTTCAACAAGAGTGCGATTTCGTCTTTCAACTACACTGTTCTGTTGCGGGGTTCGTGGAACACTTCTTTGATGGCTGATTCCAACGCTTTCATAGAATTCACTAAGTTGTTTGTTGACAAACTCAGTTCCATTGTCTGTTCTGATAATTCTGACAGTTTTGTTTAGTCGAACCTGCAGCTGTTTGATGAGTTTGATGATGATATCAGGAGTTTCATCCTTTGTCCTTAAGAACTTGACCCAGGTGAATCTAGAGTAATCATCAACCACAACTAACACATATTTCTTCCCAAAGATATTCTGCACCCTCATTGGTCCACATAAATCCATATGAATCATATGAAGAACTTCTGTGACAGAGTTAGTAGGTTTGGGTTTATGGGCATACTTCTTGCTTTTTCCCAATTGACATGCTGAACAAAGATGATCCTTTTCATACTTTATTCTAGGTAAACCTACAACTAAGTCCTTTCGGGAAAGATCGTTGATGGTGCCGAAGTTCAAGTGATTGAGACGACGATGCCATAACCATGACTTTGTTTTTGAAGCCTTAGATAACAAGCAGATTGGAGAGGCCCTCATCATGTCATCGATAGAGATGGTGTAAAGGTTTGAGCCACGAGTTCCTTTCAACAGATCCTTACCATTAAGATCTCTAACAAAGCAGGTATGTTTTCTGAAGGCTACTTCTAGATCAGAGTCACAGAATTGACCAACAGAGAACAGATTATGACCTAAACCTTCCACATAATACACTCTAGAGATGACACTATCACCAACAACATAATCTCCATAACCCATAATAGCACCGAAATGATCATTACCAAATCTAACAGTCCCGATGAATTTGCTCACGAAGTTCATGAGCCGCGACCGGTCTCCAGTCATATGCTTGGAACAGCCTGAGTCCAGGTACCACAGAACGATTTGAACGATCTGCAGTTGAACACAGACAAGAATGGATAACTGGATAATTGGGATCCCCATGCAAGAATGGGTTCCATTTGGTTAGTTACAATGGTTGGACCACCCACATCAGAAATAGAAGCATTCATATCAGAAAGTGAGGTAATGGAATCATTGTGAATAGATGCAATACTAGTGTCTGTATTAGCCCTGTTTACAGTGTGACCACTTCTTAAGGGAATAGTTCTACCAGTAGGCATCCATTTTCTAGTGGGCATTATCTGATTAGTCTTATGACCAACAGGTATCCAATAAAAGCCTATTCTGCTGAATGTTCTTCCTGTGGGTTTCCATTGTTTTCTAACTTTCATTCGCTTTTGCCTTTTAGCCCTTTTAGCATGAATATTAGCATTAACAATATTAACTGGACAATTAGCATCATTAGGCAGAACATTAACATCACATTCATGATTAGAAACAGAATTCAAGCAGTCATCAGTACAAGGTTTGCAAATAGTCTCAGAATTCGAATTAATTACAGTACGCCTATGGCTAATACTAGAATCAACACGATTCGTTTTATTCAATTCAAGCTTAAAGTTCCTAGATTGTTCTTCTACTCTTTTCCAGTGCACATTCTTAGCTTGCGAGGTCCTATCATTCCTTGTATTGTCTTGAGACTTTGACCTGCTCCCTTTAATGTCACTGATTACTCCTGTAGAGGGAATGGGAACATTAGTTTGTTTTACTACTCTTTGCACCACCTGTTTAGATGTGCTGGGATCTGAACTACATGCAGGTGCACTAAGGTTCACTTTCTTAACACTAGAGGTACTGAGATTAGTACTCCTAGAAGGCACATTTGAGTTCACTTTCCTAGCATTGACATATCTAGAATCTGAACTACTCAATGGTACACTACGCCTCACATTCAAAACATTGGGAATCGAGTGCATATCATATTTGGCCTTAGGCATTGAGCATGGAATCAAAGGGTTAACTCTCTCACCTAATGTCTTTGGGCATATTGTGATCAAGCATTCTAAGATTTCTTGAGATCGTTTGGCATATAAGCATGCATGTCCAATTGCATTATCATGAGGTTTCTCTAGCTTATCCTCTTCAAGAATCTCACGCAGACATTCTAGGCAATCCTTAAGGGATGAGAAGTATGTTTGAATGGCAAGTTTGTTGTTCCTTAGATGAGGAGGGACATATGTCACAGATAAAGCATATTTATTACCAGAGTGAACCTTTGATACAACATTTTCCTCATTGATCATTGGCATTTTCCCTTTTACCGGACCCTTCAGATTCTCAATTTCCTTTTGCAATGACGCTATCTGTTCGTTGTTTTTGTTACGAGTGACTTTAATTGATTCAAATAACTCATTGAAATGACGTTTAACCTTTTCATTTTCTTCTAGAAAACATTCGTTTTCCTTTTGTAAAGCATTTACTAGGTTTTGAAGATGAAACGTTTGAGAATTCTGAGAATCTAAAGGAGGAGGCATTTGGGAGCCTGTCATATTGTTCGTTTGACCCTTTAATTGAGAGATTTGGGCTTTCAACTTTCTGATCGTGTTACACTGAGCTTGAATCTGTTCATCTCGTTTGTTAATTTGAAAAACTGCATCAAACTCTGGAGCATCTGAAGATGTCTTGATATTTGAAGTTTTGACATTTTCTTTGAGATGTTGATATTTTAGTTGTAGATTAAAATACTCAACTTCTAGTTTAGAAAAATGTTTAACCAAATTGTCGTGATCATCCAGTTCAATTTTCTCATTTAGTTTGGAATTAGTTTTTTCAAGCTCAATGACACGATCATGGGAGACTTTCAGGGCCACAGATAGTTCATGAAATTTGGAGGCATTAATAGAGCAATTTGAAGCAGTGAAAAAGACATCTTGAGCAACACATTCAGTAATAAGATTCTCATTTAATGTATGCAGGTTCTTTCTCTCTATCTCATTATATTTCAGTGCACGCTCATAGTCACTAACTTCAACAACCATTGCATCAAATTCCTTTTCCATTCCCTTGATATCAGTTTCTATTCCCTTTTTAAGACTCTCAAAGTGATCTTTCAGAAGTTTAAAGAAAGGCATGACCTCAGTTAAATAACATTCTTTCATTTGTTCAAAACCCCTTTCTCCTTCAGTTATACCAGTGGGTGTGATCCTTTTCTTGCAAGTTTTCTCAAAATCAACAAATAGTTGAAATATAACGTATTGGCTAATTAATGTCTTGCTTTTAGTGGCAATTGTTCTAGGTACAAGATGCATTGGTGTATTAGGAGGATACACAGTCGCTCTAGGCATTTTCCGAAAGGGAGGGTTTGTTTCTACAATATTTTCAGCTTTCTGCTTATCTAAATCCATTTTCCAGAAGACTTGTTCGGGAGTCAACAATGTCTGAGTCTTAAACTTGTTCAAGGAAATCCAGTTTTCCTTCTTGTAGTCATCGGGAGTGATAATTACTTTCTTCTCTTTGCATTTAGGATCATTTAGTTTCTTACTCATCTTCTCCCTAGTGATTTCATCTAATTTCTTATCTTCATCTGTGCACTCAAAGCAACTAGGTTTGTAAAACCCGAAAATCTAAAACCTATATAAAGACTAAAATACCCTTGGAACCAAGAATAATAAAATACGTAAAATATGTTATAATAAAAGTTACGAAATAAAAAAAAAAAAAAAAAAAAAAAACCTAATAAATAAGACTTAACGAATATAATTTCGTGGATGACTTTGGTACGACGAAGGACGTATATGTTTCGCTAATAAGTTGGGCCGTTTGTTTGTTTATCGGACTCGTGTCTTTTGTTTTTGTTTTGCGCCAAGCCTAAGCCCAAGAGGGATGTTTGTTTGTGTTCGTGTGAGCCAAGGAGGAGGGGGGCCGAAGCCCATTTGTTTGTGTGTGTGTATTCGGTTGGACCCAAGCCAACCCAAACCCAATCACTTTCCTATTCTAACTCAAATACTACAACTATAAATACAACACATAATCACTTAATTGGAACCCTAGTTTTGCCTCTCCTTTTCTTTTTCTTTTGTTCGGCCGAGAGCTTCCCAAACACCCTTGGTGTCGATTTTTCTTATTCAAGCTAAGGTATAACGTTTATTCATCTTCCTTTAACGTACCTTGTATGTATATGTCGAGATATAATTGATTTGTTGCGTTTCTTTTCTTTTGTTTTGGGGCCGAGAGGTGGTAACCAAGGAAAACAAGAAACCCTAATTTATTTAACCTTGTAATTAATAAGGAACGTGTATAGTGATAAGTAATGTTGAATCGGGTCACGTATATGTTGAGTTAAGGTGAGCCGAGACATGCATGAGGTGAGACGAGGCATGCATGAGTTTTCGAATGAGGTTTAAAACATGTAACTTGAATATGTAACGTTTGGATGAGCTAGGACTTGGATAAAACATGCTAGCCGAAACCCTAAGTGAACTAAATAAGTGTACATGAGATTTAGACATGTAATTAATAAGTAAAGGTTACGTAAATATAAACCCTAGTTTATTATGTAAAGCGTATAAATTATATTAAAACCCTAATAACTATTGGTCACATGAAATCATAAACGTGTATGATAAAGAGTAAAAGTAAAGAAGGTTCTTAATTACGTATTAGGTTAATTGGAGAGTCATTAAGACGTAACATGTAAAATGAATGCATATTAATGAGATATTAAAGAGTAAGAAACCCTAGAACGTAAATGAGAATATATTAGGGTTTGAACTAAATATAGTAAGTGTTATTTCATGTGTGAGTTATAACTTATAAAACTATTTGCACATTTTAAGACGGACTTTAATAAATGATATAACAAACCCTAATCTACAACATTAATTATAAAATACTTAAGACTCATTAATAAAACCCTAAAGTATAAAGATCACTAATTTTGAATACCAAATATTAAAAGATCATTTTGACGATTATGGAATCATTAATAACGTGGACGACCGTTAATGTCTATAGGTTCTGTGAAGAGGGAGTAATCCTTTGTTTTCGTCTTTCTGCTTTTCGATCTTTGCATTGGAATAAGGTACAGATATTCTGACCTTTTCAGTAAAGGTTTCTCTTAATGTATTCTTTCGTATTAGGTTTTCCTAAGCCTTTGCTATGAATCCCAAAATCTGATTTGTTTGAGCTATTGCTTATCTGAACTTTGATTTCTGAATTATGAAACATCTGATTTTTGAACTATCTGATATGAAAACTATGATTTTGGAAATATGAATGATTTTCTGATAAAATATGATCTGTGTCAGCTATGACATTCTGATTTGACCTAAGATAGTTTGACACCCGAGCCAAATATTTAACTAGTCATGGGGGTTCCATGTCCGTATCAGTGATGCACCTCTGATATGACTCTAGGGCAGTAGAGTGATGTTCTGCCACGTCTCTGGATGGTGAAGCATATTTGTGAATATGTAGGAAGGGGCGTATGGATGCATCCTAGATCTGTTATCTGTTATATGTTATATGTTATCTGATGATTGATGCTGCGTGCGTGCACGTCCTTCATAACTCTGGTAGGTCTCCCCTACAAATGTTGCCTTGTGTGAATATGAATGTGATCTGATATAAGTTCTGGGCTCGTGGTAGTTGACTATAAATATCTTTTGAAATTATGACTTATGCTTTGAAAATGATAAAGATTTTGTTATTGCTCATTCACTTTATTTCATATCCGTTATCGTTTAGTTTTAGCTTTTGCTTTCATATCTGTTCACTGGGCTTTTGAAGCTCAGCCGCACTTTTCTTTTCTTCCGCGGCAGGTATCTAAGCATTGGAAGCTGGGTTGCTTTGGGATGAGTGCTTGAGTGGACTTACCTTAGAGATTTTAGCTTTGATTTCTTATGATGCCATTTAGACTTATTTCGGATATTATGTTTGAAGTTTATTATGCTTCCGCTGGGACCTATGTATTGAAGTCGTTTTGACTTGAATTATTTCCGCATTTATGTTAAGACTTTCTTTTGGTTATGAATGTTTTGCTTTGATATGACACCATTACTTGTGATTCCTTTA
Source organism: Chrysanthemum seticuspe (assembly GCA_019973895.1). Lineage (NCBI taxonomy): Eukaryota > Viridiplantae > Streptophyta > Magnoliopsida > Asterales > Asteraceae > Chrysanthemum > Chrysanthemum seticuspe. The sequence goes on from BPTQ01000008.1 coordinate 319,237,730, forward strand.
CCCTTGGCGGGTCGGGGCGTTACAATTTATGGTATCAGAGCCCAGGTTTACGACTTGTAGTCAGGACCTGTGAACATAAGAACCTTAAGTTATCCCTTAGAATTAAGATTTGACCTGTGAGGATTGGGTAGACTTAGGTTTCCTTCTGCGAACTTCCATTTCGTATCTCATCTTTGTTCGTTTTGCTAATCGTTTGAATATCGTTTAGATGGTTCGAACTCGTACTACTGGTGGCGCGGATGGAGACGATGATGCTGTTAACATGGATGCTGCGATTGCAAATGCTCTCAACTCTCTTTTCCCTGGTTTGACTACACCTGAGATGATGGAACAGGTGATCAACAATATTCGGAATCAGACTGGTGAACCTTCGGGAAGCGGTGGAGGTGCTCAACCCGTAGGCATACATACTTGGCTCGAGCGTTTCGGTAAGCTCAAGCCTCTTTCTTTTAGCACTGCTGCTACTCCCACTGAAGCTGAGGACTGGATCACTCATGTTGAGAAGCTGTTTGAAGTACTGGGTTGTGGAGATGGATTTAAGACTCGTTTAGCTGCATTCAAATTGGAAGGTGATGCTTTGAATTGGTGGAAAGCATTGAAACAAGCACGAGGAGGAGATGCTTTCGCTGTTACTTGTACTTGGGCGGAGTTTCGGACTATCTTCTATAACCGTTACTTCCCTGATGCGGAACAGCAAAGGTATGAGAGGGATTATCAGGCGATCTACCAGTTTGATAATGAGAACTCCAACGAGTACATGAGTAGGTTTATGAGGTTGGTAAGCTTTGTTGGAGCGATTGCTGGAGATGGTAGGCGCCAAGCTAAGCATTTCAAATGGGGACTGAAGAAGTGGGTGTTGGACCGACTGCTTAACACTGACTATGAGGATGTGTCAGCCTGCAATGATGCAGCTCGTAACATTGAGATCTTTCATGAGGGTTCAGGTTACAACAAGCGTAATCGCGATGGTGATCGGATTCAAGGTAGGACTCAAAGTAATGAGTATAAGGGAAATACTAGCAGGAGTTATGATTCGAAGGGACAAGGGGATAAGAGTTATGATCAGCGGGGTCAGTCGGGAAGAAATGTGGACTCTAGGCGCCCTGAGGCGAGGGGTCAGGATAGCAGAACTGCTGGTAAGAATGGAAATGATCGTCAGAATCAGGGTAACAATAACCAGCGTTACAACAAAGATCAGTCGACTCGAGGATCGAATCAGGGTCGTGCTTCAGGATCTTCTGGTCAGCAAAGGACAGCTGAAGTTTTGCCTCCCCCACCTATCTGTACTACTTGTGGAAAGGCTCATCCGGGACCGTGTTTCAAGGCCACTGGTGGATGTTTCTCTTGTGGTTCTACTACTCACAAGATCAAAGATTGCCCTAAGAGGAACCCGGCGATTCCTGGAAACTATACCAAGCCGCCACCTACTACTGGACGTGCCTATGCTACTATTCGGAATCAGGCGGAGCATACTTCAGGTACCATTACGGGAACTCTTTTCATTGATGATTATTCTGTCTTCGTTTTATTTGACACTGGCGCCACACACTCCATCATATCTGTCACATGTGCTAAGAAACTAAATATGAAGCCACAACCACTAACGAATCACTTATCGATATCTACGCCTATGAAAAGTCACATGATCATTGATCATAAATACGTTAAGTGTCCTCTTCGTTTTGATGATCGTATCCGCCATGCACATCTGTATCCTCTCGATATGGTCGACTTTGATATCATTCTAGGCATGGATTGGTTGGCTTATCATAGAGCTTCCATCGACTGCTATGCTAGAACTGTGATCTTTGGAGACGTCAAACATCCTAAATTCGTTTATTATGGTTCTAAACCACTCAAATCTGTTAAGTTCATTTCTGCTATGAAGGCACGGACCATGATTGCTCATGGGTGTCAAGGTTTTCTGGCATCTGTTAAGGACACATCTTTGGAGGGTCCTAACATTGAAAATCTTTCCGTTGTTTGTGAATTCACCGACGTTTTTCCCGATGAACTCCCTGGACTTCCTCCAGCTCGAGAAGTTGAGTTTAGCATTGAGTTGATTCCTGGTGCTAAACCGATTTCGAAAGCTCCGTATCGTATGGCACCTGTAGAATTGAAGGAGTTGAAGGAACAACTGCAAGAGATGATAGATAATGGATTCATTCGACCTAGTGTTTCTCCATGGGGTGCACCTGTGTTGTTTGTGAAGAAGAAGGATGGAAGTATGCGCTTATGTATCGACTACCGTGAACTCAACCGTATTACTATTCGGAACCGTTATCCTCTCCCACGCATAGACGATTTGTTTGATCAACTGCAAGGAGCTAAGTTCTTTTCTAAGATTGATCTGAGGTCTGGTTATCATCAGTTACGTGTGAAGGAGCAAGATGTTCCTAAGACCGCGTTTCGTACCAGATATGGTCATTATGAGTTTCTCGTTATGCCTTTTGGTTTGACGAATGCGCCTGCTGTGTTTATGGACCTGATGAATCGTGTTTTCCATGAGTTTCTCGATAAGTTCGTTATTGTTTTCATCGACGACATCTTAGTTTACTCTAAGTCGGAAGAGGAGCATGAGCAACATCTCCGGATAGTGTTGGAGATTCTGAGGAAGAAGAAATTGTACGCCAAATTCTCGAAGTGTGAATTTTGGTTAGGACAAGTCGCTTTCCTTGGTCATATCGTATCAGCTGATGGTATTACCATGGATCCGTCTAAGGTTGAGGCTATCACTAAGTGGCCAAGACCTACGACAGTAACTGAGGTCAGGAGTTTTCTAGGACTTGCTGGATATTATCGACGTTTTGTTGAAGGTTTCTCTCGTTTAGCTTTGCCGTTAACCCAATTGATGAGGAAAGGTGAAAAGTTCGTGTGGACGGATGAAAGAGAAAAGAGTTTTGAAGAGTTGAAACGGAGATTGGTTTCCGCTCCTATTTTGACTCTTCCATCTGGTTCTGGAGGATATCAAATCTATAGCGATGCATCTAAGAAAGGATTGGGCTGTGTCTTGATGCAACATGGTAAGGTGATAGCTTACGCTTCAAGACAACTGAAACCTTATGAGGAGAATTACCCAACTCATGATCTCGAGTTAGCTGCTGTGGTGTTCGCGTTGAAGATCTGGAGACATTACTTGTATGGAGAGACGTGTGATATTTTCACCGACCATAAGAGTCTCAAGTATATTTTCACTCAAAAGGAACTCAATATGAGACAAAGAAGATGGTTAGAACTTCTTAAGGGTTATGACACTAACATTCAGTACCATCCTGGTAAGGCTAATGTAGTTGCTGACGCACTTAGCCGGAAATCAGGTATGATTGCAAGTATTGAGATTGAGCCTAGGATCATTCGTGATTTAGAGCGTTTGGATGTTGAGTTGTGCGTACGAGGTTCTGGTGGATATTGGGCTAGTATGAAGGTGGAGTCGAACCTTATACTGCAAATTAAGGAAGCTCAGAAAGATGACGGCGAGTTGTGGGCTGTAGCTCAGAATGTAGAAGAAGGTAAGCAGACGGAGTTTAAGGTTGATAACGATGGGATTGTATGGTATGAAGATAGGCTTTGCGTTCCCAATGATCAGGTACTTCGTGAGAAAGTTATGACTGAAGCTCATAGTTCTCCTTTCACTATTCATCCTGGTTCTACCAAGATGTATAGGGATTTGAAACAGTATTTCTGGTGGAACGGCATGAAGCAAGATGTGGCGACGTTTGTGTCGAAGTGTATGATTTGTCAGCAAGTGAAGATCGAACATCAAAGAGCTAGTGGACTGTTACAACCATTGGATATTCCGACATGGAAGTGGGATAAGATATCTATGGACTTTGTGACTGGACTACCTCTTACTAAGAAGAAGCATGATGCGATTTGGGTGGTTGTTGATCGACTAACCAAATCAGCTCATTTCTTACCAATCAGGAAGGATTATGGTATTGGCAGACTGTCAGAGATTTTTCAGCAAGAGATAGTTAGACTTCATGGTACTCCGACGGCTATTGTGTCAGATAGGGATCCGCGTTTTACTTCTCGTTTCTGGAAGGGTTTGCAGAAAGCTTGGGGTACTCGACTTAATTTTAGTACGGCTTTTCATCCTCAAACAGATGGTCAGTCAGAGAGGACCATTCAGACCTTAGAAGACATGCTAAGGGCTTGTGCTTTGGAATGGACTGGCAGCTGGGATGAATATTTGTGTTTGGTAGAGTTTGCATATAACAACAGTTGGCATGCAAGTATTAAGGCAGCACCGTTTGAACTTCTTTATGGAAGGAAATGTAGATCACCTACTTGTTGGGATGAAGTAGGTGAACGTCTAATTGAAGGACCGGAAATGATTGAGATCACTAATGAGAAAGTAGCTGTTGCTAGAGAGAAGTTGAAGGAGGCTAGGTCTCGTCAGAAAAGTTATGCCGACAAGCATCGTCGTGATTTGGAATTTCGTGTTGGTGATCGTGTGTTTTTGAAAGTCTCGCCGTTTAAAGGTGTGAAACGTTTTGGAATCAAGGGCAAGCTTAGTCCTCGATTCATTGGTCCGTTTGAAATTCTGGAACGTATAGGAGAAGTTTCGTATCGTTTGGCACTTCCGCCTCAGTTATCGCATGTTCATGATGTGTTCCATGTATCTCTCCTTAGAGGATACAATTATCATCCATTACACGTTGCTTCGTATCCGTTTGATCAGATTCGATCAGATATGTCTTTGCCTGAAGAACCAGAAGCTATTTTGGAAAGACAAGAAAGAGTCATGAGAAGTAAAGTCATTCCGTTCGTTAAGATTCTTTGGAAAAATCACCCAGAGCGTGAGGCTACTTGGGAGACCGAAGAGTCTATGCGAGCTAGTTATCCTCATTTCTTTGAATAGTTCGGTATGTTCTCATTTCGTTATCGTTTTCGTTTCCGTTTCATTTCAATTTTCGAGGACGAAAATTTTTTTTTTAGAGGGGAAGAGTTGTAAAACCCGAAAATCTAAAACCTATATAAAGACTAAAATACCCTTGGAACCAAGAATAATAAAATACGTAAAATATGTTATAATAAAAGTTACGAAATTAAAAAAAAAAAAAAAAAAAAAAAAAACCTAATAAATAAGACTTAACGAATATAATTTCGTGGATGACTTTGGTACGACGAAGGACGTATATGTTTCGCTAATAAGTTGGGCCGTTTGTTTGTTTATCGGACTCGTGTCTTTTGTTTTTGTTTTGCGCCAAGCCTAAGCCCAAGAGGGATGTTTGTTTATGTTCGTGTGAGCCAAGGAGGAGGGGGGCCGAAGCCCATTTTTTTGTGTGTGTGTATTCGGTTGGACCCAAGCCAACCCAAACCCAATCACTTTCCTATTCTAACTCAAATACTACAACTATAAATACAACACATAATCACTTAATTGGAACCCTAGTTTTGCCTCTCCTTTTCTTTTTCTTTTGTTCGGCCGAGAGCTTCCCAAACACCCTTGGTGTCGATTTTTCTTATTCAAGCTAAGGTATAACGTTTATTCATCTTCCTTTAACGTACCTTGTATGTATATGTCGAGATATAATTGATTTGTTGCGTTTCTTTTCTTTTGTTTTGGGGCCGAGAGGTGGTAACCAAGGAAAACAAGAAACCCTAATTTATTTAACCTTGTAATTAATAAGGAACGTGTATAGTGATAAGTAATGTTGAATCGGGTCACGTATATGTTGAGTTAAGGTGAGCCGAGACATGCATGAGGTGAGACGAGGCATGCATGAGTTTTCGAATGAGGTTTAAAACATGTAACTTGAATATGTAACGTTTGGATGAGCTAGGACTTGGATAAAACATGCTAGCCGAAACCCTAAGTGAACTAAATAAGTGTACATGAGATTTAGACATGTAATTAATAAGTAAAGGTTACGTAAATATAAACCCTAGTTTATTATGTAAAGCGTATAAATTATATTAAAACCCTAATAACTATTGGTCACATGAAATCATAAACGTGTATGATAAAGAGTAAAAGTAAAGAAGGTTCTTAATTACGTATTAGGTTAATTGGAGAGTCATTAAGACGTAACATGTAAAATGAATGCATATTAATGAGATATTAAAGAGTAAGAAACCCTAGAACGTAAATGAGAATATATTAGGGTTTGAACTAAATATAGTAAGTGTTATTTCATGTGTGAGTTATAACTTATAAAACTATTTGCACATTTTAAGACGGACTTTAATAAATGATATAACAAACCCTAATCTACAACATTAATTATAAAATACTTAAGACTCATTAATAAAACCCTAAAGTATAAAGATCACTAATTTTGAATACCAAATATTAAAAGATCATTTTGACGATTATGGAATCATTAATAACGTGGACGACCGTTAATGTCTATAGGTTCTGTGAAGAGGGAGTAATCCTTTGTTTTCGTCTTTCTGCTTTTCAATCTTTGCATTGGAATAAGGTACAGATATTCTGACCTTTTCAGTAAAGGTTTCTCTTAATGTATTCTTTCGTATTAGGTTTTCCTAAGCCTTTGCTATGAATCCCAAAATCTGATTTGTTTGAGCTATTGCTTATCTGAACTTTGATTTCTGAATTATGAAACATCTGATTTTTGAACTATCTGATATGAAAACTATGATTTTGGAAATATGAATGATTTTCTGATAAAATATGATCTGTGTCAGCTATGACATTCTGATTTGACCTAAGATAGTTTGACACCCGAGCCAAATATTTAACTAGTCATGGGGGTTCTATGTCCGTATCAGTGATGCACCTGTGATATGACTCTAGGGCAGTAGAGTGATGTTCTGCCACGTCTCTGGATGGTGAAGCATATTTGTGAATATGTAGGAAGGGGCGTATGGATGCATCCTAGATCTGTTATCTGTTATATGTTATATGTTATCTGATGATTGATGCTGCGTGCGTGCACGTCCTTCATAACTCTGGTAGGTCTCCCCTACAAATGTTGCCTTGTGTGAATATGAATGTGATCTGATATAAGTTCTGGGCTCGTGGTAGTTGACTATAAATATCTTTTGAAATTATGACTTATGCTTTGAAAATGATAAAGATTTTGTTATTGCTCATTCACTTTATTTCATATCCGTTATCGTTTAGTTTTAGCTTTTGCTTTCATATCTGTTCACTGGGCTTTTGAAGCTCAGCCGCACTTTTCTTTTCTTCCGCGGCAGGTATCTAAGCATTGGAAGCTGGGTTGCTTTGGGATGAGTGCTTGAGTGGACTTACCTTAGAGATTTTAGCTTTGATTTCTTATGATGCCATTTAGACTTATTTCGGATATTATGTTTGAAGTTTATTATGCTTCCGCTGGGACCTATGTATTGAAGTCGTTTTGACTTGAATTATTTCCGCATTTATGTTAAGACTTTCTTTTGGTTATGAATGTTTTGCTTTGATATGACACCATTACTTGTGATTCCTTTACCCTTGGCGGGTCGGGGCGTTACAAGGTTTTTGTCTAGGTTTAAGGATCTCGTTGCCATCATAGATCACACTTTGAGCTGCTTTTGCTATTTTTCCGTACTCAGGGTTGGGTTTATCTATAATGGGAACACTATGCTTATCGCTTAGAACTCGATGTTTGGTGACCATGTGAGCAGTCTGAATGGTGTTTCCTTGTATGTACAACTTGTTTTCAAGTTTGTTTTTCAAACTTTTCAGATTAGAAAAATCTCTCAAGAGTTTTGATTCCTTTGCATTAAATTCTTGCTTAAGCATTTTCACATTTTCTTGAAGTTCTTGTTTTTGTTTAGCTGTTTTAGAAAGTTTTTCTTGCAAGGAATTTAATTCTTGTTTCAATACTTCTTCTCTAAACTTACTTTTTCTAATTACTGTACTCACTTGGACATCCATTTCCTGCTCACGAGTGGTCAACTCAAATTTTGCACGTTGTTCGTAAATAGCAACACGTTCCTTATAGGCATTTAGTTCAGAAATTATGGAATCATCAGGGGCACATGCAGTGTATTCATCAACGACATAGTCATTGTTGACTGCAGAAGATGCATCACTTGGTACAACTTCACTTTCACTTTGTTTCACGTATTGATCGTATGGGACAATATTGTTATTACCCATATTTTCAACATTTGATTCAATAGTTTCAGTTGATTGTACTTTGTCATGCATCTGTTGCACATCAGCATCATCGTATAGTTTTAATACCTCTGAGATGAGTTTGTCCTTGGATGGGCCAGCTTGTGGTGAAGAAGAGATCTTGGGAGAAACCATTGGGGAGATGCTAGCCATAAAGATTGTGTGTGCAGTAGGTCCATCATCTACATCAGAGTCGTATGCATCACAGTCAGTGACTTGAAAGGCGTTCTGATGATTGTGACCTATCTCCTGAATAGGCTGCTTATCCACATCTGCATCATAGGTCTTGGCATTGCCCTCAGCAAGAAACAGCAATTCCTCTTCATCCAACGCAGCACCATTGTCCTGAGCTTGTGCCAGCAACATCTTATCTCTGAAGTAATCAGCATTCTGTGGACGCTTTGGAGATGTGCAGTTCCTTGCAATGTGTCCCTCACCACCACAGTTATAGCATTTTATCGGCTTAGCTTGACCTTGGTTACCATTCCTTCCTCGATTCTGATTGCCCACATAACCTCTACCAGCACCACCCCTTCCCTGATCATACTGTCTTTCCTGAACTGGTTGCACCACGATCCTTCCATCTTTAACAGTAGCTTGATTGTGTGGGTTAGATGCTGTTCTGAGGTTGTTGTTGGTTTGTGGGAGAGAATTCATGTTTTGGATAATCAGAAGAGCTAGTTGATTAATGAAGCTTCCCACGTGTGCATCAGCATCAGCTTGTTTGTACATAGGATCAGGAATGAGTTTGTGATTACCATTACCCAAGGGTATGACTTGTGAAGCTTTGGTTGTGATTCCGACGTTTGAGTAGAAGGCAGTTGAATCATTAGACGAGCTTGTCTCTCCTGGGTTAGTTTTGAACTGATTGAGAATCAATTTTTCAAACATAGCATGTCTCTCATTCTGAAGGAGGAAGGCATAGAGTTGCTCATAGTTTGTGTTCTTCAATCCTTTAGTAAGCTTCACAGCGGTAACAAACTTGTGCCATTCGGGATTCATGTTGTTCACAAATTTTGAATTCAACTGAATGTTAGGCATAGTCATTCTGATGTTCCTCATGTCATTAACTAACTTATGAAATCTCACATAGTACTCATAGACATTCTCATCTGGTTTCATCTTGAAGTGCTCAAATTCGTCATAGAGTTGGGATTCTCTGTCTTCCATAGTTAATTCTGATCCCGAGAGAAGCATCTTGACATTATCTCATACTGCCTTTGCATCGGTGTTGTGATTGATCAGCTTGTAGATGTCTTTAGGAAGACCTTGAAGAACAATGTTAGAAGCCCTGATATCTGCATCGAATCTCTTTTTCTCCTTATCATCAAGCTCATCATACATTTTAGGTCTGTCCATTCCGTAAATAGGAGTTCCATCATCATTAGTATCAAGTATATCTCTAGTCGTCTCAACTCGATACGGTCCTTCATCAATTGATTTGAGAATGTTGACACCATTTTCTTTTCCAAGGCAGTACAATCTGATTCGTTGAGCCCAAGAATCGTAGTCAGTTCTGTCAAGCATGGGTGGACGAGTATCTGAGCCAGCTGCTTGAACATCCTCAGCGACAGTGGAGATGACAGTAGGAACGTTGGTAGACATGTTAACAGATTATACGGGATTTTATAACTCTATGATTAAACCGGGAAATAGATTCTTTCACGGGATTTTACTAAATCAAGAGAAAACCGTAAACAATCACTTAAGTCGCTAGAAGATAAAGCACTAAGTCGCTAGCAGATGATGCACTAAGTCGCTAGAAGTAAATGCACTAAGTCGCTAACCCTTAATTCGCTACACCCTAAGTCGCTAGAGTCCCAAGTCGCTAGACAAAAAGCAAGTCGCTAAATAGTAACTCGCTACAGACCAAGTCGCTAGCCAAATTTTGGCAGCAATTCGCTACACAAGTCGCTAGATATGCAAGTCGCTAAAGAGAAACTCGCTACAGACCAAGTCGCTACCACAAGTCGCTACCCGTAGTGGAGAATCCACTACTTGTACTTTAACTCGCTAGATCTAACTCGCTACCTTCAACACTGTAAGTCGCTACAAAAATGTGAAGCAAGTCGCTACCAAGAAAATATTCCGTGAGCTAAGTCGCTAGCTTGAAAAACCATATAAACATCACTTTTCAATCCAAAAACAACCCAACCAAGATGATTCAAGCTTACCAAATGAAAACCTAAACACTTTTGATGATTCTAAACATAAAAGTACCAACAAAATTCAAACTTTAACACAAGAAATCAACCAAATGATGCAAAAACCACTAAACTTTTTCAAACTCAAAAACCACCTAAAAACCACTATAAATCCAAAGATGTGCAAGATATGATCTAACCATGGCTCTTGATACCAATTGTAAGATATAACTTTTCACATACACATCAAACCATAACACAAAGTAGCATATAGATGGAATTCTAGAGAGAGAAAGTTAGAGGTTTAGGGAACTTAGTGAGAGAAAGTGAAAGATATTATTATGAGCTCCAACTCTCTACCTTGGGAGGTAGAGAGTATTTATAGTCTTACATAAATCGCCACACTTTGGGCTGTGGATCAGGCATACAGTGGGTAAAGACCCGTCCGTCCTCCACGGTGTTACTTAACTAAATACTACTAAACTTAAATGAACTATGACTACGAGCTTTCTAACGATTACATATACTTGAGGTGACCGACTATTTAATACCGGGAATTTCTAATTCCTAACATAAAGGCAGTGGAAAAACCATAATTGGTAATCAGCTCACCAAAGATAATATTGATAATTTATCTAAGAGTTGGCTAGTCCAGAAGCAAACGGCTTCTGGTAAAGACAAATCAAATCCGTTGGAAGCTGGTGGTTTGCTCAAAATCACATGGTTATCGGTGTACCATAGTTCTTACTTGAACTGAAACATTTGGCTACTCCAGAAGTAATGGCTTTTGGTAAAGAGATTCAAATCCATTAAGTTTTTCTCAAAAGATTGCTAGGGACTAGCAATAGTTTAGTGTGGGGGATTGATGAGTGTGTAAATACTCATCATTTTTGGTTAAATCTGAACTGCAAAACGTTTAAAAATGCTCAGAAATGCATCAAAATACTGAAAATATCTTAAAATTGCATTTTATATGTTTCAGATGCAAAATGTTCAAAATCAGATGAAAAACGAGCAAAGTTTGCATAATTGGCAGTTTCAGTCCCTCAACTTTCAAAAATTGGCAAAAATAGTCCCTTACTTGTTTTAAAAGAAAATCACCAAAGGTCCTTTTGAAATCATATATTGTCATATTTAATCCTTTGGTGAAAAGTTTTGAGAAATTACAAAATTAGTCCTTTGAGTTTCAAAAATGGCAGGTTTGGTCCCTGGAATACTTGAGCTTTGCAAGATTGGTCCTTAGAGTATTGGGGATTGTCAAGATTAGCCTTGGAATACAATTTCAGATTTTACATGAGCGGTCCCTGCAGTTTTGAATTTTACATGTTTTACCCCTTAACTAAACCTTGTGTCCAAGTAAAATCCTAAACCCATTTAACTACCCAAACCCAAACTAACTACCTAGGCCCAAATCCAAGTCCAAACCTGCTAACCTTTTACCCGGTTTATTAAACTCAACCCACCCACGGTTTAAAAACCAAACCCGCTGATCTGTGCTAAACAATCAAGTCAAACAGACTTAAAACTGCTCAGACACAAATGCAATTAAGATCAGAGAATACAGGGGATTCCCGGGTCGTTTAGTCCCAAGGAGACTCAATGGTGTATACAACACTGATTCAGAGGATAGAATGATCACTAAGGATAGTGATCTGTAAAGGTTTTGATTAGAAATATTACACTACTGATTGATTTGGAATGGAATGGAGTACAGATTTGGAAAGCACAACAACCAGATCACAGAAACGTAAACGTGAGTTTTAAAAACTACGTACACGCACAAAATAAAAAGTGAAAGCTAAGAAATAAAAGGCCTAAAAATATGAAAATAACATTTTTGGAATCCTAAAAATAAAAGAAAATTATTAGAAAAGGAAAATTATTTTTAACACTATTTAATTAATTATTATTAATTAAAAACTAATTTAACTATTTAATAAATACTCTAAAATAGAAGAAAATAGGAAATAAGTCTAGAAAAATAAACTTATGATTCTGAAAAATCTAAAATACTATCAAACTAATTTTAAAACTAAAAATATATTTTTCACACTTTTTATCTAATTATTACTAATTAATAACTATTTAAAATACACTTAAATACTAGAAAATAGAAAATAAACTTGGAAAAATAAAATTTTAACTTTGAAAAATCTAAAATATGATAAAACTAATTTTAAAACAGAAAATATATTTTTTAGACTTTTTAATTATTTATTACTAATTATTTACTATTTATTAACTATTTATAATTATAATAAATACTAAAAAGATAAAGAAAAATCTGAAACTTTTTCTAAAAATCCTATAAGATGACAGAAACCTAAGAAAAGTAGAAAAACAAGATTTGCTTATTAAAAAGTTGAAAAGAAAAATCAAAAAGCTAAAAAATCTTAAATAAACGCTATCACTATTTTTTATATTGATGTTTTTGTGATTTTTATTTTTGAAAACTACTTATATACTAATATTAAGAAACTTTAATAAAGACAAAAAATTTACAAAAGTCAAATAAGCAGATTTACAAGCTTATTGATCCAACAGTTATGAAAAGAAGCTTATTTTTGAGAAATAAGCTCAAACAAGGTTGTACACTGAAACAAAAGCTAGAATGATATCAAAATAAGCTAAAGCAACTAACTAGAAGCTAAAAGACACAAACACTAAAACTGAAAAGCTCTAACAAGCCAATAAGCACTTTACTGTTTTGGTGAAAAACAGAAAATGGGACAAGATTCAAGCTTGTAGCAGCCCTAGCTAAAAAGCTCCAAACTGAAAAATAAAACTTGACAACTCAAGAAGACCAGGTTGGCTTTCCAAAGAACCAGAGAACAAGAGATTTGGACAAGTAATGAGCTTAATGCAAGCTTATCAATATGAGCACAACCACTGTGCACAGGACAGATGTGCAGATAAGTACCCCACAAAAAGCAGTCTAAAAAGCACTTAAAAAGCCAAGAAACTAAGAACTATCATTTTTGTATTTTTCTTTACCAACTAGACTACAAATCCCCAAGAGCTTTTAAACTGGATCCTATTAATGAACCCACAATGAAATTCCAAACTTTATTAAAAAACGACCTTTTGAAATTTTGACTTTTTGAGAAAAACCAAAAAGTTGACTAAAGTGGATTTTTATCTGATCTTAAGCACTTGATATGTTGTTATAAGTTGAACTAAGACTGATTATAGCAAGATTGTTAACTTTTGAACACAAAATGATGATCTTGCATCATTATCTGTCAACAGTAACTGCATAAGGTACATTCAAATGAAATTTTGACTTTCTTGCTATTGAGAACTTGTTTTATTGACTGAGATTAGTTACTTAGACCTGTTTAGACAGTTTTCCAACAAAGCCAAAGACCAAAACACCTTTGAACACACTAAACCAAACACACCTTATGTTGACTGTATTGAAGTTTTTTCAAACCAAATCACAATTATAAACCTCAAACTTGATTTAAGACCTTGTATCATCATTAACTAAGACTAAACAAGCTTGAATCCACAGAAATAATGACTTAAAACTAAGGATTTAGACTTAAACCATTTTGACTGCCCAAATGATATTTTCTCAAAACACAAATTTAAATTAACAAGCTACTGATTTTAATGATCAAATATACTAAGTTATAGCTAGTAAACAAATAGAAATAGGAATTAGAGCTAATGAACAAGCAAAACAGTAAAATGCTAAAATGATCAAAAGAGCTTACAAAAGCTTCCAATGCTTAAAACTGAGAACCAAGACCAAGTAGAACTTCCTATAGAACCCCCACAGGTTCACTAACCCAAGGCCATCCAAAATACACCCTGCTCCAGCTTTTCTTGTACCTTCAAGTGATTTTTGATTTTTGACTATTTTCTTGGTATTTTTGTGATTTTTTCTGTTTTGATTCTAAACTGATTTTTAGTGTATCTAATAGCTTATAAAAGCTATATGGGAGCTTACATGAGTTATTCTAGTCCATACAAACAACAAACAACATCATTTGAAACATTTGAGATTTTGCATAATTATGAGATTTTTCATAAACTGTAAATAGAACTTGTAACTGAAATTGATGATTCACAGAAGATTTATTATAGCATTGAAACTTAAAATACAGAGTTTGAAGATAAAAACATACACTTAAACTTGAGAATACTTAAAAACGACAATAAAACTTAAAATTACACTAGATAGTGTGATACATTGCATCTCACATCATTTTTATAGACTTTTCTGCATCCTTCATGTACTCTGAGACTTTCCCACCAAACTTGAGCCCTTGGATTACTTAAATGAATCAGAACCGTCCACCTTGATATTTGGCGCCAAAAATTCTTCAAGCAGGTTTTTTTTCTTTAATGAGTTTGGTTTGAGCAATTAAGGATTTTGTTGTTTAGAGGGGGGTGGAGGGAACATGGCATGGGAGGGGAGTTGAAAAATGGGTGAAACCATGACTGGTTTTGAGGTTTCTGTTTTGGGAGAGACATAGCTACAGTAATGGTGGTATAAGGCGCGTTTTTTTCTTCATTTGACTTTCTTTGACCGTGGGTAATAACAAAGGGGGGGTCAAATGGGGTATTGGCTGGGGTCAGAATAGGTGATTTGGACTGGAGGTCAAGGGGCAGGGGGTCAAGGGACATATTGGATTGGGCTTATGATTGGGCTTGGATTATTATAAGGATCCGTTTGGTTTGGTTTAGTAAACAAGGACCAAAAGTGTAATTTGACCAAACTTCAAGGACTGAAATTGAACATTTCCAAACTTCTCACAAGGACCAATTTTGACAAACATTGATAAAACAAGGGCCCTTTTTGCATAAAATCCATTTTTAAAGTCCAAGGACTATTTTTGCAATTTTCCAAAGTTAAGGGACCTTTCTTGCCAATTGACCAAAGAATCATTCAAGGATCATTTTAAACAACTTAGAATACTTCAGGGACCTTGAATGATAAATTTCCACATTTTTGAATTTCCAGGGACTAGATTTGACAACTTTTAAAACTCGGGGGACTAAAACTGCCAATTTTGCAAACTTGATACATTTTTCATCTGATTTTGATATTTTTGCAATTAAAACACATAAAACACTGGTTTGTGATAATTTGATCATTTTGATGTGTTTTTGAGTGTTTTCAGATGATTTTGCAGTTTAGATTATGTAAAAATGATGAGTATTTGGAAACTCATCAATCCCCCACACTGAGATATTGCTAGTCCCTAGCAATGATTTGAGAAAACCTTGATGGATTTGAAAAACTCTTTACCAAAAGCCATCACTTCTGGAGTAGCCAATTGTTTTGATTCAAGTAAGAATCTTGGTACAACGATAACCAAATGATTTATTGGCAAATCATAAACCATATAACGGATTTGATATGTCTTTACCAGAAGCCGTACCCTTCTGGACTAGCCAACTCTTAGATAAATTATCAGGATTATCTTTGGTGAGCTGAATACCAATTATGGATTTTCCACTGCCTTTACCACAAGCCATAACCTTGCGGGCTAGCCAACTCATTATCTTTTGAGGATGATGGGGAGCTGAAGAACCATACAATTTTGGGCAAATTGCAAGCCATATAAACGGATTTGAGCAATCTTTACCAAGAGCCGTTTGCTCCTGGATTAGCCAATCCTTTTGTCTTACAGACATGGCGGACTGATAACCACATGAGAAAGTGTAAAACACTTACTCCAAAAAAAAAATTTTGGCCAAAAACGGGGGAATTGGGTAGATAATATATGAAATTCGTGAGAATTCCCCCCCACACTTAGAAATGAATATTGCCCTCAATATTCAAAGTACCGGCGGTTATGCCGAAACAAAGAACGTGAAAGGGAAATACTACGGCCATTATTTAGAAAGGATTTTTTTTTTTTTTTTTTTTTTTTTTTTTTTTTTTTTTTTTTTTTTTTTTAGACTGAATGAGAATATACAACAGTATGGGGAAAACTCCCCCACACTAGGGTGGTAGAAAGGGGGTTAAGAAGACAGAATTATGGGTGAAAACCCATATGGTGCGTGCTAATGTTTTTGATTACCGAGTCACTAGCTTGACTCGATCCCCGCATTCATTGGTTCATGGGGAATGTTTGTAGATCCGGGACAACCACAGGGGGAATGTCCTCTCCAAAGTAATGCTTAACTCGATGACCATTCACTTTAAAATTAGGACCATCGGGTTGAGATAACTCAACGGTACCATAAGGATAAACCTTAGCGATAGTGAATGGGCCAGACCAACGGGACTTGAGCTTTCCCGAGAAAATCTTCAATCTGGAATTGAAAAGAAGGACTCGATCACCAACGTTGAAAACGCGGTTCTTGATCTTGGAGTCATGGATCTTCTTTGTCTTTTGCTTGTAGATCAAAGAGTTCTCATAAGCTTGATCACGAAGTTCATTTAGTTCATTCATTTGAACTTTTCTATGATCACCGGCTGTCTGTATATCAAAGTTTGCATGCTTTAAGGCCCAGTAAGCCTTGTGCTCTAACTCAATCGGAAGATGACATGCCTTTCCGTACACTAGCTTGTATGGAGTACACCCAATAGGTGTTTTGTAGGCTGTACGGAAGGCCCAGAGTGCGTCATCCAGTTTATCCGACCAGGATGCACGATTTTCACCTACTGTCCTTTCAAGAATCCTTTTAATACCACGGTTTGAAACTTCCACCTGCCCACTTGTTTGGGGGTGGTATGCAGTAGAGAGACGGTGGGTAACACCATATTTTTGCATGACTCTTTCAAATTGGTCATTACAAAAATGTGTACCACGATCACTGATTATCGCTCTCGGAGTTCCAAACCTGGCAAACAGAGATTTCAAAAACTTCACAACTACTCGGGCATCATTGGTGGGTAAAGCTTTTGCTTCAACCCATTTTGACAGATAGTCAACAGCCACGAGTATGTACTTGTTACCACGAGACGAAGGAAACGGCCCCATAAAATCAATACCCCATATGTCAAATATCTCACAAACTTGAATGGCATTTTGTGGCATTTCATTCCTTTGAGATATATTACCATGACGCTGACAAGCGTCACAGGTTTTGACATAATCGTGGGCATCCTTATAGATTGTGGGCCAATAGAACCCGGAATCAAACACCTTTTTGGCGGTGTAGTTTGGACTATGATGGCCCCCGGTGGGTCCAGCATGGCAAGCTGTGAGAATGTCAATAGCTTCCTGTCCATAAACACACCGTCGGATGACTTGATCCGCACAGATTTTGAACAAGAAAGGGTCGTCCCAGAAATAATGTTTAACATCTTTGAAGAATTTGTTCTTCTGCTGGGTCGACATCCCTTTCACAATGAAGTTACCCGCATGGTAATTTGCAAAGTCAGCAAACCATGGGGTGGTAGAATTTCCACGAAAAGAAACCGCATTGAGTGTCTCGAGAGGAAATGTTTCATTTATATCCCTTTTCTCGAAAACATCTTGGTGAGGGTTTTCTAATCTGGACAGATGATCAGCCGCTAGATTCTCGGCTCCTTTTTTATCACGTATGATGATATCAAATTCTTGGAGGAGGAGAATCCAACGAAGCAATCTCGGCTTTGCATCTTGTTTTGCAAAGAGATATTTAAGAGCCGAGTGATCCGTATACACTACGCATTTGGTCAAGATAAGATACGGCCGAAACTTCTCAAAAGCATACACCACTGCTAATAGCTCTTTTTCTGTGGTGGTGTAATGAGTTTGAGCCTCAGTCATAGTTTTGCTTGCGTAATGAATAGGCTGAAAATGCTTGTTTCTTCGTTGCCCTAGGACTGCACCGATAGCAAAATCACTTGCATCGCACATGAGCTCAAAAGGCAAGTCCCAGTCAGGAGCAACGAGAATGGGTGCTTCAGTTAGCTTTTTCTTCAATGTTTCAAAAGCTATGATGCACTCGGGTGAGAAGATAAAAGGAGCATCCTTTTCAAGAAGATGGGTCATAGGCCGGGCGATTTTGGAAAAATCTTGAATGAATCTACGATAGAAACCGGCATGACCCAAAAAACTCCTAATACCTTTGACGGTAGTAGGATGAGGTAGCTTAGCAATGACATCAACTTTTGCTCTATCTACCTCAATCCCGTTCTTAGAAATCTTATGGCCAAGGACAATGCCTTCTTTGACCATAAAGTGGCTCTTCTCCCAATTTAGACATAGATTGGTGTCTTCACACCTTTGAAGCATTTTATCTAAATGGGCGAGACAAGATTGAAAAGAATCCCCAATGACCGAGAAGTCATCCATAAACACTTCCATTGTTTCCCCGATCATGTCGTGGAATATGGCCATCATACATCGTTGGAACGTGCCAGGAGCATTACATAAGCCAAAAGGCATACGTTTGTAGGCAAAAGTTCCGTATGGGCAAGTGAATGTGGTCTTCTCTTGATCCTGTGGATCAATAGGGATCTGAAAGTAACCCGAGAAACCATCAAGGAAGCAATAGTACTCATTCCCTGCTAATCTCTCAAGCATCTGGTCCATGAAGGGTAGAGGAAAATGGTCTTTTCGGGTGGCGTCATTCAACTTACGATAGTCGATGCAAACACGCCATCCCGTAACCAATCGAGTTGGAATTAACTCGTTATCTTCATTTGTGATAACAGTAATGCCACCCTTTTTCGGGACACAATGAATTGGGCTGACCCAAGGACTGTCTGAGATCGGGTAAATCAATCCAGCATCAAGAAGTTTGATAACCTCTTGTTTGATAACATCATGGATTTTTGGATTCACTCGTCTCTGATGTTGAACTGCGGGACTAAAGTCATCCTCCATCAAGATTTTATGGGTACAAAACTCAGGGTTTATACCTTTGATGTCGGAGAGTTTCCAAGCAATTGCTTGCTTGTGTGACTTCAAGATTTTAATGAGAGCAGCTTTTTCATCTTTACTCAAATCTCGAGCAATAATGACAGGTAATTTATCATCACCTTCAAGGAATGCATACTCAAGATGAGGAGGTAAGTCCTTAAGCTCAACCTCAGGAAATTCTTCAGTTTTCTCAACTGATTTGATTTCCTTGTTATGAAGTTTGACGGGAGGGAGAGGAAGAGAAGTATCCAGATTTGACACTTTCTTAAGAAGAATATCTCCCTCCAGATTAATCTCATTTTGACTAATCTCATCAGGAATTGAATCACTAGGATGAGGGGTTGAAGATGGATCATCATTGAGCAACTTCTCAATAAGAAGTATATCCCCCTCAATATCAATTGGAGCGTGATCAATTTCCCAAGGTACAGAATCACTAGCCAAATATGCTTCAATCTCATCTAAGATGAAGTCGCTTCCCTCAAACGGAGTAAGAGAGGGAGTAGAATTGGCTATGATAGGCTGAGAAGATGTGGTGGAATCCCCACTCACAGAATTATGAGAATAACCAAGGACTTCTTGAGAGTACTCATCAGAAGCAACATCAATGATATCTATTCGGTTAACCGATTCAGAATCATAATTTGCGGAGTACCTCGAAGTTTGGTCAAGATTGAAGGTGACAGCTTCATTACCAACACGCAATGTGATTTCTTGCTCAAATACATCTATGAGAGCACGGCCCGTTCTCAGGAATCCTCGACCAACAATGAGAGGAACCCGATGATCGGCATCAAAATCAACAACCACGAAGTCAGCTGGGAAATGGAACTTTCCTACTTTCACAAATACGTCCTCAGCAATGCCAAGAGGACGGGATATGGAACGATCAGCAAGCTCGAGAGTCATGCATGTAGGAGTGAGTTCCGGAAGAGAAAGTTTCTTCCACACTGAATATGGCATAAGGTTTATGCTTGCACCAAGATCTGCTAGGGCAAAGCATTCAACCATCCCTGGGAATACACAAGGTAAGAGAAATTTCCCAGGATCTCCAAGCTTTTCAGGAAGCTTTTTTAGAATAACTGCTGAGCAGTTCTCGTTAAGAGGAGTCTTAGCCATTTCAAACAGCTTTTCCTTATTGCTTAACATGTGCTTGAGAGTTGATGCAAACTTGGGCATCAGCATGATAGCATCCGCAAAGCTTATGTCAAAATGTAACTCTTGGAAAATTTGGAAAAATTTATCCATTTGATGACTAGCTTTCTCGCGGAGCTTTTGCTCGTTCAAGCGTGATGGGTAAGGAATAGAAGATTTGGATTTCTGATTCTCAACAGGAGCTATAGGAGGTTCAAAAACAACTCCTTGATTAGACTGGGGTTTCTGGACAACTTGAGGTTGGACTACCGAAGGTAGGACGTGTGCGGTACTTCGTGAGCTTGAATTATGCACTTTGTCCGTAGTTTCCTTGGTAACTTGACTCATTGGCACTGGTGGAGGAGGCATTGGAGTCGTAGGTCCATTGTGTTTTGGAGGTTCACTGTCCACTACCTTAGGAAGAGAAGAAGAAGTAGAGGTAGTAGGAACAGCAGGTCCAGGGTATGAAACACCACTTCGGGTTGTGATCGCTTTGGCATCGCCCCTCGGGTTAGCGATCGTGTTGCTCGGTAACGTACCTGAGCCCGAGGGTCGATCATTTAAAGACTTCTTCAGATCAGTAATCTGACTGACCAACAACCTGTTCATTTCATCTTGGGATTTCATAAACTGCTTCAGTAACTCATCAGATGATGGTCCTGGAGGAGTAATGACGGGAGGAGCTGGAGGGACAATTTGAGGCCGTATGTTTTGATTATGACCAAAATTCCCTTGATTAGGATTCATATTCCCATGAAATTGATTCCCTCGATTGAAATTGTTTTGATGAGGGTTCCCCTGATGTTGGAAACCTTGATTGGGTCCAGGATAGAAATTACCTTGGTTTTGATAACCTTGGTTCATTCTTGGTTGGTTCTGATTCCGGTTGTGCATGTTGTGATTTTGATTGAAACCGGGTGGTGCCTGATTAGTGTTAGCACGGTAGTGTGGTTCATTTTGAGGACGGTATTGATTACCTCCTTGTTGTGAACTACCGGCTAAAGCATTGGCCTCAAAAGGACTACCATCGGTGGCAGTACAATTGTAGTAAGCGTGAGGACCACCACAAGTGACACAAACTTCAACTTTCTTCACTTCAGCATGTGTTGGTGGCTGAGTGAAGGAAACTTTCTTCTGGTTAGCAAGAACCAAAGCCTGAACAATGTCTGTGAGCTTATCAATCTTAGCATCGGTGCTAGATGTACTCACTGGGGATGAAGAAGAAGAAGGTCCAGCATTAGACTGATATGTCTTAGCTCTGAAAGGACGGACCTGAGATTTGTTCTCAATGATCTGCAAGGCCTCTTTAGTGGTCTTGCTCAGGAAATTACCTCCCGCGGAGGCATTCAAAGAATCTTGATTGGCCTGATTGAGACCATTGTAGAAAGTATCCATTTGCATTAACTCGGTAAAACCGTGATGCAGACACTTGCGAAGCAACTCTTTGTAACGATCCCATGCCTCCCCGAATGATTCATCAAATCTCTGAGAAAATTTCATTATCTCATTCTTAAGACTTGTGGTTCGGGATGGAGGATAGAACTCGTTAACGAATTTGGTGACAAGATCTTCCCATGTCTCTATAGAACGAGGGGGTTGTTTCTCAAGCCAATTCCGGGCTTGTCCCTCTAGAGAAAATGGGAACAGAAGAAGCTTGATAGCTTCGGATGGGACATTCTTGTACTTGATGGTAGATGCTATCTTGTTAAACCATCGAATGTGTGCATGAGGATCATCCCGCTCAAAACCATAGAATTGGCTTTGGGTTACTAGATTGAGCAACCCGGTTTTGAGCTCGAAGGTATCAGCCACAATGGCTGGGACAACAATGGCATCTCCGTAACCCTCGATGGGTGCTTGGAGAAGCTCATTCATGGGTTTGTCTTCTGCCATTTCGACAGGTGGTGGTGGTGGTAGACGTTCCTCAGTCACGGATGAAGGAGCTGAACGTCCTCTACGTCTTCGAGGAATGTTTCCAAGTTCGGAAAGTGGACTTGTAGAACTGGAAGAACGAGTGCGCATGCACTATGTATAAAAACCAATTTTCAAAACAAATGAGGCAAAACACAAGTGAACTTAACCAATAATCACAAATGAAATGGCTTCTTTGAAAAAGGTACACCAAATCACAAGTGACACAAAGGCAAGTTTTAAATCTGATGTTCGGGAACTTATTAATGGTCGCACCCCCAGTTAGGTAGTGCACTGCCTTGGTTTGCGGTGGTTGATTTTTATGTATATTAAGTACCACTGAAAAGACGTAGGTTAGATTTGTGCAGATGGGTTCAAGAACTTTTGGACAATATTTTTGTTATCGTCCCGTTTAACCAAATCGTATCTCTTCAAGAATCACCTTGTAAGAGAATACAAAATAGAAAACGTTCCGATTGTTTTGTTGTTTTATATTTTTTTTGGTGTTTTAACACTTTAGGAAAAGTGTTAATGACTTTTTTTTTTTTTTTTTTTTTTTCTTATAACTTTACAAAAACTTTTTACAAATGATGGGTATGTGCAACAATGGATCTGAAAATGGCTAGACACACGCTAAAGCCTCCCCGGCAGCGGCGCCAAAATTTTGATCTGTGCTAAACAATCAAGTCAAACAGACTTAAAACTGCTCAGACACAAATGCAATTAAGATCAGAGAATACAGGGGATTCCCGGGTCGTTTAGTCCCAAGGAGACTCAATGGTGTATACAACACTGATTCAGAGGATAGAATGATCACTAAGGATAGTGATCTGTAAAGGTTTTGATTAGAAATATTACACTACTGATTGATTTGGAATGGAATGGAGTACAGATTTGGAAAGCACAACAACCAGATCACAGAAACGTAAACGTGAGTTTTAAAAACTACGTACACGCACAAAATAAAAAGTGAAAGCTAAGAAATAAAAGGCCTAAAAATATGAAAATAACATTTTTGGAATCCTAAAAATAAAAGAAAATTATTAGAAAAGGAAAATTATTTTTAACACTATTTAATTAATTATTATTAATTAAAAACTAATTTAACTATTTAATAAATACTCTAAAATAGAAGAAAATAGGAAATAAGTCTAGAAAAATAAACTTATGATTCTGAAAAATCTAAAATACTATAAAACTAATTTTAAAACTAAAAATATATTTTTCACACTTTTTATCTAATTATTACTAATTAATAACTATTTAAAATACACTTAAATACTAGAAAATAGAAAATAAACTTGGAAAAATAAAATTTTAACTTTGAAAAATCTAAAATATGATAAAACTAATTTTAAAACAGAAAATATATTTTTTAGACTTTTTAATTATTTATTACTAATTATTTACTATTTATTAACTATTTATAATTATAATAAATACTAAAAAGATAAAGAAAAATCTGAAACTTTTTCTAAAAATCCTATAAGATGACAGAAACCTAAGAAAAGTAGAAAAACAAGATTTTCTTATTAAAAAGTTGAAAAGAAAAATCAAAAAGCTAAAAAATCTTAAATAAACGCTATCACTATTTTTTATATTGATGTTTTTGTGATTTTTATTTTTGAAAACTACTTATATACTAATATTAAGAAACTTTAATAAAGACAAAAAATTTACAAAAGTCAAATAAGCAGATTTACAAGCTTATTGATCCAACAGTTATGAAAAGAAGCTTATTTTTGAGAAATAAGCTCAAACAAGGTTGTACACTGAAACAAAAGCTAGAATGATATCAAAATAAGCTAAAGCAACTAACTAGAAGCTAAAAGACACAAACACTAAAACTGAAAAGCTCTAACAAGCCAATAAGCACTTTACTGTTTTGGTGAAAAACAGAAAATGGGACAAGATTCAAGCTTGTAGCAGCCCTAGCTAAAAAGCTCCAAACTGAAAAATAAAACTTGACAACTCAAGAAGACCAGGTTGGCTTTCCAAAGAACCAGAGAACAAGAGATTTGGACAAGTAATGAGCTTAATGCAAGCTTATCAATATGAGCACAACCACTGTGCACAGGACAGATGTGCAGATAAGTACCCCACAAAAAGCAGTCTAAAAAGCACTTAAAAAGCCAAGAAACTAAGAACTATCATTTTTGTATTTTTCTTTACCAACTAGACTACAAATCCCCAAGAGCTTTTAAACTGGATCCTATTAATGAACCCACAATGAAATTCCAAACTTTATTCAAAAACGACCTTTTGAAATTTTGACTTTTTGAGAAAAACCAAAAAGTTGACTAAAGTGGATTTTTATCTGATCTTAAGCACTTGATATGTTGTTATAAGTTGAACTAAGACTGATTATAGCAAGATTGTTAACTTTTGAACACAAAATGATGATCTTGCATCATTATCTGTCAACAGTAACTGCATAAGGTACATTCAAATGAAATTTTGACTTTCTTGCTATTGAGAACTTGTTTTATTGACTGAGATTAGTTACTTAGACCTGTTTAGACAGTTTTCCAACAAAGCCAAAGACCAAAACACCTTTGAACACACTAAACCAAACACACCTTATGTTGACTGTATTGAAGTTTTTTCAAACCAAATCACAATTATAAACCTCAAACTTGATTTAAGACCTTGTATCATCATTAACTAAGACTAAACAAGCTTGAATCCACAGAAATAATGACTTAAAACTAAGGATTTAGACTTAAACCATTTTGACTGCCCAAATGATATTTTCTCAAAACACAAATTTAAATTAACAAGCTACTGATTTTAATGATCAAATATACTAAGTTATAGCTAGTAAACAAATAGAAATAGGAATTAGAGCTAATGAACAAGCAAAACAGTAAAATGCTAAAATGATCAAAAGAGCTTACAAAAGCTTCCAATGCTTAAAACTGAGAACCAAGACCAAGTAGAACTTCCTATAGAACCCCCACAGGTTCACTAACCCAAGGCCATCCAAAATACACCCTGCTCCAGCTTTTCTTGTACCTTCAAGTGATTTTTGATTTTTGACTATTTTCTTGGTATTTTTGTGATTTTTTCTGTTTTGATTCTAAACTGATTTTTAGTGTATCTAATAGCTTATAAAAGCTATATGGGAGCTTACATGAGTTATTCTAGTCCATACAAACAACAAACAACATCATTTGAAACATTTGAGATTTTGCATAATTATGAGATTTTTCATAAACTGTAAATAGAACTTGTAACTGAAATTGATGATTCACAGAAGATTTATTATAGCATTGAAACTTAAAATACAGAGTTTGAAGATAAAAACATACACTTAAACTTGAGAATACTTAAAAACGACAATAAAACTTAAAATTACACTAGATAGTGTGATACATTGCATCTCACATCATTTTTATAGACTTTTCTGCATCCTTCATGTACTCTGAGACTTTCCCACCAAACTTGAGCCCTTGGATTACTTAAATGAATCAGAACCGTCCACCTTGATATTTGGCGCCAAAAATTCTTCAAGCAGGTTTTTTTTCTTTAATGAGTTTGGTTTGAGCAATTAAGGATTTTGTTGTTTAGAGGGGGGTGGAGGGAACATGGCATGGGAGGGGAGTTGAAAAATGGGTGAAACCATGACTGGTTTTGAGGTTTCTGTTTTGGGAGAGACATAGCTACAGTAATGGTGGTATAAGGCGCGTTTTTTTCTTCATTTGACTTTCTTTGACCGTGGGTAATAACAAAGGGGGGGTCAAATGGGGTATTGGCTGGGGTCAGAATAGGTGATTTGGACTGGAGGTCAAGGGGCAGGGGGTCAAGGGACATATTGGATTGGGCTTATGATTGGGCTTGGATTATTATAAGGATCCGTTTGGTTTGGTTTAGTAAACAAAGACCAAAAGTGTAATTTGACCAAACTTCAAGGACTGAAATTGAACATTTCCAAACTTCTCACAAGGACCAATTTTGACAAACATTGATAAAACAAGGGCCCTTTTTGCATAAAATCCATTTTTAAAGTCCAAGGACTATTTTTGCAATTTTCCAAAGTTAAGGGACCTTTCTTGCCAATTGACCAAAGAATCATTCAAGGATCATTTTAAACAACTTAGAATACTTCAGGGACCTTGAATGATAAATTTCCACATTTTTGAATTTCCAGGGACTAGATTTGACAACTTTTAAAACTCGGGGGACTAAAACTGCCAATTTTGCAAACTTGATACATTTTTCATCTGATTTTGATATTTTTGCAATTAAAACACATAAAACACTGGTTTGTGATAATTTGATCATTTTGATGTGTTTTTGAGTGTTTTCAGATGATTTTGCAGTTTAGATTATGTAAAAATGATGAGTATTTGGAAACTCATCACCCGCCACATTTAAATAATAAAAAACCACCTCACGGGTTTCCCTTCCCCTCTCATCATCACCTGCCTGCAAAAACCTTCCACACTCCACCATCATCACACCCTACCCTTATCACTCCAAACGCACCAATCCAAGATGCATTAAATGCATACTCAACCCCCCCAGCTGTCAAAAAGAGCTTTCCCGCAAAAAAAACTCATCTATGGCTAAAATCATCCAACGGTCCAGAAAAATGGTGGGATTTGCTGAGAGATGTGAGAGAAGAACTTTTGCATATAAAGAGAGGAAGAAGATGGAGAGAGGAGAGTAGTCTTTTAGTTAGTTTTTAGTTTTAATTTAAGTTTTCCAGTTTTAGTCTAATTCCTCATGTATTAGAGAAACTTGGATCCTTTTATTTTACTGCCATTTTAAGTAGTTAATTTAATTGTAATCTCATAATTGTAACCCTCTTTCATTAATGAAAATTTCTGTTTTAGATTTAATTTCTATCTCAAGATAAATTGTTGTTAGTCTTGTTCAATTACTGTTACAATAAGCTCACATAAGCTTTTACAAGCTTATGTAAGCTTATTTGTTTGTCAGAAGCTGATTTCCAAGGTTTTTGAGAATAGTCAACGTAAGTCAAAGTTTGTCAACTTTCAAAAGTCAAAGAAGATCTTAGCTTAATTCTGTTTCAAACCTGTTATTGGTTGCATTCAGTTGGTTTTTAAATCATTTTAGTCAAGCTTCAGTTAATTCTTTTAGTAAAAATGCATTTTATTATCTCAAGGGAGTGTTTGGTTTTAAGTGAGAAAAGTGGGTCAAATAGGTTTATACCATCTTTGACCTGAGAAGTCAAACTTAATTTTGTGTCTCCAAGTGAGTTTAGATCTGTGTGAGGTGAATGCAAGAGTTTTGAAAAGGTTGGGTGTCAAAAGAAATCTGTCAAATTTTTCTTTCTAACTCGAATTTGTCATGTTTTTCATAAGCAGATTAGTGAAGATTCTGTTGTGATAAAAAATTAAAAAAAAAATAAAAATAGGAAGTCCTCCAGCTTGTGTAGCTTGGGTCAAAAGAAAAAAATTCAAAAAAATGATTTGGTAGGGCTGCAAGTGGGTTAAAGTAGGTGGTGTTGGGTTAACATTGTTTTGTGCATGTGCCTGCAGTCACATCCAAAGCTATTTGCAGCTTGTTAAGAAGCTGTTG
Organism: Chrysanthemum seticuspe; assembly: GCA_019973895.1. Lineage (NCBI taxonomy): Eukaryota > Viridiplantae > Streptophyta > Magnoliopsida > Asterales > Asteraceae > Chrysanthemum > Chrysanthemum seticuspe. The sequence continues at coordinate 319,265,374 of BPTQ01000008.1, forward strand.
ACAGCTTATTCAAGTCAGGTAGTGGGGGCAAAAGCTAGCCACCTTGGTGAACTTCAAGAATCAATAAAGCTCAGAAGCTTATTCACGCTGATGCTCATCTAGAATTAGCTTCTAACTTACCCCTGTGGGCTGTTTGGGACTGCAACCAACAGCAACAGTGCTCCTTGGTCAGTACTTATCAAGTTTTCCATTTAGCTTATTTTGATTTTCTCGATTGCTTTTAGTGTATTTATCTTAGGTTAGTTTTCATTGTTGCTTATTAGGTGCTTAATTATACTTGCTTATTTTCCATTGTCTACTTTAGCTTTAGGATTCCCTAGTAAAGATTTCAATGCCAACTGCTTATCACTCTTCATTCTAGCTTATTTTCATTCTTATTTGCTTGTTTGACCATTAGTCCTCATATAACTGTTTTTTTTTGTTGCTTATTTGGTACTCACTTAAGTTAAAAGGGGAGTTCGGCTGTGGTCTGCTCAATACAGCAAGCCTATTTCAGCAGCTTGTTGTCCACTTTGTCAGCTTATTCGTGTCCTTATTTTCTTGTTTAAAGTTCCCTTAAGCACTTTTAGATGTATTAGATTAGTATTCACTAGTTTTAGCTTCTTTACAAGCTTGTTGATAGGTTCGGTGCCTGAACCGCAGCTGTCCCAAACTGCCCAAACAGCAGCCTTGTTTCACTTTATTTTTTTTTGCTTTTTGACGTTTGAGTCTTGCTTATTAGAGTCCCTTTATAGCTTGTTAGGTATATTAGATTAGGATAGTTCAACTTTTGTAGGCTTATTTTGCTTGTTGTGTCCTTAGTTGTCTTTATAATCAAGATGCTCAAACAGACCCGAAATTCATGAATTTTCATCAAGTCTGTTGTTATTAAGCAATTTACAGCTTATTTAGGAAATTTCATAAGCATAGTTTTCACAAAAGTTCTTTAGCTTGGTCGTATCTTCAAATTCCAAAAGAAAAATTCTCAAAAAAAAAATAGAAAGCAAAAAGGGTGGGGAGGCAGGCTCGAACCTGAGACCTCCCACCCTTTGTAGAGTGATAGTGATGTACCTGGAACCATGTTTGCCCTTGGGTCTTTTGCGTTTAGTTATGCACCTTAATTCCTTTTATGTCGTTTTTAGTACTTATAGCTTATTGTCCATTTAGCTTTTTACCAGCTTATTCCAATAAGCTGTTATTCCTATTTTATTTTTCTTAGGCTTATAATAGCATCTAGTATTTTTACAAAAATTCTCATAATTTTCCAAAAAGTTTTAGTAATTTTTATGATTTAATTAGTTTTATTTAGTTTTTAATTCGTAACAAATAAAATAAAAGTCGAAAAAATACCCGGCTTTTTCCTAAAATTATTTTTAGTCAATTAGAACGTAAGAAAATTGTTTTTACACTCGTAGGACTTTTATTTTACAAATTTTACATTTTTTCTTGCGCACTCGCGTAATTTTTATACTTAACGTACGTTTTCATTTTAAGTTACGTTTTTAGATAATTTAGGTTTACGTTTTAATTAAAATAGTTTATTTAAGTTATTTTGTTTTATAAAAAAAAAGAAAAACATCATTTTGCAAATAGTGATAGCGTTTATTTAATATTTTTTATCTTTTTAATTTTCTTTAATTTGCATTTAAGCCTTTGTAATTTATGTCTTTTTTCTGTAGTTATAATAAATCAGATCTCTTTTCTGTTCAAATCTCTCGATCACTATTCGTTTGGTGATTCATCGCATAGCTCGCTGGGACATAACGACCCGGGGAAACACTATACTCTCCAGATCTTCATTGCATTCGTTTCTGAACCGTTTTAAGTTTCTTACGGTCGGCCATTCACTAGTGGTCAGCTTGAGTGAGAAAACTTGACTGTTCGGGAGCGAATCAACGTGCTAGAGAAAAGAAGGTTTGCACATCGAACGGTTTTTCCAAAAGTATTCGTCAATTCCAATCCTAGACCAAGGTTGATTCAAGATTGAATCTCCCCATCGTTTCTATCCAGTTGTCACAAGTTTGATCTTACGAGAAGATTTCACATGTCACCCACCAAGAGCTTGTTTGATGTTGGCTCTAGAAGGATTTCCATCTTCATTGTGAATACTTTACATATCACTCGGATGTTCTGCAATACCACAAGGATAATGCGTAGGACTCTCAATATCTACTTACTTTCCACATTGTGTGAAACAGCAAGTCTTCATTAATTTAGTGTCCTAATGAGATATTGTGGATGATCTTTTGGCTCGAGACTCAATAGTGCACACTTTGGTTCCAGTGCCGGAGACTAGGGAGAGGGTCTCCTTCTTCAATATCAACAAACTCTAAGAGAAGGTCGATAGATTATATAGGTTCCCTGTGAGAATGAAACAAGCCCTTTTAAGAGGAACTTGAGTGGTTTGGGAAGTTTTAGTGCAGTGCGTCACTGGGTCCATGACGTCTTGTCTTCAATACCGATGTTACCTTAGTAAACACCAGTAGCATATGAATTGAACCCGGTTACTGCCCTAAGGTTGAATTATTGGAGGGCCATTTCTTTTCACCCTTTTTCATATTCATTTCTTTTTCATTCTTCAACCCCTTCAGTGCTTACCGAGACTTCATTACTAGAACCTTGTGGGGTTTATTCCAGTACTAGCTCTGTCTCAGTCCGCACTCTTCCCATATTCTCATTTTTCTCCTTTTTTTCAATATACCTAAGGAGTCTACACTATCTAGTGGATTGTTCCTGGGTAGATCCCTCCGGTTATGGCGGATCGTGGGAACAAATACCTAACCTAACCATCCTTATAACGCCATACATAAAGTAAATTGGTTGGTCCTTTGGTATTGTTCATTCTTCCTTGAAACTAATTGAAAAATCATTTGGAAAAACAATCAAGGTACTTGTGATACGAGATCAAAGCATTTTGTACCCTAATAGTTTTGATCATTTAGAAAACCTCCCCCTCAACATGTGCGTATGATTTAGAAATTGTTTAGCACAAGGAGGCAAGAGGACTTTGAAATTTTATTTTTGATCATAATTTTCATACGAAAAAGCCATTTGATTTTCATGGTAAAATTCTCCCCCTCAATATGTGCATAGGATAAGTGAAATCATTTTATCACATAGAGGCAAGAGTTAATTTGAAGCACATCCACAATCACAAGAGCCATTAAGAAACCATTTGAAAACTCAATCAAGGTACTTTATAAATCACTTTAAAAAGCTTTCGTACCTCGATAGTTTATTTGCTCCCCCTCAATATGTGCTTTAAAATTCGAAAGCGTTTAGCACATATGAGCGAGCAGCCTGCACAATTAAATCAAAACGATTACCTTTTATCAAATTTCATTATTAAATCACAAATTCTCCCCCGATCAAAAATATCAAACCCTTTGAGATTTTGGATCCCAAGTGATTTAATTAGGTTTAGAAAACATAGGAGAAAATATGGCCAGGTTTAAATACTCATCTTGTTTTTGGATAAATGCTCCTCCTCAACATGTGCATTGTATATTTGAAATCGTTTGGCACATGGAGGCAGGAGTGCCTATAAAGGACTAAAACCAATTCCATTAAAACAGATATGAGATTTAAATCACGATCTCTCACCCGATCAAAAATTTCAAACCTTTTGAGATTTGTGATCCCAATTGATTTAAATCATTTAAAAGAGTTTGGGGAAAGACGTGGCAAGATTTAATTTTTGAAAAATGACAGATAAGGACCAATTTAAGACATTAAAGATTGTTAGTGTCAGGTATGATAGTTTTTAAGAGATCTTTTAGTAAAATAAGACAATTTCACAATCAAACAAGAACAGAAAAAATTTCATTTTGAAAGACCTTGATTCTAAACAAAAAATCATACCATGACATAACATTAAATCTTTAGATCACCACATATATTGTACAAAGTGGAACTTTTGTGAAGATATATCGTTTGAAAATATTTTATTTTAAATCACTCTCCCCCTCAATCCATGACCGACGTCGATAATTGAGTGACATAGGTTTTGATAAAATGAAGTCCGGTGATTTTCAAAATTTAGTCCAATTTATTTTCAAAACAATATTTTTCCATTTTCAAAAACAATATTATTCAAAGTTTTAGAAAAATGGTATCATTCACTACTTGTCCTGCACAAAGATACATTAGGTGGTTGAGAAGCTTCCGTTGTTGCTGTAGGGCTTGGAAGAAAAACCGTCTGCTGATGCAGTGAGACTTCTTCTTACGTTGCATTTTTGAATGCCAACTGAGGTCAAATTAAGCCCCGTTTCTTCAATCACTTAGAAGAAAACCATCTGCTGATGCAGTGAGACCTCTTACGTTGCATTTATGCCAACTCTCCATAGAAGTCCAATTAAGCTCTGTTTCTTCATTTGTCAACCCAAGATATAGTTACCCTTTCCTTTCGGCATCCAATCATCTTCAATTTTGGGATCCGGATCGGGAACATTCTTTTATACCAATATATCTGCATACGTTAGTGAACACACATACAAATATATGGTGGTCGACATCACCCAAAAAATAATCGACTAATAAAAGTCAATGCAACATATCAATCAGATCATATAAATGTATGGGAATATTGTGATCATCAAACTCTAGTCATCTAATCCTAGCAATCATATCCTAGGCACCTAGTCCTTCAACATAGGTTAACATCATTTTTAATTAAGCATATTAGGATAATTAAGAAAGCCCGTTAAATGATGCAGATTTGAAAAACATTATCCCCCTCAATCCATGACTCATTTTATGAAAAGTTTAAAAGCGCTGAAGTCATTGATTGAGTTTTCAATTTTACAAAAACTCTGAATCTGATTGTTTTAAAAGCAACTCATTTACCACCAATTTTTGAAAACAACAAATATTTTTCTGAAGAATTTTAGACGGAAAAACATTTGTGTAGGAACAACAGTCCTTCGACACACTTTCCTTGTTTTGTTTTTAGGATAAGTGCACGAAATATTTTGAAAATAGGTTTAGCGCAACACTTTCCTTCCATTATGATGGATATTGGATTTCACTTACATATCATAACATTCACACAATGGGCATAGAGATGATTTTAGAGAGAGAGCAAGTGGGACATTCTAGTAAGAGAAACTTGTTGAATATTAGATTACCAAAAGAACATCCAACCCTCTACCTTGCAAGGTAGAGGGTATTTATAGGTTACAAACTAAACGACCTCCTATCGGCCTGTGGATCAGGGATACAGTGAGTAAAGACCCGTCCTTCCTCCACGGTGTTGCACTAAACTATTTTACGCTACTTGACTAACTAATTAACTACATAGAAACGTAAATAAAGACAAGTCTACGAGCTAACTTATGCTAGATAATAGTTGGAGTGACCGACTCTTCAATACTGGAATTTTCTAATTCCTAACAATCTCCCCCTAAGGGAGGTCACCCCATGTTTTACATTTCAAAACCTAGCATTCTATTCTTGACTTTGTTCTTGAGCTCGTAGACATTAGTTCTTCAACTTCGCAATCTTAGTGCATAAGTAGTGCAACTTCAAAGTCTGCATAGATTTGTACTTTAGAGTGGAGGTCATTAATGATCCATGAGATAATAATTATGAGCCATCTTTTGAGATCATCAGCTATCAAAAATCTCTGAGACATCCTTTGTGGTGTTGGTAAAATGTGATGTTGTGACTTTAGGACCGACATGCTCACATTCTGGATCATGATATCTTCTCATCAGAGTAGCGGAAGCATTTGTTGAATCATGATATTGGCAGCAGCGTAGCAGAAGCTTGGAGTGAAATTATCAGAGTCATTGATGCACTAATCATGATTTCTTTGAGTTGAATGTGTTAAGTGAGCATGCGGCTATGGATTGACCGCTTCATTCTGATTAGCTGCAAACGTCGGGCGTACCTGCATACAACAGTTAGCAATAAATCGCACGAAAGTGTCTTTGATCACTTTCGTTGAATTGAGATACACGGCCCACGGTTCCCCGTTGATCAGTACATGTACTGCCTGTGATCAGGTATAATTCCGAAGAATTTCCTTGACAGGGTTTCGCAGCTGCTCTAGCTGTTCTCAAACCGGAACATCTCAAAGAAGACAACACGGAGTGAGTGAACCAGCGAATTTCAAGTCCACTGATTGATGAAAAGAGATTTAAAAAAACAATCGTGTATTGCTAAAAAAAAATTGTTTTTGCAATACAACGAAGGTTTTATTGAAAATCAATTATCAATCATAAAACACCTTTTTGTTTGAAAAATGAGTACACGGTCGATGTGCTAAAGAAAAGAGTTGTTAAGCACAAAGACCGGTTTTTCAAAGGTATCCGTCAATCCATATCCTGAACCAGGATTGATTCAAGAGATTGAATCGCCCCATTATTTCTGTTCAGTTGTCACAAGGATGATCTATATAATAGATCTCCCATGCCACCTACCAGGAGCTTGTTTGATGATGGCTCCAGAAGGCTTTCCATCTTCATTGTGAATATGATAACACATCACTCAGATGTTCTGTCAATACCACAAGGATAATGCGTAGGACTCAAGATATAATCTCTCTTTCCACATTGTGTGAAACAGAGAGTCTTCATTGAAAGTGTCCTAATGAGATTTATTGATGATCTCGTGGCTCTAGACTCAATTTGTGCATATTTGGATCCTGTGCCGGAGACTAGGGAGAGGGTCTCCTTTTTCAATATCAACAATCTCTAAGAGAAAGTCGATAGATAATGTCGGTTCCCCGTGAGAATGAAACAAGTCCTTTTAAGAGGAACTTGAGTGGTTTGGAAAGTTGAAGTGCAGTGCGTCACTGGGTCCATGACGTCTTGTCTTCAATACCGATGTTACCATCAGTAGTATATGAATTGAACCCGGTTTCTGCCCTAAGGTTGAATAAATGGAGGGCTATTTGTTTTCACCCTTTTCACATTTAATTCTTTTTAATTCTTCAACCCCTTCAGTGCTTACCAAGACTTCATAGCAAGAACCTTGTTGGGTTTATTCCAGTACTAGCTCAGTCTTAGTCCGCACTCTTCCCATGTCTCATTTTTCTCCTTTTATCATCATACCTAAGGACTTCTACACTAACTAGTGGATTGTCCCTGGGTAGATCCCTCCGGTTCTGGCGGATCATGGGAACACATACCTAACCTTATCATCCTTATATCACCGTACATAAAGTAAAGTTGGTCGGTCTATTTGGTATTGTTCATCTGCCATTGGAACCAATTGAAAACCATTTGAAAATCAATTCAAATACTTGTGATATATTATCAAAGCATTTTGTACCTGAATTGTTTTTGATATTTTTAGAACGAGAACTCCCCCTCAACATGTGCATCAAGTATTTGAAAATGTTTTGCACACGGAGGCAAGAGAAAGAATTAACTTCTTTAATTACCATTTTCTAAAAAATATCAACATCACTTCCCACATCAAATCAAGTAGATATAGCATTTCCGGGAAGGATGAGGTTTCCATAAATTTGCTCCCCCTCAATATGTGCCTCGAGGTTTGAAAAGAGTTTTGCACATACTAGAGGGAACTTGTTAAGAAGTGCATACATGATTACCAAAGGATTTAAAGCCATGTAATCAGCGTACCTTAGAAAGATTAAAAGTTGTGTGCCCTGATGACATGAATTTGCGAAGAGAATTCTCCCCCTTAATATATGCTTCGAGATTCGAAAATTGTTTAGCACATATTAGAGAGAAGTATGCAACAAAAATTGGTCATCTTATCTTTTAACATCTTTCATATTTATATCACATTTTCTCCCCCGATCAAAAATCTTAAATCCTTTGAGATTTTGGATCTCAAGTGATTTAAATATGTATGAGGTAAAATATTTGTAGGAGAAAACTGTGTCCGGTTTTATATGATCAGAAATGGACAACACAGATGTTTCCCTTTTTACAAGGGGAAACCACAGTACAAATCCTAGCACTATTACATGTATTACAGTTGTTCATATTTATTACACCACATATTACACATAATTAAAAAACACACCATAAACAGCATCCCGAAGAAGTCTTCATTCAGTCCTCTGAAGAAGTTTGTAGTAACCATCTCGAAGCCTTCCACCAACAAAACTTTCAAGGCTGCGGAAGATCCTTCGTGTCTTGAGTCTTCGTCTGATTGCAGCAATGAAGTGTTCACACCTCTTCACGTCATCATCAGTCCAAAAGATAGTCTTAACCCAAGATTTCATATCAATTTTGACTTCTTTCATTCTGGTGTCAAGTTCTTCTTCGACCAATTTGAGAGTACCATCACTAAACTTGTAGAGCTCACATAGACGCATAAGCATACGAGATCCATATCTGTCGGTGAAGATGACGGCTCTAGGGGTGTCAAGTACTTTATATTCACGATGAAATTCATGCCCAGTTGCATTCCATTGTGGACTTGTAAGGTTGATCATGGTTTGGTAGCTTTCAATGCCAAGCTGAAAGTCCTCAACTCGTTTTCGAATGACTAAGCCCCTGATCCAAAGAGTGACAGCTGCAGAGAGGGCCTTTTTCTCACGGATAGGTAAATGCTCAAGGTGTCCTTGAAGATTTAAGAGATAGAGATCTTCGAAATCATTTGGCAGAAGATGTTTGAAGTCGTTCTCTTCAATAGTATACACTTTGAAGTCTGCTCTTTTAAGGACAATCTTCTTCAATTACTCATATCCATAGATAGGGAAGATCTCTACACTAACAACACTTAAGATTTGCAGCTTTGATCTGACATCATTGCGTCTTTTATCAGCACCATGTCTTTCGATGTAGAACTTCTTCTTTTTGAACCACCAGTGAGAAATACCATAAGAAGTGGCAATATCATACTTTTGTTCTTCATCAGCCCAGAATTGATCAGGAACCATCTGTTCAAGCCCCTGATCAGAGTAGGTTGCAGCTTTCATCTTTGATATTGATAGAGCAGGTCTTCTTTCAGCAGAGCGAGCACACAGATAGTCCAAGTTGTGATTGAAGAAGAATTCAGCCTGAATGGTCATTTGACCAGGTTCACCACCAAGAGGAAGAGATTTGTTGACATTGAAGCGACTGATTTGCTCACTGACTTGGTCATTCAGCATCTTATGGCATTCTTCCATCTGATATTGAAGATGATTTGCATCTGAATGGAAGACTTTGACAATTTCGTAAGCTTGTCCTTCAAGATCTCTTAGAGTTATGGATGAGATACTCTTCCATTCACAAAACCATCTAATAAAACTTCCCATATCACCAGTGTAGTGCAGAAGAGAGTCTTCAGCTGGTACTTCATAATTATTGGTGATAACTGATGCCCAATTGTTGTCAGGAATCATAGAGTCAGACTCTGGGATGGTCCATGTGGGTTCTGGAGAAGGAGGTCTATCTTCCACAATGCAGCTTTGAATTGTGTCTCTTGAAGGTGCTACCCTGGATGTGCTAGTGCGATTCCCAGCCATGTAAGTATCAAACCAATCTTCCGATGGCTTGGGAATATGCTTCGTCGATGCATCATCTTCATCTGGTTCTGAGTCAGCCATGACTTGCGACTCTTCGTGAACCATTTGATCATCAGGAATTGAGGTGGATGTGGACGTGAACCTTGAATCAACCGTCGTCCAGGCAGCAGATTTCTTCTCAGTACTCTGTTCTTTTGTAGGACCTGATTGATTAGAAGGTTTTGGCGGTGATGATGGTGGTTGTGGTGGAGGTGTGTTGGTTGTCGTAGAAGGATCACCAGCTCCAGAAGTTCCAGCGCCCCCCATTGGTGGCAGAGGTGGAGGAGGATCTTTGCGGTTCTTCATCAATGATTCCATCACAATAGTTCTCCTTTTCTTTTTAGCTTCTTTTTCCCCGACGTCAATCATAAACTGCTCATAATTGTCGAATTTAATGGATTCATCAAGTGCCTCATAGAGTTTCTTGTGAACCTCATGCTTGTCCTCTTCAGCATCATACATCTTTTCAAACAGAGCAGCTCTCATATCTGTGATAGGAAGGTCCTTGAATCGTCTAAGAAGTGGAGCCTCCATAGCCCATTCCACAGCATCCTTGACTTCTCCTTCAATAGCGGCAGTAACCCCTTCATCGAAGTTGAGGTGCTCCAATCTATAGACACGATCCACCAGAGAATCAACAGATTTAGGAAGTTGCCTTTCCAGAGCTTCTATCCTTTTTATGGCTTTATCCAGTAGTTGATCAGAGGTGAGAATCTGTGGAGGTGAAGCTGGTGGAGCATCCACATCAGCAACTATAATGACAGGATCAGGATTTGGTGACGATGTTGGTGGTGTTTGTACAGTTATGGGAGGTGGAAGTGCAGTTGATAATGAAGATGCTGACATTGGAGGAATGGTTGACGTGTCTTGCTGAATGCTGACAGTATACATGGATTGTGCAGTATCTAGGGGTTTGTCATTAATGTATTGATCTCCAAAAGAGAAGTCTGTATCGAGATCCTAAAGTGAGGATAGAGAGTTAGTAGACACATTTGGTTCATCCATCTTCAAGGTCTCATCAGATCTTGTCTTAAGGTTCTCCTGCGAGCCTTTTTGCACCAGAGCGTCAATATTCAAGCCAGATTGAGTCTCACTCAGTGTAGGAGTTTCCTTAAACGTTTCAGGCACTTTGTCCACTCCAGATTGTTCTTTTGCATGAGATGATTCTGTTCTTCTCTTCAGCTCATATTGATTTGTGGTGCTTGATGGAGATGATGAGATAGTTAAAAGCATGTGAGCAGCTTGTTCAGTTTCAACACTTGCAACCCCTTTACCCTTGTCATGTGTAATTGGGGTTGTTTGTCGAGGTAGTTGAACGGGTTCTCTTAACACAACTCCACCTACGGGTGCTTTAACATTCTGACTTTCTAGACTTTGCTGGATTCCAAGTTGCAGATCAGCGTCATCCTCATCAGTTAACCTGGTAATATTCCTTGGTACCTCAGTGTTCTCACCAATTTCCTTTTCCACTTTCTTCCTTTTTACTTTCTGCTTCTTGGTTGTGGTCTCTGAATGTTGTGACCTTTCAAGTCTCTTTTTAGGAAGAGAGGCATAGGATGCCTGTGAGGCTGTCTTGGATATGGGAGCATTTGGTTGTAGAGGAGAGGGTGTGACATCAGCAGAGGATCTGGTAGCTCTTTTCTTGTATTGCTTGAAGTAGTCCTTCTTCTTGATATCTTCTGTGAGAAGACAATCAGGAATTGGCAATCCAAATAGTTCATTATCCATACCTCTAGGAACATATTTCAGGTTTCCTAAAACATATTCATCTTCTGCATTGTGTAGAGTTGATTCACTCCTAGGATTGAATTTGTGTGTTTGTTGTAAGTACTGGATAACAAGCTTAGAGAATCTGCTGCTGGGAATTACAAGCTTGTTCTGTTTCTTTCGACCTTGAGCATTGTTCTGGAAATTGGTTCTATCAGATATGAATGTGTTCATTGATAAAGAGAATTCTTCCCAAATACGATCTGAGACATTCACATCAACCCTATTGACGATTCCCCAGAGGATTTGCAGGATAGCAATTCTCACTTTATCGAACCCTGAAGTTTTCCCAGATAAGCACAAGTTAAGAATGGTTGTAATAGCTCTCCAGGGTTGATACATGTGTCCGGTGATGATGTCGGATGCTCTTGAAATACTGTTCTGATAACCCAACCCAATTAGAAAGGCAATCAGATCGTCAGCACCAGGTGGAGATTCAGAACGAAAGTCAGGGTTACATGGGGTGATTCCAAGAGCCTTGCTCAAAATATTAGAATCAATTGTGAACTCCCTATCATCCAGTTTGCAAGAGTATTGTGCTGTGATTTTGTCCCATTGAACGGTGTTCCAGAATTGTTGAATGTAAATGGTCGGAATTGAGCATTGCTTGGTAATTGCTCCGAAGAAGTTTGTGTTTTTGAGGATGTCAATAGAAACTTTGAGTATCGGATTTTGTTGAAGCCTTTGTAGGTCCACATAACAGTTGCTTTTTCCAATAACAACCCATTGATTCCTGGGAAGGATTTCTTCGTCTGAGAGAACTTTGGATGATGCCGAAGGGGTAACGCTCTTTTCTGGGATTGAACTTGCCATTGATGGTCTGAGTAATCATACAATCAACAGTAATGATTGGGAACAGGTTAGATGATAAATGATAAGTGAGACAACATTGAGAGCACCCTTATGACATAGACACATAGAAGTAGTAACTCAGAAGGAGTCCCCAAAACACATACATAGAAAGATTGAGTGGCATAAGTCTCAAATATATGACAACTTTCAAATATATGACAACTTTCATAAGTGAGATAATTCAATGAAGTATAATCTTACAGATAAATAATCACACGACGAGCTGATAAGGGATTAAAAGACAAAAAAAGTGCATTGCAAAGGGATCATGTCATGAGCCAAGATACACATGTAGAAGTGATATAACAAATATGCATGAGGCAAAAAGTAACATTTGGCTGTCGTGAGAGAAACCAAGTACCTTTTGCCTAAACAGAGATGTCATAACAGATTACATAGAGTATGTTGACTCAACAAGTCGAATTAGGAGATCCTAAGTATTGTGAGAACGAGATCAACTTTAGCAATAAACCTTTGATCATTTTAATAACCCTCGACCCTAAGACTAATTCGCAACATGAAAGTGATCAATGTTGCTAACTTGTAAAGACAAGTCGCCATCACTAGTACCACAGACAAGTCGCTAATAGTTTAGCTCACTAAGTCGCTATGCTAATTCGCTAACTTGTAAAGACAAGTCGCCATGAACAGTAACAAAACCAAGTCGCTACAAATCTGTTAACTAAGTCGCTAAGGTTACTAATTCGCTAACTTGTGAAGACAAGTCGCCATGAACAGTAGCACAACCAAGTCGCTACATATTTGTTAACTAAGTCGCTAATGTTACTAATTCGCTAACTTGTAAAGACAATTCGCTGACAACTAACTCGCTACCCAAGTCGCCAGAATAAAATAAACTAATTCGCTACAGAAACATAATCGCTAAGTTCAATGCTAACTCGCCATGACGAACATTCAAGCTAAGTCGCCATCAAGAACACTCATAACAACAAAAACCCAACAACACAATCCACTAACTATTCATCACCAGATCATGAAGACAAATTATCAAGCAATCAATGTAAGATATACCAAACAATTTGTATACTTTCAACATCATTATAACAACAACAACAAGAACATGATATCATTACAAATCGAACCTAGGTGGGAATCAACCAGACACAAGTCACGAGCTCAACGGGATCTGAAAAAAAAACAAGTTAGAAGCTAGACCCACACGCATAGGAGAGAACAAATGGGGTGTGATTCAAAACGTACCACTTTAAATTGCTAGACGGAATAATTTGACGAGAAAAAACGAGAGAGAAAAAAACTTATTTGAGAAAATGAGGTAAGTCGCTAGGGGTATAAAGAAATCTTTGGCAATTTGACACATTCAGTCCTTGTGGTTTTAAAAAAATGAAGTGTGGTAAGTCGCTAGTGTAGAAACTATTTTGGCTATTTGACACATTCGATCCCTGTGGTTTAGAGGCAAGAGTGGTAAATTACAACACGAGACTTATAGACTAAGACTCTATCATAGATGATGACAGTCATAACCATGAATCATCTAAACATTTAATCAGATAAAAGCATTTAATGCAAGGCACTCAATACATGGGCACACAAGGATAATCACATGAGCAAGATACGACCACAACCTATAACTGAGAGAAACACCATAACCAGATATTACAAAAGCATAACCAGTTAGTCACACAAGCAGGAAATAACCACAACTTACAAATAAGCAAACATCATAACCAGCACAGAAGCCAATGGCATATAAAACTGCTACAAAATCTCCCCCTCAATCAATGTCATCAAAGATCATTGATTGATATTAACCAATCCCATTATAAAACCAAGAATATATCATTTGTTCGAACTTCATCTATGATCCCGTGCCATTATTGAATGACATTTCTAGGACCGTAGATGTTATCGATAACAAGGAATGTATTCTTTATTAGATTGAGGAAAATGATAAAATTTTGAATATAAAGAAATGACATAAAAAATGTGTAAAAATTTTAAAAATTGTGTGATTTAAATGTTTTTTTTTTTTTTTTTTTTTTTTTTTTATACACATATATATAAAAGAGCGAGTCCTGATTCAAGATGAATGGGAGTCAAAGTAAGAAGTACATCAACTCTGGCAAGCTATAGCTCCTGAATGAGCTATGTTCATTTCTGAGGGGAACCAAGTCATGAAGTTCCTGATTGAGTTGAGCATTGTACCTGAAAAAGACTGAGAGCACATTGTACTTGAAGCACATGTAGACTTGTACATAGAAGGGTTAGTGACATGTTTAATCTCACATTTGGATGCATCACAGTGTAACACAGACGTATCATTAATGGGGATCCTATTGGGTTCTACATTCTTGAAGAGTTTACCTGTGGGAATCCACTTGAGACATGATCTAGGAATGTAAGTTCGTTTAAGTCCTGTAAACTTAAAAATTCTACCAGTGGGAATCCATTTGAAACCACAGTTAGTTGACCTAATTGAGTGCACACCCTTGTTTTGACTAATTGTCCTTATGTGATCCGAGTATTTCTTAGGGGATTGATCAGTCAAATTATGTTTTGCATGAGATCTAGTAATACTTGTTGCCTTACTGATCTGTGAGAATTGACTATAAGTCCGAGGTTTGAGATTCATCATATCTGAACTAGGCAATGAAGTGACTGGTTTTGACAAAACAGACATATTATCAACTTGGGATGTAAGCTTAGATTTCAATGGTTTAGCTCTTTCAGACCTAAAGGCATTAGGTTGTTTAATAACTGTTCGTTTCAAGTGATTCTGAACATTTGATTTTCCCAAAGTTGAAGGTTTTGCAAACTTAGTGTTCATCCTATTTCCAACAGACTTCCTGAGCTCATTTTTTAGAGCAACAATATTGAAGCTCTTATCCTGAATTTGTGCTTTGAGGTCATCAATTTCTTTCCTCAGGAGGTTAGATTGATTGACTAACTTAGAGTTTGTTTCCTCAAGGTTAATTCTTAAATGCTCATTTTTTCTTAGAAGGTTGGACACACATAGAGCTAGTTCAGAATTTCTAGATTCAAGTGCATCACTCATCTCATGACAGTCATATTTCTGGGCTTCTGAAAGAAGTAGTTTCAGATTGCCAATGGTCGAATCTTTGTCCTGAATCTGGGATTTTAACTGATTAATTTCAAAAAATTCTCTAAATTCTGGAAGTTCCTGATTAGTACACGGTTTTTTCACATAAAACGTTTCATCCTTTTGTTGTATTTCAATTTGCAATGAGATACAGTGTTTTTCAAGAATTGAAAATTTGTTTGAAAGCTCATCATATACCCTTTTTTCAATCATGTTACTTGCATTAGATTCAGGCAAAACAAAGACTGATTCCACATTGTTATGTTCAGAGTAAGAGTCATGTACCTTTTTATTAGAACTTGTGTGATCAGATAAGTGTACCTTATTGATTGATACCTTTTCTGACTCTGAGACTTTGATATCAGTGCTGTTCTCTTCATCCTTTTCCATCACAACTAAGATTCTGCAATCAGTGTCTTCTGCTGGTTCAACTGGAATGAAGCATGACACGTCATCATTGCTCCATGGAAACTCTTGGCACTCATTCAATTCATTCAGCTTGTTATTCTCATTAGCAGCTTCCTTGATGTATGTTTCCATATTACTCATAAGTTGAATAAATGAGTTTCTGAACTCATGAATTTCCATTCCCGTGTGTTTCTTGAACGATATTCCAGTCATGATATCATCAAAATCTGAGGAGTATTCTTCCCGGATAAGTGGCTGAAATTGATTGATGATGGTTTGGAGAGCAGCATGAGAATCATCAGTTGAGAACTTTTCTTTGGTAATTTGAAGCCTCAATCGTTCTAAGTTAAGTAAAACAGTTCTTGTCAAAGTGGGAAAATCCTGACGAAGGATGGCACAACTTGTTCGATCCATGGTTGTAGATAAGAGTAATTTGAGAAGCTGACTGAGATGTTGAAATGGCTCACTGGTGCATTCCATATTCTTAGCATCATTTGCAGACGTTAAGAGTGACTTATTTAAGTTGTTCTGATTAATCGATACTGAATCATTAAGTGTATGGCATTCAGATAAGCATTCTGTTTCACTATTCTGTGTTGTGTCATAGAGAGCAAGTACTTTGGTGATTAAAGGATCCGTGATGACTGACATTGTGTTATTATGAATTACTCCCCAAGTCTCTAGAGATTTTGAACCAACTCGCTAGCAACTAAATAGTAATGATCCCAAGTCGTTAAATCAACATCCAAGTCGCTAAGTGCAAGTCGCTAATCCTCTAGTCGCTATACCACCAAGTCGCTAAACAATTTCAAGTCGCTAAGTAGTAACTCGCTAAGCATTAAGTCGCTAGCAAAATTTTGGCAGCAATTCGCTACACAAGTCGCTAAAGATACAAGTCGCTAAAGAGCAACTCGCTACAGACCAAGTCGCTACCACCAAGTCGCTACCCGTAGTGGAGAGTCCACTACTTGTACTGTAAATCGCTAAATCTAAGTCGCTAGGTCTAAAACTGTAACTCGCTACAAATTTGTAAAGCAAGTTGCTACGAAGAAAGTAATCCGTGAGTTAAGTCGCTAGCAAGAAAAAACCACATAAACATCACTTTTCAATCCAAAAACAACCCAACCAAGATGATTCAAGCTTACCAAATGAAAACCTACATACTTGTGATGATTCTAAACATAAAAGTACTAACAAAATCCAAACTTTAACACAATAAATCACCCAAATGATGCAAAAACCACTAAACTTTTTCAAACTCAAAAACCACTAGAAATCCAAAGATGTGCAAGATATGATCTAACCATGGCTCTTGATACCAATTGATGGATATTGGATTTCACTTACATATCATAACATTCACACAATGGGCATAGAGATGATTTTAGAGAGAGAGAAAGTGGGACATTCTAGTAAGAGAAACTTGTTGAATATTATATTACCAAAAGAACATCCAACCCTCTACCTTGCAAGGTAGAGGGTATTTATAGGTTACAAACTAAACGACCTCCTATCGGCCTGTGGATCAGGGATACAGTGAGTAAAGACCCGTCCTTCCTCCACGGTGTTGCACTAAACTATTTTACGCTACTTGACTAACTAATTAACTACATAGAAACGTAAATAAAGACAAGTCTACGAGCTAACTTATGCTAGATAATAGTTGGAGTGACCGACTCTTCAATACTGGAATTTTCTAATTCCTAACACATTGAAAGAACGGGTTGCTATCTGAAATAATAGCAAGCCATAGTTTAAGCACGGGTCACAGTCTGAAGTAACTGCAAGCCATTTTTGAAGCCCGGGTTACAGTCTGAAATAATTGTAAGCCACATTTTGAGACATGTTTAGAAAAGAATATTTTTACCTCCTGCTCGAACTTCATCTATGGTCCCGTGCCATTATTGAATGACATTTCTAAGACCGTAGATGTTATCGATACCAGAAGACATGTCATGTTAAAACATATTTTTGGTATTTTTGAAATTTTCTGATTTTTATGGGTTTTTGAAGGTTTTATATTTTTCTATTTTCTTTTTGTAAGTTTTATATTTTTGTATTTTGTTTTTAATATAAATATATACAAAGATAGAGAAGATGATATAGTTAAAGAAGATGATGATACGAGTACCGAGATAAGGATATCGAGCAGCACGTCGTAGAAGATAGAAGTCATCAACTCTTAAACATTCACCACCAAAGCTTCCAGGGCTCTTGAATCGAAGAAAGAAATTGAACCATCTGAAAGTGAGACTCTGGCAGCTTCCCCCCAAACCGAAGATCCATTAGATGAGCAGATTCGAAGCTTTCTTTCAAGCTTGCCTTAGCCAGGTGCACAGAGAAGCACACCATTATCATAAATCCCGCTGCTCCTTTTAAGAACGATAATCGACATCCTCCGTTCGGGGTTATATCATCAAGACGAACAACAGCAACATATCATCTCACGAATAAATAATCTTCTCAAATTTCTTTTTCACTGAATTCTGAAGCGATCCATTCCAAAAGGTGTCTAGAGATCAATCCCCCCAAGTAGTTGAATTGATGTAGTCGGCCTCTTTGTATAATGCTCAAGAACTCTCCCAAATACACATCATGAGGGGAAGGAAAACACCTCCCCATGTTCACATTTTTCTTCCCTGATGATCGTGTATGAAGCTCAAGAACCCGAAGTACACCAATATCCAAGAGCTCTCCCGAATACACATCATGAGGGGAATGAAAACACCTTCCCATGTTCACATTTTTCTTCCCTGATGATCGTGTATGAAGCTCAAGTATCCGAAGTATACCAATACACAAGGAATGAATAACTGAAAACATTGAAGAAGCTGTCCAAGTCACTGATTATCTCTGCGGATGACAATCTCTGCGGATGTCAACTCCGGAATAAGTAATTATATCTCTGAATCACTGATTAAGCACTCAAGTGAAACAGCTGAGCATCCCCAATGTACACAATCTCTCTCCCCTGATCATTGCGATACCATCGAAATCACCACACACTAGTGTACCTCTTTTATCTTCAGAAACTTTCTCTAACATCACTTCCCCCACGTAGATGAAATACTAACACTAAACGCCTTGATGAGTAAAACCTTGAGTTTCTCTGCGGTCATGACATTTGTTTTCCCGGGATATCTTCAATCACTTAGAAGAATTAAGTTCATCAAGTTTACTCGTCATGAGTCAAACCTTGAGTTTCTCTGCGGTAATAACATTTGTCTTCCCGACGTATCTTCAATTACTTAGAAGTATTAAGTTCATCAAGTTTACTCGCGTTTAGGTGCTTATCTCCTTACTCCTTACTCCTTGCTGGTTTTTGACACTTTAGAATCAACAACTCTTTGTAAGTCCGTATACTAGAAATATTTTGAGAAGAACATCATTAGCTCAGATGTATCTGTGAGAGTCAACTTGCTGAAGAATAACGTGAGCAAGCCTAATTAGGGATTAAATTTGGCATTTCAAACTCCCCCAATTAGTGCTCTCCCCTAGACTGACAATCTGTTTGATAAATGCCCAGAATAAGAAGAAGTCTTTTGATAATCACATGCAACTCGTCTTTTAGTCTTCTAATCATACAGCAGAAAATGTAGAACCGACTGTAGACTCGACCTTCTTCTAGATTGTCCAGTTGGGGAATAGATAGTTAACATCTTCAACTCACACCAAAAAAGCATCCCACCAAAAAGCATCCCAATTAACTTACATCTTGCAAATCCCCTTAACTAAAATCCCTCCCAATCAAACAAGAACAGAAAGATGTTCATCAAGGAAATCAGCAATCAAGCCGCAACGAACACACAAGATGGTAACACCAAACTACCAATCACATCAAACAAGAACAGAGAGATTGTTCGGAATCATCATGTTGATGTATACGTGAAGCATTAACCGGAAGCACTTTGTCGATAAACTCATCAATCCGAGTGAAGATGTCAACCAACGGCTCTTAGAAGAGAAAAAACTCCATGTGAAGATGACCCGATAATAAGAAGCTCGGTTCTTACATGAGTTTAGAGCCGTATGACCATTTAAATTCTCAAATATCAATCAGCAATGCAAAAAAATCACACTTCTTCTCCCCCTCAAGAATTGCATACGGAGATGCCATTCTTGACTAAATAAGTGAAAATCATCCGAATGTTCTATTCACACTTCTCTCCCGCAACATAAACACATGATGTCGCCATCTTCATTATAATCGCGCAAGTGGAATGCGAAAACAATCAGTGGTAGCCCGGTTCACTTGATGACTGAAGCGCATGGAAAAAGTATGAAGCATGTTGATGAGAATGGTCATAATAGAGAAGGTTTCTCTTCTTCAGAAGATAAAGCGCACTGACACGTACACTTTTCTATTTGGAGTACGAGGCATGAACTGTTGTGTTCATACGTCATAAGAAGATTTCTCTTCTTCGGAAGATAATGCGCACTAAAACGCACACATTTCTTTTCTTTGGAGTACGAGGCCTGAACTGATGTGAACAGACGTCATAATCTCTCTCTTTTCAGTCTCTTTTGGAAAAACATGTAATCAACCCATTATCATTCAGTAGGCTCTTTGTTGTGACAGCTGATGGAGAAAACCCAATATGATGAATTTGACCTTGAAGTAAACTAACCCGAACTCGTGACTTAAACTTGCACATATGTAACAAAGAGCGGTGCCGAGAATTCATGCCCATTTGAATCTCTAATTACTCTATACTCTTCAACCAACCAACCATCAAGTAATAGACGTACATCACCTCTTGAAACTCCACAATTCAATGTGACACTGAGCACTACAACGTAACTCCTTAAAGTGATAGTTATTTTGAGGTGGTAAGAGCCCAATTCCCCTAAGTGGTAAAAGAAAAGGTAAAAGACACCCAACAATAACTAGATTTCCAAGTCTTCGTTTTTGATAATAAGCTCGAACAAGGATCTTGAAGAATCTTCATCCAACCATCCCCGATACCTTCAGATACTAAGTACACTTGCCCGTGATATTTCACTTCAACCTCAAATAAATAATAGTTGATTAACGCCGTTGTCACATCTTCTGGTTAAAAGCTCAACTCTAGCCTCCTTTGACGTTTTAAGTGATCTCTGATAATGGTTTCATCCCGACCATGGTTAAAAGCGCATAACCCCGTAAAACCAAGTAATAGCCAAACTGCCATGACAAATATCCAAACACACATCCAATTCATGAAGTTCACCCTTTTATCCCTTCTTCGAAGCAGAAACCGTAGCACCAGCATCAGAAAAGATCCCGAGATACACTTTCCTTTTCTCGAAGATGGTTCCATCAATACGGGATTTTATAACTCTATGGTTTAAACCGATAAATAGTTTCTTTCGCTGGATTTTACAAAACCAAGAATAAACCGTAAGATAGATCCGGAAATGCACTTTACTAATACCAGGATGTTTCCATTGTCACGGGATTTTACAAATCTATGATTTAAACCGAGAAATAGATTCTTTCGCGGGATTTTACAAAATCAAGACAAAACCGTAAACAATGTCAGCTTGAATGTGTTATGACAACTTTGGTTTCAGTGAATATATGTTTTAGGGGAACATGCAGCGGTTCATCAATGGTTCATTGCCGAGCATCAACATTATCAACAACCATCCAATAAACACTTTGGTAAACACATTTTCACGCATTCTGTCGGCAGATGTTGTGACCACCTGGAGAAGTAAACCCGATATACCAAACTTGATCATGAAGTAAAATTCCCCAGATTTTTTACTTAAACTTGTACTAATCCTTGTGAAGAAGAAACGGTGTACCCAATGTACAAAACCTCTTGACATATCCTCAACTGCGTGAGGCACCGTAGTGATAGTTACGTTGTGGGTTAAATGAGAAAGAATCACAAACGAAACTAAATATCCAAGTCTTTATCACACTCTATAAATACCCAAACAAGTCATCTTCGCGGAATGGTGAAAGAAAGAAGATGAAATAAGTAAACATGCCAGGAAAACCTCACTTCAAATCCAAATAAGAAATACCGTCGAAACAACCCCGTAGTCAACCTAGTTCCAATAACAATCCAAGCCGTGACATAATACCTTTCGTGAAAATGCATAAACCAAAGTATTGCCCGCACAACACAACAAATCTCAATAACAACTCAAAACATCAAAACTCATGTTTCAAATCTCATTATAAAAAATAAGCATTTGATCCAATAATCCATTAAGCCCATTCCAATCCAATCCAATACAACTCTGGCTCATCATTAATATTTCGGATATATAAAGAAGGTTCAACATTTTCGATAATATTCAAGATCAATCGAACGTGTGTCCCCGAGAAAGTGTAATTCAACCATCCGTGAAATTTAGCTCAGGCCGTGAATCTTGTATCTCTCCGTGAAAATTTATACCAAAATACCATTCATATATACCAAGTAGTAGAAATTGTATCCAAAGTTTTTACAAAAATTGGATATCAATTTGTATGTGATATATATATTCGTATTACTAAACAGACCAAAACGAAATTAGTATGGGATCATCCATGTCCAAATTACTCGTCCAAAGGCAATAACAATTTCATTTGTTTAGAGGCCCATAATGATTGCATTTGAACTTTCGTGATCCAAGTATGATCCATTACCAGTCCATGTAACCAATTGATAACCATGATCCATTTAACCAAACGAATCCATACACCAACCTTATATCCCAAACCGGTTATATAACATCTCACATATTAACCTAACATACTTTAAGACCATGACCTAAAAACACATCTCATAAACTATGCGCCCCTTTTCTTCACCTTTTCCAAACTCAGTCACAGAAACAAAACAAAAAAAAAAACGCATCAATCATCCAATAATGCTCACAACAATCAACCCCACAAACAAAAATCAACTTCGCATAAACAAATCTTGGCGTTAAAGATACTTAAGACTCGCCACAGGGATGACATGAGCTCGTCATAAACGCCACAGGGATGGTAATGATTTATGGCTTAAAGATCAGAAATTGAGGGTAAAGGTAAGGTTTTTTTAGGATATGATTGATGTTATTTTTGAGTCGTGAATCGAATAAAAGTTTTGATTTAACATACTTGTTAAAATCAAATCTTTATGTTCGAATAATATCAAAACATTAGATCAATGATGAAGTGGTGTTTAAACATCTTTGAACGATTTGAAGCAAATCATTTCGAACACTATTCTGAGATCTTGCTTTAATTTTGTTTTTGATCTTTGAGTCTTGGTTTTGAGATACTTGATATTGTAGTTAGGATAGATGAAGTGGTGTTTTAAAAAAATTTGTGATTTGGATCAGTTGTTGTTGGGGTCGGATTTGTATTTGGTTCCGTCACATGGACTGATGAAGGTCTTGAATACTTGAGGTCGTGATGTTTGAGTCGTTTCTATATTTGGTATTTGAGTTGTGGTCAAGTGGTCAAGGTCTAGTTCTTTGTCATTCTTCTTCTTCATTTCTGTCACAAAGTCGCTAACCTTATGTCAAGTCGCTAACATATTTTTAACAAAGCAAGTCGCTAACCAAAGTTTTCAAAACAACTCGCTACTTGATAAATATCAAGTCGCTACCTTTATAGTCACAAGTCGCTAGCTGTTCTGTCACAAGTCGCTAACTTTTTATCTTCGACATAAGTCGCTAAATAGGTTTTGTCAAGTCGCTAATGACCCGAGTTGACTCAAGAGTCAACTCGCTATAAGCAAAAAAAATGACAACTCGCTACTTCAGAACTCAAAATACTACTTTAGGTTTTAGTATTTTCAAGAGTCAAGTTGCTACTTCATTGGTTTTATATTTAACAACTCGCTATTGACTTTTGACTCAAAAGTCAAAAGAAAATAACTCGCTAGCATGAATGATAACCAATATTTTAGAACAGTTTCAAACCCAGAAAAAGTGACTTAAGAAGATATACATTTTTTACCCAGAAAACTGCATGTATAATGCTTTGTTTGCCCAGTTTGACCAAGAAAGAATAACCATTTGACCACAAAGATTTGACAGGATTCATAAAAGAAGAAAAACAACAGAAAAGTTCATACTGTTTTAGACCACAAAAATATCACCAGATGACCACAAATATTCTATTTGGACCAGTTTATTAACCAAGACTTGACATGTATGACCAGGAAATATTGAACCCAAAAGAGATACAAAGAAACATGTAGCACACTGTTTGGATAAAAAAATTCCGACCCACACCAAGTACCAAAAACAGTTTTAAACACGTGAACCAAAAAACCCACATAAATTATAAAAAACATAACCATGATATGAAACCACACAAATCAATACATCACAATAACCTTGGCTCTGGTACCATTTGTAGGATCGATAATATTATTGTGTTGATGATTCGGATGGTCTTGGATGATCAAAATACATGTTTGCCATTAGAGAGAGAAGTAGAGAGTTGGGTGTTTTCTTGCTAGAGACTTGGTATACAAAAGTATGGAATGTTAGATTGAAAAGCACCACCCCTTACAGGGATGGAAGGGGTATTTATACTTACAACCAATACGTCCTCCTGTCGGACTGTGGATCAGGCATACAGTGGGTAAAGACCCGTCCTTCCTCCACGGTGTTGCACTAAACTAAACTACGCTAATAACTAACTAATAAACTAACAATTAACGTAACTAATGATATGTCTACGAGCTAACTTATGCTAGATAATACTTGGGGTGACCGACACTTCACTATGGATTTTCTAATTCCTAACAATCAACCTAAGTAATCCCATAGCACAACAAACCTCTACATCACCACATCCTTATTTAGACACACTAGAAGACCTACCACCTAGATCAACCAATCCACCATCCTTACCATCATTTGAATTTGTTAAGTGCATTATTCAAATAGCCCTTGTGTTCAACACTCATACTGAGTCACATACATGTTGAACAAACTCAACCATACTTTCCCACCTATAAGGACTTAGCTGATTCATTATGGCTAGAACCTCAACTATTAAATGAGCATGATGCTCCTGGTAACTTTTGTCAAATTCCACTAGGTATAAGTAGTACTACCTTCACAAATTATCAAAGTATTACTAATACTTTGTCGTTAAACTTCTGCATAAATTTCGTTAAACCTTAAATCAACATTTTAATAACATATGTTAAAATGTTATCTCAAAGCCAACATCATACACCCCTAGCAACAATGACTCTTGAGGAGTATACATAAAAAACTCGAGTGAATTCCTCTTGTCATCATCTAGTGAATATAATCTTGAGACCAAGTATATTTAGGATAGGACTATCCGATTCAAACACTTTGGCTTCATATCTTCATTTAGGAAAACATGATGTTTTGAAAAACATTATGCCTAAGAAATCATGCGTTAAGTTTTCATCTTGTTAAAAGGATATTGTATATCTTATGCATCATTCTCTCATTGCAACATAAATGGTTGTGTTACAAGAGATTTCATTACACCTCATTGGCTAAATGATCTTGAAACAAACATCTACAAGTTGTATGAACTAGCGTATCCAATTCATCTTATCATACTTGTTTTCATAAGCATGATAACTTTATCCCATGGGATAATCTCATTTGTTGAAAGATACTATTTGTATCTATTTCCTTTCAAGCGTACATCATAACCTAACTTTGCTTAAACCAAGTGCACATCCAAGGTGATGCGCGTATAACGCGTTCGGGGTCAAAGGAACTTCCTTTTGGTCGAGCAAGTTTTTCAACACCCTAGGCAGTGAACCTAATCGTTGTAGTGTAGTATCGGGTAAGCCTCGGGTATTGATATCGTTCTCTAGGGGAATAGGAATGCTAGTGAGAAGTGTACTACGCTAAGGTTGAGGTTGAGGAAGATTATTTTTTATCTTTTTTATATTTTTTTAGAAAGCTAAGGGTAAAATCTCGGGGTTTGGATTTGGGGGTTTGGTACTTCTACCGATTACTTCTACTATCTAATTATCTAAATTAAGGGTAGTCTTATGTCTATTGATGTGTGCTCATATGATGATTAAAAATGTGTCTACCTAGATACAATTACTCCCTAGTTATCTTTTATTGGTGGTTGAATTGTCACGTCCTTATTATTAACGCGTTGTGTTTTCTAAGGCCGTAGGGTATGCTTTTATCCCTAACTCTTTGAGACTACCTTAAGGTTATTGCCTACGAAATCTCTAGGTTTCATAAATTAACTCTAAGGTTATCTTTGGATGTTTAACCTACAATTCCGCTAAGTGATTTATAAGCTAAGGTTCACAAAGATTACTCAAGCATTCAAACACAACGATGGCCTAATGCACTCCTAAACCAATTACAATTAAGATAAGAGCCAACCAATCAATAATTAATAACTAGGTTTCATAGATCTAAGCAAACACACAAGAAATTTAGCCGGACATGTTAAACACGCAAGCATACACACATACAATCGAAGACATAATGAAATCAATGAAGTAAAATACTTATTTTGATGTAAAATAGGGTATGAGAACCCTAAGATACTGTCCAAACCGGACCAAAGTCGTTTTAGGTTTTTACTCCACAAGTCTACCTCTTAAAATTCATAAAATTTGATTTCTATATATAATTTTACATTCGCGACGGCGTCACCTTATAGTTGGGACGCCGTCAGATCACCGTCATTAGGGTTTCGTCTTGGCCAAGTAATAGTTGGGACGACGTCACATTGTGGTTGTGACGCCATCAGGCTTCAGTAGTGACGTCGTCTGAATCTGGATCTAGGCCGTCTGAGAAAAAAAGTGTTCGTGACGCCCTTACTCTTCAAAGCCTGACGCCGTCAGGTGTAAATTAGCAAAAAGTATACTGAGTCGTCGCAAATTTAATTACGTAGAGAAGGACGGCGTCGCCCATGGATTGTGACGCCGTCAACTTCAACTCCAGCAGCTTGAGAGTCTTTGAT
This sequence comes from Chrysanthemum seticuspe, assembly GCA_019973895.1. Classification (NCBI taxonomy): domain Eukaryota; kingdom Viridiplantae; phylum Streptophyta; class Magnoliopsida; order Asterales; family Asteraceae; genus Chrysanthemum; species Chrysanthemum seticuspe. The sequence goes on from BPTQ01000008.1 coordinate 319,291,837, forward strand.
CTTGACTTAGCCATTTTCTTCATATATTTACTCCTTTTCGTCCAAATATGCATCATTCCAGCATTTTGCTTCCAAGAGACCTAAAAAGTGAAAATGAACGAAATTAAGCAGTAACTGATATAAAAGTGGGTGATTAAGGGCTTAAATGACCGATTAAAAGTGTACGTTTTAAATCCTTATCAAATATCCCTACACTTGGTATTTGCTTGTCCTCAAGCAAATGTGCTTTTGGCCAATCAATTTATAAGTTAGGGGGCATGAAGCATTAGTTTAACATAATTCATAACAAGTAAAAGCACCGTAATAGTCATAACAAGCAAGGAAATTATATACTAACATCTCACAAGTGGTGTTTGGATTCTCTCATCTCTCGGGTGTATATGAAATATAGTAAATGGAAATGGAAGATAAACACTCATTAACCGGTCATAGTACATAGATTACCATAGGCTTGAGACTAGATCAAACCTCCACCGCTTTGGCGTAAACACCTAGGAACAACTATCTAAGAGGTCTTTTAAAGGGTTGTAACCTTAGGCTTACGGTAGGGAAAACAAAGGGTTTGATTGGATAGGCGATTTAGTGGTGGCAAGTAAAAAATCTTATGTTACAAGCATGAAAAGAATGGCGTTGCTAAGCCAAGACTCGACTCACTAAACTCTAGATAACTTTGAAACAAACAAACATAAATATAAAGATAGATGTAGGATGGTAGCCCGTATGTTTTTTTTTCATACACTTTTACTC